>OY754966.1:6472202-7672202 GCA_963576475.1 Molanna angustata | reverse complement strand
GGCTGAATTCGGGTAAGTTCGTGCCTCGAGTGTCATCCGCCATCATGAATCAGTTGAGTTCACCGGCCAGTCAACGTGATTGTGTTGTGACGACGGACGCGTGTGTGTATTATATTATTTCTCTTTATTTTGAATAGTTATTTTTTATTTTGTCCAAATATTATTCATATTAGAATAATAATAGGTAATTTATTTGTTATAAATTGTTGTTGATTTTTCTATTGAAATTCTCTTTTAACAGTTTTACGCAATTTGAATTAAGTATAGGTATGAATATCCTTGGATGATTTGATTTTGAAATTGTCCGTCTGTTGCCAGACGTCCTGTACATGTAAAAATAATTTTTTTTTTTTCTAGTAAGAATTGATATTTACAAATGTGCCTTCCGTATTAAGTAGTTTTATTATTTTGTCCAACTGTTGACTCATTTCTCTTAGTAGAACATTTCGTGTGTTTGTGTGTGTTTATTTCATTTTTATCTCAAAAACTATATAAGATAGAACGCTGAAAATTTGCAGATATAGAAAAATATAATTTCTAAGTTTTTTTTTTCAATTAGTTCCAGGGTTTCTCAAACTATTTTTATTGATGAAACGCCTGTAAGGCTGTAAGTAACACATATGACGTCAATAGAGTCTTAACAACTTACACTATATTGTTTCAGGCAAAAATGTCACAAAAAGAAAAAAATCTATTTTGGCAGTTTTATGAAAAAAGCACTACCGATTCATCTAAAGCTGTATGCAAAATTTGTAATAAATCATATTCATTAGGAAGCCACGAACCCAGAAAACAAACATTGCATGGATTAAAGCAACATCTATCAAAGTTTCATGACGTAGAATACAGGCAGGTATTAAAACAACAGTCAGAAATAGACAAATTAAAAGAAGATAAATTAAAGCGAACGCGTTCAAATATCTCAATGGAAGTATTGAGTACTAACCAACCGAATCTTGTTCAGTTAACGATTCCGAGTTTGACCTCAACATCTAAATTTCTACAATGAACTGATGATCATGAAATTTGGACTAAAGGTATGAATATGCATATCTTTTCAAATAAATTGGATCAATCTCTTCAGCACTCTAATAATATGTCTGCAGACCAAAGCACACGTTGTGTCAATTTCCCTAACGTTATTCTAGATGTTGCTAAAAAACAATCCCAAAACATAAATCCTCATAAAAAAAAACATTCCAGCCAGCTCCATGGTGGGATGAAGAATGCACTTGCTCTGTAACCTCTCGCCGATCGGCTATTCATAATTATCAAAAACACATGACACTGGAAAACCAACCGAATCTTGTTCAGTTAACGATTCCGAGTTTGACCTCAACATCTAAATTTCTACAATGAACTGATGATCATGAAATTGCTAAAAGGATTGACAAAGCAATAATGGACCTCATAATTGTGGACATGCTGCCGTATACTTTAGTGGAAGGGGAAGCGTTCCGGCGACTCAATTTCACTGATCCCTACGTGGTTCACAAATATCGCATGAAATCTGAAAAATATTTTAGAACATCATTGATGCCGCAAACATATGAGAAAGTGAAGTCTAAAGTAAAAAAGTTGATGGCAAGTGGCGAGTGGGTGAGTGATACCACTGATATCTGGACCAATGCGTGTAAAACATGTTCGCTTCTTAGCTTTACAGCTCATTTTATCATAAACCATCAACGCCTAAAAGTTATATTGGGTGCATGCGTGCTGGAACAAGACCATACCAGCAATTACATTGAGCAAAAATTCACAGAGATGGTGAATGAATGGAGTTTAAACGGCAAGATTTTTATGGTCTTACGTGACAATGCAGCAAACATGGTTTGCGCCATGCGTGGTCACTATGAATCTATAGGTTGTGTGGCACACACGCTGCAGTTGGTGATAAAACAAGCACTATTTTCAAACGATAACACCAAATGCAGAAAATTAAAAAAATGCAGAAAAATCGTAGGCCATTTCAATCACAGCTAGCAATCAACCAGAAAATTGATAGAATATCAAAAACAATGCGGACTGCCAGAACTTACTTTAGTGCAAGATATTGATGTGAGGTGGAACAGCACATATTTGATGTTACAGAGGCTTGCAGAGCAAAAGAATGCAGTCAACTTGTACAGTGTTGAATATGGCAAAATTGATACTTTCTAATGAATGGGATGTCATAAAGAACCTCACAACCGTTTTGAAATTCTTTTATGAGGCCACGCTCGATTTATCATTTGATAATGCATGCATCTCAATAATAATACCGTTAATATCGTTATTAATCCGCAAACTGCAAGTTCGATCCGAAAACGAAGATGATATAATGAGTGAAATGAAAAATTCTGTAATTTAGGAAGGTCAGTGAAATAATGTATTATATACTCTTTTGGTCAGTAATAAAAGTGATCTCAACAAAATGGTGTGTCAGTCAGTTTAAAACATAACAAACTCTCTGTACAAGTCTTTGAACATCAGATTCTCTTTTATAAAAGGACACCCTACATTGATGGCTGCGACATTACTGGACCTGAGATTTAAATCGAAATATCTCAATTCCCATGAAGTGGATGTTGCAATCACAGAAATAATATCTTTTTTGGCGGAGCATAACGACGACCCTGTACCATCAGGCAGCGAAGAAAATGTTCCCTCAGATTCTACAGAACTGATATTGCCAGCTACCAACAAGTAAAGGAAAGTCTTTGGAATACACATGAAGGCGATAAAGCTTTTAATAATATGGAGAGAACTGGATCTGAAGATCAAAAAAATTTTTTGAAAAAAAAAATTCAGTCTTGCCTAACGTAGCCATTATTACAACTATTAGAACAGCTGTCTATATCCTATCCTAAGAAAAGCGGTCTTAAAGTATCTTTCTGCTCCGCCCACTAGTGTTCCAAGCGAGCAACTTTTTAGTGCTGCTGGACAAATATACGAAGATCGTCGGAGCAACCTGCTTGGTGAAAATGTAGAAAAGCTGCTTTTTTTAGCGTACAATATTAGGCTTTTCAATTTAGGAAGATTCGGGTTCGGTTTCGGTAGAAAATCCTGTTTCAGTCGGACACTAGTAATTAGCCCTATCCTGTATAATATATATACGTTTGATATAGACTCCTCAATTCCACCCTTTATCAAAAGGCTATTTTTTGCAGATGACATAATAATTTATATAATCCTTAAAGATCTCGTACAGGCCTCACAACTTGCTTCCAGTACTCTCGAAAACTTAAGAGCTTAACACATTTGCACAGCATCATTATTCTTTTTTGGGTGAAAAATTTTTCAATGAACTTCCGCTTGAAATACGTCAAATTGAAATCCATAGGAAGATGATGATGACTGTGAAAAAATACTTCAAGGGGTTGCAAGGATTTAGTTGACTGAATTTTGGGATTAGGGATGGTTGGAAGAAAAACCATTAAATGGTATAAGTGTTTTTTCGATTGCTGGAATAATAAATGCGTTCTTTTTGTATTGTTGATGTTCGAGGAGAATGGTACTCCTCGATCATTTGACTTCTAAGTTTTTCCTTGAACACTTCAAATGTCACTTTTGGCTTAGCGGAACGATTGTTTACTTGTCCTTTTGCATATTCTCGAGCAATATGCAAAAGGACAAGTAAACAATCGTTCCGCTAAGCCAAAAGTGACATTTGAAGAGTTCAAGGAAAAACTTAGAAGTCAAATGATCAAGGAGTACCATTCTCCTCGACCATCAACAAGCGGAGGCAGGCGTAGACCAGATAATCCCACAAGACTCACAGATAGGCATTTTGTTCACCCAATTCTACAAACGGAAGGAAAAAAAACAGCTAAAAAGTGTTTTGTTTGCGCTCACACTACCTCGCGAACGCGCCAGCTCAAAGAAACAAGATTTATGTGTACCAAATGTGATGTCACCTTGTGTTTGTTTCATTGCTTCAAAAATTATCACAAATTTTTTTTTTAAATTAGTTTTTCAATATTTTTTTCCATTAAATTATTTAATTATAAAATTAATTTTTAGTGATAGTGAAAATCAACTGTTTGTGATTCATGGACTGTGAAACTGGTTTTTATATTGTGGTGACACACATTATTAGTAGCTACTTATATCGCGTCATCACATCTTTCACCGACACTAAAGATTTCCACTGGAGTCCCCGCATCTCTGATGGCAACAATCAACCAATCAGAAGACAGATGACATCAGTTCCAGCAGTCCCAAACACATTAAAACACGGGACCCAACATTCCTGTCCGGCCGTCAGTCACAGGCAGTCGCACGCGCCCGCCGCGCACATCACGGTCATGCACCTTCATCATCATTCATAACCAATTCGCAAACTAACCACCATCCTTCACACCTCATATCTCCACAATATAATATAAGTACATAATAGTGAGTATATTTTTTTTATATTTTAATCTTTATTTATGCAATAATACAGTGCTGCCGGTGTGCCACAGTCAAATTATTTTTCATAATATTGTGTATTTTTCAAAATGTAGTATAGAATAATTATTATAACTAAATAATTTTTTAATGTTCCTCCAATGCCTGGTGCCAATGAAGTTAAGGAAGCGAATGAAGTTTCGTTGTCTGCCGATACTGTTAAGACGTATTCACGATATGTCAAGCGATATATTAGGAACACTGATTAGAAAACTGTTATTTGCTGAAAAATTTGCGCTTCAGATCGACGAAACAACCAATATTAAAAATAAGCATAGCTAATAGCTATTGTACGTTTCGTTGACGAGGACTTTATTAAAGTGACCGATGATTTCTTCAAAATATATAATATTAAATGGAGCAATTGCATTGCTGTTTGCACGGATGGCACTGCGGCAATGACGGGTAGTAAAAAGGGTTTTGTCTCTCGTTTAAAAAAAAAAAAATACCTCGTTACAATTTACACACTGCTGCATAATATATCGAGAAGTGATGATCAAAAATTTTCCGGAGGAACTTTTGAACACTATGGATGAATGCATTAAAACCGTCAACATAATTATGTAAAATCAAGAGCCCTAAGCTCGCAAATCTTAGAGTACTCTGTGCAAAAATGAGAACCGAATATGAATCCTTATTGTTTTATACTGAAATTTGTTGACTATACCGAATCAAAGTTTTGGCTAGATTGTTTGAGAGGTGCGTGAGTTACTTTTAAATCAAAATATAAACCTTTTAAACCGAACTATATCAGCACCTTGATGATGATTACTGGATAGCCAACCTTGTATACGTGGCTGATACATTCGAGCATTTGAATGAACTGAATAAAAAAATGCAAATATATTGACGAGCTCCGATAAATTACAAGGGTTGAAAAAAACTCGAACTTTGGCAGAAAGAGTTGCAAAAAGGATGTTTGGAAATGTACCAAAGGACCAACCATAGTATAATTGAAAACAAACAATTAATTGTGGATCTGGGCCAACAAAATTTAAGTATGCTTCAGCAGAAATTTCATCAGTATTTTTATTCCATTAATACGGAACAATACAATTGGATTCAAAATCCTTTGGCAACTAATTCAATAAATTCCACTGAAGCACTGCCTCTGCAAATTCAGGAAGAATTTACAGATTTAAATAATGACATGACTTTAAAACTTCACTTCCCCATTTACATTAAAAAAAGAATATCCTTGCATTTCCGACAAAGCAACACTATTTCTATTTTCGATGACATATTTTTGTGAGCAATTTTTTTTCAATGCTAGTACATATTGATTAAAAATTATAAGCAGTCATGCTTAAAAGGTCTTGACCAAGAACTTTGGGTTGCGATGTCAAAAATCGAGCCGAATATAAAACTTTTGTGTTGAAACAAGCATTGTTGTCATTGAAACAAGCACAGGTATTACATTAATTTATTATTATTTTATTTAAAAATTTTGAGAAAATTTTTCTGTCCCCTCTGCGATCAAGGCACGTGGAGAATCAGGTTCAACCACCAACTACAGAGCCTATTCAAGGGAACAAATATTGTCCAAATGATAAAAATAGGAAGGCTCCGCTGGTTTTAGGACACGTGCATCGTATGGAAGATGACCAGACACCAAAAATAATCCTCACAACGCGTCCGGATGGTAGAAGGGGTGTGGGAAGGCCGAAACTGCGATGGATGGATGGAGTTGAGAGGGACCTTCAGATAGCCGGTGTGTGGAATTGGAGAGAAAAGGCCATGGATAGGGTGCAATGGAGACGATTCCTTGAGGATGCCAAGGCCCATCCTGGGCTGTGGAGCCACTGATGATGATGATTATTATTTAACAATAATTATTAAGATTGTGTAAAAATAAATATGTTTATAGGTACACTACACTTTTCAAATAAAAATATATGTGTATCAATTTAATACCTTGTGATGAATCACACTCTCTATAATTGTCTACAAATTAATTTTATTTAAATAATATTGATGAATTGGTTGGTTTAGCTATTGGGACAAAGCTATATTTCTGTTAAACATTTTGAGACACGTATGTTAGTCATAAATCTTAATTGCACAATATTGTTGGGGGTGTTTTTTTTTATGCATTCCTGACACCTACTTAGGGGTCCGGTGAGAGCTAGAGGGAGTATTGAGAAGTTGTATCGAGACAGTCGGGCTTTACGGTACCTAGAGGTTAGATGTTGTGAGGAGTGGAACTTTGGTGCGTTGTTCGGAGGTTGAAGGGTGTGGGACTTCGAACTTTACAAAGCGTCGCCCGTCTCGTTTAAATTGTGTTTGTTTACTTATGCTATATTTATATTATGTTATATTTATAATTCATTATTTCTAATATTTCCGAGCGGTTACCGCTGCTGATATTAAGTGTTGAAGTGATCGGAGCGAGGCTGTTCTCTTCCGGGAAAATCGAGCTGATTCTTTTAATTGTTTATTATATGTTCATTTTATTTGTTTATTTGTATGTACGGATTGTATGGAATGGATTTGTCAAGATTATAAATTTTCTTTTTTTACGTAATATGTTCCACTATATCGAATTCCTGAATTGGTACTAAAGTTGACAAATCCTTTCAAAAAAACCCCCATTATAATGTGAGATGTTATGTTAGCGAGATAGAAAATGCAATTTGTCTGAATCGAGTGTACAAACAATTTACACATTCCAAAAAAGGTAGCTGTAGCTGATTACAGCGACTAACGAAACGACTATGTTTGTATTTATTTGATTCCCACGAATTTATTTTATATATATATATAGAATGAAATTGGTAGCAATTATGTCCTGTGTTTTATTGATTACAACTCAAAACTCGCTTTCATCTGTTACTGTAGAGTAGGACTACATTAGGTAATAGAAATGTCGGATTATGAGAGGTAGGTTGTTCAGGATGCTGGGATTCGTGAGTCTGGGATATTGTGGAACACAACGTAGGCGTCCTATGCAAAACTAGATGATCTTGCCAAATTATTATCGTAAAATACTCGCGTATTTAAATTATTTCAGGTAATGACAAATAGGAGGATTAGACGTCGGTTTAAGAAGAAGAAGGTAGGTGACACAATGCAGTTGGCAGGGATGTGTAATTTTATCTTTCTCGCATTAACTGTAATATTTCATGTATGTTGAATTATTCCCCGTTTGGGTTTGTACAACTAGGCGTAGGAAATACTTCGATAAATTGTGTCATCGATCGACAACAGTCGGTACGCAAGCGTTCATGCGTTAAGGGCTCGATCCTCTTCCTCTTATAGGGCGGGTCGTGTCAACCTATATATTTTAGCGTGCCTTTGGTGTGTCGCGAAATTCTAGGAAGAATTTTTGTCGTAGGTGAGAAAAGGTTGCGGATGTAGTGTAGGTAGCTACCTACCTATTATATTGTAACATGTTATTCAGTCAATAAATGTTTGTCATACTAAATAGACGTGTGTCATTATTCGCTATACCCACGACATAACAGTGGAGCACTGCTATAATACATTCATTGAATCAGTGAAAAATAGTTTTAAAAAAATGTCAGAAAAACCCGCTCCTGGGGGGCAAGTCTGGATGACCGTCGAAATGAAAACCCTCCTTCTTTACCCATATCATGGATATAATTATTATATGGAGTTCTACAATATCTTTAGATGTCAAAGAACTCCATACGATAATTATATCCATGATATGGGTAATCCACTGGTGTTTTGATTTCGCCGGTCGAACCAGACTTGCTCCCCTGGTTGCACAATTGTATTTTTAAATGATGCTCTCGGAGAGGTTAAAATGAAATTTATTTTAATGATTGTATAGTTTCTGGACACTCATATCTTGTAGTTAATACAAAAACTAAATGGTCCGATATATCCATAACTATGGAAACCAAGTAAATTGTGAAATGTTTCAATATTTTGGATCAAAGTGATATGTGGCTATTTTTGTGACAATAGATAAATTTGTATGAAAAAAATGGTGAAATGATAAAAAATTAACGTCCAAAAAGAGGAAACAACGCAATGGTATGATAGGAGTAAATAACAGTACCTGGTGACAAATATGTCAACTAACAAATTGAATTATAGACATCAATAAATGTTACACTCTTTCTTCACTTAACACAAGAGTCACTCCTTCAGTGGAGTACAGTTTCCAGCAAATAACTTGAGTATCTTCTTTGTGGAAGAGGGCGGTGTGCACATACAATAGTCAAGCAAGAAAAACACTAATTCTCAAGTTATTTGTCGTTAACTGTAATACATATTATGATGATACCCAGAGTACATTTCATATCAAAGTGGATTTTGTGATGTTCCCTACAATTATGGAATGTTTTACTGTAGTTTATGTATAAGTTATTTAAGATAAATCTGTACAAATTCAAGATACATTTCATTCAATCATATTGTTTTGTTTTACTATTTTTATATGAGATTAGAGGAACTTACAGTAACAATGGTGAAAATGCTAAATTATGCATCGACTACCACAAAGTTACCATCAAATTGATTAGTCTTATTAAGAGGAACTTGATATGGCAACATAATTCAGGTTATTTGACTGACTGACAGTCGTACCAGCATTACTATGAACAGCACTTTTAAATGACATGTACTCTACTGTTATAATTAAAGATATCAAAGGCCTTTGTTTTGTAGAACAGGAAGCACGTGATGTTTTGTAGTACAGGAAGCACGTAATCAGGAAATTTTCATTTCTCCAATATGTCAGCAGTGTAAGTTAATTTACCTCCCGTGATGCTGTCGGAGAATTCCCGTCTGAAACAAATAAATAATACTTAAATATGATTTGAACAAATCATACTAAATCAAAAATATCTATCTGATAATACCCTATTTCTTCTTCATCTCCTTATCCTTTTGTTTTCCTATCATTTCTGAACATTACTGTTATTATACTATATTCAATAGCAAAAATATCTATCTGATAATACCCGATTTGTTCTTCATCTCCTTATCCTTTTGTTTTCCTATCATTTCTGAACATTACTGTTATTACTGTTATTATACTATATTCAATAGCAAAAATATCTATCTGATAATACCCGATTTGTTCTTCATCTCCTTATCCTTTTGTTTTCCTATCATTTCTGAACATTACTGTTATTATACTATATTCAATAGCAAAAATATCTATCTGATAATACCTGATTTCTTCTTCCTTTCCTTGTCCTTTTGTTTTCCTATCATTGCTGTCAACTGTTATTATATTATATTCAATAGCAAAAATATCTATCTGATAATACCTGATTTCTTCTTCCTTTCCTTGTCCTTTTGTTTTCCTATCATTGCTATCAACTGTTATTATATTATATTCAATAGCAAAAATATCTATCTGATAATACCTGATTTCTTCTTCCTTTCCTTGTCCTTTTGTTTTCCTATCATTGCTATCAACTGTTATTATATTATATTCAATAGCAAAAATATCTATCTGATAATACCTGATTTCTTCTTCCTTTCCTTCTCCTTTTGTTTTCCTATCATTGCTGTCAACTGTTATTATATTCAATAGCAAAAATATCTATCTGATAATACCTGATTTCTTCTTCCTTTCCTTGTCCTTTTGTTTTCCTATCATTGCTATCAACTGTTATTATATTATATTCAATAGCAAAAATATCTATCTGATAATACCTGATTTTTTCTTCCTCTCTTTATCCTTTTGTTATCCTATTATTGTTATCAACTGCTATTATATTCAATCATTTTACTTGTTTTGTTTTTCTGTTATATTTAATTTAATAATAATAAACACTTCCTTGCACCCTGCACAAGTGGCGAATTTTTTGCCATGTAGCAATTTCTTCCAAACAACCAGTGTTTCCATCCCAGAGGAGCAATATTAGTGTGAGAAATTAATTTCAATAAATCTATCCTCTGCTGGGGTTCGAACCCAACAGAAACTAAACGGTTTACCAACTTTTATTATTTTTTTCATGTGATAAATTTATTGCCATAGTACACATTGTATTGTATATTGACATCAACTATGGTTGGTTGGAAGAAATTGCCGTTTTGGCAGTAAACCCGCCAATGTTCAACAATCTAAAATAATTGTCAAAACTATGGATGTTACCAAGAGAAGTAAAAACAATAATAATAATAATAATAACAAATCAAAATCAACTCATTAAGAAATGAAATAGGCAAAGTAACACAAAAAATTAAAGATAATCTAAAAAATCCAAGAAAAATACGGGAAATTGAAACGATTAAAGACAAATACAATGAACACAACCTAACTATACTCCTTGATACGCTAACACAAAAGTTATCAGCACAATCACATAGATTAAAACGCTACAAAAAATGCTATGACAGGAAAACACACAATCTCAATTTTCAAACAAGCCAAAAAAGCTTCTACAACAACCTAAAAAACAACAATATAGAAATTACAGACGCACCTAAATTAAATGAAATAGAATCATACTGGGAGAACATTTGGTCTGAAAACAAAAAACACAACGAAAATGCCACATGGATAACAGAGGAAGAAAATGACAATAACCAATTTCAAAACATGGCCACAATACAAATAAATATAACTGACTTCAAAACTGCTGTAAAGAAGACACACAACTGGAAGACACCAGGCATAGATAATATCCAAAATTACTGGTACAAATATCTCCCTGTAACACATGAAAAATTCTCCGAACTATTACACAAATGCGTAACGGAAAACCAAAACCTCCAATCTTTTTTCACTAAAGGTATCACATATCTCAAACCTAAATCAACAGACACAAAAAATCCATCTAAATATCGTCCAATCACATGTCTACCCACAATATACAAAATTCTTACCTCAATTATAACTACAAAAATAGATCTTTTCCTAACACAAAATAACATATTAACAGAAGAACAAAAAGGATGCAGAAAGCAAAGCAGAGGATGCAAAGAACAAATCATCATCGACCGGACAATAACAAATCAGGCGATAAAGAAGAAAAGGAACATGTACTGTGCATACATAGATTACCAAAAAGCCTTTGATAGTGTCCCCCACTCATGGTTAGTAAAAGTTCTAGAAATATACAAAATTGACATAAAACTTGTAGAATTTTTAAAACAAATAATGAACACCTGGAACACGACAATATACCTAAAACTCAACAACAAAATGATAAAATCAAAACAAATAAACATTAAAACTGGAATCTTTCAAGGTGACTCCCTAAGCGCACTATGGTTCTGTATCTCCCTCAACCCACTCTCCAAAATGCTTAACAAAAGCAAACTTGGCTACAAAATCACAACACACAACTTAAATACCAATCCTATAAAAATCAACCACCTTTTATACATGGACGATTTAAAACTATATGGCAAAAATAATGACGAACTAAAACAACTAATTTATAAAACTGAACGCTTTAGTAATGACATAAAAATGAAATTCGGTATTGATAAATGCAACACATGCTCAATAGTAAGAGGTAAACCCAAGGAACACACGGGAAGCACCTTGAAGGATACGAATGAAATAATACGCGCAATGGACGAAGATGAATTTTATAAATACTTGGGAATTCTCCAGAACCCAAGCATAAAAGATAAAAAGATAAAAGAAACCACCAAAAACGAATACCTTAAAAGACTAAATATCCTCTTCAAAACACAACTAAATGGAAAAAATATGACTAAAGCAATAAACACATACGCAATACCAGTACTAACATATACATTTGGAATAATTAAATGGACCAATACGGAACTTGACAATCTCAACATTAAACTCAGAACAACATCATCAAAACATAGAATTCACCACGAACATTCAGCAATAGAAAGATTCACACTGCCAAGAGAGGAAGGAGGAAGAGGACTCATAGACATTAAAAATCTACACCATACACAAATAAATAACTTAAGGCAATACTTCTACACAAAACGAAATAGCCCAATACATAATGAAATCATAAACATAGATCACACATACTCACCACTTACACTTAACGACAACGAACGCAATCTAGAAATAACAACACATGACGCAAAAATTGAAACATGGAAAAATAAAACATTACATGGAATACACCCAAGTCATCTACAACAACAACATATTGATAAAGCCCTTAGTAATAATTGGCTCAAACACTCAGACCTCTACGCAGAAACAGAAGGATTTATCATAGCTATTCAGGACAAAATAATAAAAACAAAAAACTACACGAAACATATTATAAAAGACAATACAATAACAAACGACACATGCAGAAAGTGCAAATTACAAAAAGAAACAATAGAACACATAACAGGTGGCTGCTCAACTCTTGCACCGACGGAATATACAATAAGACACGATAACATCTGCAAACACATATATTTGGAACTAGCCCACAAACATAAACTTATCGAAACACACCCCAAGTGGTATCAATACACACCCCCAGCTGTAACAGAAAATGATAACTACAAACTATACTGGAATAGAGACATAATCACAGACAGAACAAACCTACATAACCGACCAGACATTACATTAATCGACAAAATACATAAACACACATATCTAATAGAAATATCGATACCAAATACAGCAAATCTACAAAAGAAACATTTAGAAAAAATAGATAAATACATACCTTTAGCAGAACAGATAAAATCACAGTGGAAACAAGAAAAAGTTACAATAGTCCCAATAATATTATCGTCTACAGGCATCATACCAAAAACTCTCCAAAAAAAATATAGACATACTAAAGTTACCCCCATACGTAATCACCAACATACAAAAAACTACAATTATCAACACATGCACAATAGTCAGAAAATTTCTACAGGTACCACTTTAAACAACTACACACAACCACACAGACACACAAACACATAGCCTCACAACTTGAGTACGCTCCGTTGTGAAGGAAATTACCGGATCATAACCGAGATCAATCTACATATAATAATAATAATAATGAACAATTCCTTACACCCTGTGCAAGTGGCGAATTTATTGCCGTATGGCAATTTTTTCCAACTAACTAGTGTTTCCAGCCCAGAGAAGCAATATTTGTGTGAGAAATAAATTTAAATAAATTGATTACATTATCTCCATTATTTCCAATAATCATTATTGAATAAATAACTTTTTTATTTCATATTTTTTTGTCAAACCTTGTTTAATAGGACATTATTGGTCGCAGAGATATGAGTCATTGAGATACAAGCTAGAATATTTTTAAGATAGGTGAATAGTATACTTTACAGACACAAATACAATATTGTGAGCAGATCTGATACTATCGCGCCTTAAAATTGTCTAATCTCAAAATTAGCAACAATTCCAAATTTTTAAAAATTTTGAGGACGATTTAATGAAAATATTCAAACATTTTTCAATAACTTGCGAATTCCATCAACTAGTTATCCTGTAAATTTCATTGAGCTATCTCTACGGCGCAGTGGCGTGCGAGGGATCCTTCAGCTAAGTCTGCCCAAAAAAAAAAACTACATCCTCTGTTTAGTCAACCTCCATATCTTTACACCTTATTATATTTTTTCAGTAACTCCCATTTTGTACTATGCACATAGCACCATTTACACGCATTGCGTGAAGGTAAGAGCAAATAATCCAAATTGCATAACATTATAAATAAAATTTCAATTCTATTAACCCAATCAAGACGGATAGGTACAAGTAATTGCATTACCTACGGACGGACAGTATTTCGCATGGCGCACACAGATTTTTTTTCAATCTCGTTTTGATTGAATATAATAACGGTAAAATAAAATCTAACTTTCTTTCCCCTTAGCGCTTTTATCCCGTTTCTATCAGGGTATGCTTTGACCATGATCCTAAAATTGCCGAGTCTGGTTATTACATTGAAGCGACTGCCATCTGACCTTCGTAACCCTTAGAAAGGGGAACCAGACAAATTGGATCATGGCTACACATAGCTAGTGATATAAATCCGCACATACATTTTTTTTAAAAATAATAATTTTTTTTATTATTTTTTTTTAAATAATAAAAAAAAATCTAACGATGTAGATATATGATAAAAAGATCAAAGATAAATAAAAGATCACATAAACTCAGTGAAATTGAACACTTCATAATATAAACATAAGATAAATGAAGAATAATGTTATCGTAGTTATCTTCATACAAAAAAGTATATGGCGGCATCGATATGTCACGTGATCCTTCTGGCATTTGATGAAGATAAAGAATATGCGCCGATTGTTTATTAGTAAGGATCTAATGTCGAGAGCGAAACAACAAAATGAACTGGCGCAGTATCCCTCTTTCCTACGCGCATGCGTATTAGATCCTTACAAAGCGCGGGAGAGTGAATTTCACCGGTGATGATCGATGAATTTCAGTGTTTAGAGTTCTTAATTTTTTAAATAATTTAACAATTGTTTTGTTGATTCACCGACAGATGTCTTGAAGTTAAATATATAGGAGTAATATTCATCCAATTTTCGTCTCAATCAAGTGTCAATTTACTGAGATATGAAGGTTCACAATTGTGTATAGCCATGAGGGCATGTATAGATGACGCTCGGCGTTTAGGCACGCAGCCGGTGGGCATCTATACATGACACTCGTCTTAAAAAGGTTAATGAATATTTTTTTAAATATTTTAAATGCAGCTCTTTAATAACTAAAAGTTTAACTAACTGTAAATACATATCATGAATGTTAGTTAAAATGTAATTGCTCAGTATTATTCATAGACATCTATGAAGTATCTCTCCAACCATTATCACAACAAATTTTCTGGCAGTAAATGTTTCGTCCATTATTTTATTTTTCATCCATTAGTTTTTATTCATAGATCTCGTGATATATTAATCGATATATTACTCATATTTACGCAAGAGGTTCTTTTTCATATAATTGAATTATATTTATGAATTCCTTACAAATTGTATATACATTATTTTATGAAATTCCTTACAAATTATACAAAACGTTAATTTAAAATATTATCTTTACTTGCTTTTTACAACGAAATCGAATTTATAATTTTTTTTGAATTATGCCGCTCATAATCTCGATTTTTGCATAAATATCAAATGCAAAATACTAATAATATTTTAAATACTTTATGAAATTTAATTTGAAACAATAATTATTACTCTCGTTAAAGTTACAATCGTATGTAGTGTGTTATAAAATGGAGATAGTTTAAGGTAACAGTTCTGATGAACATGTGTTTATTTTTAGTAACTAAAATTTCAAGGCATTTTTGAAATTGAACCCATTATAACTATGTAACATTTTGATAACACGAATAAAAGGAAAGGGTGTCCGTTATACAGTATTATTCCTAATTATAATTAGAAGAAGTTAAATGAATAATAATTATACTTACACATTTGTCTGTTGGATATTGGCACTCTCTAAATGAATCTGTTCCAATATTAAATCTGAAATGATTGCGGTGGCCGCTTTAGCTGCATTTTGATGTGACTGAAGTTTGTCAAAGCCGGTTCCATAGCATAGCCACGGAGGATTGGTGGACAGCGATACAATAGACAAATAATCTCCACCGTGACTCTAAAACCAACAAACATATTATCAATTTTACCCAACAAAGTACTTATATATTGAAGTTGACTGACAAATATCTCAAATAATGGCATTGCTCGGCAGAACACAATTTTTGCTTGGTTAGTAGATTTACTAACAAACATTTCATTTATACAACAAGCGTCAAATTCTATACAAATAAAAATAGTGCTATGCGATAATGAACAGCGTTTTCAATTTGACTCAGGAGCCACTAAGTGGAATATAGTCAAGATACCAACAACACCAAGATGCTCACCTTCACAAAGTCAACATAATCAACTTTGAAGTTATACGACTCTCCCAACTTGTCTAGTTTACTTTTGAAGTCAACGTCCTCTGATGATTCAGTTTTGTGGGTTTTACCTGTAACAAATTGAAAATAAATATTATAGATGAATAAAGTTCAAATCACTGTTTTTTTTTATATTCCCAGTATCACAGATGAAGGACAAAAGACAATAATTCCACATCATGTTTATGCTTATTTTAGTTAACAGAATTTATTTTAATTTATATTACATTTCTTTATTTCTCTTATTAACTTGAATTTCTCTTTAATATATTATCATTTTTGCTCACACATAATTACCTGGTAATTATTTCATTTATCTATACTAATCTATGTCTAATCAAAAGTAAAAGTGACAAGTTTTGGACACTTGTTTGATACAAAAAAAATGCCAATTTTTAACAAACTTGGTACAAATATCCATAAAATTTTCATACCTTCTTTTCCAGCATGTTGGAATGACTCTTTCTTAATTTGATTTTGTGACATACTCTTATGTGGTAGCTGAACCTCCTTGTGACGACGTGGTCCATTTTCAATCTTAGAATCCTTGGGAATATGTGATTCTCGTTCAATAGAATAATCTGGAATTACATTAATAGATTCTTGAATTAAAAAAACTTTCATAATTCCCAATATATTTTATTACGGTTTCATGCTAAGCACATTTTCAAGTAGTAACTCTAGTTTCATTAAAATAACTTGAATTGGTATTCCATCAAGAACTATTGGTCAATTTGACAGAAATTAAATAACTAAATTTGGATGTTTCTCACCCATGACAATAATTCCTAGTTGAGTTAGTAATTGCACTTATTCCTATTTCTTGTTGTTGGGCCAACTTGCGGTACATATTTAAATTACCATTTATGGCAATACACAATATTTTCCCTATGATTTGAAAAAAATCATATTTGTTTACTTTTCAAGCATGACAAGTTTTAATACAATTAAATTAAGTATTTTTTCATTTATTAAATGTTTTGAAAGTAATTTTAAAAGTTGTATTTAATTATATTTCAATAAATTTATCAAGTGCCATTCTGTCATTTACCAAAAGCTTGGAGGAATAAAGGTAATAAATTGTAATGTTTTTATATTGTCACCAAATATTTTATTAATGATTTAAGATAATTGAGCATGTCAATCACATCACATATATCCGCTGCGATATTGGCCAATGGCCGCCATATTTCATTCGACCGTAGAGTTGGGCATTGGACATGAATTTATTTTCAATATTTATTTTCTAATAATTTTTCTGCAAATTCAAAATTTTATTTGTTTATTTATTTAAATCCACATTAACATACAAAAATAACAACAATACAATAGTGCAACATAGTACAATTAATTTATGAAAAATAGACAATTTAGAATATATTATGTTGGCACTGACAAAATGAATACCTATAAGTTACTGGCGTTATTATTTTATATTTCTTGTGAAACGTGATTTCATGTGATTAAAATAATCTTATACGTACTTTATTTATTAGTTTTATTTTATCTGACATCTTTAAATAATACACAATATTGTTAATGTTTTTATTTTATATTTATAATGTTTTTAATTTATTTATGTAAATGGAAGTGAAAAACATGTGTATTTTTTACAGATTTCCAAAAAATCCAGCTCTTAGAGCTTTGTGGATTGCCGCTGTCAATCGTCCTCCAAATTGGCAACCATCTTCAAGCACAGTCATTTGTTCAAAGCATTTCAGAGATGATGAAATTGACCGAAGTGGTTATAAAAGAAAAATTAAGAATAATGTTGTCTCTTCAATTTTCTCTCAATTAGATACTGTTTGTCCTGAAGTAAGTTGATAGTTTTTTTCTGATTATGTGTTTATTAAATATTACTTATTTGTTCTGTTTCGGACTTTTTTGTAAATTTTATATACCTACAAGTTTTTAAATATCCTTACCTATATACTTATTGAATCATTATTTTGATATACGTTATTAAATTTTATAAATACACTTGCGGACATTCTTAATTTACATTGATTTTTTTTTTCAGATAACTTCACCCATCCTTCTTGAACCTTCGGTGCCTAGTTGTTCATCATCAAATCCAACATTGCCTGAAAATGATATTTCTATGCAGGACACTCCAAGAAAAATACGTTTAAAGAGAGAGCTGTTCGTTCACATATACTTGATAAAAATCGAAAAAGAAAATCAAGGCATTACAAAAAAAAGTATGGAGAAAATGTAAACAAGTCATTAATTTGAAAAATATAGAACCGATGGATTTTTTTTAATAAAGCTTGGTATCTAAAAAAATATGCATTTTTTAATATATATCCCCTTTTCTGTAAATCATTTAAAGTTGCTAAGACCACCATAACATCTGATTTCCGCCAGGAGAAATTAATCAAAAATAATTAATCATATAAATCATGAAGATATGATACTAATAATTTTTGTATTTAAAAAAACATTTAAATTAGTAAACTATCAAGTTGTAAACACGACAAAATGACATCTAATTAATTTCAGAAAAAAATATCAATTATAATTTTGTATGTAATAATCATTGTCTTATCATACATTAATGTGTCAAACAATAAATGATGAATTTTTTTGCTCTACTGTAAAATTGCCGATTTTGACATAGTAAGGTTTCAAACGAATTCATGGACAGGCAGACTGACATGAATTTAGCCGTGCACAAACATGTGCAAAACCAATCTTACGAGGTCTACTTTATTTATATGCAGATGAATGATCCTAATTATTTAATAATCAAAGTTAAATATATGAGACATTTTTTGTAGAAAATGACATTTATTATAATATGCTTTATCATAATTGTTAATTGTTGTTCATTGATCATAATTGTAAATTGAAAAAGATTTATGCTTGTTCATTTATCATATTTGTAAATTGAAAAATATTCAATTTTAAAATAATATTTGTCTGAATTGAGCCCATCTCTAACTTCAGGGTCATTTGCTTACTTCAATATTGCCACTAAAAAAAATTGCCATTAGATAAAAAAAGTACTTATTTTATACTTATTGTTGTCAGTAAGTAACTTGTGACTAAACTCACAAATGAGGGAATTTGATTGCATTTTTACTGTAAAGATTATAAGGTATGGGCGGCCCCTTGACCAAAAGCTTGTTTTTTTTATACATATATAAATACATGTAATTCAACATGACGACACTCAATCTCGTCTCCCGACTCAAATTTGCCATCAAATAAGTGGGCGAATCATCTGCTTATTGACTACCAAAACTGTCAAAATATGGACTAGTCAATTTTACAGTCGAGAAATAAAGAAATACAAAAAATGTGTATTAATGGGAATATAATAAAGTTTTATGTTGCTCCTGCACAGTTTGGTTTCCTGGAGTTATCTTGTTTGCATGTATGTATGTATGTGAATATGTAAATATTGTGATAAATCAATATAGTGCAATACAGTGAGTTGTCATGTAGTAATATTGTTAATCTTCCCTTTTAATCTTTTTGATTCAGATTCACCATCATCCATGTATGTAATTTGTGTTACATATTACTTGTTTTGTAATAAATAGTAACTATACCTTCATTTGAAATAGTTTCCTTTTGATCCCGCAACGATACAATATAATCTGGCATTTCAAATATTCCCAATTTATCTCTGATCAACGCCACGTTGGGAATATTTTCCATTATTTTATTCAAATATGGTTTCTGACTCAGCAGTTCCTCAACCATCTCTGAAACAAAAACCAGTGGGTTGTGGTCAACACTAAACTCTCCACTGTAAAATAAACACATATCGATAGCAATAGTATGTAAAGTAATAATAACGAGTGTACTAACTTTGGGCAGCATCTCTCTTGGAAGCCTTCTTGGTACGTCCCCGTCCTACGGTGGAACGTTCTCCTAGATGACAGGTTGTCTCAAAACCATGTTTGATAGCCACTGCATCACTATACCGAGGTGATCCTTCCACTTTCATATTTTCGTCTGTGCTCAACTTCAACAGTTGCATTATTGGATTTTTGTCCATGGATGACTAAAAAAATTATATTTCATCAAAATACATTATCAAAATTAAAAGTAGTTGTGTAAAAAGGGGGATTTACTTCAGTGTTGTTTTTAAAAATTTAAAAAGGAATCGCCATATAGGTATCAACAAATATAGATAATTTTCAGAAGTGTAATTTATTTTGCATATGAAACAACCAAGCAAAAAATTTGTATCCAGGGTGGTTCATGTGTGATGGTAAGTCACAGCAATGTTATTGCTATCTTTGAACTTACGTCAGTGAGCTTATTTTTGCTTTTATTTTTTTGTTTCCTATTTTTGATTTTTGGAGCTGAAATGCTGTCTAGAAATTGTCCATCAATAATTTCCAACATTTTCTGCGCGGCCCGATTCTTCGCCTGTTTCTTGGTTTGTCCTTCTCCAACGGTCGTCTGTTGACCCACTTTACACTCAATAGTAAATTTCTGCAAAATGTAAATTATTAAATTCAACAATTATTTTTGACAATCAATAGTATGATTCTATATACAAAAATATAAGCAGGCAGTACCGGTTTATGAGCAGGACCTTCAGTTGTTGTATCATATTCAATTTTAAAATTATGCTCCTGGGACAGTTCGTGTAATAAGGATATTGGAGACTTGTTAATACAAATTCCATGCGTTGAAATATCACCTGTAACAGAAATGGAATAACATCAATTGTACGGAGAGGTTTATTCGGTGAAGCAACAATAGTTCACCTCGAGTTGGTTATTTTCTTTTTTCCCAACAGGACTAAATTGTATTTTTTCTCAGCCAAATTATCCGCATTGTCTTTAAATATATTGAAAGCTGATATGTTTGTTTTATTCTTGAAAAACATGAAATGCCGTTCAAGCAACAAAAAATTACTCTTTATACTAATGTATATGAAAAAATAATTTAACAAATCAAATGGACTGCGATTTTATGCTTAGTTTTTATAAGTGCGAAATGCCAACATCCGTGACAAAAAATTCTTAAGTTATTTGTCAGAATCAGTTTGTAAAATTTAGTTGCGACAATTTTGATGTTGAAGATTCACCATTTACTGAAAACCCCAAAAAAAACAGACATTAATCGAAGCACTCTGAAATATGTAATTAAACTAAGTGAGCCAAGATAGCAGACAATAAATAAGTTATAAAACAAAAGATACCTTTAGTACATTCCAGTCCTTTTGGTTTAAGAAACGGTTTGGCAAACGATGTCTTGATCAAGGCTTGAGAAGATGCTGCACGTTTTGCCTCATTGAGACTAGCTCCTTGACCTTTGAACAATTCAAAGTTTTTTCTGTTCCCCAAACGAAGAGCGACAACAAATTTCTTCTGATGAGACGGACCAGACTCTAGTATCAATTCATATTTAACGTTGATCTGAAAACATTCGCAAATTTCTATTAATATTTTAATTTTCAGTGTCACATATTTCAAACAAACTTATGAATTCTTGAATGTAATGTTTTTTGCAAAAAAATAAACAGAAAACAGAAGTTTAACATTTTTTTTTTCAATGTTTGAAACTGTCACTTCATGATAGAACTCCATAATCAACTAAAATTAAATATAATTTTTTCATAATTTTAGTTAACATTTTTTTTATATACATAATGTATAAAATTTGAATGAATAATTGAATTTTTACATAAATCTGCATTTATTTATTAGAATATTAAAGTAAAAAAATATTAAGATACATTAAAAATTGAAAAAGTTGTTTTTATACTATAGTGTCACAAAAATGCAAGTCCTCGGAAATAGCCCACGGGTCATTTTTTAACCAATTTCAAAAACTATTACAAGATATCAAAATAATATTTTGCATTGTTAACTAAGGGTGTCAAAAGGAACAAATAATAAAAATATCAACAAAATCTGAGACCATGGGTGAAACAATAAATGGATGATATGACGTGTAATGACCCTATTGATTGAATAGTTTTGATTGTGTTAACCCTAGAACCATAACCCGAATGTAGATCTTCATATGGATAAAACACTACGTAGTCAGTTGGTCAGTGGGTGTCATGGTCTGGTTGAAAATACACAGAGATACCATTATATGGAAAAAATTCAATATAGTCTGTAATTGTAGTAAACTTGTATAAAATGTCAACTCTCCACATGTATTTCTTTATTCAATCAAAAAGAATACCTTGTTGTAGGTTGCCAATTCATATATCAACGATACTGGTGACTTATCGGCGATTGTCATATTCGTCCAAGTTACCCCCGGCTTGACATCAACTGGTCTTGATATTGGAACAGAAGAAGATCCATTGAGAAACAGCAATTTCATCGTTGGTAGTTCACCTAAACAAATAATAGGAAACATGACAAGTCATATTATAGTTTTCGCCAAATATCTTGAACATGGTTTCCGGGTGCAAATTTGTCTCTTTGCTTCGTCGGTATACGAGCAAATCGCCACCATTCTAGAAATTAAATAGGTACCTACAGGTTAAACCTAACTAACGAGACATGTTCGGCCCGATAAATTCTGGATGAAACACTGAAACAGTAAAACGACCATTTTCCGTGATAACTATCTTTAGTAACGACGTGTTATCTTTCTTTATTTTGTTTATTTTCTGTTTACTCATCGACAGTGTTGTTTGTTTTATACTTTGTTGATCAACACCAGATTCGATGTATCCGCGTGAAAGACGATTGCACCACTTTTATTGGAAAAAAAATCAAAGATTGTAGTTACGGATTAAAGATAAAGATACGCGAACGCCATGAAATATTATTTTTACTTGTAAAAGAAAGTTTGCAAAACTTACCTTGAATGCACAACTTGTCTCCGAAAATATTCATCATCTGATCGTGAGAATAGCTCAAACTGGAAATTACGCATATTGTAAATATGATTACAATACGCTTTAAAAGATACATATTGCAAATGTAATCCGTTTTCAATATTAAACACGATTTACTCGGCTACATACAGTTATTCATTTCCCGCGGTTCTACGGGTTCTATGGGGTTCTATACTAAACTTTTTTCTGAGATGTGAAAAAAGGGTTGCCAACTTAACCATAAAAAAGATTATTCCGTTTCCGCTTTGCGTCAAATATATATCAAGGTGGGCTGATTTATTACGTCAAATTCAAAAAGTTGTTTTATAAAAACTACTTTAGTGATCGTATAATATTTATTTTAAATTTAAAATAATATTTAGAGTTCACACACATTGAACAGATACAGTTCAATAAAATCGAAAAAATAAATTAAACACACAAATTAAAATAAGATGGCTATATTATTTTTTTCCTTCAAGTTGGTTTCATGTTACATTTTTATAGCTACCAAATGAAATGACAAAGTCAAAAGAAGAGCGTTGATAAAAGTGTTTAAATGCCGGCTAGTCAATACAATAATTAAATATGGTGGAGACGAAAGAACGTGCTGAGAGTATAAAATAAAACAATGCTTAAATTGACAGAAATACACGCGTAATAGTAATTATTAATAAAAATTGCTGTAAAATTAAGAAGAAAATTAATTAGAAAACCTGTGATGACGGCCGCTGAAAAGAATTATTACATACAGGAAATACACGTGGAACAGAGAATAACAGTGCTGAAAAGAATAATCAAATACATGAAATGCACGTGTAATATTGATGACAATCCTGCTAAAATAAATTACGAAACGAAAGGTTCAGATCAAAGAAAACAAATAATAATAAATCAGAAAGATCTTACCAACCGCTACTCTCGTAAGATGAAACTGTAAGATGAAAATGGGCTGTAGATGAAACACTTACACAACATAACATCACCTTTTATTAATTGAAAATAACTTAAAACTATCTTAAATTCACCCCTCATTGGTTATATGGACCTAAAACACACTTATCAACTGGCCTAATAAGCTGAAACGGTCGTCCTGGATTCAGGAAAAAATATATATATGTAGACCAAAACATCTGTTTGATTTAAAATACCCATAATTATGGAATTCTACATATTCAATACCGTCAGTATTGACAAAATTAAAAAAAACACTTATTCACTATTATGCGATTATTTAAGTTATTTTTACTGTTAAAAGTTATTTTTAATAGTAACTTAAACTATCTTAAATTCACCCCTCGTTGGTTCTGTGGACCTGAAACACACTTATTCACTATTATGCGGTTATTTTTAATAGTAACTTAAACTATCTTAAATTCACCCCTCGTTGGTTATATATGGACCTGAAACACACTTTGTCACTACCATGCAAATATGAAATTTAATGCTGAGCATCAAGCAGACGCCTCGCAGAGATAAGATTTTTTCTTTCAACGTTCGCGGTCTACGTTCGTTTTTAAAAAAAATATAAGTTATCTTTCGTACGCGTGAGTTAAAATTCGTCTATCCCGGCCGAGCGTCCACTAGATACTGATTCAAATCAACTATCGCGTTCACCGCTGGAGACAGGGAGGGAGGAGCTACCCCACCGCGCGGCGGGGCGCGTTCTACCATCTACCAATAGGAAGCCTCCATTTCACCTACCAAGTTAGAAAGTATAAAGTTCCAGGAATATGCATTGAATATAAAATTATTAGAAATGACATATTTACAAAATATAAGCATTGTTTAAACACATTAAGGACCCAAAGACCCGTTAATATGATAAAACCATTATAAGAGAAAGTTTTCCAAGAATTAAGGTATTTTGTTGAAACAAAATAATAGATGTTTGGCTTCTATGCTACAATAACCCATGGTAATATCTTGATCATAATACCTACCTATGTATATATCAATATTACGCACAAACTTATTAATTGAGTTAACTAGATAATAAGCAAAATTTCAAACATTTGCAGGCGCTTATAGATAAATGCGTGCTAATATTATTTATTTGATTTAGTATAAGTATATATTGAATAATTAATTAAAACAAGACAATGAAGGAGTATGACACTTAATATTGAAAATTTCCGCTTTGAATAATATTTGTAATATTTTTTTATATTATCTGATACTCAATTCTTAAATACAGTAATGGTTATATCTATAATTAAAAGTAAAGACTTTTTGATTCAACATTAATTTAATTGAGCGCGATAGGCCTATTTCGCCTTGTTAGGGCATTGACTAGCTTATGTCATAAGCTAGTCAATGCCCTAAGAAGGCGAAATAGGCCTATCGCCCTCAATTAAATTAATGTAGAATCAAAAAGTCTTTACTTTTAATTATAGATA
This sequence comes from Molanna angustata, assembly GCA_963576475.1. NCBI lineage: Eukaryota > Metazoa > Arthropoda > Insecta > Trichoptera > Molannidae > Molanna > Molanna angustata. The sequence goes on along the minus strand of OY754966.1, from coordinate 7,646,733 downwards.
TAACTTATAATGGAATTCTACCAAATTTCATCGATAATTACAGTAATGGTATTTTGGACTACATCTATGTGAATAGTAAAATCATATTTATATTCTATTTCACGCTCTTAAACTACATCTCATAATTTTTCTGCATACCTACCTACTTGTTATGCCCGAAAAAAACAATGCCGAAAAACAATGATTTTTTTTCCACGGCAACATTTCTGAAAGATACTAGCGGTGTTTGCGGGCAAGCAACGAGACTTGCAGCTAGCAGCTAGCACGCGCTCTCTTGGCGTTCAACTCTGGTGGAAGACGGACGGTTTGGTGCGACGCCGTCATCGGTCGACATGTGCTCCCGATGGCGGCCGCATTTTCGACGAAGCAGGAGGTCTGCGTGACAGGACACGTCATGCGCATGGACGCTGCCGGTGTTACAGAGCCAAGATGAGGGCATCAACAGGGCAGAGGCGTGGAGGCAGGGCGCAGTGTTGGGCCACCGCAGCAGGGACCACGAGGGGCTTTCCGTGTCGTCTGGGGCGTCGGTTCGCCTCCGGTGAGGCTCCCAGCTGGCTTGCCACCTCTGTCGAGATGCGCCTTCATAGCGTTGCCGTGTGGCACGGAGCCAGCCATGGGTGACTGTCTTTCAGCCACCACGTGGAAGACAGTGACATGCCAGGAGAGAAGATGTCGCTGTACCCTGGGGCTGCACCTTCTGGTCGGCGTCTCTTCGTGCTCGGTTGTGTTTGAGAGTTGGACTGTTATTCTTCGTTTTGTTTTGTTGTTTTTGTTTAATTCTGTTGCTGTTGTGTTTGTATGTTTTTTTTATTATTATTTCTTTGCCGTTGGACCTTGATAATGTTTTGAATAAATGCGCCGTACTAAAAGAATTTCATAGTGTCACCATCATTTGTCTCCTTTTCTTCCTCGCATTGGCTTTGATGTTTCCTTGTGATCGGAGAGAGGGCTCATCATACTATATGTGAAATGTACCTTTTTATTTATGAAAATAATAAATAATTATTTAAAAATTTTTGATAATGAAAATAATACTTTTATTTATGAAAGGAAATACATATTTAAATAAATTATTATATTTTATAAAGGCGAAGGGGCAAGGCTATCGGCGAAAGTAACCTCGGGTCCCAGATGCCGGTCGGGTGGCTGGCGGGAGCGAACGATGGCGGGGCGAGTCTCAGGGAGATGCAGACCGTTGCTCCAGGGTCCAGCGCAACCCAACATCGTTTGGAACACTTTCCAAACTCAGCACCCGCTTCGGTCCAGGAAAGCGGCTTTCTCGCCGAATGGTGGCGCGCCGATCCATTTCGGCACTACAGGTGTCACGTCCACGGCTGCCGATGTGGAGCGAGCCTAGCAGCAGCTGCTCTGGCCACGAGGGATGCGGCCATACATCCCTCGGCCGTCCAGTGAGCACGGTCCGTGCTGACACGACGCGTGTCTAATTTCGACTCTCATCTGTCACATTTTGGAGGTTATCGTTTTGTCAAAATATAATCTTTTTATTCACACACTTAATTTTTCACAAATGTTTGTTTGTGGTCATCTGATTTGGCGCCGAATTGAAACAAAAACAACGCAAACAGGAGAGGTCGCGTCAGTTTATTAAAGCAACTGGTTTTAAAATAATATCCCGTCAACTTTTCAAAAATGTTGAAATAAATTTGTCTGAATAGGCGCCATTTTGAATTAATCTGACGGCTTCTTTGTTCGAGATTACGTTGCAAATATCTTTATTTTAATAAGTTTTGGCAACACTTGTTTTATGTCATTGATTGTTGTGACAGGAAAAAATGAGGTTAAGAAATACAACTGAATACAACAAATAGAGTGCATTTTAGTCATTTATTTCAGTTCACATATAATATTGAATTAAATTTGTTCAGTGAGAATATGCTCACGTAGATATTATGAATTTATTAAATTAGTTATCAAGAGTACATTGTAAAGGTTGAGCGTTGTTTAGACACAATATACCGGTTTGTGGATGACTTCGATAATATGATTTCGCGAAAAATGAATTCGATAATCAGGATGTCTCGTCGCTTATATTGTTCCCAGAGAAGTGGAATAATAGTCGGGATTGAGACTTCATGCGATGATACTGGATGTGCCATAGTCAATACCGATGGAAAAATATTAGGAGAAGCATTACATTCTCAACAATTAGTACATCTCAGGTACCTACTTACACTTCAGATCAAATTAACAGTTATACATTGTATTTAATTATCATTATAAGAAAAAAAAATGTATTTAACAACATATCTACCTATATAGACATTTTTGGTAGAAATGCATAATGAATGGTTCAAATTTTCCGCCTTTTCAACTTCTAGATAATTATTAATTATTTAATAAATTATAATTATCTAGATGTCGCAATATACTGAAAATAAAGATTAACAGCATTGAAATAACTTGTCTCTTTTTATATAAATATACTAGTACAACACGGCAGACGTTGTCCTGCCTGTTTAAATATTTACCTCCAAATATATAAAAATGGTGGATCGGTATGTTTCCTTTTTATTATTTAACATTCTTATCTAGATTCGCTAATTATAATTCCGTATTTTTTTCCCTTCCGTCCCTATTCATTCATTCATTTATAATTTTATTTAATTATGCAAACAAATATACTTGAACCTTCACCAGTTTTATAAAATGTACCATTTTTGTATATGGAAATATATGATTTTCTTTTATATTTTTGATTTATGTATTTATTCACTTACAATCTACAATCCTTGATTTATTTATATCCAATTTATTTTTATTTTACATTTTCTTGAAATACACAAATAGATAAATTTTCAATATTTTTTTTGCGATAAGTTAAATAATTAAATTAAACTTCCAATATATTTTATGCTAAGCGCTGAACGAATCCTTAAAATTCAATGACAATCCCAAATAGACAATTTTTGTAAATTCTTGCGTGAGATATTAAATAAATAAATAAATTTTAATTTTTAAACCTTCTCGTGTGCGCGCTGAACAAACCCACTAGATATCAATTCAATAGCTTTTTTTTCAATTTTTTTTGTAAGAAATCGAATAAATAAATAAATAAATTATAATGCATAAACCTTCTCCTGAATGAGCTGAACAAACTCCCAAAGTTTCATCGCAATCGGATGGTTGGTTTAGGAGTTCATCGCGAACATACAAACAAACAAATATACATACATCCATTTTTATATATATAGATAAGCTTTAACATAAAAAAATTGAAAGAGTGAATATTTCATAAATTTTTTGAAATGTTATGAAATAAACAATCTTTCAAGTGCTGTTTAATGATTCAGAATCATTCCAAGGGCATTTATATTTCAGTCTTATGTTGCTCTATGAAACAACGCTATTTTCTATATTTGACAATCTGGATGTAATCTATACCACTTTATAGGACCACTCACATTAAAGCATCGATAATTATAAGCCACTTTGTTGACTCTGTCCAACTCCCTTAGAGAGTTGTGATCCAGAAGACCCGAGTGTGAGATGTTTTGTGGTATCAGGTAATTTAAAGCATTAAACACAGTTAAACAGATGTTGTAGTCAACTTGTTCTGGACACTTCAACCAGTGTAATTCGTTTTGATAGTGGAGAATGATGATACCAAATTGATTATTAATTTTATTCCATTTAAAGGAACGGTGGTATCATACCTCCTGTAGCTCAAGATCTCCATAGGGCATTCATAGAACCAGTTGTAAAACAAGCATTTAACGAAGCAGGATTAACGGAAAATGAAATTGATGCCATTGCAGTCACAGTTAAACCAGGTTAGCTATTTTCATATTATAATTTATTAACTAGAATTATAGAAAAATTATGTTTATTTTTAGTTAAAATTATATTTAATTTATTGCAAACATGACAACCAATCATTGGTATCGCTTTATGCTGAGCATCGTCAGAATAGAGTGATACCGGTGAATGGGAGTTGTGTTTGCGTCAAATGTAAATAGAGCTTAAAATTAAATATATTTTTTTCATAATTCTAGTTGATTATGGAGTTCTATCATCGAAGTGACAGTTTCAAACATTGAAAAAATTATAATTTATTATTTAGAGAAAGAAAGCCTGAAAATATTAATAACTTTCCTAGAAACATGAAAATGTTCTGGAAAGGCGTAGCGAAAAGAAAAAATGGAACTGTGGAAAAATGGCTAGGAATTAATGAAAAAAATGGAAAAATAATTATGGACGAAGATGGCATGAAAGAACTTTGGAAAGAATATTTCAAGGAGCTGTATGATAGCGATATAAGTGGGGGTGCGAGTCAGAGAACATGGTAACTATGCGAAAATGAAAAAGATGAAATAACGCAAGAAGAAATGTTTGAAGCAGTAAAACACGCGAAAGCAGGAAAAGCTGCCGGGTTTGACAGTGTATCAGCTGAACTTATCAAATATGGTGGCGAACAGACGTTAGAGAGGTGTCTTACCTTTTTCAACAAATGTTGGGAAGCAGGACGCATACCTTCGGACTGGGGAAATGCAGTTGTGGTACCATTGCATAAAGGTAAAGGATCGAAGCTCCACTGCAAAAACTATAGAGCCATAAGTTTGTTAATCTCAGTTGTTAAGATGTATGCAAGAATTTTGGATCAAAGAGTGCAAAAGGCTACAGGAAGTAAGATATGGGATGTACAAAGAGCGTTTGTGGGCAGCAGAGGATGTATGGACTAAATTTTTTCTCTACGTATGGTCTCAGAAAAGTATCTGGATAAAAACCAGGAAATTTTCTGTGCCTTTATAGACCTAGAAAAGGCCTTTGATAAAGAAGTTAGGGAAAGATTATGGGATGTAATATACGGGCAATCTTGTCTTTGTATGAGAACAGCGAAAAGCCTGTGTTCGCGTCGACACGGTAAGAATGTGGTTCTCTATAAACAATGGCGTTAGACAAGGGTGCGTGCTGTCTCCATGGCTCTTCAATCTGTACATTGATTTCTGCATAAGATCCATTTAGGAGGATAGCAAGGGTCTGAAATTGATAACAGTATTAGTGTATGATTTGATGTACGCAGATGATAAAGTTCTGTTAGCAGAATGTATAGAAGAGTTGCAGTATCTTATAAGTATGGTATATGAATGATGTATAGAGAACAGACTGAGGATGAATGCCAACAAATCAAAGGTTATGGTGTTTGAAAAGAGTGAAAGCAGAACACCGTACCAAATAAAAGTAATGAACGAATGGGTCGAGCAAGTCCACGAATATGTCTATCTGGGAAGCATGTTTCAGTGGAATAGACGGATTGATAAGGAAATTGAAAGAAGAGTTATGGCAGGAAACAGAGAGAATGGAGCACTTAGACCGGCTATGAACGATCACAACATATCAAAGGATGCTAAAGTTGCCATTCATAACGATATCTTAGTGCCAACCTTGACGTATGCAAGTGAAACTTGGACATGGCAGAAGTCGCACGAAAGCAGAATTAATATAGTTGAAATGAGATCGCTAAGAAGAATCTGTAATAGAACGATGTATTACAGGGTCAGAAATGAGGACATAAGGAAAGAATGTAAGATAAAGAAAGATGTCATTAATAGAATGAAGGTGAACACATTGAGATGGTTTGGCCACATGGGGAGAATGAATGAGGAACGCCTGATGAAGAAAATATACATTGCGGACAGGAATGGAATAAGAGGTCGGGGCCACCCAAGGAAGGGATGGCACGTCCATGTGAACTGTATTTTGAAAAACGGAAATGTTTTTTTTTTGACCTTCGCCTTTTGGCGTTCTTGGTACGATGTATGAATGTCGAAAAGGCGATGAATGTGTGTCAAAATAGAAATAAGTGGCGTTCGGTTCTCTCTGTCTACCCAGTGTAGAATGGTTAAAACTCACATAATTTATGATTACCATTGTTGAGAGTTGCTCTCAGTTAAACATAAAGAGGAATGAAAATGGAATGTTGCAAAACTCAAACTTTATAGAACTTTATATTTCTTTTTATTCATCATAACTTTCTTTATGAGTTGGTATGTTATTTTATTCATTCATAACACATAGTGGTTTTGAAATTAATTTTGAAAAAGTATTAGTAACATGCACTAGTGTAGGTATATCATTCAAAATATGTATATTATTTTCAGGTCTTCCTCTAAGTCTAGCCATTGGAATGAAATATGCTAAACATTTGGCCAAAACATTTTCCAAACCTCTAATAGAAATACATCACATGGAGGCACATGCACTCACTGCAAGAATGGTATTAGCAGTAATATTTATTTAGAGTTTTATACTGTACGTGTAGTTAAGCATTTTTAAATAATTACAAAACTTCATGAAAGCCCAAACGACTTAAACGCTATCATATGTTGCCCCAAGTATAATGACAAGTATTTATTTCAATTATATTGAATTATATTATGCTACGTCATCACAATACAGCAGTCAAAAATCACCCTTGCAATTCTTACTTTAAACTTTATAAAACGAGTGGGTTGTAGCCAACGTTAAACTCTCCACACCATAGTAAGTGTTCATTTTTTCTTCTTGAAAGGTTGAAAATCCCTAAATGTATTTTTATGAAATTCATTTATATTAGATTCAAATATAAGATTTCCAGACGACAAAAGTTTTCACAATACACCATACACACAAAAACGTTGTCACGAAACTCATTGTGTACATTTTCTACATGATACCGTGATTGTTAAGAAAAGTTTGAGATGTACTTCTACAGTGTTCTTATTTTTTATAGAAAATTAAATTATCTAGTTGGGGTGTTTCGGCTTTTTTCCATATTTTAGAAATATAGGAAGTTAAAAACAAATTTATCATAAAAAATGTTTTTCTTAATAAAAAATGTTTGAGAAACTCTGGACCTTTTTTGAAAAAATAAATTTGAAATTTTGTATAATATATGTCTATATTTATACCAATTTTCATCGTTCCAGCTTTTATGGTTCTTGAGATATATGTAAAAATAAAGTAAAAATTCAAAAGTTGATAACCCCTGTCTGGAACGAAAATTAAAAATTCTGAGTATAAAAGTTTTGTAGGCCTACAACTTTTTATATATCCTGAAATTTTAGGCTCTGTGCATTGATCGGATCAAAAGTTATAAGGGACGGACGGACACACAGACACACTAAATGTTCTACTCCAAATTCTGATCAAGTCCATATATATTGAACATATTATATGCTGTGATGTTGGTGTATTTTGACAAACATATAGACCTGGCATACAAATCTCACGTATCTTAGCTTGAAATTTTGTCAATATGTTAAGAGAAATAAATTCTCTTGAACAAATCGACAGTTTGATTAGCATTCAATAGACAAAAATAATAACTATGTGATTGTTTGTTTTCAGGAACACAATGTAGAATTTCCATTTTTGGTACTTTTGATATCCGGAGGACACTGTTTGTTGGCTTTGGTTAATGATGTGGATGATTTCAAACTGATTGGTGAAAGCATTGACGACTCACCTGGTGAGGCATTCGATAAGGCAAGTTTGCTTAAACAGTGATTTTAACCACTAGACTGTTTTACCTGAGTGGCACTCGGTTATGAATTTTGATTGTTTATTGATGAGCCTGAGCCAACAAAATATATTATGTACAACAGCAAAAATAAAAGAAAAATACATTACACTTATACACATAGGTATTAAGATACCATTCAGCCAGAATCCAAGGAAGCATTTTCTCACTAAATCGCACTGCTTTTGTCACTGCTTAATCTATCAACAAATTTAAAAATGAACTAGACTCTTACCTATCGGAACGATATTGTTTTCTGTGTATCACCTTCAATAGTGGCCATTCTATGAATTATAATGAATAAAAATAGTTTATCTGTTATAATAGCAATATTCATAAAATAAAATCAATTTGGTTTACATTTTTTAGTGTGCCAGACGAATGAAATTAAGAAATCTTGAAATGTTTGCTAAGTTGTCTGGTGGTCAAGCCATTGAGTTGGCAACTTCACTCTCAAAGAATCCCGACATGTTTGTATTTCCTCAAGCATTGATGAACTATAGGTATGTTATCGAATCTCAATTGCATTTATTCTATCAGTAATAATAGTAATTTATTGAGCAGAGTCGGAGAAACAAGGCAACTACTAAAGACCTGGTTGCCCAACAATGATCTAAATGGATTAGCCATAACATCAAGCAATACCATAGAGGTCACCCTAGAGACATTTGTATGGACCAGGCGGTTAGTGATGTGCTCTGTAGCAGCTACCAAGATATGAAGAGAATGGCAGACAATAGAGATAAGCGTAGAGATGGAGTGCTTGATGTTAACCAATCTTAGGATTGTGAGCCAGGAGAAGAATTTGTTTATACAAAGCGTCATAATTTTTTTTTAATGTATGAAATTATTTATTTTCAGAGACTGCAATTTTAGCTTTTCTGGCATTAAAAATAATGTGCGAAAATTTCTTCTACAAAAAGAAAAGTTGCACGGTAAGTAGAGATTTAATTTATCATAAAAATACATATGTAACTATAGGTATACATACTATCACCCCATGTCCCTCAAGGGGTCAGCAGAGAAGAGATTACTCTGTCTCAATTGTTAAAGTAAAATGTTCATTCTTCTCAATCACGCAAAAACTTAATACAAATCAAATTATTTTAGTTAATTCTTAATAACTATGAATTTTTTAGGTGTAGAAGGTGACGAATTAATACCAGAAGTATTTGACTTAGCTGCTGGCTTACAAATAGCAATAACAAGGCACCTTTGTCATAGAACTCAGAGAGCAATGGAGTATTTAGAGTTTAAAAAATTACTTCCAACAAATAAAAGAACACTCGTAAGTTAATTTATTGAATAATTTTAAATTATTAATAAATTTAAACAGTATAACCTCTTCAGACCTGGCGTCCATTAAAATGGACATGAAATACAAATGAAATACAAATGCATATAAAATACATGCTATATGCTGTACTTTGTTATTAATGATAACAATTGTATTTAAAAAAAATGTTTTACCAATTGCAAACAATGTAGGCGTATCTGTTACACAATTTTGATATAACACACCATTGAATTTTAGCTTTTCATGTGTTGGTTAAATTTCAGTTTAGTGGTGTGTGATATTATCTATTATTTCAAACGTTTTTTGATTATAAGCTCACAATTTTGTTTTAAAAGTTATTTTACACTTCATTTGTTATGATCGACTATTTTTTTAATACTAGTTGCATGTAACACATGAGATCCAACTGTCGATGGCGATAATATGCATAATTGAAGAATAGTTACCAAACTATAAACAAATTAATAAATATTTTAAGATATTTTGTTTTCTATATAAAACATGTAGGTATGTATGTCAGGATAGGATAGTATGGAGGTCCTACCCAGAATGTGTTAACAGCATGATGGTATGCATGTATGTTTAGATATTAAGTATCAAACTATTAAGTCTTCTTAGATATAATGTATAATGTATAGGCCACTGCCATACAAATTGTATGAAGTGATGTTGTTACTAAAGACAATTTTTATAAAAATTGTTAAAAAATTTGAAATGTACTACTACAATGTTCATATTTTTTATAGATAATTAAATTATCTAGTTGGGGTGTTTCGGCTTTTTTCGATATTTTTAAAAACTTTTAAAATATAAGCTGTTAAACACATAAATTTATCATAAAAAAATATTTTCTTAATTAAAAATGTTTCAGAATCTCTGGAAATTTTTTGAAAAAAAAATTGAGATTTGGTATTTCTCTATATTTATACCAAATTTCAGCGTTCTAGCTTTTATGGTTTTTGAGATAAAAATTTAAAAATAAAGTAAAAATTCAAAAGTTGATAACCCTTGATTGAAACAAAAATTCTAAATTTTGAGTATAAAAATTTTGTAATCCTATAACTTTCTATATTTTCTGAAATTTAAGGCTCTTCAGAAGTTATAAGGGGGGGGGGGACTGACACACACACAGACATATAGACACACTAAATTTTCTACTCCGAATTCTGAGTGTATCCATATATGTAGAACATATCCAAATTTTAAAAATATTATACTTTGCCTTTGTACAATCTATTCTACAATATGGAATCCTTGGATGGGGTGGAACGTATAAAACTAATTTAAAACCGATTGAAATCACTCAGAAACTGATCATAAAAATAATCTTAAAGAAACCAATAGACTTTCCCTCCAATGAAGTATTCAAACAATTTCGTGTACTAAAGCTAAATAATTTATATAAAAAATATACTCTTTTAACAACATTTAAAAAATATTATAGTGAAATACATGAAAACAACAATAGAACCAGATCGAAAAATAATATTGCTATCCCTCGCGTCAATACATCTGCAGCCCAGCACCACTTTACATACCTGGGAATAAAACATTTTAATGACCTTCCAGATGAATTGAGGAAAATGAAGGAATATATACAATTTAAAAATTCTATTATAAAACATATTAACAATTATAATTACATCCAGTGATGGATTTTTGTTTTGTTGTTTTTTTTTTATTTTATTTTAATTTTTTTATATTTCCAAATTACGCCAAATTGTGAGTGTAAATTTTTTTATTTTTTTTTGGTGTTGAGTTGTGTGTACTTTTTTTTTTGATGATATGTTATGTGTATATATGGTTTTTTGATGTTGTCTGTTATTATATAAGAAATATTGATTTTGTTTTTGAAGAGTAATTTATTTGAATTTGTTCATGATGTAATTAATGTATTTTTATTGTATTCCAGTTTTTGCGGTTAGTGGTTTTTGTTTCGTGACGGTGGACGGTGAACGGTGAATGCCTGCTAGTGGGGCCCTGTGAACGGCAAATGCAGTTCGCGGTTCTCAGTATGCGCTTGCGTATACTAGAGTATGCTCCATTGGTGAGGGTTCATCCGTAAACTGTTCACCAGTTCGCGTAATATTAATTTAAATATATGCGTGTTATTTTTAGTAATATTATATGTTATTGAAATAAATGAACCGATAAAATGACTGTGCTCCTCCCTCGAACACGAGATTTGATCTCAACTGAGGGATGAATAGATATTAAATAATTTAATTTTAAGATACTGTTTATAATTCTTTTTATCATTAATGTATAATTGTTAAAATAAAATAAATAAAAAAAAAAAAAAAAATATATGCTGCGAAGCTTGTATTTTTTAACTTTAAGTTGAAAAAATCATGAAAAAATATAGACCTGGCATACAAATCTCGCAGATATTGCCTTGATACTTTGTTGATATGTTAAGAGAAATAAATTCTCTTGAACAAATCGACAGTTGGATAAAGTGACTTTAATGTCCCGCCATTGACCAACAATGTAAATTTGTGAAGGAATAAGCAGTTGCTTTTATAATATTGTCAAGTTATTTGTATTAGTATTGTTATTATTTTTTAGTTCATTCAATCTTCTATATTTCATTGTAGGTGGTGTCTGGTGGTGTAGCTTGTAACAATTTCATAGCAAAAGGCCTTAAAATAGTTTGTGATGAATTTAAATATAATCTAGTCAGACCAAGTCCAAAACTATGCACTGATAATGGTGTAATGATTGCTTGGAATGGTGTAGAAAGGTAAGAGGATATTTTTATTCATTTAAATTTCAAAATTCACTCTTCATCATCACCCGTTGGACATAAAAATTATTAGCTGATTTAACCGATAGTACTTGAAAAAATAAGCTTATAACTTCTGTAAAGTGAATGAGGATGGCTAGTAAGGTATGTTCAGCAGATTAAAGGAACAGGCTGTGATTTGAAAGAAAACAACGTTAAATCATAAGTGTAGAAACTCTCTGGCTCACCACTGCTCTTAAGTAGCTCATACCGAGGCACGCATACTCACTGGCCGACATTACCTGTGCTACTGACCGATTGACAAACCTTCATCTCGCTACTTATACACGTGAGTCAGCGTTACATATCTATTGTATAGATACTACAAACACTACAATAAGAATTGATAGTTCTTATAAAATTGATATATCTTATAGATTGTTCATTCATTCATTCATTGCATAATTTTACCAGTGAAGGAGTACCGGTGTGCATCACCTTGTGAAGGAGTACCATTAAATGAGACAACATGTGCGTGTATCTCCATACACCAGTCTTGTCTCACCTAAAAAGGCACTACATTCAGAATAGGGGTAGAACCTCATTGCTGAATTATAAAAGATGTTATTATGCCTTTATCTTGCCTTATAGATGTAGGTACTGTCGTATCTAAATGTACTGTTAAATCATAATATAATATAGATGTATGTAGATATATTACAAAAATATAAAAAAATACTTGGTATTTGTTTTATTGAAATTTATTTGATTATTGACGGGTTTTTGTGTAAGGCACATCGTCAGAATAATCCTCTACAAGCTAAATTGACAAACTAAACATAGTTATATAGATGTGATTATTGTAATTACATTGTTACGAAATTTACATTTATATTTTTATTAAGTATTTCAAAATTTATTTACTATTACAAGGTTTTTAATTTTATATTTTATATCTGGTATTTCTAGTTTTCAACTCACTAACAAATATATTTTTAACAGATTTTTAATTATCTCAATAGAGACGAAGTTGGAATATTTACTGTAGGAGAACCGGGAAATCCCGGTTCTCCTATTGTAATTGATTATTGAAGTCAAAATTTTATTTGGCTTTCAGGTTTAGAAGAAATATTGGTTTGACAAATGATATTAACTCAGTGGACTTTAAAGCCAAATGCCCTTTAGGTGAGAGTATAATAGAAGATGTGAGAGAGGCAAATCTCAAATGTTCATGGGTCAAACTAAATAATTTATTTGAAATATGATTGTATCACACTCCCGTGGAGGCAGCCATTGCTTTAAGATAAAGAAGATTTTAGGGTAGGTAAGTATATTTTTCATATCAGCTTAGAACACCTATATGAATTATTTTACTTTGATTCGATAAATATATCTTCCTAATTGACAGGTTTCACAAGAAAAAACTCACAATTTAGGCATTAAAAAAATGGCAAGACTTACCAAGTTTTTTGTTCTTCACTATCTTAGAGTAACAAAATATTAAATGAAATCATTCAAAATAAAAATTAATATAAATTATGATAGTATAAAGATTCTGGCTTTGGAGATATAAAATTTAAGATCTTGGTTAAGTAATATTATTTCCATAAAATAGTATTCATATATAATATTCTTTATATTTTACATTGCTTCTCAGGCAACTAATAGGTATTATGTCAAATGTTAATTCAACACGCACCCAATAACAAGTTTTCACATTTACGATATTAATCGTCACACAGATCCAGACTGAAAACACAATTAATAACTGTGTCTCCACCGGGACCCTTGGATCAGCAGTCAGATAATCATCTGAGCCACGAAGGCTGACATTGTTGTAATTATATTAAAAGAATGATCATTGAAAGTCTTTTAAAAAAATATTGTTAGATTTTAAATTAGATTTTTAGATGTTCTTATTTTTTCAGGACGCATGAGACAAACACACACACACACACTTAGATAATCATTGATTTATTACTTAAGATTAATTAAGATTATTTTTTTTTCAGTTTTGTTGATTGTTTATGGGATATGGAACAAACCACCTAGAAGATGAAATATTATTTTCAATTAATATAATCTTTTTTCATTTACATTCTTTCATTATGTCCTCATTTCTTACCCTGTCAAATATTCTTCTTAACGATCTCATTTCAACTGCATTTATTCTGCTTTCGTGCGACTACTTCCATGTCCAGGTTTCGTTTACATACATTTATGTTGGCATTACGATAGCGTTATGAATGGCAACTTTGGCTTCCTTTGATATGTTGCGATCATTCATAACTGGTCTAAGTGCTCTATTCACTCTGTTTCCTGACAAAACTCTTCTTTCGACCTCTTTATCAAGCCATTTATTCCGTTGAAACCTGCTTCCCAGGTAGACATATTTTTTTTAGTAAAAAAATGAATTTGTCCTTTTTAAACAAGTACATATACATCTTCCTACATTCCCTTAATTAAGTACGAAGGCTTGTGCTATAGGTGAACAAAATCGGTTGAAGCAGGTTTTTCTATAAAAAATAGGTACATTACAGTATATATACATCTCGAAATTTCCAAAAATTTTTGTAAAATTTGAATTTAGTGACGAAATAGTTTCATAAAATTTGTATTGCGGTGTATACAATATCGACGAGGACTCTCAATAGTTTGATACTCCATACATACAAGCTTTTTACATATTCTGGGTAGGAAAAAAGGACTTTCTTCCACACTATCCTATCTTGAAATACATGTTTTGTTTAGAAAACAAAATATCAAATTATTTTTATTGTTTGGTATGCATTTTTATTTTTCCATACTTCTCGGGCAACTAAAAGGTACTATGTCAAATATTAATTCAACACGCACCCAATAACAAGTTGCCACATTCTGGAGACTTCGTCTCACAGATCCAGACTGAAAACACAATTAAAAACTGTGTCTCCACCGGGAATCGAACCTGGGACCTTTGGATCAGTAGTCAGATACCTAACCAACTGAGCCACGAAGGCCGACTATTCTTCAACTACACATACTATCGCCATCGAAAGTTGGATCTCATGTGTTACATGCAACTAGTTATAACAGTATGCCTAATTCTGTAGTGTTGTACACTGTATACTTATAAAGGAATACCTAACTACATAATACCTACTTACACTGCATCTCTATCGGTAAATATTTTTACTATGGAATACTGGAGAGTCATGATTTCAATATTTTTAAGATCATATTTTTTTAAAATCAATTTCTCAACGGGTATAAAGTAGAGAGTGCACACTTTAAGTTACGTCGTGATATTTTTGTGTGTATGATGTATAATTCTGATCGAGTTCATATTGATACCATACTATTGTTGTGAGTAAAGAATATTGTGTTCTATTTGGTACACAAAGTCAATTTACTATAACTGTTTCGTTTAAGGAATTCATTAGTTAAAATAGGATAAATATATACCAACCTTGTTTGCCCATTTTCCGTCTTTTTTTATTCAACTGTTATAATATTTTTTCACATGTGTCACATAACTTATTATAAATATAAAAATATTTTATCAAAAAACGCTGTAGAGATTTTTAATAACATAAAAAAACACTCATTTAAATGCTACTCAACAAAGTTAAAAGGCTTTAATTAGACATTAAAAATTGCAAAATGTGGTTAAACAGAGTGAACATAATAAGCTAATAGTTAAAGCATAATTCAAATAACGTCTCGTCAGTTGTCATTTCTTAGTGTGTTTTATTTTATCATTATTTAGTAGAAAATTTATACAATACAATGTTTATTGTGTGTAGATTTCATGTATTATCTTTATTTTTGATAAGGGGAAAACATGTGATGTTGTTTTGAAGGTTATTTGTGATTTTATCACTTTCCCCTGGCATTTTTATGGGAAATAATCCAGAGGGGGATATTTTTTTTTAATATTTACTATTATATTAGCTTCGTTTTATTTATTCTAGTAACTTTCACGCTTCAATAAAACATACCTACTATGGAATAATTACTTATATAACTGGAAAAATAGTGAAGAAAGATAACACTACCAAAGAATTATTATAAATTATTCGGTTAAAAATTCAAAATCAAATGAGAAAGAAATTTATGTTTTACCTTTTCAAACTTATAATTAATGGCATATCACGTCCCCATCTTAATTTATATCTACTTTGTCATCATGTTTTAAACTAAAAACCGTTGTACCCAACAGCAATCTGAAATAATAACTCTTCCTGCACTGAAAAATATAGTATGACTACCGAATTGGCTACCTGCTTTTAGCCAAACCTTTGTTATAAAAAATACAGGTTTATCTATTTATGACTGTACTGTTTGGCTGTGTGCAAAAAAACATTTAGTTGCACAAAACCAAATGTTTTGTAGTCACTATAGTTCAGTTAATTTTAAAATTAAATATTGTTAGTAAAAAATTTTTTTTTCAGTGTGAACTCTTTTTAATGTGATTTAACAAATTCAAAACATTAAGTTAGTTTTCAACTGACAGAGGAAAGTGACGCCACCATTTTAAATATTGACAACATTTTAAAAAGTGAAAACTATTTTTTTTATTGGTGACATTCGAACAAAAAAGTAATACAAATAGATGAATAATGAAAATGCAACAAACTACCTGCTTCGGAAAATAAATAACAAAAATATATATTTTTGTAGAGAATATATTTTCTTAACAATATTTAATTAATATAATGTGCCTACACTTTTCAATTACTTATTTAATCTGTAAACAAATGAATACAGTGCAAGGAAATTTCTTATGATGATACAATTCAATCAATGACATACAAAAATATTTTTTAAAATTGTCTAAAATTTTAAAATAGTGCAAAGAATTCAGTTATCAACACATTTGTTTACATATTATATAGTTTAGTAATATAGCTTTCAGTCAAAAAATTATATATTCATTTCATATCACATCTCGTGGCAATCTTCTTCACAAATCAGATTCAATACTTATTATTTTTCAGGATTAATAAAATGTGTCTCTATTTTGTAATTATTTCCCATAGAACAATTTTTTGCATATTATGTAAACATTAAACAAGTTTTGATATTTTTGTTTATAATGAAAATAATGGATCAAATTCTACAAGAAACAAGTCCCATACCTATATTAATTCATTTATTTACTCATTTACTTACATTTTTATTTATTTACTTCATATATAATGCCTTAGGTAATTTGATTTGATGTTTATTTATTTATTTTCTTTGGGATTTATTGGATGATTGATTCTCAAAACCTTACTAGATTTTATTCCAACAATACCAACAGTCTGTGGAGTTGAATAAAAAATATGTCAATGCAATATTTATAGTGTGTGCTAATCCGGTGTATTTTATTTTGGTTGCATTATTAACAATTCATACTTGAAGTTTTCATAACTGTTAATAAGCTACTGGCCCGACATTCGTGAAGAAACAAATTATGACGAAAACCATAATTTATTGTAAATAGGTTAAACTTATTATTTTGTCTGTTATTATTATTTTTTTTAAAGATTGCATATTTCAAATTGTACATAATTATTTCTTGTTAATGTATAAAAGTATTTTGAAATCTATACATAATATTAATAACCGAACATCTAACTGTACATTACACATGTACCCTTACATTTAAAAAATGTCTAAAAATGTATTGGAAAGTAACAACAATAATATTACTTATATTATAACACAATATTTGGATAAAATTTATATTAGAAACTACTTTTGAATTATATTAAATTAAAAATTATATCATACTTCCATTACATACCATAGTATATTAAAAACTATTTTCAATTTGTTTATCAAAATAAAATGATTACCTATATCAATCAATAACATAATATTGTCAGTGTAACTTATTCTGCAAAATTCGCATTTGTTCAATTAATTTTTTTTTTATTAAAAATGTTTATCTCCAATGCATAAATAGTTAGTTATTTTATAAATAAAAAGAAAAATACCGTAAATTTCAAAAGAAAAAATCAAATAACGCCGACAAAATAATAGTATATAGAGAGATGTATGAAAGATACCGAAATGACACCGAAAAAATCCAAATATTTATTTATTTAGAAATAAGCAACTATTGAACAAAAATACTTAGAAGAATAAATTATACCTATATATTTTTAAATGATTACCAGTATATTAAAATTATTCCTTAGTCACATTTTCATCAATGCCAAAATATACGAAATTTTTTGTAGATATATTATGTTAATAAAAATTAGGTGTTTCTGCCCCCCTAGACAACATGTCATTTAGCTCAAGAAAATATAACTCAATGTATGGAAGTGGGATAACCTAGTCTTCACACCATTTTTGTAAACCTAACCTAAAAAAATTGGTAAAAATAGGTTGGTTAGCATTGGTTAGGCTTGTTTGTAGTTATAATTGCGACTGGCGTGAGCCAGTTGCATTATATATTAAAAAAAAGTAACTACAATATTAAAATAAATGACTAAATTGGTATTTTTACTAAACTTTTGTAGGTTATGTTTGAAACAAATGGTGTGAAGACTAGGCTATCCATGGAAGTGACATTTGTCACTTGACTGGCAACTGTCACTTCCATACATTGAGTTATCTTTTCTTATTTCTTTTCTTGAGCTCAATGACACGTTGTTTAGGGGGGCTGAATAGAAAATATTCAACGACAAATGCGTTTTGCATTTTCCCTTCGTAAATACTTGTAGGTAGGTACACAAAATGACATTTCAAAATATTGAACTAATAAATAAAAAATGTCATCAGTCTCCCGAAGCTTTCCGATTTACAATCCACGAAGGAATTTTATTCTTTACAGCACTGTGAACTTGTCGGTACATTGTAAGCGCTAAAAATGGCAAAGCCAATCTTTCATCTTTGAAAAGATATAACCAAAATGCAACAACTAATATGAATATATCAATTGTGCAATTGATAACTGATTTGACTGTATTTTCGGCTTCACTGTTTATTTCGGAGAGGCTTTTTTGTACAGATGCAATTTCAATGACGGAATTCGGCTTAGCACTGGAATTAGATTCTGTTTCCCTAAGGTCATTTATTTGCTTTACTTTTGGTTGCTTATTATTTTCAGAAACGGGTTTTTTAACGATTTTTTTAACAAGTACGGTTTTTTTGACGAGCATCGGTTTAGCGTTAGTTTTATTTGTGCTATCCTCTGGCTTAGGTGCATTAATTTTACTCTCCAATTGATTCGCAGCTTTTTTTAGATCATTTGTATTTGTGTAAAGCGGTGGAGTATATTTTTTGTTTTGTCCGTATTCTTTTACTATTTGTCCATAATGATCGATCGCCGATCGACCTTCGTCTTGATATGAATCCTCTTTTGCCTCTCTCTGTGGAACTTTCTCGGCAACCGGCTGTTGAGTTTTGCTATCCTCTTTGGTTGCACTTTCGTTCTTTTTCTTTCCCGTTTTCTTTTTGTCACCTAATATTTTTTTTTCTAAAGGAAATTTAGCAAACTTTTTGAAGAGCGGAACTTTCTTAATCAAATTGTCTGGATACTTGGCCGACTTTTCATTCGAATTTAGTTTTTCTGTACTGACTGTGGGGGTTTCTTTCGATGGACTCACGCGTGTGTCGATCTCTCGTTTTTTTAATATAGGTTTTGGAATAAAATTGGGGTCAGGAAGCGGTGCTGGTTTAGTTAAAACTTCAACAGCTTGACTCTGGTGTTGCATTTTGGATTTGATTGGCATTTCTTTCGGATGATATGTTGAGTTTTCTTCGATTCTATCACGAAACCTAGTCATATCCTCGCCTAGGCTATCAGAATCTGTAAAATCACTATCACCCGATGACACTGTGCTTGCTGTATAATCATCTTCATAGAAACTGCTGTTGTCTTCGCTTTTGTCTCTGTGTAATCTTTCATTGGATAATTGATTACTTGGTTCAAGTTCTTCTTCGACAGTATCTTCGCGTTTGTTTTCATTACTTTGATAATCGTCGATTTTATTTTCTTCCGTAACTTTAATTTTGATTTCTTGGTTCTTAAAATCGAGGTCTTGATTATTTATGTAATTCTTCTTGGTTTTCGCTTTGTCAGCTTCTTTGAGGGCTATTACTTGATAAAATCGATTCATCGCTCTTTCGTGAAGTAATTCAGTTGAACTTACTGAATGACGAAGAGGACGAATTGGAAAGAAATTGTAACCCAACTCGGGTGCAGATAATGATAAGGGCGGGGGTGACATTGCTTCTTCTAAGTCAAGTTGAAAAGATTTTCTGTTTTCTGCAAAAACATTAAAAAATTAGGACATGGATTATTAAATAATTCAAGATGCAAAAATTGAGTATAGAAAACTTTCTTCATCTTGGGCTTAATAAACATAAAATTTCAAATCGCTTTAATAAATTAGTTTAAAACAATTAGTTTAAAATAAAAATCAATGAGAACTTAAATAAATCACAATTTCAAATCTCACACAAATCTAAACACGTAAATAGTAAAAATAAAAAAAATAAAAATATTTCGATTAAAAACAAAAAAATATGTAGATTAAAAATCGTGATAATTCGCTGTAAAATAAAGTTGCAATTATAACTTGAAATAATTTATTTAAATCATAAAAGTTTTCCCATTGCATCAAAGAGAACGATAGAACTTGCAATATTTAACGTTTTTTGCAAAAGTAATCGCCGACCATAATTTGTCGCAAGTCGTTTGACCTCTGTGCTGGCGGCCTGGGTTCGAATCCCAGAACCCACATGATGACTGATTAAATTTGAGTTCTTGTTTCTTTGAGCTGTAAACATTGGTCAGATGTAAGGAAATGTCATATTTACGCTAAACTCGCTACATGCACAGTATAATATTTTTTTTTATTTGTAAAGAAATACGCATTTTGCAATAATATTACGAATATTTCCTCCCTTGATATAAAGTAGAATTTAACATACAAAAATATAAGTCAAGTAGGTATCTAATGTGTATCCACAATATTGTTGAACAATCTGATTTTCAAATTTTATTGCTTTACATTACTTCATAGCTCAATAGGTATTATGTATGTTTGATTGATAATCGTGCAATTCTCTTCATATTTTTTTAATCGCTTGGTTGCTGCATGCATAATATACAATGTAATAAATATATTTGTAAAATTTATGTCGATTAAAAATAAAATAAATAAATTATTTCAAACGTTCCTATGTAGTTTTACTTTAATATACATATATGTACAAACAAGTGTTAAAAAGAGTGTCAAGCAAGATGAATCCATTGCTAAAATCGATACAATAATGTTTGACCATTTTAAAAAACATCAGCATGGTTAATGTAGGTGAATAAATTCGACCATAACAAAAAGGCTGATCACAGGAATGAATTTATAACTATCGATTTGTCTATATTTATTTTAAAAAGAAATAATTTTGACGAGAAAATCCAATAAATAGATATAAAAATGCCAAAAGCGTTACCTAGTCGAACATCTGAATTAAAAACGAAAATTCTGTATAAATAATCAATAATAAACGCAAAAGCTATTTACTACTTATAAAATAAAATTAACATCCACGTGTAATCAAAAATTAATGAATTTATAATTAAAACCATATTTTTCAAATAATGAATAAGTTTGCAATATACATCCCCTAAATTAAAAAAAAATCTTGACGAAAACGGTCGTAGCGAGAATCGAACTCACGACCTCTTCTTTGATGACCACTGACCCATTTCCCTTTTTTTTAATTATTGTAATTACATAAATTAAATTAAATTCCCAAAAAATGCTAGTGATGAGCAAAAGTCATGTAGTATTGATCATGCGAGAATAGCAATACCAAAACTAAACCGCATGTGTAGCTGCAAGACAAAGACCAGGCTTCTTGGAAGATTTAATGCAATAGACATGCGACCTCACATAATTTTATAAAATTATTCATTTCCAATTTTTTCATTTTATTTAAAATAGAAATAAAATTTAAAATAGAAATAGAAATAAAAAATATGCTTTTGAAATAGTTGAGAAACCGGGGGTGCAAGACCAAAACCCACTCCGGTTTTGGTCTTGGCCTTGCATTTGCTCATCACTAAAGACTACATCAAAAACTTATTTTAAATATTGTTGATTTTATTTATTCTATTCGCACTAAGATTAAAATGGCGGTTATTTGATATATTTCAATGCTTATGCGACAAAAATCTAGAAACGTAGAATGTTTTTCATCAGCTTTATTTTTTCTTCACAAGTTAATAATGCTCGATAAACCTATACAGCCTTTATCTAGTTTTTAACAAAATCATGAGTCAAGTTCAAAATAAACACTATTTCCTCGTATTCTCGAAAAATTTTAAAATCGAAATCTGAATCATCTAATTAGTAGAAATCGAAAAAGATGTTTGAAAATGTCGAAGTTTTCCTAAATCTCAGAATGTAGTAAATTTGAACTCGATAAACAGAATCATAATAAATTAATAATAAATAATAGCTCATTTTGGAAAGTGGCGTTTAAATCACTGCCGCCATCGTGGATTTATTTGTCTATTTGATTTACTTATCGATTCGTCGTCATTAACGAGCAACAGTGTTTTTAAAAAACAATGTTTTAAGTAAATATAAATTACAAATTCTTTTTGAATTAAAAAAAAGGTAATTGCTGACACTATAAAAATTCCCGCTCGTTGTATTGTCCATACATATAGTAAAAAGGTCGCACGGTCAATTGTCCACACGGCCAATATTGTCCGCACGGTGAATTGTCCGGACACAGCTCAAATCCAAAACCGAATGAGCGTTATTTTTTTGTGTTGAAACTTGTAAATAGGAAAGTATCGTTTAGTTTGAAATTAACTGATGAATTATAATATTATAGGTAGGTAAAATATATCGCATACATGTGAAACAATTCGTTCGAATCGTTTTTTTTTACAAAAATGTTTATTTTTTTAAAATTATTTTCGATTTTAAATAAATTGCCTACCCAATTTTTCTTCAAAAACACATTTCTTATTATACTTACGTAATTTTTCCATCAAATATTATTCTTATGGTATACCCATAGAATAATAAGGTATACCTAAGCTGATGTATTCATAATTGAAAATGAATACATCAGAATTAATTGCAAGTAAATTTTTTATCAAGAAACTCAGTCCATCTTTTAAAAAATACCTATATTTTATGAAATTATCATTAATTTCGCAAAAAAGCAAATTATATTTACCTTTTTTATCATTGTCATTTGCATTATCAGGATACAAAACCAACATAAATTCTGAACTACCATGTTTCATGTTATCATCTAAATCTGTATTGGAATCACCCAATACAGTTTTATCTGTCGTAGAAGTGTTTCTTTGCTTCCGTAATACAACACTTGTAGGAATATCCAAATTATGTTTTTCTTCATTTTCAATATCTTCTATTCTAGGCGATAAGTTTCTCTTCCTTCTTGGGGCAACAAGGGGAATGCTCAATTCTTCTTGCTTTTTCACTGGTTTCGTTATTATCTCCGTTTCTATAGTATCCATTGGGTTGAAGTCGTTTGTCTTTCCTGGTATAAATATCGGATTTGTCTCAGCACTCGGTTCACTCATTCCATATGGACTCTCTGCTTTTACGCGAAATCTGTACTCGGATCCTTCTATCAAATCAAACAGTGTAGCGGTTAGCTTGCGACTTGTCGCAGCTTTTAGCCACACATTCCATCCCGTCCTGTAATATTCAATTATATAGTTCCCAACTTGACATCCGCCATCGTCGTTCGGTGTGATCCACGTTAAAGAAACTGACTTGTCTGGATTTTGTGTGACAGTCACCGATTTCGGAGGGTCCGGTCTAGCCGTTATTGTTACCAAAAAGGAAGTGAAGTCTTCGCCAACTTTGTTCCTAGCGTTGATCTGATACTCGCCTCGGTCGTCCCGAGCGGCGTTTTCGATTCGCAAAGTCGAGAATTTGTCGGTGTTGGCCATTTCGATTCTCTCCGTCGGCAAAATGAGCTGTCCGTTGTGCCTCCACTCGACGGAGGGAACGGGCTTCCCGGCAACGGACACTTTGAGGAAGATTGTTTCGTCCGTTTCATACAACAAACCTTCCTCGTACTGACGCGGCAGTCTAATTCTGGGAGCCGCCTCGAGGGACAGCCGAGCTCTGCTGACAGCGTGACCAGCCCTGTTGGTGGCCGTACATTTAATTTCCCCTTCGTCATTTAGAGAAGTCTGGTGAAATATGAGAGTACTGGAATTTTCTTCGGTGACGATAGCGGTGCGTCGACTACTGAAAATTTCGTAACCGTCCTTGAACCAAGATACGGTCGGTGGGGGTGAAGCTTCAAAGTATACCTTGAATTCTACTTTGTCGCTTTCTACACAGCTGGCATCTTTCATGGGAGTTCCAATAAACTTGGGGGCCGATATGGCCGCTCTGTCGACGGAGACTGTGAGTATATCCGATATCTCCCCGGGATGGGAGGTGCCCACTGCGTTGCAGGCTGACACCCTGAACTGGTACTGGAAGCCGGGCTCGAGGCCTGTCAGCAAGAGTTCTGGGCGCAGGACGAGGGGCGGTGCCGTTCTCACCCATACCGAAGACCCGAGTCGGTTGCACTCGACTTGAAAGCCAGTCAGCGGTGCACCACCGTCTGATCTTGGCGGTTTCCATCTCAAGGTGACGGCGTCCTCGGCCCAGCCAAGTGGAACGATGTCTGGTTTACCCGGTGGAGACGGACACTCTGGAAAACAACATCGGTTCATTTATGATCTATATTTATTCCATGAAACCAATAAGTCTATGCATAAAAATAATTTACTTGAGACATACATAAATTATTCACTGAATATTTTTATTTATTTATTTATTTATTTATTTATTTATTTTCAAACATTTAATCTTTTTTTTTCTAAAAAATGAGTATTTCACAAAATAGCTTCACCGATGTGAATTAAAATTACCCGTATTTATAAACGTTGGTACGTTGGAATTAAGGAGATAAATATATCTTAAAACATAACATGAAGAGTTTGAGTGTGATTAAAAATTGACTTGATTGTAATTGAACTTTTTTGAAAATTTAAAACTAACTATGATAATGTTCACTAAACAATTGATACAATATGCTTTACAGATAGATAATATCCAGTAAAAGACTTATACGTGGACTGTGATTCATAAGATTTTAGTATTATGAACTTATAGCTTTTAAATATAGCTTTTGAAGATATTAAAATATATGCAACTTAAAAAATCAAGACACAGAACAAAATAATTTATTAAAGAACAATGAAAGCTAATGTGGGGATTCCCAGTGAGATACTGAAACATCATATTTTTCAAAATACATCGATAAATAAACCGATGAATTTGGCCTAGCCAAAGAACAATTCAAGCAAACGTGTTTTAAAATTTTACAGAAAATAGGCAGTCGGAAGATTAAAATATCTTTATATTGCTTCTCGGGCAACTAACAGGTATCTACAACGTATGTCCTATGTCAAATATAAATTTAACACGCACCTAATAACAAGTTGACATGATCTGGAGACTTATGATTTATATCTTTTCACAGATATTTTCTGAAATCACAATGAAATACTCCACCGGGCATTAAACCCGGACCTTTTGCTCAGGATTCGGATATCTTTTCGATTGAGCCAAGAAGACCGTCAAATGTTATGATAATAGAATATATTTTTTTTTTGCATAAATTTTCCTCCAATTGTTACAAAGATATCCTACAAATCATAAAATAACTCTAGGTTGTAGTGTAAAATTGAAAACGCAACTGCAACTCGATGAAATCAATGAGAACGAAGTCTATTGTGTTGTCAATGAAAGATTATAAAAATCTTTAATAGACCTATGAATTTGTTAGTACTTACGATAAATGAAATCTCAAGATATTTAACTAACTGATATGTATGTAGATATGAGTACAGTTAAGGATAATGTGCTTGTTCAAAAAGTTAACCGGTGAATCATGATGGAATACTGGAATTGACATTTTAGTGTCAGGCAAAGCGATACCGTGCCACTGCGATAGGTGTAGGTACCTAAGATTCAATTTGAAATAAAAGAGGCACAAAATAAAACGTAACATTTAGTCGGGCTGTGATGTGGCTATAGCAATACAAAGATTCTGAAGATCTCTAAAAATAAACCCGAGGCGTCCCGTCAACCACACATGCAGCCCGAATTATCAACGTCACACATACACACACACGCGCGCACATCGCACATTCCACAGATATCCCCAACAGCATTTTGCACACATGAAGATAATTTTACCTGCATTTTTCCAGTGGACGTTTTTCCTAGGGCGATTGCTCAGGTAGGAGCCGGAATGTGAGTTCCCCATGTCGGCACATCCGGCTGTTTCTTATTGAATCTGTCCTATAATATCTGGGATCGACTCTCGCACTCACTCGCACTTACTTTCGCCATCTGGCGGTGGAAATATACTCCGCAACACGTTCGCTGCTAACCCGACATCATTACTGAACTGATGCGCTTCTTCGAACGTTTGGAAAAAGAACCGATTATTTGACCGATTCCTCTCGCTCAGTCCTATCGATCTATACGTCGATTCTATATTATTAAATGTCGATCGATTGTTTGTATTACATATTATATGCAATGCCACTTAAATATAAACACGCACCAGATATTTTACATTTGTTATTACTACAACCCAAATACCTTAAATCTTATATCATACTAACATTTAGATAGGGCCGTTACATTTCAAAATATGAAACAGTTTTTATTGACAAGTTATTAAGTATGAATCATTTCTAAAAACAATTGTTATTCTTTTTTCACTGTTATAACTATCACGTAAAAATATTTTATAGATTCAAAATAAAAGTATTCCAACTGTCAATTTGTTCAGGAGAATTTTATTAAGTTAACATTTCGACAAAGTATCAAGCCAAGAAACGAGAGATTTGTATACAGGGTTTATATTTTTCACGGTTTTTCCAACATTAAAGTAAAGAAAAATTTAGAGGCTTCGCATATGTTCTTATACGCATATATTTCTTATGTGTTCTTTATACGGATTTGCTCAGAATTCGGAGTAGAACATTTAGTGTATCTGTGTGTATGTGTGTCTGTGTATCCTCTCCCTTATAACTTTTGATTTAAATTTCATTATATATAGATAGTTATTGGCTTACAAAAATTTCATACTCAGAATTTAGAATTTTTGTTTCAATCAGGGGTTATCAACTTTTAATTTTTTACTTTATTTTTACATATATCTCAAAAACCATATAAGCTAAAACCCTGAAATTTGGTATAAATATAGACGAATACAAAATCTCAAATTTATTTAAAAAAAAAATACAGAGATTCTCAAACATTTTTTATGATAAGTTTATGTGTTTAATTGACTATATTTCCAAAGTTTTTAAAAATATCTAAAAAAAAAGCCGAAACACCCCAAACAGATAGTTAAATTGGTTATAAAATTTTAACATTGTAGTAGTACATCTCAAACTTTTTTTAACAATTTTTATAAAAATTGAATTTAGTGACGACATCGTTTCATACAATTTGTAAGGTAGTATACACTATACAATATCCACGGGTACTCAATAGTTTGATACTTTATCTCCAAACATACCTTCATACTGTTTTCATATTCTGGGTAAGAAAAAAGACTGACCTCATTACTATCCTATCCTGACATACATACCTACAAAACACATATTTTGTTTTATATAGTAAACAAAATATCTTCAAATTTTTATAATTTTTTTTAAGTGTTTATAGTTTGGTAAGTATTCTTCAATTATACATATTATAGCCATCGACAGTTGGATCTCATGTGTTACATGCAACTAGTAAATAACTACTTCATCTTAATAGCACCTTATTGTACCGTTATTATTAAGTAAAAGTATGATGTTTTTCTACATAGCATACTATCATTGTATATGCATAGCATTGTCGGCCTCCGTGGCTCAGTTGGTTTGGTGTCTGACTGCTGACCCAAAGGTCCCGGGTTCGATTCCCGGTGGGAGACACAATTTTTAATTGTGTTCAGTCTGGATCTGTGAGACGAAGTCTTCAGAATGTGGCAACTTGTTATTGGGTGCGTGTTAAATTAATATTTGACATAGTACCTGTTAGTTGCCCGAGAAGTAAATAGTAAATTAATAATTTTTCATTATATTGACAATACATATAACTTTTAAATCGAATTTTTACTCCTTCTTCTTCGCAAGCGGAATCAAATTATTGAACTCGAGAACCCGGGCTTCCTAAAAATAGTATACAATGAGCAAGATTATGGAATAGCCTTAGTCCGGATATTGCGTCCTCTAACTCACTTTGTATTTTCAAGAATAAACTAAAGAAGGAATATTTATACTTGCACACCTGATCCCGATTTCCTCTCCTGTCCTTGTCCTAACCTTTTTTCTTGCTATCAATTATTATATTTTTTTTCGTTTTAATAGTATTTAAGTGTCCAATATCCACGTGGTGGGGCAATATGAGTAAGCTCATGGATAAAGCCCACATCCCAACCCCGACAATACAGGACACATCATCGTGGCGCCAAAGGATTAGGAGAGCCGACCCTACCTAAAGTGGGATAAGGCAAAGAAAAAGAAGAAGAATATTATTTAAGTGTAATATATATATTTTCTTTGTTGTCCTTTACTCTTATTCTTTTGCTGTTGTACATACGTAATGTTGTCATACTTTGTAATCTGGTTGGTTGGAAGAAATTGCCTAATGGCAATAAGCCCGCCAGTGTACAATTATATTGGTTTATACTATGAACAAGAAGATGTATAAATAAATAATAAATAAACAAGGTAAAAATTGTTATACAGTTTGCAAATGTATAGGCGCAAAAAAATATACTTATTCGAAAAATATATCGAGAACCAAACCAGCATAATACTGATTTTCTATCGGAAAATTATTCTTAAACAGTTTAAGGTTAAGTTTTCCATACGAAGATGTTTTCATGAATTTATTTATTAATGATCTAAATTTACATTTATTTATATATTTATCTCATAAAAGAAATTAATAAAAAAATATGTAGGTACTTGAAATTCGTTTAAAAATTCAGTGGCGTGTTCACACGAATGAAGAGCGGAATTTTCAAACACTATTAAACACACTTGATGACAATATTATGAAAATGTGAAGATTTTGACCAACACTCTAATCTTTACCATGCTTTGATTCAGTCAAATTTTAAATTATTTCCTGTATTGCTAAATTTTCAATAGATATTTAATATTTATTTATTTAATATTGCTTCTCGGGCAACCAACAGATACTACTTCAAATGTTAATTTAACACGCACCCAATAAAAAGTTCTACCCATATTCTAGAGATTTAATCGTCTCACAGATCCAGTCTGAAACAATCAAAAAAGGTGTCTGCATCGGGAATCGAACCTGGGACCTTTGGATCAGCAGTCAGATACCCAACCAACTGAGCCACGAAGTCCGACAAAATTCAAACTTTTTCCCATTGCCTAATTTTTCTTTTTCTTTTATGTAGATCTTTCGCTCACTTTTAAATCTAATAGTCTGATTGTGCAGAAATATTATAAACCATATGTACACTCGTTAAAAAATATAAAAACGAATAGGATGTGGCCAAACTAGACTTTCTTCAATACTTCTTTTTCAATCTAATTTTGAAACATTTCCCATCATCTAATACTGTTATAATTTTCTATTCACACTTGCTTCTTATGAAAATATATAAAAAAATGGGGCTTGTGGCCAATACTAAACTCTTTACAACGTTATATTCAAAGTTAAAACCATTTCCCTTAGTCAAACTGTGCAGAAATGTTACATTGTACTATATACACTTTTGATGAAAGAAATAAAAAAATAGGATATGGCCAACACTACACTCTTTTCAATGCTATTATTCAATCAATTTTCCTATAATCCAATAGTGTAAAGTTTTCTATACTATTCTAGTGAAAGATTATGAAAACGAATGTGATGTGGCCAACATTAGACTCCTTCATTGCGTTTGTTCATTTATTTTTTTACCATTTCATATCATCCAATGTTTTTAAAATTTTCTTTAGACACTTGCTTCTGATGATATATAAAACCATATAGGCTGTGGCCAATACTAAACCCCTTTAATACTTTTGTACAATCGAACTTTAAATCATTTCCCATCATCCAATATTGTTAAAATATGGCGTAGCTACTTGCTTTTTATGACAATATATAAAAATTCACACTCGATGGCAATTTAAGAAGAGTAATGGCAGAACAGAGAGAATGACGCAATTTGACCAGCAGGGCTACTCAAGAAGTTGATTAAGCCAAGTTTAAGATCATATCCAGACTTCAGAAATATTTGAGGTTAAAATTAATTGATTAAATATATTAATTTATACAAAAATTAATGACCTTATTATACTCGATTTCATCTTTGAAAATAGATATTTTTTATGATTCAATGTAGATTTGGATTAATATTAGATAATGAACGAGTGCTGATTTATGCCTACATTTTTAAGATGAAGATAAGATAAGAACGTATTAAGAATGTGATACGAGTCGCCCCCCAGTTATGAATGATCTCAAAATTTCAAAGGAAGTCAATGTTGCCATTCATAACGCAATCTTAATGCCAATATTGACGTATGAAAGTGAATTCTGGACATGGCACGTCCCACGAAAGCAGAATAAATACAATTGAAATGAGATTGCTAAGAAAATTTTGTAATAGAACTATGTATGACAGGGTACAAAACGAGGACACAATGATAGAATATAAGATGAAGAAATATATAATTAACTGAATGAAAGGTAGCACAAACACACACAGTAACATCATCATTGTTTTATTACTTAAGATACACTGATAGGCAATACAATAATGCAACAGATTCACCGAATTAAATATATTTTTGAGCAGTTGAATTTGCCGACACAGTAAAACAGCAAATAATTTCTAATGTGTTTTTTTTACATATAAATTAGAAAAAAAAGATTATTACCGCGATATTTGCAGAAAAATGTTCTTTATAATTTTGAAGTTCACACCTACCAGACGAAAAGTCGGTGGGACTTTAGGCTGCCTCAGACTAACCTGGCAGGTATACAAAATAATGTGTATTACAAAGGTTTTCAATTGTATAACGATTTGTCAGAATGTGTAACGGAAGCATCTGGTCTTGCCGCTTTTCCTCGCCTAGGTATTGAATGCATAAAGGAAAAGTTGTGTGCTTTCAGAATTTCATGATAAGAGAAAGAACCAAAGTAGCCGATCTAGCGGAAAGGGTCGCTGGTCTTAAGTGGAGCTGGGCTGGGCATATTGCCAGATGTCAGGATTCACGATGGACCAAAAATATCGTAGAAAGTCAAAGAGGCGTCGGCAGACCCCAGGCAAGCTGGTCTGATGACATCAAGTAATGTGCCGGAGGGAGATGGATGCAGTGTGCCCAAGACAGGGAGTTGTGGAGGATCAAGGGGAAGCCTATGTCCAAGAATGGAAAAAGAACCTTTACATGACATGACATGACATGACATGACATGACATAAAATATTTCATCTTTTCTTTTTTTATTTTTTTAAGTGGAGCATTATACCATATTGGATGCTTATCTTCGGACACTATCCTAGATGCGCAAAATTATTGAATAGCAACATTAACATCTTCCGTTTCTATTACTGCAGACCAGTCCATACAGGGCCGAATAAACGTGTTTTTGCGCCCGTAGCAATATATTTGAATCCGCCCCCCCCCCCCCCAATTTAAATGTAGAACAATTTTAAATTATGTAAAATTACATCGGGTCTAAAATGACGAATGATAATAAGCGGGATTTTTTACATACACACCATCATGCCGAGCCTCTATTCGGGTACGCAAAGAGAACCGAGCGCCATACCTGCGGATTTTTGATTTATATGAATAACATTTTAGAATTTTAAGCGCCCTTTTTAAAACAACCGCCCTGACTTCGTGTTCCTGATTGTTCTATGATTTATCTGGCCCTGAGTCCATATCTCTCAGTTTCTTGTTAATAGACAGATAATCGGCCTTGTTAAATAATCGAGTACGATGATGTTTCGTGCTACATTTCAGGGAAGTAAAGGACGGGAGCTTTATAATTATTGATTTATGATGAGTCCTCAGGTACAAGAGAGAAGTTGGATTCAATTACCCCATGTGAATCATTTGACAAAACTAGATCCAACACTCTACCATATTTATTCAGCTGAGACAATTTTAAGAAAGTCAAACAATTCAAAAATTTTATTGAGCATGTATCACCGTTTGTTAGAGGGGCAACATTTTCCAATTCAATGTTTGGCATGTTGTAATCACCCACTATAATGAAAGTATCATCAAGGTGTTGCGACGTTTTTTTACGAATATGATAAACTACTAGGTGTTATTTTAAAGACGCTAGTTTTTAAAATAGCACCATTGTAATGAAAATGAGCCTACTGGTTATTAACACTTTTTTTTATTTTAGCTATTTTCATGTGTCTCTCGATTCTTTTGTGTGAATATATTTTATAAATGTTTTTCACTATCCATCTAAAATATACATATTTTATAGTATCACACAAAATTATTTGTATATGTTCTTATTTTTTATTTCCAAAAACAGTTTTTTCTTTGTTTTATGTCCAACCCACTTAACACCTTTGTTATAACCATCCTTCAATTAATTATATCTCAAAACGCCTGAAGTTTGGCATTTTGTATATCACAAATTGAAAAATTAAGCTGGCTCTATCTTGACTTTCAAATCCGATCCCAATTTAGAATTTTCCCTTATATATTGGGAATTCCCTTATATATTGGATGCAGTGTGCCCAAGACAGGGAGTTGTGGAGGATCAAAGGGGAGGCCTATGTCCAAGAATGGATGAAAACTGGCTGAAGAAGAAGAAGAAGAAGAATATTGGGAATGGGTTTGAAAGTATTGGTTAAACCAGCGCAGGTTTTGAAAACTCTATAGTATTTTCTTTCGTATGACATTTTAATAATCTTTAGTTCAAATTTTGTTTATTGTCTTTTCATTATTATAAAACGTTGTTATTAGTAAATTTTGATCTAATTTTCATCCAACTGTGCCTACATTATTTGAATTTATTCTACATATTCTTAGAAATCATTACATGTATAACTAAATTCGAACCTGGCAATAGTAAAAAGTGGGCACAAAAGACTTCCAGATTTGGGTTGACGGCAGCAACATTATGTATAATATTATTTATATCATTGTAGTCCCTGTACTGCTTCCACTTTGACCTATTTTGCTGCTCCATTTAATTGATTCACCTTAGTAGCAGCTTAGTATGTATCTTCAATAAATCCCTGAATTCTGCTAGTTGGGATGTCCTTGAAAGACCTTGGGTTTTATTATAATATATGCCCTTAGTTGCTTGTGTGTGGCTTCCATAGTGTCCAAGAATATATTATATAATATATAGGTACCTGGGGCATAGCATCCGACTGGATAAAGAAAACCAGACTGCTGAACTGAAAAGAAGCATAGTATTAAGTTTGGCTGCATTCGGATGAATGGAATAATTCATGAAAAACTGGAAAAATACCCATAAATAAAAAAATAAATAGATTCTTTAATAAATAAATAAAATCAGATTCAAAAAACGCTTTTATATATTATAACCCTATAATTTCAGATACGTTAGTCTTCGTGTATCTTATGCATTAAATTAAGTTCAGCACTTCGTAATAATGCTTTTTCATCTACTTTTGATATTTCAACATCTGGCAGAAATAAATTTTATAATATATCTTTATCTGTGAACATATCTAAGCTCAGAACCATTTCATCATTAAGTTTCAGATCTTCACCGCTAGATAACCAAACGGAAAATAGATTTTGAAAAATGCAGAAGAATTACAATGTTCTGGTTCTGATTTTTTTATATTTTTACAAACTACGAGGGAAATTCTAACTGGAAAAAAATTAACAATATATCAAAATGTGCAAAATACTTATTACTATGGACTTAAATAATATTTATACATACATACATTGCATCCCTCTAGCAACAAAATCCGAAACAAATTTGCCGTAAAATATTAGCTTAGGTATTAGGTAGGTATACATGTATAAAATTATTACCTATGTATATATTATATTTAAAATCGCAACAGTGAAGATTGAATTAAGGAGCTAAAAATGTGTTTGAATGCGTGTTTTTACTCACAAATAATAGTAGGTACCTACGTTAACAGATGTGGGCACATTTTTGGATTTGATTTTAACGCATTAGTTCTGATGTATTGTAACAAATTGTTTTGAAATAATATAATAATATTAAGGTATGCGTTGTAACCTACTTCGATAAGTTATATACACATAAATTTGATCAAATTATTATAGATTTTCTTCTTCTTCTTCTTCGTCAGCCATCTCTCCACTGCTGGATGTAGACCTCCTCCAATGAACTCCATCTCTCTCGGTCCTGTGCTTTCCCCAGCCAACCTCTTCCCGCAACCGGAATGATATCGTCCAACCATCTTTTTTGTGGTCGCCCTACCGGTCTTTTATTTTTCCACGGTCTCCATTGTTCATTTTTATTCTGGGTGTCCACCTCTCGGTACCCTGTCTTGCAACATGCCCTGCCCACTGCCATTTCAACTTTGCAATACGGTCTGCTATGTCAACGACTTTTGTTTGGCGTCTTATTTCTTCATTTCTTATTTTATCCCGGAGGCTCACTCCTAAAATTTGCCGTTCCATAGCTCGTTGCGTACATTTTAGTTTGTATATTGTGTTGGCAGTTAGTGTCATTGTTTCCAATCCATATGTTAGCACTGGGAGGATACATGTTTCAAAGACCTTTCTTTTCAAATTCATCGGAATGCCTTTGTTTTTCAGGATGTGACCGAGTTTACCGAAGGCCGCCCAACCTAGTCCTATTCGTCTGGGTATCTCTGCTAATTGATTTTCTTTTCCCAGTTTTATGTTGTACCCCAGGTATATGTAGTCTTCAACGGTTTCAACTGTGTTGTTATTAATTTTCAAATTTATGTTGGATGGGCTCAGGGTTTTAGTTTTCGAAATGTTCATCTCTAGGCCTACCTCCAAGGAAGCATTATGGAATTCTTTAATCATACTTTTCAATTCTTCTAGGTCGTCGGTGATAAACACAATGTCATCTGCGAATCGAAGGTGGTTCAGATATACACCATCAATTTTTAATCCGTTATATTCTTTATATTATAGATCTACACCTCAGTATTTATTCGATTAAATGACATCTGAAAATAGACGATAGTATTATTCTAGTAGATTGTAGGTACCTAATCTTAAAATATATCTCCCGAATTTTCTGTGTTATGCTAGAATTTTTATACATTGCTACATTAAAATTCAATAAATATTTTATCTCGAGCATAGATGATAGGATACCTATAGCTGTAAGTATACCGATGCCGAGTGAAAATCAACAAAATGTACCTACCCTTTTACCAGGATGAAAACTTCAAATTCAAAATATTGAGCTATCACACTTAAAAAAGCTAAAAAAGTTACTAAACAATATGAAATCAAAAGAGTATCAAGATGGAATAAACATAAATAGGTATAATCAAGGATTCTCTTGATGTTATAGGTGGATCATTGGTTGCTATAATACATGAAACATTAAACAGTGGTATATTTGTAAAAACACGAAAGACATCAATAATCACGCCTATTCCTAAAATTAACAATCAAAAAAATTTGATGACTATAGTCCTATTAACTGTCTTCCTAAATACGAACAAATATTAGAACACGTTGCGAATGAAAAACAATATATTAGTAAACCAATTATTAAACCAATAATTAAATTAGTAAACAAATTTTCATGTGAAATGGCTATAAATTATATTATAGATCAATGGAAAACATATAAAGATAAAAAAGCGCATAATTGTTGTATTTTTGGACTCAAAGCGCGTTTTTGAAACAATCGACAGAGTTAGAATTATCAAGAAATCACAAAGAATTGGAATATTTGGAAATGAAAATAAGTGGTTAGATTACTTAACAGAAAGAAAACAGCACACCAAATACGGAGATGAAACATCAGAGTCACAGCAAATAGATAAAGGAGTCCCCCAAGGTTCGGTGTTCTTCTTATATTAGATCGTAGAACTGTTTTTTCGAGAAAGCTATTCCTGTGAAGCTGAGGTCCAGCTATCCCTCCACCTCTTCGGCAGTCTTCCGGGGAGGCGATGCCCTGGTGGGATTTCGTTTGCCGCTATGGATGAGATTCGAGATGCGTTCATCCTATTGATATGGTTCCTCCAGAATCTGTTCCTAGCTCTACTCTATCGTATGATGTCCTCGGTCTCATAGGTCCGCCTAATGTCGTCATTGCGAATTCTGTCCCTAAGCGTCCTTCCCTGTGATAGCCCTTAAACCTTCATTTCCGATGTTCGTAGGAGGTTTATGATTCTGGTCGTGTCGGCTCTTGTCTCCACCGCATATGTCATGATTGGTCTAACACTTGTCTTATATATTTTGACCTTACTATCCGTTCTTATGTATTTGCTATGTCAGATGATATTTAGCGGCTGCTTTATTGGTCTGCTATCTAACTTCTGAGTATAGGTCACTAGGGCTCGAGATTTCCACACCCAGATATCTGAAAGTCATAACTTGCTCCACTGGAATGTCATCTATTACCAGCTTGTATCTTCTTGGATGCTTGGATATCTTTAAACTCTTCGTTTTGTTTACAGATATACTCATGTTGGATTTTTGGGATAAACTTAAGAATAAACTTAATGTTAAATAAACTAGAATCAACGACAGTAAAGTAATGCATTATACATATTATACAACACATTAACTTTGATTAAGTTATGAATGATTGTAACATATCAAAGGCTGCCAAAGTTGCCATTCATAACACTATCTTAGTGCCAACATTGACGTATGCAAGTGAAACCTGGACATGGCAGAAGTCGCACGAAAGCAGAATAAATGCTGTTGAAATGAGATCGCTAAGAAGAATCTGCAAAAGAACGATGTATGACAGGGTAAGAAATGAGAACATAAGGAAAGAATGTAAGATGAAGAAAGATATCATTAATAGAATGAAAGTGAACACACTGAGATGGTTTGGCTACATGGGTAGAATGAATGAGGAACGCCTGACGAAGAAAATATACAATGCGGATAGGAATGGATTGAGAGGCCGCTGTCGCCCAAGAAAGGGATGGCACGACCATGTGAACGATATTCTGAAAGACGGAAATGTTAGAAGCATGTACAATAGACGAACATGTATGAGACGATGCATGAATGTTGACGAGGCGATGAATGTGTGCCAGGATAGAAAGATATGGCGTTCGGTTCTCTCTGCCTACCCCGTAAGGGACATGGCGTGATGGTATGTATGTATGTATGTATTAACTTTGATTTACAAACTAAGAAATAATAATATGCTTCCAAAATATATATGCAAACAAATATCTTATTCAATGAAAATGTTCACACTTACCCTTGCCCTAGGAGAGGATATCAGGATTTTAGACTTACAAAAACGAGATTAACATGTACACAAAATAGTTTATACAATAAATGTCTAAAAATGTATTATAGTTTGCCACCAAACATAAAAGAAATCACAAGTCTTGTCACCTTTCGTAGGCTAGTTGCTGAATACATAGTTAAAAACTATTAATGTTCCCCATACATAGTTTTACATGATGTTTTTTTTATAATTTAATATCATACTCATACCATACTTTTTTATAGTATATACATCCTCATATTATGTTCCCTAAATTAATCATAAATGCTTGTGCCATAGGTGAACGAAATCGGTCGTGGCAGGATTCAAATTCGCGATCACTGGATTACAAACCCAGTGCGCTAACCGCTCTGCCACCACTCACCAATTTTATATTCTTTATCATATTTTTTGTTTATTAATTTAGGTATTAATTTTAATATAATTATGTTTTATCCAACTGTCGATTTGTTCAGGAGAACTTTGTTCTCTTAACATATCGACAATGTATCAAGCCAGAATACGCGAGAATTGTATGGAGAGGTCTACTTTTTTCATGGCTTTTCCAACTTTGAAGTCAAAAAACACCAACTTAGAGGCTTCGCAGCATATATGTTCCATACACGGATTTACTCAGAATTCGGAGTAGAACATTTCGTGTGTCTGTGTGTCTGTGTGTGTGTGTGTCTGTGTGTCCGTCCCCCCCTTATAACTTTTGATCCGCTCAATTTACAGAGCCTAAAATTTCAGAATATATAAATAGTTACAGGTCTACAAAACTTTTATACTCGGAATTTTGAATTTTTGTTTCAGTCAGGGGTTATCAACTTTTGAATTTTTATTTTATTTTTCCATATATCTCAGAAACCATAAACGCTAGAACGCTGAAAATTGGTACAAACATAGACAAATACAAAATCTCAAATTAGTTTTTTCAAAAAAATTCCAGGGTTTCTCAAACATTTTTTATTAAGAAAAATATTTTTTTTATGATAAATTTATGAGTTTAACTGCCTATATTTCCAAAACTTTTACAATTATCGAAAAAAGCCGAAACACCCCAACTAGATAATTTAATTTTCTATAAAAAATATTAACATTGTAGTAGAAGATCTCAATTTTTTTTAACAATTTTTTTAAAAATTGAATTTAGTGACGACATCGCTTCATACATTTTGTATGGCAGTCGCCTATACACAATATGTAAGAAGACTTAATAGTTTGTTACTTCATCTCCAAACATACATACATACCATCATGCAATTTGCATATTCTGGGTAGGAAAAAGGATCTTCCTCCATACTATCCTATCTTGACATACATACCTACATATGTTGTATAGAAAACAAAATATCTGAAAATATTCAATAATTTGTATCTATGGGTTTATAGTTTGGTACATATTCTTCAACTATACATACTATCGCTATCGACAGTTGGATCTCATGTGTTACATGCAACTAGTATCTAAATAAAGTTTGCTACTACTACTACTAAAATAAGATCTCATCATAATATGAATCTCCTCATAATTCTCATACATAATAAGGTATGATAGGTATATCATATACATACATAGGCATATCATTGAGATGGAATTTATAAATAATACCTAAATTGGTTTTATATTTCCAATTAGGTATTTGTTTCACTTTTCCAACTGTCGATTTGTTCAGGAGAACTTTGTTCTCTTAACATATCGACAATGTATCAAGCCAGAATACGCGAGAATTGTATGGAGAGGTCTACTTTTTTCATGGCTTTTCCAACTTTGAAGTCAAAAAACACCAACTTAGAGGCTTCGCAGCATATATGTTCCATACACGGATTTACTCAGAATTCGGAGTAGAACATTTCGTGTGTCTGTGTGTGTGTGTGTCTGTGTGTGTGTGTGTGTGTGTGTGTCTGTGTGTCCGTCCCCCCCTTATAACTTTTGATCCGCTCAATTTACAGAGCCTAAAATTTCAGAATATATAAACAGTTACAGGCCTACAAAACTTTTATACTCGGAATTTTGAATTTTTGTTTCAGTCAGGGGTTATCAACTTTTGAATTTTTATTTTATTTTTCCATATATCTCAGAAACCATAAACGGTAGAACGCTGAAAATTGGTACAAACATAGAAAAATACAAAATCTCAAATTAGTTTTTTCAAAAAAATTCCAGGGTTTCTCAAACATTTTTTATTAAGAAAAATATTTTTTTTATGATAAATTTATGAGTTTAACTGCCTATATTTCCAAAACTTTTACAATTATCGAAAAAAGCCGAAACACCCCAACTAGATAATTTAATTTTCTATAAAAAATATTAACATTGTAGTAGAAGATCTCGATTTTTTTTTTAACAATTTTTTTAAAAATTGAATTTAGTGACGACATCGCTTCATACATTTTGTATGGCAGTCGCCTATACACAATATGTAAGAAGACTTAATAGTTTGTTACTTCATCTCCAAACATACATACATACCATCATGCAATTTGCATATTCTGGGTAGGAAAAAGGATCTTCTTCCATACTATCCTATCTTGACATACATACCTACATATGTTGTATAGAAAACAAAATATCTGAAAATATTCAATAATTTGTATCTATGGGTTTATAGTTTGGTACATATTCTTCAACTATACATACTATCGCTATCGACAGTTGGATCTCATGTGTTACATGCAACTAGTTTAACAAGTTGTTTATTTTTTGTTCAAATATTCACAAGCAATCTGTTGATCTTGATAATATTTAAATAATACCAACCAAATTATAAAAAATATATTTTACTGGAATCGAAACAATATGCTTTTCTTTGTAACAATAAAGTGTAGTAGATACATATAGTATGTACATATACTTTAAAATGAATATCTTGTGAAGATTACCTGAATATCTCGTCAGCAAAAATTATACGCTTAGGGGCGTCTCCGGGCCATCCTTATATGTAGTTATCGGAATAAGAGAAAAGTTAACAATGATTATGTTGATATGTTATAAATACTTGTTAATAGTTCTATTGTATTTATTAGATTATTGACGCGTTTCGTGCAAGGCACGTCGGCAGAATAATAATCTAATAAATACAATAGAACTATTACCATGTATTTTTATATTTTTATAACATATCAACGTACAATGAAGTTCTATCAAAAATTGTCGATCGACCAACTAAACTTAGTTAATGATTATGTTTATTAATAAACTTTTTTATAAGACCGATCGAATTTGTATGATTGTTTTAATAGAATACAACGTTATCAAAACTGTATACAAAAATAAAATGATAGGTATATTTTATTGTGCCAAAATACAGTATTTTAACATGTATGTATTACAAGATGTTTTATTACATTTTAAAAAATTCGAAAACAGGATGGGAAGGGGGAAAGGCAGGAGGGATGTGGAGGGGAATATATATTTTCATTTAAATATTGACTTCAAAATATATCAGAGTAATCGATAGTTGATGTCAGATTATTGGCATGTATTTATTGTTTTAATTGTATGTAGGTAATGTTGTTCTGCAAAAGCTATCTGTCATTAACTTAAAATAATTCTAACCAATCAAATTTTCTGTACATACCATTAAATTTACCATTATCTTTGCGATGAAAAGTGTATTGGAGTATGCACTCAATACACTCTTAGACGATAGTACATTTATTTCACTAGCAAAGGAATCTGCTTCGATATTATAAATGCTTCGCTGAACACTAGGAAATTTCTGAAGCCAAAACAATAAATTGATCTATTATTGTTTTCGTGGTATGTAGGTACATATTTTATGAGTTTATTTTACTTTTCGATAAAAACATTTGAATATTTATTCTATTGAATACTTAATGAATACTTGAATGTTTAAATGTTTTCATCCAGCTTATTGCTTATGGGGACTATGTAATAACGACACTTTGCGAAACTCTGAAATAATTAATACATGTAGAACATAAGAAGTGCAGTGACAACTAAAACCTTGCAGACACTGGACTTGAAGTACCGAAGAGAGCATGTTAAAAGGAAACTACAGACTACACATGCACTGAAAGTGTAATGTATTTTATGGTTAATCTTAATAAAAAAATACTTCAATTAAAAATGTAATTATGTACGTATTAAAAAGTTTATACCGTCTAGAGACATCTATCTATTTCGATGTTGGTATAATACGGTATAGGCTGGCATAGTAGTTGTTTAGTAAAGTGAGTTATTGTGATTTTCCATTGGTGAAAATAATATTACAATATAATTATCCGCTGACATATTAATATCGTTTGGGGCGCATCTCGTGAAAAGATGTGGAAGCGATAGATAGATATTCTGGGAAAAACCCACCGTTCATACCGTCTCTTCCCACGCACGTTTTTCCACTCATATAAACAAATAAATTGACGTCGTACGGCGGATTCGATCGTCTCAATATGTATTGTGTGTGTATATGTGTGTGTGTGTGTGTGTGTTCTTTATTTTATTTTATTTGGGACAATAATATCTTTTATAATCAAATATGAACACACACAATGCACTGTTAATCGAAGCAAAAGACATTGTCCACAATATGAGCATTTACAAATACTTCAAAACAAAATAAATCACTAGAAAATCGTATAAATACTAACCAAATGTGCGTATATGCAATTAAAATAAATATTCTTTTTACATACACATTGGTACAAGCAGGTAAACAAGCCAAAAATGAAATAATAATTCTGGCGCAGTTCAGGGGTGACATCTGCTCGAAACACCGTCACCTCATTTATAAGCACTGTTGCTTTCATTGTTTACAATTAAACCAATTTCTCAATAGATGGCGTTCCAAAAACTGTTTCTTCGTTACTTCATAGATGGCATTAATTTAATTCCTTATTTTCAGGTGAATTGTTAGATACACATTATTCAAATATATAGAACTTTCAAAAATTACATTGATAAGGGAACTCAATAAGAAGGCATAAATGGTGAACGTTGGGCAAGCGCATAAAGTGATCACGAAAACCAGCCGATGATAGGCCCCGTAGGTGCCTTGAGTTCCTGATTCTTCTATAATATCCCAACTTCGTCTCTATTGAGATGTTAAAAACAGGAATCAATCAATTATGGTGTGCCAGCCACAGCACATTTTGTCAATCAGATATCTGTACTAATGTCTATACTCGAATCTAATCGTCTTTCGGAATTTGTTATGAGTTTTATTAACTATAGTTATTTCAATATTAGGCACTGTCACTTCGTGGTAGAACTCCATAATTAATTAAAACTATGAAAAAAAAAAAATTATGTTTAATTTTACGTTCTACTTGAATTTTTCGCAAACGCGACTCCTATTCACCGGTATCTTCTTTGTGAATCTATATATATATATATATATATATATATATATATATATATATATATATATATATATATATATATATATATATATATATATATATATATATATATATATATATATATATATATATATATATATATATATATATATATATATATATATATATATATATATATATATATATATATATATATATATATATATATATATATATATATATATATATATATATATATATATATATATATATATATATATATATATATATATATATATATATATATATATAGATGGTCTTCATCATTATTGTTCACCATTCT
Source organism: Molanna angustata (assembly GCA_963576475.1). NCBI lineage: Eukaryota > Metazoa > Arthropoda > Insecta > Trichoptera > Molannidae > Molanna > Molanna angustata. The sequence continues at coordinate 7,604,083 of OY754966.1, read as the reverse complement.
GACGATGCTCATCATAGAGCGATACCGGTGGATGGGAGTCGCGTTTGCGAAAAATTTAAGTAGAACGTAAAATTAAATATAATTTTTTTTTTTTTGTTTTTTCATAGTTTTAATTATAGTTATATTTACATTTTTAAAATCATATAAACAATTTCACAAGGGCCGCTAAGATGCAAACTAGTAATTGAAAACAACCTAGATCAGGTATAGCGATTTACATACATATGTAGGTACCTAGGTGTAGAGAACTCCAGCAACAATGACCTGTAGAACAAAGTCCTTACACAGGTCAATAAAGTAATAGCCGTAACTGGTTGCTTATGTACCTAATATTTTGTAGAGAAATACACACATGCTTCACAAGGCGTGAGAGCCCAATAAGAGCCGACTCTAACATAACAAAAAGCTGTCTTAGAAATGAAGACCCTGCGCTCCATTACTGGAAAAACCCTCAGGGATCGCATCAGAAATGAAACGATCAGGTCTATATGCGGTGTCGACGACATAACAAGATGAGAACGTAGCAGACGAGGCTTCTGGAGCGATCACGTCGAAAATATTGACGACAGTAAAATTGTCAAAATTGTTAATACAGAAATGCCCAACAACAGAAGACCTGAGAAGAGATAAAAAGATAGTTGGACCTTCTCCTCACAGGATAGTCCACCCTCATAAATAGGTTAAATAATGACCTATGAAGAAGAAGAAGGCTGTTTTCCCCTCTACGAACTATGCTTACAAAATTATTTAAATAATTGAGTAACTTAACTTTATAAAAATACTAATTATTTTGGCATAAAACCAAATACATATTTCAGAAGAAATAATTCAATTCACACCATTCGACCAATCAATGCAACATTGTAGGTATGCAGGAAATTATATAAATAACTTTATAAATCATCAAAACTATTTATGTATGTCAATATTATTTCTGACAAACGACTCAGTGGGATTGATCAAAAAACCCGTCGCCACACTTTTGATATTGTTATTAATCCAAAAGCGATTTGTATAAACAAAGTATGTATACATACATAATTGTAAGATCAGTTTGATATACATATTTAATATTTATAATATTCATTTATTTGTCTAATTGTTAATAATATAAACAAATTAATCTGGCGGGCTTATTGAAATTAGACAATTTCTTTCAAACAAACACATTACAAAATATATACTTATACTAAAAATGTATATATATATATATATATATATATATATATATATATATATATATATATATATATATATATATATATATATATATATATATATATATATATATATATATATATATATATATATATATATATATATATATATATATATATATATATATATATATATATATATATATATATATATATATATATATATATATATATATATATATATATATATATATATATATATATATATATATATATATATATATATATATATATATATATATATGTTATAATATTTTTATCTCGGTTTTCCCGTGTCAGTAGGTCTTGACTAAGACCATAAGGCGAAACGTCGGAAGACAAATGGTCTTAGTCAAGACCTACTGACACGGGAAAACCGAGATAAAAATATTATAACATATTTCACCCGTGAAAACATCAAATATAACATATATATATATATATATATATATATATATATATATATATATATATATATATATATATATATATATATATATATATATATATATATATATATATATATATATATATATATATATATATATATATATATATATATATATATATATATATATATATATATATATATATATATATATATATATATATATATATATATATATATATATATAGTAGGATTGTTGCCACCCAAAGGTGTCCTCTTATAGATCGGAGCTCCTCGTTGCTGTCCGTGGGCCTCTTCAAGGTCCCATTGGCCACGAGGATTTTGTGATCTCGAAGAACAATTTTGAACCCATTAAGAAGTGTTGTCATAGTTATGGTGCCTTAGTATTGTTAGATTCCCAGTAGGTTATTTATTTACAGAGATCTTGGTCATACCCCTGATGTTTCTCATTTAAGAAGATTTGAAGTCAATGACAGTCCACGAGTATTCATTCATGAGTCCATTCGTCGATTGTTCTTTTTGCACTATGGTGCCGAGTTTGTTAATCTAGAGGGCTCCATGAGTTAATTTTCGTGCTATGCATTTTTTTTCTTGTCGTTCACATGGCGTTCTGTGAAGGGGCCGCTTACATTCCCCATATGTAGAGCGGGTGGTAGTGGTAGTAGCGAAATGCTTTTAAATCGATCGAGTGAAAAAAAAACTTTTTGTAATGAATTATTTTAAAAAAAACTTAATTATAAATAATGATTTACGAATAATTTTTATTTATCGTTAGTTTATTCTTGAAAATATTTGTAAAATGTTTTATATATTTTTGTAATTATAAAACATGTATGTTTAATATGAGAATAATGGATAAATTGCACTGAAATTTACAAATAACGCATAAATATGAAACGTATAAATTTCCTTTCCTTGTATTTCTTGAAGTAAAGTCCACTTTTGATATCCTTCCTTGTTTATATTTCCTTTTGTTCATACTTGTTATTGCTATGGTGTGAATAAACTCCTTTTTATATCCCATTGTGGTTGACTTACAGAAATAGTCTACTATTATAGGCAAATAATTCCATCATAATGTATGTAAGTCATTTCCATTATTGTCCAATAGAAATTCCTTTCAACGTGCAAATGTTTCCAGCCAAGCATCCTAAATAATATGCACCGCACCTAGCGAAATGCTCAGCCATCATATTAACTCTATGTACAAAGTTATTTGGTTCAACTGCCAGGGGTGGAGAAATACGTTTAAAATTCATTTCTTAAGCAAATCTATTGCCAACTCCATACCAAAAATCGTTCTGTTTTAATTTGTCACAAGAAATTGTGTGTGTAGTATGAGACAATAGTGATATGACTAGTTACAAAAAAATGTTAAATCCCCTAACTAATCATATGACAAGTTAGAGGGAATCGTGAAAAATATAGACCCTGCATACAAATCTCGCGTATCTTGGCTTGAAACTTTGTTGATCTTTGTCGAGAAATAAATTCTCTTGAACAAATCGACAGTTGAATTATGTTTTAGATACCCACCATTACCAGTACATAAGTACCTATATTACCAGTGACGTGCGAGGGGTTTTTCAGCTGGGTATGCCCAACAAAAATTATATACTCTGTTAACCTCCAAAAAATAAGAGCGAATAATCAAAATTGCATAATATTATGAATATTTCAATACTATTAATGAACGTATTATTTATTTTCAAAAATATTTTCAGCAAAAAAGATTTGCAATGACTAGCTGTAAATATTATGAATATTGTTAGTTAATATATAACTGCTCAGAATTATTCAGAGACATATGTATATGAAGTATCTCTCCAACCATTACCACAAACAAATTTGCTAACAGCAATTGTTTTCTTTCATATTTTTTTCATAGTTTTCGTGAAAAAAATATGAAATTTTTTTACACAAACATAATATTAACGCAAATAATATTAATAATATTAACAAACATAATATTAACGCAAATAATATTAATAATATTAACAAACATAATATTAACGCAAATGTAATTATACTTATATTTGAATAATATTTATAAAAATCCTTACAAATTATACATATCGTCATTTAAAAATCTTTATGAAATTTCTTACAAATTATACAGGGAGTCTCGAGATAAAATTTATATTTAGTGGATCGATAAAAAAAAGTAAGCCGTGTATCGAAAAAATGTTTATTAATTATTAAAAGTACACAATTTGGGAATTTATTTCTTAAAAATAATATCGTCGAGATTTAGACCCTCGCGTTCGCAGCACTCATTTAATCGAACAGTAAAATTACTTATGACGACTCGGCAGGTGAACTCAGTGATGGCTACCATTTCGTGACGGATATTTTCTTTCAAATGCGCCAGGGAAGGCGGATTATTGGCGTAAAATTTAGATTTAAGATAACCCCATAGGAAAAAGTCCATAGGGGTTAAATCAGGACTGCGTGTAGGCCAATTTATGACACCTCTCCTGAAGATCAATTTGCCTGGGAAAATTTCACGAACTCGTGGCAGAGATGTATTAGACGTGTGTGACGTTGCTTCGTCCTGCTGGAACCATTCTTAGGTTATAGCCAGGAAAGTTTTGAAGTTCAGTCACTAAGAAGTTGTCAAACATCTCCAAATAACGCTCTGAATATAAATATAAACTTTCTTTAGAGACACATTGTACATAACGTTATTTTAAAATCTTTTCTTTATTTACTGTTTTACAACTGAATAAATTTTTAATCTGTTTTGAAATACGCGGCTTATAAATCGATTTTTGCATAAAAACAACAGATACAAACCAAGAATCTTTTAAATAGCTAATGAAATTTAATTAGAAACCATAATTATCACCGTCCTTTTTATTTCCTGACATTTTAAAATTAAACGATATATTCGGTATAATTCGAATGAATATGTTATGAGAGTAAAATAATCTGAACTTTTGTAACTATAATATTGAACCAAAACCAAAAACAAACCTTCAGAATATACGTACACCCATACATATAAACTGTATAATAAGCTTCTTACATTACCGACATAATTTTCACTTTATAAAATACACAGATACACTAACACATATAAACAATCTTTGTTCTTTTAGTTATGTAGGTGTATCGTTTGCTTGAGTGTATCGGGCATACTGCTATGAATAATAATGAAAAAAGTGAAAAAAATCACATTTATAATGAAACAAATCGTGAACCATATAGGGTTTCTGACTGCAACCATATATTCAATAATTTTCCTTGGAAGCAATGTTTCGAACGTTTAAAACAGACGAAAATTGAGCAAATTGAGCCTCCAAAGGACAAATTTTCAAATTTATAGAAGTTTTTATCTCCGTTAATATCTGCGCTAGAAAAAAAAACTGTTTTGTGATTCGTGATAAACGTTATACAACCACACAAGATATAAAATAGTTTTTTTTTTAGATTTCGATAGTCATGCCGGGCAAAAAGGCATGTATGGCTCGCACGCCACTGTTATACTCCCTAGATGACGAATAAGGCAAAGCATAGGGCGGTGAAGAACGAAATAGCCAGTCCTCACTACTATGTGAGAATAATTAATACTGTTAAAATTTATTATTAACACTGTGGAAATTGGTTTTAGTTTTTATTACACAATACATCTGTACAAGAAATGTTATTATACAGTAAATTTCGCATAAAAACAAATAAAATAATATTAAAAATAATCATTGTCGTGGAGGGAAAATAATGAATTTGAAAAATATCATATTTCATTGTTAAATATGTACAGAAAAGTTAGGACACGAATCCACCTCTGTATGCATAGTCGTCGATTGGCATCGTACCGTGGTTTTCGTCTCCTTTTCTCATTCGCAATATATTTTTAGGAACACACTCACTACTTTTGACTCTGCGTTATAATAATATGCAGTGCAATTTTTCGCTTTTGCATCATACAATGTTATGTTATGAATATTCTTCTAAGATACCCCATGACTTCACCTGTATGTATATATTATATTATACCTACCCAGATAATATAATATTATACACATACTGCTACCTACTTGTTGCTACTCATTCTATGTATTAATCTTTCTTTTTGGTTGTGTCTTTACAAATTTATAATCGTATATCGCATAACACAATGAAGCAGACTCAACACGAGGAATCAATTCACATGTTTTTGAAACAACAGCAAACATTATTTTCTCAGGATATTTGATAGGAATTAAATTATTTATACTAGCAATTGGATAATTCTCAGCAAATCGAACCATAAAAAGTGATGAAGTAACGTCATCTCAACCCATTCAAATATTTAAAGGTAAACTAAAAAAACTTTATTTGTCAAATAGTTCCTAAATTCCTTCTATATCCTTCCGTAACCTCCTTTTCCTCCTTGCTATGATCAGTGTTATTTTTATTATTCTTTTTTTTTTTAAACTCTCTTTTCATTTTTTTCTCTTTGTAATTTTTTTATATTTCTTACTCTTTCGTGTTATTTTTTATCAATTAATTTATCACTAAATTAGTATTATTGTACCAATTTAACTAAAAAACTTCACGTTGCTCGGGTTGGTTGAAAGAAATTGCCTTATGGCAATAAACTTGCCTTTGTACACATGTACATAAATTATATAAATAAATAAATATGCCTAAATGTATTCAGTGCCTAAATGTGCTATTTCCTTTTGTGGCAAAAGCAATTTTATTGCAAAATTACAATTTATTTTAACTAACCATTGCATTAGCACCAAGACAAGGATTGCGAAATAAATCATAAATTCTTCTTCTTCGATGGCGCTACAGCCCAAATCGAGCCTTGGCCTCCGTTAACTTTCGCCTCCATCTCAAGCTGCGACTTTCCAGCTCCTCCCCTGGAGCTGGAAAAAATAAAAATAATCATAAATAAACCCTAAATTAAAAGACAAAGTAAATGCCAATAGATGACAAAGTAAATGCCAATTTGATGAATACTCATTCGAATCTTTCAGTGAGTTTCTTTATCTTGGCACCACGGTGACGGATGACAACAGTGTCTCCATCGAAATCAAACGAAGAATTGTAGCTGCAAAAAGGTTATACTTTGTATTGCAGAGACTCATGAAATCTCGTCACCTTACTAGATAAACCAAGGTCCTGCTATATAAAACTCTTATTCGACCAATACTAAAGTAAGGTTCGGAATGTTGGGCGAACCGTAATAAGGTTGACGAGAAAAGACTAGAGACATTCGAAAGGAAGGTACTGCGGAGGTTATATGGTCCAATTTGTGACAGCGGAGAGTGGCAAATCAGACTCAACCAGGAGCTATATGATCTTAACAATGATTCCATTATTTCCAGAGAGATAATGATTGGGAGACTTAGGTGAGCCACATTCCAAATGCGATTTTGAATGGAGCACCAGAGGAAAATATGAGAGCTGGAAGGTTGATGGTTCGATGGTTGGGCGGAATTGCGAAAGATGCTAATGGCATTGGTGTATAAAACAGACGTGGTTCTGCGTAAAATCGACCTACAGGAGGCCGAGACCCGAGACCTAAATTATAATCCGCAAGGACGAGTACCTACATAATATGAGGAAAAGATGCCTATTGCTATCGTTAGACGCAGCCGGTATCTTCATAGTATTATTTTGAAATCTGTACAATATATTAATATTTGTAGTTAAGACCTTGAACTAGTTTTGATAGCACGAATATTACCTACATTGTATTATTCAAAGAAATCATACCTATTTTTATTAACAAAACATCTCAATTGAGACGAAGTTGGGATATTGCAGAAGAACCAGGAACTTGAGGCACCTACGACCTGTCATCGGCAAAGGTTTGTCAACAAAAATATCATTTGACTCCCGAAAGGGAAAAAAATCCAATGTTTGCGTATATGCAATTAAAAAAATATTCGATTTAAATCATATCTACCTTTAAATGCATGCGCAGTTACCAAAAACAAACTTAATAATACAAACACCCAGTAATTCGGCATAGATTACAAAACAATAGCTTTATTTTCTTCCAATAATCGCCTCACATAACCCGCGTATAATATTCTTTGACTTCGCCCATCCATAATAATAATATATCTGCTCTGCAGGGTTACTCATGAAGTTGATCAACATAAGTTTAAGATCAGTTTCAGAATTTAGAAATCTTTGAGCTTCAAATTAATTAAATACTTGCATAAATATATAGAAAAATTAATGAAAATTTCATATTAAACGTTGATATTAACATTTTTTATTATCAAAATTAAAATTATTAAAATTAAAAGAAATTATTAAAATTAAAATTATTAAAATTAAAATTAAAATTATTTAAATTAAAATTATTAAAATTAAAAGAAAGATTAAAATTAAATTATGATCAAGTACTGATTTATACATTTTTAAGATAAAGGCAAGATAAGCATACGTCTTAAGTATGTGTCATAAGTAGCCCCCCTGATTGAAATATCTTCATTTAATTTACATTACAAATAATAATTAATTACAATCGAATTCACTTCATTGTGTATAACAATAATTCTGAAGGTAGGTATACATCATTTCATTTTATATTTATATTAATTATTATCTCCTTTACACACGTGTGCTTGCATTCTGGTAAACTGTAATATGTCATTTGTTAACTGTGTATTTTTTAATATATGTATCTTTTTATTGTTTGTGTTGAATCTGTCAATGAATTGTGAAAATAAATTTGTTTGAGTTATCTGCCGATGATATTTGTTTCTCGTGCACTCCTCTGTGCGGGAAAATTGGATAACCTAGTCTTCACACCATTTTTGTAAACCTAACCTACAAAAGTTTGGTAAAAATAGATTGGTTAAGTTTGTTTGTAGTCATAATTGCGACTGGCGTGAGCCAGTTGCATTATATAACTATTAAAAAAAGTAACTAAAATAGTAAAATAAATGACTAAATTGGTATTTTTACCAAACTTTTGTAGGTTATGTTTAAAAAAAAATGGTGTGAAGACTAGGCTATCCTGGAAACATTAGTCATATTATGGAAACTTACAATGCCGTTCGGCAGTAATCTCGTCATTTGTGCGGGGTGTAAAGCAGTATTAATTTGCAATTCAACGGAACATTTCTCGCCAAACAATGAACGCAATTCAGCGTCAACAGATTAGGTACAATATGTCCAATTCTGATTCGTTTCAGAGTACGAAAACGTCTATAACCAACGGGTGACTTGTGTAAAAGGATTTCATCCGCGCGGTGTGACGTAATGATTCCCGTATAAATGCAGTCAACTTTTTGACATTTCTCATGTACTAAAATTCCGTATAAAAATTTTAGTCGAATCTGAATAGGGCCTAATATGTATCTAAACACAGTTTTATGTAAAGCACCTCTTTAAAAATCAACTGAGATTAATACATTTTGCAAAACGGAAAACCATCTTGAGCTTTAAATGGAAATCACATCATGGAAAGTATGCATCGTTGTTTGTGGAAAAAGTCAATAAATTGAATGCTAGTCCAACTGTCGATTCGTTCATGAGAATTCAATTCTCTTAATAAATCGACATTATTAAGCCAAGATGTGTGTACGAAGGAAAATTTTGTATGGTGCAGTGGACTTTTGGCATGCTAATAACACCAACTAGAGGCCTCGCAGCATATATGTTCCCATACATGGATTTACTCAGAATTCTGAGTAGAACATTTTGTGTGAGTTTTGTGTGTGTGTGTGTGTGTGTGTCTGTGTGTCAGGGTGTCTGTGTGTGTGTGCGTGCGTGTGTGTGTGTGTCTTATAACTTTTGATCCGCTCAATTCACAGAGCCCAAAATTTCAGAATATATAAACAGTTATAGGCCTACAAAACTTTTATACTCAGAATTGTGAATTTTTGTTTCAGTCAGGGGTTATCAACTTTTGAATTTTTACTTTATTTTTCCATATATCTCAGAAACCATAAAAGCTAGAACGCTGAAAATTGGTACAAATATAGACAAATACAAAATCTCAAATAAATTTTTTCAAAAAAATTCCAGGATTTCTCAAACATTTTTTATTAAGAAAAATATTTTTTTTATGATAAATTTATGAGTTTAACTGCCTATATTTCCAAATTTTTCAAAAATATCGAAAAAAGCCGAAACACCTCGATTAGATTATTTAATTTTCTATAAAAAATATTTCCATTGTATTAGCACATCTCAAACTTTTTTTAACATTTTTTTTTTATAAAAATTGAATGTAGTGACGATTGCTTCATACAATTTGTATGTCAGTCGCCTATACACAATATGTAAGAAGACTTAATAGTTTGATAGGTACTTAATCTCCAAACATACATACAGAACAATCATGCTGTTTTCATATTCCGGGTAGGAAAACAGGACTGACCTCCATACTGTCCTATCTTGACATACATACCAACATGTGTTAAAAATTTTCAATAATTTGGATTTATGGGTTTATAGTTTGATTCTCATTCTTCAACTATACATACTATCGCTATCGACAGTTGGATCTCATGTGTTACATGCAACTAGTGTATGTAGGTACCTACATTCGTCAATTTGATTTATAGTTGTACAGCAGATATCCAATTTGAGAATAAACCATAAACTTGAAATCACCTCATTGTATGCACTCTCTATTTAAAGTTGAGAGTATGAAGGAATTTGGATTGCATATTGCAAAATCATAAACTTGGAAGAATAAATAGGACAGAGACGCCTATAAGCGAAGATTTACTATGGAGATGTGAAGGTATTTTATTTATTAAAAGGCAAGATGTTCTAGTACTTATTTACCTAAGTCACAAATCACAGATATGACACAACAAAGATAAGAAAAAACATTATGTAATTTAGTAATATAGTAATATATGATAAACCTGGGGAAAATGAATAAAGATCGCCTGACGAAGAAAATATAAAAGCTAACATGAACGGAATAAGAGGTCGGGTGTGCCCAAGAAAAGGATGGCACGACCATGTGAACGATATTCTGAAAGACGGAAATGTAAGAAGCGCGAACAACAAACGAACATGTATGAGACGATGCATGAATGTTGACGAAGCAAATGTGTGTTGAGATAGAAAAATGTAGCGTTCAGTTCTCTCTGCCTACCGCGTGAGGGGCATGGCGTGATGGTATGTACATATTTATAGGTGATACAACACATTTTAATTATTTATTTTTATTTATTTATTTGGGACAGAAACCGCGACCAAAAAAGAAAAATATACAAAACAGTAAAAAAAAAAACATGCGCCAAAACTACTATCCACAAATTAAAAAATATAATCAACAACAGAATAATTTATAAAAAGCAAAGTAATAGATAGGAAATTTTCCCTATAATGGTATTAAAACAGTGTTTTATTTTATTGTTTTATAGTTTTATTAATATTGTCAATAATTTCAAAAGACAAAAAACTTTCGGTTGAAAAGTTAAATGTAATTATGTTAGAATAGATTAAATTATGTTATGTTGGATTAGGTTAGGTAGGTACTTTTAGATTATATGGAAATATGTACATCTAAGGGCAAGCACTTGATCACAATACTATATTGTTACATAATAATGCAGATTTAAAATGCAAAAAAAGGTCATATAAATCGATTAAAATATGCAATTGTAGTGTCTACTTTGACGTATGCCAGTGAAACATGGACGTGGTAATAGACGCATGAAAGTAGAATAAATGCTGAATATATCTGGGTGTAAGAGATGGAGTGAATAGCAGGGGTCGTCCTAGAAAGGGATGACATGACCATGTGAATGATATTTTGAAACAAGGAAACCTAATGAGAAGTTCGAACAATCGAGAGCATGTATGAGACGATACATGGACGTAAAGGAAGCCAGAAATGTGTGCAAAAATAGAGGAAAATGGCATTCGGTATATGTTTAAATCTTCTTCTTCTTCCTTTTCATAGATCCGAAGATCTGTTTTCACCGCTATTCTGTTTCCTGCGATGTGGACTGCCAACTGTCTCGCCATGTCTTCGGAGGTCTTCCTGGTGGTCTTCTTCCAGCAAGGTTTTCCTGGAGAGCGATACATGGGAGTCTATTTTCATCCATTCTGTTTACATGTGAGTTCCAATATCGCCTCCGCTGTTTTCCCCATCTGACGATGTCTTCCGTACTACACTTTTTTCTTATTTCAGTATTTCGAATTCGGTCTCTTATAGTGTTTCCGGTTATACATCTCAATGTCCTCATCTCTGATGTTCTCAGAAGAGATAAGTTCTCGTTGTGTCTGCTCTGGTCTCTACTCCGTAGGTGGCAATGGGTCTTACACATGTTTTATATATTCGGACTTTGCTTTCGATATTCATGTGTACATATATTCCTCCATATACTTTCCTTTAGGCATCCTGATATTGCAGCTGCTTTATTTACTTGTCTTAATGTTATTTTATGAATTGTAAGGATTACATTTATGTTTAAATCGATTAAATGTAATCCTTACAATTCATAAAATAACGAAGTAACGTTTGTTATAATGCCATAATGCAAATAACCTTTGCGACCAAAATTTTCCGCGGTGTGTTTATTTTCCAGACGGCAAAATATTTCACATGTAATCTTGTGCCAGGAACATTAAAATGTTTCACAACATCCCCACCGATACACATTGCAATTATTTAATACTAGTGATTTTTCGGACAAGAACATCTAACAACATTACTAATCCTAAATTCATTTGAGATGTTTATTTAGAACGTAATATCCCAAGATTAGCGGTAGGTATTATACTTTTCGAGTACAATCGGCCAGACTAAGGAATAACTCAGGTGATGATTTTACTTCACTCAACTTGTCAGCGGACAATTATAAAATTTCACAAATTCGCTCCATAGCAAATTAATAAAATTTCACATATCCTCAAGGTGGTCATCCATTGACTGACACTAGTTAGTGTCAAAAATCAATGGGACTAAAAATAAAAATTTCACATCTTCTGAAGGCCGTCATCCATTGACCGACAGTAGTTAGTGTCAAAAACCAATGGAACTAAAAATAAAAATTTCACATGTTCTGAAGGCGGTCATCCATTGACCGACACTAGTTAGTGTCAAAAATCAATGGAACTAAAAATTTCACATGTTCTGAAGGCGGTCATCCATTGACCGACACTAGTTAGTGTCAAAAATCAATGGAACTAAAAATAAAAAATTCACATCTTCTGAAGGCGGTCATCCATTGACAGACACTAGTTAGTGTCAAAAATCAATAGGACTAAACATAAAAAAACGCATACTCTGAAGATGGTCATGAATTTAGTGAAGATATCATTCACCGTCGTATAATTTGTATGGGTTTTTTAAAAACCAATGAATATTATTGCAGATCGATTGAAATGTTAGGTTAGGCGGCGTCACGGCGACACGCCACAAATAAACATGGCTGAACAGAAATCACTACGCATGCGTAGTCTGCGCCATAGATAATTTGATTTCAAATTATTATCTACGGTGTACTTATTTTGTAGAATTTAGTAGGAACAACGTCAGTTACAGAATAACATAATACGAAATTAAGTTCAAATGACCTTAAATTTTAAATTTTAGAACGTTCCTATTTTAGTTCAAATAAATTACAGAATTGGACATATATGATACAGATAGATTAAATATGATACAGATACCTAGTCAGCGCAATGAAAATATGACAACAAAAACTCCGGTGAAACACCGGAGTTTCACTCGCCCGGCCGTATACGTATACCTACCGATACGCACACCTACATAATACATCCACCTACCGATCTACCGCCTCACACACACGCATGTAAAAAAAACTTGTCATATATTTGAATTCGAAATTTGTACTGCACGCGGCTTCTGTACCTTATAATTCTATGAACGTACCTATATGGTCCGGAACGTTCTTAAAAAGTTACTGAATCAGACGTATTATGAATAATTATGAAAATTATGAAATTTTCATCGTTTTCATAATTATTAATACGTCTAATTCAGTAACTTTATAAGAACGTTCTGGCCAATATAGGTACGTTCCTATTCCATTTAGTCCAAGTTGATATTTTATAACGCTGAAATAAGACCGTTTATCTAAAATATACAATTTTAGTATGTTCCTAATTTAGTTACAATAGTTACTGAATAGGGGGTACTGTGTGTTTTATTTAAAAATTACTAATTTAAATTTAAATTATATTATTTATATTTATGTGATGCTAATGCAAAATAAAAAGAGGTTATTATGTTTTCGCTAGTTATTGTGAAAATGAACGTCATTAAACATGTTTATATATTTTGAAAGGTGTTTCTTATCGTGGGCACATCAATTTTATTTCAATGTTTATACAAACCATCGTGTGTTTATCGTCATGTAATTTAACATCGTCTAACGTAAAAAAAGTTCACTAAAATACTCACTTCGAAATTATTTATTGTGGAAAATCCATTAATTCTATTAATTATATTGCAAATACATCTCGGAGTTGGGATATTAGACATATCAATAGTGTAAGATTAAAAGAATTTTATATATTATAAACCGCAAATTGATTATTTGATACGACCATTTACTAAGCGTCCTCAACACAGGTAACAAAGAACGAGGAAAAAAATGTCAACGGTCTTGAATGAGGAGCAGTTGCTTCGAAACCATCAAACGTCGTTTTAATATACGATGCTTTTTATTGTTTTATTATTTCTTAGGGTGTGATATATTGATGTTGCGCCTTGTATCAGGCAATATATATAGCGGGTTTACGAGATTGTACGAATAGGGTTTTCGTCAATCTTCGGGTTTGAATAAAAAGGAAGGTCGGTGGTTTGTTCGTGGCTTTTTATCTACGATAGTGCTCTCACGTAGTGGTTCAATTTATTAACTAATTATTGTACTTCACTCTTGTATATATATTTACTGTAATTTATAATAAACTTTATAATTGTTTAAACGCGTGTTAATTTAATATATCTGTGTACCAAAACTACCAGATATCAATATAAAGGGTTTATCTTTTTTGTACTTTAATTTTTAATTAAATGGATACAACAGCCTCAGTATTAACAACGCTCATAATTGCATCCATGGCTTCACAGCCCATTGTGGACCGTAGCCTCCTCCAGCATTCCTCGCAATCTCCCTCTATCCTGACATACTCCCCTCCAGTTCCTTACACCAACAGCCTCCACATACCGTTGCACGCCATCCAGCCATCGGAGCTTGGGTCTACCAACCCTTCGTCTACCTTGTGGCTTTGTGTGCAGGATCCTTTTTGGCACTCTTTCATCGCCCATATTTTCCACGTGTCCTGCCCATCGCAGTCTTCTTATTTTTATCACCTTTATAATGTTGGGCTCATTATAAATTTTGTAGATCTCATCATTGCGTCGTATTCTCCAAGCTCCGTTTACCTGCACAGGTCATATTATCCTTATGAGTATTTATCTCTCGAACACTAGTAGAGACAATTTATATTTTTTATTCAATACCCAGCATTCAGAACCATAAGTTAGTACTGGGCGTAGCAAAGTTTTGTAGATTGTGACTTTAGTTTTAATAATTTGCATCATTTTTTTATAATCGTATCCATCATTTGAAAATAAAAGAAGATACAAGTTTAGTTTTTTTCTTTATATAATAGAGAGGCAAGGAGTAGACAGAACATAAAGGGGAAAAGAATTTAGCTGTCAAATAAATGTTTTAAATTTGACATTGATTAATTTGTTTAGGTACAATTTTTTTTTACGTGCGTGTATCTGTGTGTGTACGTCAAGTCTTGGTACAACATTGATTCCTTCAAAAGATACATTGCTTCTACCCGACATGCATATGTAGGTGACAATCATGCTGGCAATGGTGTACCTTGCATGAATTTTAAAGGGCCCTAAAGTCGAGATTAACCATTAAGGGGCCATATAAACTTTAACACCTCAATTTCAAATCAAATCCCTCAAATATGTTAAACAGTGTGTTTCTAGAAATAATAGTATAAGTCTTTTCAACATTTCTCTAGTGAATGTTCGTCACACAATTTTAAAATTCAGCCTAAATTCCCATAAATAAATGATTAAAAATATCCTTTTTTACAGCATTATTGTTAAATTACTCCGTAACCATGTGTCGTAAAGAAATAAATCTTTTATACGCTTTAAGAGTGCACAAAATCAAAGTGAATGACCGATAAAGTTTTTTCATTTCAACTAAGGTTTGTTCTTAAAATGCAAAAAAATCAACAAATTTGGGGTTTCCGATAATTTAAATCACGTGTAAACTTATTTAAACGCACGCGATATTTACGCGTAACTTCATAGTGCGTTGGGCGGTTTTAATATAGGTATCATGTTTTCAGTCACTAAGTTTAGCGTTATATGTCCTCTTAAATAGGTTTTGACTTGTACCTTGTTTATTTTTCGTTGTTGGTACTCATATGTACTTGGTACAGTTTGTTATATTGTTGTCAGTTTCTTTTGCAAGAATAAACAATTCATAAATAATTGTTTTCTTCTTTATTATTATTGTTCTTCATCAACTAAAACTGGCGGAAGGCCGCTAGGATCTGTTTTTGAAGATTTTACTGCCTTCTGTGCTGTCTTTCCATCTTTTGGAGTGTCTTCCGGGCATTATTCTTCACACTAGTTTTCCATGAAGACAAGGCGTGCCTGACCTCTCTTCTTCTTCGTTTCCTCAATGCTGAGGGTCGTGATCTATGGGGCCAGAACTAGTCGCCTCCAGTCCTCTCTGCCCTCCGCAACTCGCACCTTAATTTAGTCATCTTAATTTGGTCACAACATCGCGCAGGAAATCTGCCTCTACTTCTTTTGCCTGGTATACTTCCTGTGATAATAATTTTTTCCAGGTCACCTGGCTCTCTCCTGGCGATGTCACCAAAGAAGCTCAACACCCGGCGGCTGCATACTGTAGACAATCTTTCTTTTATTTTAAGCTCTTTAAGGACCGAGTCATTCGTTCGTCTTGCAGTCCACGGAATCCTCAGCATGCGATACCAGCACCACATTTCAAACGAACCACATTTCGTGGCTGACCAATATATCTTTAATTATGGAAAAGCGACTAAAAATAAAAATCAAGATGTTTCATGTTCTGATTGCTAAAATAATGCGCTCAATATGGGTGACGCAAATATTATGTGGATTATTATTTAACAAGTATACCTATTTTCATTTACCTGCGGTATATTCACATACCGCCATATGACATTAACGACTTGTCCCTAGTTGTTTGCAAATGACAGAAACGTATAAGAGGTATAACCTATATTATGAATAGGGTTGCCACAAATTCCGGAAACGAATACGGATCGTTTCACCCGCCGTCATTCGCAATTGAAAAAGGGATATGCAGCAATTGGGATTCGACGATCCTAAACGATAGTTCAGATAAATATATATTTGATTACTGTGGAGACACAATATTTAAATGAGTTTTCAGTTCTCCTTAATGTGGCAACTTGTCACTGGGAGCGTGTTCAATTTATATTTGATACAGTAGGTAATTACTTGTTACCTGAGTTTATCACAAAATGGAAATTCCTATGTTAAATAAATATAATATATATCATATGATAATATTTCTATTTAAAAATAAGCATTTTTTTAGTTGAAAGAAGCAAAATTTGGGTATGAAATAAATCTTATTAATTTTTTACTTTGTTGGGAATCAAACGTAAGACGCCGGCACCTTAGCTAAACGACCACTATGTAGTGATGAGCAAATGCAAGACCAAGACCTGGGTGGTCTTGGTCTTGCACCCCTGGGCTTGGTCAAGCATTTACAAATATGATATTGGTCTTGCATGCGAGATCGAGGCCTTGCATTTACGAATATGGTCTTGGTCTTGTATACTTGTTCAAGTTTTGATTTTGGTCTTGCATTTACAAATGTGATCTTGGTCTTGGTCTTGCATACTTGATCGAGCCTTGGTCTTGGTCTTGAATGTACAAATGTGGTATTGCATACTCCATAGAGTTTTGGTCTTGGTCATGCATTTATAAATGAGGCCCTTAGCGCAGATGTGGCCTAACCATAGGATAACAACTATGGAGTAATTGAAAGTCTTTAAATGACATTAAATTTAATGTTCAATATTATGATCATCAATATTACTATCTTGATATGATTTTTTTGTTAAGGTTAGGCCATTTTTGTTTTAAATATAATAAATTTTAAAGGTTAAAAACTAAAAAAAATGTGGGTTAGGCCGCTTTTGCGCTGATGGCCTCAAATGTGGTCTTGGTCTTGCATATATCTTTCACATTGATATGGCAAACCATAGATTTTTTTCTTTAAATTTTGACAATCCTTGAATGCATTTTTGATGAGTGTATTTTTGTTGTATCGAAATTTTAAACAGTATATAATAAACTCGATTTTCCAGACCGTGAGAGCATTTTGAAAATTTTGACAGAGAAGAAATTAACGGATACCTATGGAAAACTAATCAGCTCTAGGTCTATGCACTTTACACATATGATGTAAATATGAAGTCCATCGGACTTATAGTTTGGGCTGTAGAGAGGACACGAAAAGGATAATTCCGTACGCCATACATATAAACACATCACGACGAAACTCACAGTGTGCTTTCTCTACATAATACACGTTGAGAAATTGATGTAAAAAAAACGCTTAAAAATGTGAAATCATGACTCTCCACTATTCCATAGTGTGAAGAGTAAAAAAAAATATTGAAAATGTTATAAGTTTATAATATTTTACAAGACCGCATGATTCTAGGCATTAGGGCTTGCAACGATTGGTCTTGGTCTTGCATTTACAAATGTGGTCTTGATCTAGCATACTCGATCGAGTCATGGTCATGCTTTTGCAAGTCTCGCCTGACCATGACCAAGATTTCAACACTAGGAATACATAACGGCGGCGGTAGACGAAATATAAAAATTAAAAAATACACGGGGCGTGATGTGGCAACCCTATAAATATAAATAACGGTCCATCATCCTTTAAATTCGTTTCGCTATATCGCCAAGAAATTTAGCGGTAATTCATTTTCTATTTTTCCACACGGGCGTGGGCATGTCGTGTCCTCACCCTGCCAAGCAGTGACTCTGCTAGATCTGCCGCACACGACTAACAAACTACCTACCTGAAGAAGGTGCCCACTCGCTTCTTGTCCAACAAAATAACATTATTATTCTAATGTTTGGATATTGAATCCAGGAATATTATTAGATCCGAGGTGGAAATTATTTGCGCATTTTGTATTATGATGTTCGCTTCGGGTGATGGTATTTTAGAATACTTAGATGCTATTCTCAGAATAATGTCACACTTATAAACATATCAAACAATGTGTTTAAAATGAAATAAAAAAACTATTCAAAACTGATGTCTATGTTTTTGCATTGTGACCATCTTTTGTCTTTCTCGCTTCTTGACTCTTCTACTACCAGAATATTCTGAATATAACACTACTATATAATTGTGTTTTTCATTTAAAAATCCCAACACAATATTATAAATATTCGTTTCAATTTCAGTATTCTATAGAATTTAAAAACAATGTTAATATACTCCTAGCTACACCAAGGGGATATAGTGTATAGTTATGAATTCGCAATTTTTAAGGTTATACAAGAGAATATATCATTTAAATATTCCGGCTGTATTTTATTTTATTATAATATTTTAATAACTATTCTTGCTATTTATGAAAAAAAATCTAAATTTTACCTTTTCTGCACTTAATGTTGTAGGTATATCACATATCAGGTGATATACAATATTTTTTCGTGTTTCATACATAAGAAGATAATTTAGTGTGCATTTTTGCGTACTTCCGTATACCCAGGTATACAACCTTGTGTAAATTAATTGAACAAAGTGTTTCAATTAAATATTATTTTTTTAGTAGAATAA
The DNA here is from genome assembly GCA_963576475.1 of Molanna angustata. Classification (NCBI taxonomy): domain Eukaryota; kingdom Metazoa; phylum Arthropoda; class Insecta; order Trichoptera; family Molannidae; genus Molanna; species Molanna angustata. Next base: position 7,584,653 of record OY754966.1, on the reverse strand, counting down.
ATAATTATTGTTTTTATTCGCCAACTTGGTCCGTCATACAAAAAAAACATCATTAACTCATTATCTCTTATAGGTAGTACATTTTATCAAAATGTACTACCTATAAGAGATAATGATTTATATTAAAAAAAAAACTACAACAAAGACACCTATTGTATTCACTTAAAACTAATGTCTTAATTTATATTATTATTTAAATGAGTTTGATGGCGACATCTGTGTATATCAACAGGTGGAGTAGTCAGTTGCCAAAAATACAGTTTTTTCAAAAAAATTAGCAAAAATAACTTAAATATAAATTATAATCAGATTTAAACATACATTAAAGGAGCTGCTTTATTTTGATTAGATTTTATTTCATTGATTAATTGTGTTTTGTTCTTGTAATTCAGTTATTTTGCGTTTATATAAACATTATATGATTTATGTGTGTAACTTTATTAATTATTGTACATTTTTATTGATGTAAACCTATATTTCATATTGATAGGGTGACTTATCCCGGGCTCCTTGGATCTCTTTGTCATCTATAGGGTTTCTTATCAGTTTGAATATAAATACAGATTTATATATTTAATTGTACATTATTACCTATATTTCAGAATGAAAGGTTGATTTATTCTGGGGTACTGGGGACTTATTTGGTATCTATAAGGATTTTCATAAGGTTTGATGTACAAATATTCCAGATTTAAAAGTAAAGATAAATCATATAAAATTTTACATTGTTTTTATGTAGGTATACCTATATTTCAGATTGATATGTAGATTGACTTACCCCGGGCTGCTGGGGACTTCTTTGCCATCTATTAGGATTTTAGTATGTTTTTAGTAGAACTGAAAACTTTGGTTTTATTTTACCATTCCAAATTTATTTATTATTTGATTTTAGTATGGTTTGGTTTACAAATATTCCAGATTTAAAAGTAAAGATAAATCATATAAAATTGTACATTGTTTTTGATGTATACTTATATTTCAGATTGATATGTAGGTTGACTTACCCCGAGCTGCTGGGAACTTCTTTGCCGTCTATAAGGATTTCAGTAAGGTTTGGTTTGCAAATATTCCAGATTTAAAAGTAAAGGTAACCTGGAAAGTAAAGATAAATCATATAAAATTGTACATTGTTTTTAATGTATACTTATATTTCATTTTTTTTTTCAATATTGGACACTGTCACTTCGTGGTAGAACTCCATAATTAATTAAAACTATGAAAATTTTTTATATTTAATTTTACGTTCTACTTAAATTAAATATAAATAATTTTCATAGTTTTAATTACTTATAATTCAGATTGATATGTAGGTTGGTTTACAAATAATCCAGATTTAAAAATGAAAATATGTAAACTATATTTTAATTTTAGTTTTCTGTTTGCAATTTTCATATTAAAAATATTTCCATAAAAAATAGGATGATAAAAATATATTTAAGTTAAATTAAAAAAATTGATCAGAGACGCTTATTACCTACCTACTATTTGAAGTAGTACTCTTTTCAATTTACATACATTTATTACACATATTTTATAAATCGAAAAGCAATTGATAATAAATGATAACAAATTGATCATATATATTCACCATTATTGAAACCAATGGGTTAGACAGACATATACCTTCCTTTGTTGTTAAATGCATTAAGATTAAAATTAAGCAGATCATAATTATAACTACCAAATAGCTATGAAATACATTGGTTTTAACCACACTTAAAAGATAACAATAAACCAATAAATACAATATTATTTACCTTTCGAATTTTACTGCTGTCGTTTTCTTTTGTTACAGACCTAATGGACATAGGGGACTACAACCAGTGACCCAACTACTTTCACTGTATTAAAACGTAGATTTGTATAGATTCATTTGCATTATATAACTTCTTTTCAACCGTTCAAAAACCAACATTTTTATACACCTGTCATGTAAATTTGTATATAACAACTAGTCTCAGTCTTGTAGAGCATTATTCTGACGATGTGCTTTGCACGAAACGCGTCAATAATCTAATAAAAACAATAGAACTATAACCAAGTATTTTTATATTTTTTTATAACATATTAATTGATAATATAGTCAAAAAATAAACTTAAAAACAAAAAAATAGTATTTTTAATAATTTTAAGTGTTTTTATATATATTTTTTTTGTAATGTAGGTACATAAATCTAGGATTATTTAATGTACATCAATTGTGAACAAAATTAATTATTAGTCTGTCTTTATTTCATTTCATAGTGTATATTTCTGTTTATTTTATAAGACTGTACTTGTACTATAAATAAATAAATAAATGTCGGTTTCTTCTAAATTTCTAAATACTGCAATAGGTAATCTTTGTCCAAAATAAGATTGTAAGCATTGATTACTGTTTTAGCGAGTTGCTATATCACAAATCAATACAAATTTTCTAGCGAGTAAGTATATGTAAGTATGACAGACCGATATACAAATGTTCAAGCTAGTAGGTAAGTATGACAGACCGATATTCAAATGTTCTAGTGAGTAGGTATACGTAAGTATGACAGACCGATATACAAATTTTCTAACGAGTATATCACAAACCGATACAAAAAATGTTCTAGCGAGTACCTATGCTGGTGCAAATGAAGGAGTTGATATAAACTTCCGACACCTAGTAAATATATTTTAAAACATGTCACGCTTAAAAATGATAAGATAACTTGGGTACGTGTCATTAGTGGATATTACCAAATCAATCTGTGACTGTATATATATTTCAGTTATTGCATTTCAATATCCGTGTGAAAATGATTGAGGTTAAACCGTTTAATATGTCTTATTGTCTTCTTGTTTTTGTATGAAAATACAATACTGAAAAAGATAATATATGATATGACTTTGCCTTTGAGGTACCTATGTAGATAATTATACATAGTTTGAGCATGTCGATCTTTGCATTGGGTTATGGTGCAAAAAAGAGTTTGTTGTTGCATATAATGAAATAATTACACGATTCTTGACTATCTATGTATTTTTTTTATAAATATTATTGTAAAAAAAATATATTTTTAAGTTACACTGTTTCTGATGCTGATTTGTGTCCAAAGTTTTTTTAATATCTTTTCATATGTTTAGTTGCTCCACATATTATTTTATTGATATTTTTTGTTATGTTTTCTTTTTTACTAAGTGTGTAATTATTTTTTTCTTTTCTATGAATATTCTCAGTGTGTATATATTTTAATTATGTTTGTAAAAGGCAATTTATGCCGTTAATGATTAAATAAATAAATGTATCCACTGGCGACATTTAAAGTTAAAATAATAATAAGCGATATTATGAAGTTTATATTATCAATGTATTTAAAAATGACAGGGTTGTTTTTTTCTCGTTCCTTAGTACCTACCCAATATTCTCCGATAGACGAAAGTTAAACAATTATATCACCAATTTATTTATAAGTTTCGATAATTATTCTCTCTTCCATACGATGACTAATCCAACTGTTGATTTGTTCCAGATAATATATTTCTATTAACAGATTGATCAAGTTTCTAGCCAAGATTCGCAAGATTTTGTATGGCTTGGTTTAATTTTTTTATGGTTTTTCAACATTTCAAAATAATACTCTAACGAGAGGAAATGAGAAAATATTGGTGGGTGAATATTGGGTAGAATCGGTTGAATTCTTCACCTACTTTTTTTTTTTTTTGTTTAAGCCAATTTTTGTTTGTGCCAATTAGGGATCATTGTTCACCTCGGACAATAACATTAACATGGAAATTAAAGCGAGGCTTGCAGTGACTAATATATGTTATTACGGGCTACTCAAACGTTTCAAGTCAAGATTAATCTCGCGAAACACTAAGGTCCTTATATACAAAACTCTTCTCCGACCAGTCCCGACATACGGAGCAGAATGTTGGGGATTGACTAAAATGGACGAAAAAATGTTATTGGTGTTCGAAAGGAAGATATTAAGGAAAATCTTTGGCCCAACTAACGCCTGGAGAATACGGTATAATCATGACCTAGAGGCAATGTACAAAGAAACGTAGTCCAATTTATTAAAATCCAGCGCCCACGTTGGCTTGGACATGTTTGCCGGATGGATGATGACCGTATTCCTAAAAAGGTATTAAACACCTGTCCTGAAGGCAGAAGAAGTAGAGGCAGACCTAGGTTGAGATGGCTGGACGACGTGTTGTGTGATATGAGAGAAATGGACCTGATAAATTAGAGAAGACTGGTGGTTCTGGAGGAGGCCAGGGTCCGTAGCGGACTGTAGTGCCAATGATTATGATGATGATGATTTTCAACAGCCAATGATGATGATGATTTGCAGCATATATGTAATGTATATGGATGAATTCAGAATTCAGACAAATCGACAGTAATTGGATTATGTAGCCATTATTGTAAGGTTTTGAAAAATAAATAAATAAATATTGACTATACTTTTTCGCGCTATGTTAATGAATGGCAAATTTAGTTCTAAATGCAAAAAAAATAATAACGGGAATATTGGATTCAGGAGACAATAAAAAATATTTGAGTTCTGTCACATTTGCAAAATAAAGAACTTTATTTAATATTAGTTGCATGTAAAACATGAGATCCAACTGTCGATGGCGATAGTATGTATAATTGAAGAATACGTACCAAACTATTAACACATAAACACAAATTAATAAAGATTTTAAGATATTTTGTTTTCTATATAAAACATGTAGATATATGTATATCAGGATAGGATAGTATGGAGGTCAGTCTGTTTTTCCTACCCAGAATATGAAAACAGCATGATGGTATGTATGTATGTATGTTTGGAGATTAAGTATCAAACTATTAACTCTTCTTATATTAATGTATAATGCATAGGTCACTGCCATACAAATTGTATGATGCAATCGTCACTACATTCAATTTTTATAAAAAAATGTAAAAAAAAAATGAGATGTACTAATATAATGTTAATATTTTGTATAGCAAATTAAATTATCTAGTTGGGGTGTTTCGGCTTTTTTCAATATTTTTAAAAGCTTAGGAAATATAGGCAGTTAAACACATAAATTTATCATAAAAAAAAAAATTCGCACACACACACAAACACACACACTCTCTCACACACATACACACACACATACACTTACACACACACACTTACACACACAAACACACACCATCACACACACTCACAAACACAAACACACACCCTCACACACACCATCACACACACACACACACACACACACACACACACACACACACACACACACACACACACAAACACACACACACACGCACGCACACACACACACACACACACACACGCACACACACACTCACTAAATGTTCTTCTCCGAATTCTGAGTAAATCCATAACATATAAGCTGCGAAGCCTCTGAGTTATTGGTGGTTTTTGACAGCAAAGTTGGAAAAATCGTTTAAAATATAGACATATAAATGAATTATTTGACTATCAATACACGAATACATATTGTGCTTTAATTGGGTACATATTTACAACATGACTAATGCGGCGACTAAGGCAGTTTATTATTCGGCCATACAACAACTGGGTGAGCGTCGGAATAAACTCAAATCGCAAATAGTAGGTACGACACTTTTTGCTAATATTATTATTATTATTAATTAAATTTCAACAAAATAAAAGAATTACATCGCATTGATTTGATAATCAGTAAATTATAATATTGTCACGTCTCTCACGCGTAGACTAGTGGATAGCTGTATAACACTATCTCACGTCTCATACGTTAGATATTTATGAATTCAAAGTTGATGACTGCACAAAATATTTCAATTATCAACTTTGGATTTATCCCTTTAATTCTAATTATGTCGATAACAGAGTTTCTTTATCAAATTGTCTATATCATTTTAGTTTATCTTGTAATTTTTAGGTATAAATGCCTGGGAATATTTACTGTCAGTATGTATTGACTTCCAACACTTGAGGTATCAAGATGGTGTCTAGGAAAATGTTTGGACTTTTTGCCATTTTACTGATTTCAACACATGTAAGTCATTTTTTTATCCTATTTAAAAATATGTATAGGTAACTAATAAAATAATATGTACCCCATTTTAGTATTTAAAATACACACTGTAGCCGACCGCCGTGGCAAGTTGGTAAGCCGCTCGGTTTCTGTGCGGGCGTCCTGGTTTCGATTCCCAGCTTTTTTTTACCGTACGTTTTTTACGTTTTTACCGTTTCGATTCCCAGCAAGATTTTACCGTACGGAAATAAACTTGCCACTTGCGCAGAGTGCAAGGAAGTGTTATTTATTATTATTATTATAGATTAGGGTGGGACACTTGTATGGGAATAATAATTTTACGAATTTTCAATAAATTGTACACAAATAACACCTATTTTTTAGAATTTTATCATGACAGCATGAGCCCCCGTCGGAGCCTCGAAATTTAGAGTATTTCAGATCTTCAGCCAAGTTTGCGATATTCAATGTGGTTTTTCTAAAAGAAATATATAAACAATTAACTCGATTAACTGACCTGGGATTGTGTGTATAAAATCCAGGAGCAATTTTTAACAGTTTTGATTTTGGCTGAACATTTCTGGTCTGTATACAATTGGTTGGTGCCTCTATTCACGAAAACTGTCGCTCCTATTCTGCCTATAAATGATCTAAGTCCTGCCATCACACTGTCCAAAGAAATATTCTTAATCGACAATAAAACTATGAATGTCCCTTTCAATATTACGTGTAGTACCAGATGCTGGAACTACTTGTCCAATATGAAAAGAACCTGGCTCCTTCGTTATTGTACTTTGTTTCGTCTCTACTTCTCTGAATCCGTTTCAAAATAGTCTGTCTTATTTTTCCTTCCACCAAAGCGTGTACCTATAATGCAAGATTTTATGTTATCTATTGTTCTGTTGTAATTTGTTCACATACTTTTGTCAACTCCACCTTAAAGTCAAAAGCAGACATCAGAAGTAGAAGTAGAATAAAAGCTGCCGCAGATCAAGACTCCACAAATTGTAGTTTGACACGTGATGTCCCTGCGTAAATAATTTAAAATATATAATTGATTGAAAATATTGACTATATTTGTTTACATTTTTGAAGAACTCTGATATATTTGAATTATTTCACTACCACTTGTAGTCATCCAACTGTCGATTTGTTCAAGAGAACATTGTTCTCTTAACATATCGACAATGCTTCAAGCCAGGATACGCGAGAATTATATGCACGGTCTACTTTTTTCACGCCTTTTCCAACTTTGAAGTTAAAAAACATCAACATAGAGGCTTCGCAGCATATACTTTCCATATACGAATTTACTCAGAATTCGGAGTAGAACATTTCGTGTGTCTGTGTGTGTGTGTGTGTGTGTGTGTGTGTGTGTGTGTGTGTGTGTGTCTTATAACTTTTGATCCGCTCAATTTACAGACCCCGAAATTTTAAAATATATAAAAAATTACAAGCCTACAAAACTTTTATACTCAGAATTGTGAATTTTTGTTTCAGTCAGGGGTTATCAACTTTTGAAATTTTGATTTATTTTTCCATATATCTCAGAAACCGTAAAAGCTCGAACGCTGAAAATTTGTATAAACATAGATAAATACAAAATCTCAAATTTGTTATTCAAAAAAAATTCCAGGGTTTCTCAAACATTTTTTATTAACAAAATTTTTTTTTATGATAAATTTATGAGTTTATCTGCCGCCTATATTTCCAAATATTTTAAAAATATCGAAAAAAGCCGAAACACCCCAATTAGATAATTTAATTTTCTATATAAAATATTAATATTGCAGAGTAGATCTCAAATTTTACTAACAATTTTTATAAAAATTGAATTTATTGACGACATCGCTTCATACAATTTGTATGGCAGTCGCCTATACACAATATCTAAGAAGACTTAATAGTTTGATACTTCATCTCCAAACATACATACATACCATCATGCTGTTTTCATATTCAGACAAAACGACATACCACCATACTATCCTATCTTGACATACAATTTACATGTGTTGTATAGAAATCAAAATATCTTAAAATATTCAATAATTTGTATTTATGGGTTTACAGTTTGGTACTTATTCTTCAACTATACATACTATCGCTATCGACAGTTGGATCTCATGTGTAACATGCAACTAGTATTATCAAATATTAGGAATATCTACCTATAATTTTAAAATATTTGACGTCTTGGCAGACACTTACAACAATGTAAATTTATATGTTGTTTTAAATATTGGTACTGATTTCACCTTTTTACTGACGCAACTATTCGAAAATCTAGCAAATTTAATACATGCGTAGTATACCTGTGCAAAATATGAACTTTTTTATAATATACAATATTTCGTTTTTTACAGAGAACATATTCAGCATGTATTCCACCATCACCATGCTCGCCACCATATCCACCACCGTGTCCACCACCATGCCCACCACCGTGCCCAACACCATGCCCTCCACCATGTTCTCCACAGTGTTCTCCACCAAGTCCACCACCGTGTCCACCACCATGCCCACCTCCGTGCCCACCACCATGCTCTTCACCATGCCCTCCACCATGCCCTCCACCATGCCCGCCACCGTGTTCACCACCATGTCCACCACCGTGTCCACCACCATGTCCACCACCATGCCCTCCACCATGCCCTCCACCATGCCCTCCACCATGCCCTCCACCATGCCCTCCACCATGCCCTCCACCATGCCCTCCACCATGCCCTCCACCATGCCTTCCACCATGCCCTCCACCATGCCCACCTCCGTGCCCACCACCATGCTCTTCACCATACTCTTCACCATGCTCTCCACCATGCCCTCCACCATGCCCTCCACCATGCCCGCCACCGTGTTCACCACCATGTCCACCACCGTGTCCACCACCATGCCCACCACCATGCCCTCCACCATGCCTTCCACCATGCCCTCCACCATGCCCTCCACCGTGTCCACCACCACCACAGAAATGTGTTCCATCGTGTCCACCACTGTGTCCACCACCGTGTCCACCACCATGTCCACCACCGTGTCTACAACCATGTCCACCACCGTGCCCACCACCATGCCCCCCACCATGCCCTCCACCATGCCCTCCACCATGCCCTCCACCATGCCCTCCACCATGCCTTCCACCATGCCCTCCACCATGCCCTCCACCGTGTCCACCACCACCACAGAAATGTGTTCCACCGTGTCCACCACCGTGTCCACCACCGTGTCCACCACCGTGTCCACCAGCGTGTCCACCACCATGCCCACCACCGTGTCCACCACCATGTCCACCACCGTGTCCACCACCATGCCCACCACCGTGCCCACCACCAAGTCCACCACCGTGTCCACCACCGTGTCCACCACCATGCCCTCCACCATGCCCTCCACCATGCCCTCCACCATGCCCTCCACCATGCCCTCCACCATGCCCTCCACCATGCCCTCCACCATGCCCTCCACCATGCCCTCCACCATGCCCTCCACCATGCCCTCCACCATGCCCTCCACCATGCCCTCCACCATGCCCTCCACCATGCCCTCCACCATGCCCTCCACCATGCCCTCCACCATGCCCTCCACCATGCCCTCCACCATGCCCTCCACCATGCCCTCCACCATGCCCTCCACCATGCCCTCCACCATGCCCTCCACCATGCCCTCCACCATGCCCTCCACCATGCCCTCCACCATGCCCTCCACCATGCCCTCCACCATGCCCTCCACCATGCCCTCCACCATGCCCTCCACCATGCCTTCCACCAAGCCCTCCACCATGCCCTCCACCATGCCCTCCACCATGCCCTCCACCATGCCCTCCACCATGCCCTCCACCATGCCCTCCACCATGCCCTCCACCATGCCCTCCACCGTGTCCACCACCACCACAGAAATGTGTTCCACCGTGTCCACCACCGTGTCCACCACCGTGTCCACCACCGTGTCCACCACCGTGTCCACCACCGTGTCCACCACCGTGTCCACCACCGTGTCCACCACCGTGTCCACCACAGTGTCCACCACCGTGTCCACCACCGTGTCCACCACCGTGCCCTCCACCGTGCCCTCCACCGTGCCCTCCACCGTGCCCTCCACCGTGCCCTCCACCGTGCCCTCCACCATGCCCTCCACAGTGTCCACCACCACCACAGAAATGCGTTCCACCGTGTCCACCACCGTGTCCACCACCGTGTCCACCACCGTGTCCACCACCGTGTCCACCACCGTGTCCACCACCGTGTCCACCACCGTGTCCACCACCGTGTCCACCACCGTGTCCATCACCGTGTCCACCAGCGTGTCCACCAGCGTGTCCACCAGCTTGTCCACCTGCGTGTCAACCAGCGTGTTCACCAGCGTGTCCACCATGCAAACCATCATGTGTCTAAATGTACCTTTACACTGCACACATTTATCTTTTAACAATAATAGGGAGATCGTTAAATCGCTAATAATAATATGTTGTATTCCTTCGAAATATTTTTAATCAATGTCAATATATTGATTTATTTGTACTACATAGATACTTTAAATATTTGTTTATTCTTATTACAAAAATAAATTATGATCTGTTTATTACCTGCCTTTTATTTTAAAATTATTGCATGTAACACATGAGATCAACTGTCGATGGCCATAGTATGTATAATTGAAAAATACGTACCAAACTATAAACACAAACACAAATTAGTAAATATTTTAAGATATTTTTTTAGTCCCCTACATATTGTGTAGTGTTTACTGCCTTACAAATTGCTTGAAACGATGTCGTCACTAAATTCAATATTTAATAAAAATTGATAAAAAAAGAGATGTAATACTATAAATTAATTTGTGATTTTTTATTTGTCTATTTCAACCAATTTTCAGCGTTGATAACCCCTGACTGAATCAAAAATTTAAAATTCTGAGTATGAAAGTTTATATATTCTGAAATTTTGGGCTCTGTAAATTGAGCGGATCAAAAGTTATTAGGGACGGATGGACACACAGACACACCAAATGTTCTACTCCGAATTCTGAGTAAATCCGTATATAGAACATTTTTATGCTGCGAAGCCTCTAAGTTTTTTTACTTCAAAGTTGGAAAATCGTGAAAAATATAGACCCTGCATACAAATCTCGCGTATCTTTGCTTGATACTTTGTCGATATTTTGATACTTTGTTTTGAAGCTAGGTTGTGGTCATAGGGGCCTAGCCAGTGAAGTTGGGGGTGGCCGCATCCCCACCCTAGGATTCTGAGCAACAGGTCGGTGCTCCCTTCAATTCTTACCTATGGAAGAGCATGGCAGACGCCTTAATGCCTCGCTCGACGGTGACTCGTCAACCACGACGAGGACTCAGCCTACATCACGCTGAGCGATGGAAATCGAAGAACTGAAAGTACTGTCAACGTGGTGTGGTACCTGTAAATCGTCAACACGAGTACTAAGGGGTGGAGGAGCCCCCCCGTGCAAGATTGTTGGGCACGACCCGCTCAGCGGTAGCCCGCCATGATGATGAGACAGGTTGCAGCTGACGCTGCGCCTGGTGTGGAAATCGAAGAACTGATAGTACTACAGGCGTGGCGAAGGCTCCCCGTTACAGTCTAGTGTACCGTGGCACTGTCGGGAGGGTAACCCTCGCCATGAGTGACGGGACTTCACGATTATGGTTGGACTTATAGGGGTAGTGGTTAAACTCGCGGATAGGAGGATATTTGTGTTATCCGATGTTGCGGCTGCGTCGGGGATGAACAGGACCAATGGGTCTTATAGCGTCCTCCGGTGTGGAAGTGGTTCGCGAACTCCATCGATGTCGATATGTTAAGAGAATAAAATTCTCTTGACCAAATCGACAGTTGGAATAGAAGGTTAAGCTGTGAGGCACCGCCTTAGAATAGTGTTTCCACTCTTTTGTTTGTTTTCGAGTGTCCCGTATGAACTGGGAAATCGAAAATACAACAGGCAACAATAACATCTCATATAGTTCAGCAATAAGGTTCACTACCCATTCTGAATGTAGTGCCTTTTAGGACAGACGAGACTGGCTGTATGGGTATACACTCATGTTTTGTACTACCTTTAAAAATTAATGCACACCCGCACACGTGTTGCTGGTTACCCTACATAGTGGGATATGTCACGATGGTATGTATGAATAAATGGAGGGTTTTTATTCTGCCGTTCGACCGGACTTGCTCCCCAGCCACCCTAGACAACGTGTCATTTAGCTCAAGAAAATAAACAAGAAAAAATAACTCAACGTATTGAAGTGACAGTTGTCACGTGACTGGCAAAAAAGCCATGCTAAATTTTGTCAACATTAGCGATATGTGCAGTACCTACTTACCAATTACCCATTTGATTGTTCATGTAAAAATATAGCATGGTATTTTTTTTTACATATCAACAAATCAACAAAGTATGTATTGTCCCACATTATATGTATTATGTTGTATTCCGATGAGGTATATGTATGTACTCATTCAGTTGTTTAATAAAGCAATCCTTGAAGTCAACAAAACTATGCTAATGACTTCGGTACACAATGATACATTTATATTTATATGTAGGTTAAATAAACAAAATCATAAATACGAAGCAACGATTTGACAAATATACATTTATTTTATTGTCGACCGCCGTGGCACAGTTGGTAAGACGATCTGTTTCCGTGCGGACGTCCTGGGTTCTGGAAACACTGGTTAGTTGGAAGAAATTGCCATACGGCAATAAACTCACCACTTGCGCAGGGTGCAAGGAAGTGTTCGTTATAATTATTATTTTAGATATTCGAATCATGTGCGTGTTCTTATGGTTCTATACAGCTTATGTACGAAGTATCTTAGAATTTGGATCAATAATATTTTCCCCTTTTTCTCCTCCTACAACCTTATCATAGGTATTTTTGTATAACATGCTGCGGGTACTCGTAATTGGAGAGTTGACCTTACATGTTATATTGTACTTACATGTTTTGTATTTTTGAATGTCAATTTCTCTGTAAGTGTCTCTTAAATAATGATAATAAAAAAAGAAGAACGGAATTCCTTTGAAGTAAACTAATTGATTTAAAAAAAAAAAAGAATATACTAGTAAAACCCGGCAGACGTTGTCCTGCCTGTTTAATAATTTACCTCCAAATATATAAAAATGGTTGATCGGTATGTTTCCTTATTATTATTTAACATTCTTATCTAGATTCGCTAATTATAATTCCGTATTTTTTCACTTCCATCCCTACCGTCCCTTCCGTCCCTATATATTCATTCATTAATAATTTTATTTAATTATTCAAACAAATATAGGTTCTTGAACCTTTAGCATTATACCATTTTTATATAATACTAACGAACCCCCGGCAAACTTCGTATTGCCTGAATAATTAAAAATTGTCCTTTACAACCATTACAACCCGTCGCTTCAGACCCTTCAGTACCTCCCGTCCCTTCAGTACTTCCCGTTCCTTTAGTACCTCCCGTCTCTTCAGTACCACCTGTCCCTTCAGGCCATTCAGTACCTCCCGTCCCTTCAATACCTCCCGTCCTTTCAGTACCTCCCATCCCTTCAGGCCCTTCAGTACCTCCGGTTCCTTCAGTACCACCCATCCCTTCAGGCCCTTCAATACCTCCTGGCCCTTCAGTAACTTCCGTCCCTTCAGGCCCTTCACTACCTCCCACCCCTTCAGGCCTTTCAGTACCTTCCGTCCCTTCAGTACCTCCCATCCCTTCAGGCCCTTCAGTACCTCCCGTCCCTTCAGACCCTTCAGTACCACCCGTCCCTTCAGACCCTTCAGTACCACCCGTCCCTTCAGGCCCTTTAGTACCTCCCTTCCGTTCATTTCCAACAGTCCCTTCAGTATGTTAAGAAAAAGTTTAAATCCTGAAACAATCCTTGGAAGACCTGCGAAGAGATGAAAGGATAGTTGGACCTTCTTTTTCCAGAATACTCCAACTTCATAGGTAAAATGACCAAATACAAGATAAAGAAGAAGAACAAAAAAGTTTAAATCCAGAAACCGTCCTGGAAGACCTGCGAAGAGATGGAAGGACAGTTGGGCCTTCTTCTCCCAGGATAATCCATCTTCATAGGTAAAATGACAAAATATACGATGAAGAAGGAGAAGAAAATTTTTTTAATCCAGAAACCATCCCGGGCATACTCTCGACAATTAACCAAAGATTCATTGCAATTGGATGAACGGTTTAGGAGCGCATTCAACACATTACATGGGTACATACAAACATTCAAATTTATAATATAAATACTATTTTATATATGGGTATACAGGATTTTTTCTGATTATTTTTTGATTTATGTATTTACATATTTACTTATTCAATCAATGATTTATTTATTTATTTATATGCTAATTTTTTAAATATTTTTTTCTTTATTTATTTATTCGATCCTTGATTTATTTATATCCAATTTATTTTTATTTTATATTTTCTTGAAATACACAAATAGATAAATTTTCAATATTTTTTTGCGATAAGTTAAATAATTAAATTAAACTTCCAATATATTTTATGCTAAGCGCTGAACGAATCCTTAAAATTCAATGACAATCCCAAATAGACAATTTTTGTAAATTCTTGCGTGAGATATTAAATAAATAAATAAATTTTAATTTTTAAACCTTCTCGTGTGCGCGCTGAACAAACCCACTAGAAATCAATTCAATAGCTTTTTTTTCATTTTTTTTTGTAAGATATCGAATAGATAAATAAATAAATTATAATGCATAAACCTTCTCCTGAATGAGCTGAACAAATTCCCAAAGTTTCATCGCAATCGGATAGTTAGTTTGGGAGTTCATCTGACACATACAAATATACGTACATCCATTTTTATATATATAGACTAGTGAACACCCGGCAAACTTCGTATTGCCTGTATAATTAAAAATTGTCCTCCATAACCACCCGTCGCTTCAGACTCTTCAATACCTCCCATCCCTTCAGTACTTCCCGTCCCTTCAGTACCTTCCGTCCCTTCAGTACCTCCCGTCCCTTCAGTACCTCCCTCAGTTACTCCCGTTCCTTCAGTTACTCCCGTCCCTTCAGTTACTCCCGTCCCTTCAGTTACTCCCGTCCCTTCAGTTACTCCCGTCCCTTCAGTTACTCCCGTCCCTTCAGTTACTCCCGTCCCTTCAGTTACTCCCGTCCCTTCAGTTACTCCCGTCCCTTCAGTTACTCCCGTCCCTTCAGTTACTCCCGTCCCTTCAGTTACTCCCGTCCCTTCAGTTACTCCCGTCCCTTCAGTTACTCCCGTCCCTTCAGTTACTCCCGTCCCTTCAGTTACTCCCGTCCCTTTAGTTACTCCCGTCCCTTCATTACCTCCCGTCCCTTCATTACCTCCCGTCCCTTCATTACCTCCCGTCCATTCAGTTACTCCCGTCCCTTCATTACCTCCCGTCCCTACATTACCTCCCGTCCCTTCATTACCTCCCGTCCCTTCAGTACTTCCCGTCCCTTCAGTACCTTCCGTCCCTTCAGTACCTCCCGTCCCTTCAGTACCTCCCGTCCCTTCAGTACCTCCCTCAGTTACTCCCGTTCCTTCAGTACCTCCCTCAGTTACTCCCGTCCCTTCAGTTACTCCCGTCCCTTCAGTTACTCCCGTCCCTTCAGTTACTCCCGTCCCTTCAGTTACTCCCGTCCCTTCAGTTACTCCCGTCCCTTCAGTTACTCCCGTCCCTTCAGTTACTCCCGTCCCTTTAGTTACTCCCGTCCCTTCAGTTACTCCCGTCCCTTCAGTTACTCCCGTCCCTTCATTACCTCCCGTCCCTTTATTGCCTCCCGTCCCTTCAGTAGGTCCCGGTCATACGCTCGACAATTCATCAAAGTTTCATTGAAATTGATTGAACGGTTCCAAGGATAGTCCACCTTCATCGGTAAAATGACCTGATACCCGATGAAGAAGAAGAAGAAGAATTTTTTTTAATCCAGAAACCATCCCGGGCATACACTCGACAATTCATCAAAGTTTCATTGAAATTGAATGAACGGTTCCCAGGATAGTCCACCTTCATAGGTAAAATGACCTGATACCCGATGAAGAAGAAGAAGAAGTAAAATTTTTTAATCCAGAAACTATTCCGGGTATACGCTCGACAATTCACCAAAGTTTCATTGCAATCGGATGAACGGTTCTCAGGTTAGTCCACCTTCATATGTAAAATGACCTGATACCCGATGAAGAAGAAGAAGAAGAAAATATTTTAAATTCAGAAATCATCCCGGGCATACGATCGACAATTCACCAAAGTTTAATTGCAATCGGATGAACGGTTCCCAGGATAGTCCACCTTCATAGGTAAAATGACCTGATACCCGATGAAGAAGAAGAAGAAGAAAAATTTTTTAATCCAGAAACTATCCCGGTCATACGCTCGACAATTCACCAAAGTTTCATTGCAATCGGATGAACGGTTCTCAGGTTAGTCCACCTTCATATGTAAAATGACCTGATACCCGATGAAGAAGAAGAAGAAGAAAATATTTTAAATTCAGAAATCATCCCGGGCATACGATCGACAATTCACCAAAGTTTAATTGCAATCGGATGAACGGTTCCCAGGATAGTCCACCTTCATAGGTAAAATGACCTAAAACTCGATGAAGAAGAAGAAGAAGTTAAAATTTTTTGATCCAGAAACCATCCCTGGTATACTCTCGACAGTTCACCAAAGTTTCATCGCAATCGGATGAGCGGTTTAGTAGCGCATTCAACACATACATACATAGATACATACAAACATTCAAATTTATAATATAGATTAACAAAATAAATATCTTAAACTAAAGAAAATTTGAACACGTATTTTATTCCACTTTTTTACTCCTCACTACACAAGGAGTTATGAATTCGCAATTTTTAAAGTAATTTTTTTATTGCAAATTAACAACTAGTATCATGCTGAGATTCTATTCTGAATTTTGGTAATCATTGGTCCAGAACCTACTGGCAGAGTTTTCACGAGACATTTATTGAAAAATCTCTTTTAAAGCATATTTTTTTAAGCATTATTACTAATATTTTCGAATACAAAAGCGGATTTAATACAATTTATTGGATAAAATTTACTTTAAATTGATTCAAATATACATGGAACTTATTATAATTCACTATATATTTATTAATATTCATAATGGGTTTTAACGCGACCGCTTATTTCTCTGTTATCCATCCGACATCATCTGGATAGTTCGAAACCTATCCTAGCAAATAACTCATTCTTGCTTTAAATAAAGCGAATTTTTATAATAAGGCTGTTTGTTATGTATGTATATTGTTTCTCGAAAATCTTATAAACATTTGTTATATGTAAAATAAAACATATGACGCGATATTCACAAATTACTTGTCAGAGTTATAATTAGATGTACTTATAGGTTATGTTAAAACGAAGTGCTAAGAATTTAGATTAGTGTAAATTTACGATGCCTTATTGAATCACATCTATAGATCCAATATGTACCCACAGACTTACGTTGTTATGAACATATACTTAAATATTTGGAATATCTGATTTTATAAGCGAGACCGCAATCCGTTTTTGCAGGAGTCCAAAATCATACATTAATAATATATTTTTTATTGATATAATATAATAGTAAAAACTTTCTTGCGCCCTGGGCAAGTGGCGAATTTATTTCCATAAGGTAGTTTCTTCCAAATAACGACCTGCTGAGGATCAAAACCTAGGATTCCCGCACATAAGCCAAACGGCTTACCAATTGTGTAACGGCGGCGCGCGGCGGTCGGCACATACAAGAATTAGGTATGATTGATCTACTAATATAGTAAAAATGATAACATCAATCAATATACTTGTGAAAATAATTTAATTATTTATTTTACGACGCTGGCCGATTTACTAATGATATTAATAAATATTATATTTATAGTTGTGCTCCCTTTTATAAGGCAATGCACACCCGCACACCTTTCGCTGGTTACCCCACATTATGGGATATGCCGTGAAGGTATGAAAAAATGAATGAATTATATTTAATTAGTAGTTAGTCAAATTATTGTACAGTATTTGAACTTATTTCTTCTTTGTCTTATTTTTTTTTTAAATGAATATGTCCTTGTTAAACAAGTACACATACATCTTCCTACGTTCCCTAAAATAAGCAAATAAATGCTTGTGCTATAGGTGAACGAAATCGGTCGAGGCAGGCTTCGAACTCGCGACCATTGGATTATTAGCCCAGCGCGCTAACCGCTCTGCCATCGACCCATCTGAAATTTGTATGTAGATAATATGTATATTTTTTCATCAAATGGATCCCTCTTGGGTAAAGGCTTGGACGGGACCTAAAGGGAAAAGGAATGTTGGCAGGCCGTACAAAAGTTGGGTCGATGATAACAACAGGGGGAACGAACTGAAAAGAAAAGGGCAAAGATAGAACTATATGGAGACTATTGGAGAAGCACTACAAATAATAGCACTCAATTATTATTACTAGTTGCATGTAACACATGAGATCCAACTGTCGACAGCGATAGTATGTATAGTTGAAGAATAAGTACCAAACCCATAAATACAAATTATTTATTATTTTATGATATTTAGTTTTCTATACAACACATGTACCTAGGTAGTCAAGATAGGATAGTATGGAGGTCAGTCTTTTTTTCCTACCCGGAATATGAAAACAGCATGATGGTATATGTATATTGTATGTTTAGAGATGAAGTATCAAACTATTAAGTCTTCTTTGATATTGTGTATAGGTGACTACCATACAAATTGTATGAAGCGATGTCGTCACTAAATTCAATTTTTATAAAAATTGTTAAAAAAAAATTTGAGATGTACTGCTACAATGTAAATATTTTTTATATAAAATTAAATTATCTAGTTGGGGTGTTTCGGCTTTTTTCGATATTAAAAAAAAAATGGAAATATAGGCAGTTAAACTCATAAATTTATCATAAAAAAAATACTTTTCTTAATAAAAAATGTTTGAGAAACCCTGGAATTTTTTTGAAAAAACTAATTTGAGATTTTGTATTTGTCTATGTTTATACCAATTTTCAGCGTTCTAGCTTTTATGGTTTCTGAGATATAGGGAAAAATAAAATAAAAATTCAAAAGTTGATAACCCCTGACTGAAACAAAAATTCAAAATTCCGAGTATAAAAGTTTTGTAGGCCTGTAACTGTTTATATATTCTGAAATTTTAGGCTCTGTAAATTGAGCGGATCAAAAGTTATAAGGGGGGGACGGACACACACACACAGACATACACACACACACACAGACACACACACACACAGACACACACACACACACTCAGACATACGAAATGTTCTACTCCGAATTCTAAGTAAATCCGTGTATGGAACATATATGCTGCGAAGCCTCTAAGTTGGTGTTTTTTGACTTCAAAGTTGGAAAAGCCGTGAAAAAAGTAGACCTCTCCATACAATTCTCGCGTATTCTGGCTTGATACATTGTCGATATGTTAAGAGAACAAAGTTCTCCTGAACAAATCGACAGTTGGAATAGAATAAAATTAAATGCAACAAACGCATCATCAATTTTTCGATGGGAACAATTCACCCATCCAGATACTTAACATATCAAAGGATTAGGCTCTGAGGAGGTCTCTATACTACCTATCAACCCTACTGATTTCCCAATATAAACGTTAAATTTTTTTTAACGATACTTGTATTCATTATTACCGTTTTTTTGCATGTTTACTATTTTTTCGATAAATCTAGAATTTGTAAATTATGGCTTAACGATTTTGGAATAATGCCAGTGGCTGATATAATGAACGGTAATATTATTATTTTACGAGAAATCCAAAGTCTTTTGATATTTTTTTTTGTCCACAATTTATATAATAAAAAAAATTGATTACACGTACCTAATAATTTTCTTATTCTGAGATGTTTCCAACATTACATTACATATGTATATAACTATAGATAGTTTTGAAAATGTTTAAAGAAAGTGAAATATGTTGGTTTACTTACATATAAATCGAAATATTTATAAAAAAAATATATGGTAGATTTTACAAAATAAAAAATATTTTTGGAAAAAATAATCGTGATGAAAATGATTTTATGTTTAGAAAATTTCAAAAAAAGTAGTAACTATTTATATGCCTTCATAAGAATATTAAGAAAATGATAAAAAAAAATCTCAGAATCCCTCAGGACAACCGACGAATTTAGTATTTTAAGAAGTCCGCAGCTCCTCCTGCGAAGTGAACTTTAATAAATAGAACTAGGCGAAACGGTCAGTCAGATTAAATCTTTCAAATATTGTAGAAGATAAAACAGTGAGTTTTTATTTAATAATAAATAATTGTTTAAAATTCTGAAAACATCACTTTTTATTCACTTGTTTCGAACATCTGGAAGTGCCCGTGATGTTCTATAACACTAACACAGTGCGCGCGCATACACAATACACACACACTCTAACAAGCACACACACACACACACACACACACACACACACACACACACACACACACACACACTGAATCAGAGTACGCGCGCACATTCACTCAAATATATGTTCCCTCTGGAACGTCCGATTCTAAATTTAAACTTCGCCAGTGATGGCAGTGATCATCATTCATGAGTCGAATATGTTCGTCTTTATACTGCACTTAAATTTATTTTTTTACATTTTTAGCCTCTGAATAACAAGAATTCTTTCTTTATTTATAATAATATACCTACGCTTCGGCGGTACATGTTGAAAGTATGAAAAATGATCCGCTGACACAAATAATAGCGAGCAGGTAGATTGCTATAATAAAAGTTGGAAATATATTTCTAATAATCCTAGAGTTTTTAACGCATTCAGCTTATTTGAACAGTCATTTTAAAAATTTTAAACATGGGTGTAGTCGATTGGGGAGAAAGAGCCACCGAGAAATCGATAGGGCCTAGGGACTTTTTTGCAGACCAGGTCCTACCTTGGGATGTGGAGTCGATGAAAATGATGATGAAACTAAGGCAGTTGAATTAAATATTTTTCCACGCGAACGATGTTGATAAACAAGCTTCTTATCAAAATGGAAAACCTTGATTTGTTAAACTATCGAAGACTTGTTGACCTATAATTACATAAGTTTTCACGTCAAATATCTAACAAAATCTACGGATATCATATATAGTGTTGCAAAACTGAGTGGCAATGGGCAGGACATATGACGGGAGAGAGCCCTGAGAGATGGACACACAAAATCCTCAAACAGCGAGCTTGGGATATGAAAAGATGTAGATTAGAAAAGTAATGGGTGAAAGACATAATCCCAAAAAAGTCTTATTCAATGCCAATGTTCACACTTAGCCTACGAGAGGATATCAGGATTTTAGACTTCCAAAAACGAGATTAACAAGTACCTACACAAAATTATTCTCAAAATGTATAATAGTTTACCCCCAAACATAAAAAAACACAAGTTTTGTCACTTTTCGTAGGCTAGGCGCTGAATACATAAAAAAACAGTAAATATTCTCCATAGTTTTACATAATGTTTTTATGATTTCATGTCATACCATAATTACTTGTTTCAAAAAGTTTTATTAAATAGATGTATTATTTTTTATATATGTTTTTATATCTATATACATTTTAATACTACTTATCACCGTGAAAATTGGATTTAGCAAGATACATACATAGAAACATGGAAAAATCATATATTCAAAGTAAAGGAATAAAAGAAGGCTGAAGAGTAGAAGAAGAATTAAGTGTTCGTGGAATTTTAACGGTCAGAGCAACATAAACGCTCTGATGTGAATTGGAAGGATTACCTCCAGATACCGCCAACGCAAGCAGAAGCTCTTGAAATTGAGGGTTGATAACAGCTTTATTTCGTAGAGCAAGACTGTTCTTAGAATGATTTTAAATCTTTGAAAACGTCACTACGAAAATTATTATTTCAAGTGGAATAAAACCTAGAAATAGAGGAACCCCCCAAGGTATCGTCGGATCTAATCATATCAAAAATATTTCGGATATCCCAGACCACATAATATCAATACGCTTCTACATTATAAAGCTTGAAGTGAAGGTTTAACTTACAACAATCTGTCTTCTGTATCTTCCGTGGTTCTCTGGGCATCATGCCAAATGTAATTTGGACAACCTAGAGACATTGATAATTGCAACTGGCGAATGAGATTGAAAATCTACATTGGAAATATGTGCTAAGACAATTGTTGCACTGAATATTGAATCAAAACAAAACATATAATCGACAATAAGCAGAATTCTTACCGCAATAAAAAGCACCAAATTACTAATATTATAGGGGAGTAAGAAAGGGGCCTCCACGAAGATTGCTAAAAAGACCGATAAGGAAAAACCAAAGATAACGACAATGAAAAAAAAAGGAAAAAGCAATCGGGCACTCCCTGGAAACGACAATTGTCGGCGAACCCTTTCACTACCGGACAGCCACTCTACCAGTCCACCCAAAAGGCCCTTTTCAGGGCCAATCATGACCATATCGATAAACATCGAGGGACTTAGCGACGACAAAGAGACCATACTATCGGACCTCTGCAAAAGAAATCGATGCGACATATTAATGATTCAAGAAACTCACAGAAGCAACACCGCCGCTAGACCAAAAATAAAGGGCATGAACTTAATTCTCGAAAGACCACACGAAAAATATGGCAGCGCAATCTTTATTAAACCGGGACTCACAATTCAATCAGTTGCATACACAGATGTGGAAAATATCGAAATTTTAACTGTAACTTTCGCAAACTGTACACTAACTTCCATATACAAACCACCGAACTCCAAATTCATATTCACAGAACCCACAAATTTCAAAAATCATCATGCAAGAATAATCATAGGGGACTTTAACTGCCACAGTACCGCTTGGGGATACAAACAAACTGATGAGAATGGCATAGAACTTGAAAAGTGGGCTGAGAGCGAACGGCTACAATTGGTCCACCATCCAAAACTTCCTGCATCCTTCAATAGTGCTCGTTGGAGGAAGGGTTACAACCCGGATAATATCTTCGTGAGCGAAAAGATAATATCACAATGCTCAAAACAAGTGGAAGACCCAATCCCTCGGACACAACACCGACCAATAACTTGCACAATTGTCCCAATGATAAGACCAACCATAACGCCGCTCAGAAGGCAATTTAACTTCAAAAAGGCCAATTGGAACAACTTTAGTGCAGAATTGGATAATCTAGTTCAAAATTTAGAGCCTAAACCTGAAATGTATGAAAGCTTTGTCGAACTGGTGCAAAGGGTGTCAAGGAAACATATACCAAGAGGATGTAGAACAGAATATCTACCTGGGCTTTCTGATGACACAAAATCCTTGCTTGAAAAGTACAAAGCACTGTTCAATGATAACCCATTCTCAGAAATGACTCTACAAACTGGTGAAGAACTGTTACAATCTATCTCCCAATCAAGAAGAGAGAAATGGAATAACCTCATTGAAAACCTGGATATGAAACAAAACAGTAGGAGAGCATGGAAGGTAATAAAGAACATTAGCAATGATCCAGCAGTGCAAACTCCTAACCCATACATAGTTACCCCAAATCAGATAGCCCATCAACTGTTGCTGAACGGGAAAACAAAACAAAAAACGAGTACCGAAAAAATCATACGTAATATAGAGTCAGAAAACAATTCACTTGAATCACCATTCTCCGACTCCGAACTTAAAGATGCAGTCGCCTGCCTAAAAACCAACAAAGCAGCTGGGCTCGATGATATAAGGGTAGAGCAAGTCAAGCATTTTGGCAATAAAACTCTTGTATGGATCCTGAACTTAATGAATAATTGTGTGACCAGTCTAAAAATACCAAAAATGTGGAGGAAAGCCCGAATCACAGCACTTCTCAAACCGGGCAAGGAGCCCAACGAACCAAAAAACTTTAGACCTGTATCTCTGCTGTGCCACCTCAGTAAAGTTTTTGAAAGACTGATCCTAAACAGAGTTGGTCACACTCTGGACCCACACCTGATAAACGAACAAGCAGGGTTTAGGCCTGGGAAATCATGTACGGGACAAATCCTTAACTTGACACAGCACATCGAGGACGGTTTCGAGGAAGGCAAAATTACAGGAGTAGCGTTCATTGACATAACTGCTGCCTATGATACAGTCAATCACAGGAAATTGTTACACAAAGTATACGGGATCTCGAGAGACTTCAAACTCACCTCAGTAATTGGAACTTTGTTGAGCAATAGACGGTTCTATGTCACGCTGCAGGGGAAGGACAGCCGCTGCAGGATGCAGAAGAATGGACTTCCTCAGGGTAGTGTCTTGGCGCCTCTACTGTTTAACATATATACAAATGATCAACCAAGACCAAACAGAACACGCCAATTCATATATGCCGATGACACCGCCGTGGCAGCACAGGGGAAATCATTTCATGAGGTAGAGGATAGACTTACGTCAACACTCACTGAATTGGGTGAATACTACGATGCAAACCACCTAAAACCCAACCCCAAAAAAACACAACTATGCGCCTTCCACTTGAAAAATAGAGAGGCGGGTCGAGGGTTGCGAGTCAACTGGAGAAATGAGGAACTCGAAAACTGCCACGCACCAAAGTATCTGGGAGTGACACTGGATCGATCTCTGACTTACAAGCAGCACTGCCTAAACACGAAACAGAAGGTCTCCGCCAGAAATAATATCTTGAGAAAGCTTGTCGGATCAACTTGGGGAGCATGCCCTGAGCTCTTGCGCACTTCTGCTCTGGGACTGTGCCTCTCTGCCGCCGAATATGCTTGCCCTGTATGGTTTGGATCAGCTCATGCCAACCAAGTGGATGTTGCAGTTAATGAAATGGCACGAATTATATCAGGATGTCTTAGACCCACAGCCAAAAACAAATTGTATCCCATAATAGGCATAGCACCCCCTAACATCAGAAGAAGAGTGGCAGCAGATGCGGAGAGGCATAAGCAGATACACGACCCAAGACACCCACTCTATGAACATAAAGCACCAAACCCTCGCCTCAAGTCAAGGAATAGCTTCCTAAAGTCCACAGCCGACCTGCAGACCTCACAGAAGCAACGCCGAGAGGAGTTGTGGATGGACGACCCAATCTCTGCATGGATGGACACAAGCGAGAAGGCGAATATGGCGCACTGCCTGCCATTCCCAATATGGAAGACACTGAACAGGCTGAGGGTGGGTGTGAGTGGCTGCAAGAGCAACCTGCACAGGTGGGGCTTCTCGACGGAGGATGATACCTTCTGTGATTGTGGGGCAGTGCAGGATGACGACCATCTGCTGTCCTGCCCAGAATTGAACGAGGGTTGCCACATGGACGACCTGATTAAACTTACCGATTGGAGTGGCAAAATCTGAGTTCCGGACTCGATAAGTAAGTACTAATATTATATATCTAGTAGCTTTTATGTCCCGCCGTTGGTTAAGAATGTAAAATTGTGAAGGAAAAAGCGATCATTTTTATAATATTGTCACCCAAAATTTCAGTAAGATATTGATTGATATTAAGCATTGTAAATAATTCAATGTAAGTCAGCCCATTATTTTGTATATAGTGTAAACAATTTTTTTGCAAAATCGGACTATGAAAGGTGGTTTGAAATTTGATTAAGTGCAAGCGTTGTAAAATGTTCAAATGTTGGCCACAACCCATTCATTTTTATATATTGCCTTTTAAGTGTGAATAAAGTTTATACAATTTCTGCACGCATGCACTATGGGAACTGGTTTTAAATATGACCACAAACCCCAAATTCACATATTGTCATCGAAAGCAAATAATGTGTATTGATAATTTAGTAATATTGGATGATGGGAAATGTATTAAAATTTGATTAAACAAAAGTATTGAAAAGAGTCTAATGTTGATCACATCGGAAATAGTTTGTATATTGAATGTGTATTGCAAATAAGCAATATAGGATATTGGAAAATAGTTTTAATTGAACTAAAGTACTGAAGTCTGGTGTTGACCACATCCTATTCGTTTTATATTTTTTCATCAAGTGTGCATATACTTAATACTATTTCTGCACAATCAGACTATTAGATTTAAAAATGACCCCAAGGTTTAAATAAATAAAGAAGAAGAAGAATTATACTATAGGAAATAGTTTTTTATAAAAACTCACCCAAATGACTACATAAAATAATCAGAAGAAGAAATAGACTATAGTATATAGTTTGTATAAAAGCTCAGCCAAAAATACTACATAAAATAAGAGGAATAAGAATTAGTCTTTTGGAAATAGTTTATATAAATACTCACACAAAGGTCTACATAAAACAAGAAGAAGAATAATTAGACTATAGGAAATAGTTTGTATATAAACTCACCCAAAGGTCTTCATAAAATAAAAAGAAGAAGAAGAATTGAGAAGAAGAAATAGACTTTAGTAAATAGTTTATATAATAACTGTCTCAAAGGTCTTCATAAAAGAAGAGGAAGAAGAATTAGACTTTAGGAAATAGTTTGAATATAAACTCACTCAAAGGTCTCCATAAAATAAGAAGAAGAAGAATTAGACTACAGAATTTTTATTTGTATAAAAACTTACCTGAAGGTCTTCACTAAATAAGAAGACTATAGAAAATAGTTTGTATTCAAATATTAAAAAAAATGTTCTGATAAAAAAAAAATCAAATATCAGAAAGTTTATAGTCTCGTAATGATATAAAAATCAAATATAAGAATATTGTAATGAAATGATTAATAATCAAATTTTTTTTCGTAAATATTTTTTCCATGGTCTTCAAGATGATGGAACTGAAAATGAAAATTTACTTAATGTTCTAAATTATACAATTTCGATTTCAAAAGATGTTATAAATAATGTATTTGGAATTCATAGAATTCAATTTGTAGCAACACGGTAATAATAGCATTGATCTTGTTACGTGGATAATTCTAATATTATATTTATTATAAAAATAAATATATGTAAGGTGAAGTATGGTGAAGTCACAATATTATTTGTAACAAGTCAACAATGAATTACCTAAGATACATTCGGATGATCAAAGAGTTAATAATAGATAGACCTAGAGCTATACTTAAAGCATTGCAAGGTTTTTGGATTATGGACAACACTTTACTCTTCACTAAATATTTTTTGAACAGGAACGTATAGCTGATTTTCTTGAAATTAATAAAAAAATATTATTAAAAAAAATTACATTGCCATATTCTGGGTGCAGTTTCATGAAAAATAAAGGTAGTTGGTATATTCGAAATTTATGTTTTTATTTTACAATTATTTTTTGATTATTATTTTTTATTTATAAGAACTAAAAACATACCACTATAACCGATTAATCATGAAATATCGTAATATAAAGTGTAATTTTTTTGTATTAACCACATCATTCGCCTATGTAGAGTGGAGCCTTTGTATAAATCTTTAAGTTTGGTTTAGTTGTCGGCAATCATCTTGAATAATGAGCTGGACAGACCACAATTTTTTACTGCGTTGGTAGATGCGGAAACCATCCTTCACACCGCCGAAAGTAAAAATAATATAAATAAATCTGATACAGTACTTGATATAATAATAATAACAATGAACACTTCCTTGCACCCTGCCTTCCAACTAACCATTGTTACCAGCCCAGAGAAGCTATATTTTCGTGAGAAATGAATTTAAATAAATTTCTCCTCTGCTGGAAATCGAACCCATATAATTGGAAAATTCCATTTTATTTTCAGAAGCATTTATTTAGCTAAAAAATAATTTAATAAAAATTTTCGACCAAAAGCACTTGGTATAATTCCATTTCAATTTATATTTTTACTCCTCATCACCCCATAGTGGGGAGTTATGAATTCACAATTTTTAAGGTATTTTTTTAAGGTATTATCAACATTATTATCAACATATTATTATCATGCTGAGATTGTATTTTGAAAGTTTCATCACAATTTATCTGTGTGTGTGTGCGCGCTGTTTACTGTGTGCTATGTACGACGTGTATATTCTATTTATTCGATTATAGTACTCATTAGACTCTTTTTAAAATTTTGCAAATTTGTATAATATCTAATACTCGCTTAGACCCCCATCATTGATCAGAGGATATCTGATCAATGACTCAATTTTTTCAACTGTCAAATATTTTGAAATGACTCCAAGATCAGAAAAAATTAAGTTTGATATTTTTATTTTGCACATTGCTACAAAGGCACATAACTTTCATAAATAGGCATTAAAGAATTATCAAGTTATCGTAATAAACTCATTTCATGAAAATGCTGAAAATTTTCCATACAAAATTTGAATACTTTGTGTGGAGTGAGGAGTTCCGCGTTGCCAACATTCCTTTCGTATTTTTGATAAAAATGCCCTTGAATTGTTCCACTATTTATAAATACTTAGTGGAGTAGTGAAAATTTTGTTTTTATATTGGTTATACTAGATGTTAGAAAGTGCATTTTTTTTTAAATTTATTTTATTTATTTTTCTTCATTGTAGATTAGTTTATTTTATATTGTAGATAAGTTTATTTTTTATTGTAGATTATTGTAGATTTCTGTCGATGATTTTATATTTTATAATTATATACGTTTGACTATGTCACAGACGCCTGTCTTTGGAGCATTGGATATATTATAATGATTTGTATGTTTATATGCCAGTGTTCTGTTGGTGTCTTCATAGATAAATAATTAATGCTGTTATTTGTTTTTACCCAAGGACCTAATCAATTCGAAATGATGTTTTTACACATGAAACTCCACTAATATACTAGATAGTCAAAAGTAAAATGTGATATAAATAAAAATGATTTGCATATTTTGAGCTGTGACGTCTATAAAAGATTATGAATAGGATTTGTCAAAATAGATTGTGATTTATAAAAACAAAAATTGCACTGTTCCATTACTGCACACCCGATATAATAACATAATGCGATGTGTATGTATGTATGTATTATATGTATGTATGTAGATAAATGTTAGTCACTCTAAAAATTCAACACAGCAAGAGAGTCAGTTGCCAAGTGTAATTAGATGAAGTGTGACTAACGTTCCTCACTTTTCCTGGCGGATACATTGACTCATTGGCAATATTTACATTTACATATATCAATCCACACTAAGGGAATACTTACATACATATTTCTCTAATTACATATCTATTTGTCGTATGTATGGCACAGAGAGAAAATTATGGTACAATCCACAACACAGCTTTTCTCAGCTCGTCGTTCGGAGCAATATAATGGAATAGTTTTTAGTTTAGAATCTTTCGTCATCAAAACCATCATCTATATTGAAAATAAAAATACACGTATTATTTTTCCGTAAATGACACATTCATATACCTCTATTTCGGTTTCAATTTATTTATTTATCGTATAGTCTTATAAAAGTACATCACATTAATCTGTTCATTTAACACAAAATATAAATTGCACAATATAATTGTTTGTCAGAGAAAATTGTGATGTGATGTACGCCAGGAGATTGATGTAGTTATTGTCTGGCGACCGATGTGTTAGTTCATTTAGTGTTAACCAGGGTGCACCACGAGGAGGCGAACTAACTTTATTGGTTTCAATTAATAAATAAGAAAAATAGTTTTTCAAATTTTTAAGTCGAAATTAAATGCAATAATAGCTTCTTATTTAAGATAAATACATGCTTATCTTGCCTTAATCTTAAAAATGTATAATTAGTACTAGATCATAATTTAATTTTAATCTTTCTCTACATTTAATCATAAAAATTAGTTAATATCAACGTTTAGTATTAAATTGCCATAAATTTTTGCATAAATATTTAATTAATTTGAAGCTAAAGATTTCTAAAGTCTGAAGCTGACTTTAAACTTATGGGGCCTTACTTACCTACTATTTGTAATTTAGGTTTAAGCTAATACTTACCCAGTTTTCTGTATGGCCAAAACTGACTTAGCATTGGATTAAACTCGTATTATAAATAGTAAATAAGACCCATGTTGATCAACTTCATGAGTAGCCATGGAGATTATAATTGTATTTCGTTTATTGTATCCTTTTATAACAAACTTTGATAGGTACCGAATTATATATTTTTACTTTTTGTATTTCTTGCTGGTTTTCTTAATCTAGCTACGACCACCTCCACCCGCTCCGCACATGTGGACTGAAGACGGCCCCTTCACAGAACGCTAGTAAGAATGACAAAGAATGCGCGGCACGAAGAGTTGCTCTCGAAGCTCTTCTAGACTCGTGGTCTCGGCACAATAGTGCAAAAAATGACAATCAACGTCGGTGAAAATAATATTCACAGACTTGGATTGTCGCGAGATTACTTCAAGCCCGTGACTGTAAAACTGGGCATCAGAGAGTTGACCGAGGGCACTTTGGAATTTAATTTTTTTTTTTCAGCAGATAGACGGGCACTATAACCATGGCAAAACAATTTGAAGGCTGTAAAGTTTTTCTTCGAGACCACTAAGTCTGCATGCCCAACGGGACCTTGAAGAGGCACACGGACAGCAGCGAGGAGCTCCGTTTTGTTGTAGGACATATTTGGGTGAGAGCATTCCCATCAAACGGTAATAAGGCCGCCAGCATACTGTATTTATATGTAATTTGTACAAATACTCAAATAAATCAATAAATAAACGAAACAGGTTGATAGAAATACATATTATTTTATTAAATCATTGGAAGAATGAAATGGATGGACAAGTAGGTACTGTTACGTGCAATACATTCAAAATAAAATCAAAGTTTTAAGATTTATGCAAGTCTGATAAAAACCTATATCTGTCTCCTTCTCTCCCATGTATTCCTGTATACCTTCCCCAATTCTCGCCCCTTATCATCATTGGACGTTTTACTGTGCACATAATCTTCTAAATCCGGATTGTAAAAACAGTAAAAATATCATCTGTCGATCGACATAATTTAAATCAATCCTAGTGTAAAATCATTAATATCGTGTTAAATCAAAAATTATCATCAGTGAAAATGAGTTAAAAGGATTACCTACCCAGTGAACTCTGTAAGTAAAATAATCATCATTACTTGAACTTTGTAGATAATATTAAAAGACGTAATTTTTGAAACTACAAAACAAGTACTTACATAGATGACCAACAAACGAACATTGATTAAGGAGGTTCTTAGGTATTTTATTCTTCAGAATGTTGTTATATATGTACCAGTTATTCTTTATACATACATACCATCACGCCATGTCCCTCGCGGGGTAGGCAGAGAGAACAGAACGCCACACTATTCTATCTTGACATACATTCACCGCCTCGTCAACATTCATGCTACGTCTCATGCATGTTCTTCTATTGTTCAGACTTCTAACATTTCCTTCTTTCAGAATATCGTTCACATGGTCGTGCCATCCTTTTCTTGGGCGCCCCCGACCTCTTTTTCCATTCCTGTCAGCCTTATATATTTTTTTCGTCAAGCGTTCTTCATTCATTCTTTCCACGTGACCAAACCATCTAAGTGTGTTAACTTTCATTCTAGTTACTACATCTTTCTTCATCTTACATTCTTTCCTAGTGACCTCATTTCTAACTCTATCATACATCGTTCTATTAAAAATTCTTCTTAATGATCTCATTTTATATTCTTTATTCTTTATATTCTTCCCTAATACATGTCTGAGTATGGCAGCTACATTCATTTACTGGAAGAATAGTCTGCCTCTATGTAGGACGGTCTTGGACAGATCAAAAAACTTCGGACTCAACGAGATGACTCCATCGGATGAGCATCCTCTCCTCTCTATCTTCTACCCTCTACGCTTCCCAATACAATGAGCTTTTCGAGGTTATCAGAGGCCCTTGAACAATGTGTCCATATCAGTAGCAAAATTGCTCATAGAAGCCGAAAATCTTTGCTCGCCTAAATATAGCAAAACAATCAAAATAATTTTTTGACTGATTGGAAACATACTACAAGATTGGAAATTGAAACGTATGGTAGATACGATGCTTTACATAGCCACAAATGTAGATATTATTATGGCATGTGATTTTAAAAATATTTATCTTAGCCACTAACTATGAACAACGATGTTGAAAAACGTTAATTATTCAACATTTTCCATATTATTTCAGGGTTTGCATAGTCCGAAGTTTCTAGACTTTGTGTAGTCGAAGTTTCTAGACTAGACTAGAATGATCTTTCATTTGTCATTGTTTAATATTTTTATTTTTCACAGCAGTCCACAGTATTTGCTCCATTCTAATAATGATAGCAAAGTAATTTGATCTTAATTTTAAGTAAAACATCACTTGTTTGAATTATTTCACAAATGAAAAACACTGATAATCTAAGAAAATATATTTTTTGACCAAAGTGCAATGATGTTTACATTGACGGATATCAAATACCAAGCGACGCAGGGTGAGCAATTTGCGAGCAATAAATAATACAGATAGGCGACATCAATATGTTCATGTACCTACATTGTAGTAATCATACATGATTCTTCTAAAGCATAGAAACTATTCATATTTTGTATGGACGTTTATTTAAGTTCCCTTGATTTAAGCCAGTCCACGAGCGCAAGGGTCATTTCAAAAATATCCGTCTTAGAGCCATCATATATGTAATGCACGGGCGCTGTTGCATTCCTATAAAAGTCTAAAATATGATGCATTGTTCGGTAGGGTTGGCAGCAAACGCATTGTGCTGATTGAACAATGCACCATTTTGTCACGAGGTACATCATTGCTGCGTCCATGTCCAGTGCGGATCCTATTTAGAGATGTCCAAAGTTTTTTTTTACTTTTTTGAACGTCTTAAACGATATTTCTTATTTATAGTTTTTCTGTTTACTCTCGGGTTCCTACATCTCTTTGGTGGATTTTAATGCTATCTACATGAAATATTTCAAATATCTTCGGATTTTATTTACGTAAGAATTTGACATTTTAAGCAAAATAAAGTAAGGATCATTGGTTGGGAAGGAGCATATGCGTTCACTCGAATTTTTGCAGAAACTGGTGATGAAAATTATGGATGGGAAGCCTACACAATTGTTGTTTTCTGAAAGCAATTTACTGTCGACAGAGTAATTATTCATTGAACAATGCCTTATATTTATTCACAAAAGTTGACTACTATGAAAAAAAATACTTATATTAGTAGAGCAAGAACGAGTGGAATTATAGAGTACCTATCCACGCAAAGATGGAGAATTGCACGGAGACATGCTACTTTCATTTCACCAAGAACATTCAATAATTTAAAATCTAATGTAAGTATGGAAAGCAAATCTTATGCCTTAAGGAAGGGGTGAAAAAATTACTGCAAGGTGAAAACTTTCCGAATGGATCAGATCTGCTGTTGTAGAGGTAACTATTCCGTATATTTGTAGCTTTTGAGGATGGCTCATGCTATTTTGTGTAGGCATTGCAAAATATTGCAAAAATTTACAAAATGTTTTGGTGATTAACGCACTCAATATACACGCGTATTGTTGAATTTAATTATTTCCCAAACACAGTCTTCGCCTTGTACGGGTCCGAGCACTTCTCCACTCCACTCCGCTCCAGAATACAGCAGCCGCAGCGGTATTGTCAGTCACCATCATCAGGTCTTCTGTATCGCACCTCACTTCGTCTTAATGGACCTTTACATATTCGTCGGCCTACGTGGTTCAGTTGCTTAGGAATCTGACTGCTAATCCAAAGGTTGCGGGTTCGATTCTCGGTGGAGGTACATTTTTAAATTGTGTTTTCAGTCTGGATCTGAGACGAGTTATAGCGTTAGTCTCCAGAATGTGGCAACATGTCATTGGGCGCGTGTTATATTAATATATGACATTGTAGGTACCTGTTGGTTTTTTTTTTAATAATGAATATGTCCTTGAAATAAGTACAAAAACTTCCTCAAACATTCCCTACAATAAGCATTAATGCTTGTGCTATAGGTGAACGAAATCGTTTGTGGCAGGATTCAACTCGCGACCAATGGATAACTAACCCAGAGCGCTAAACGCTCTGCTAGTTGCCCGATAAGTAATATAAAATAAAATTTTAGGATTTTTGTCACATAATACATTATTATTGTGTATCTGTCATTGCAATGATTTAAAAAAAATAATAGGCTAGGTTTTTTATATTTCTTCTTATTTGTTTTTTAAATTACTCGCTACTGTCCCTATGTAGTTTAAGAGGCTATAGTAGGCTATATAGTATATTTAAAAAAAAATCTCCAGTACCCTCAAAAGATATGTCTTTGAAATAAGAAACAGTTTGTATTTACATCTTTATTCTATTGCATGAGTATTTTGAGATTTGAATTTGTTTAATACTTTTATTGTAAAATTAGTTTTAGTTAAACCCTTTTTTATTTTTTTATTGTATGTAACTAAAAAAACTACAAGGCCTATGAAGTAGATTTCTACTTCAATCGAAAGAAAATATGAAAATCTACCGACTGAGTTTTCATTTATTATCTCAATAGTTTAATGACTATTACCTAAACATCTTAAAAAAACTAAAGCAAGAATTGATTTTATCGATTTTGACAGCGGTTAAATTGCATGTACTTCATAATTATATCGCAATCAATGAGATTAAGTACCTACTAATATTTTTATCGTTTTTATTTATAATTTTCAATACGTATTTAACTTTGTTTTAGTACATATGTTTTTTTATTAATAAAAAAATAGAATTACAATAATATAAAATATATAAGAGTCTAATCGTGAACAGCTAGGTAACAAAAAAAAATACTTAAAAGTGTATTTAGTGTGTTATTATATTTTTATATAATTGAATCGTTATTATATGTACTCACTTATTCACTTTCTCAGCACAAGCATTACCTGTATGTTTTTTAAGAAATGGAAATAAAACAGTGTACTTTCTGACATTCAAAGTATTGTTATACTTATATTATGTCTTATTGAAAAAAAATATACATAGGTAGGCATATAATTATACCTTTCTGACAACTTTGATTAAAAGCATATAAAATAATAATCACAGCAAGGAAGAATGATTTAAGGATTTAACCTATGTATTACTTCCGAATATTTATCTTCAATGATTTCAATCCATTTGAGAGAAGTAATACGATATTAATAACAAGAAAAAATATTTACGTCAATGAATAATGCATAGATAGGTGTATGGTTTATTTCTGATCGTCTGAAAATAATGACTAATTCAACATGATATGTCCTACGCGTGAGTGGAACCAATTCACCGCATATCTACCTATACTAATAATACTTCACAAAAGTGATCTGTTAACAACGTGCAGACTAAATTTTAAAAATATCAAAGTATTTAGATTAATAGAATAGAAAAGAACCTTCCGGCATGCGAAAGAAAACACGATATTCGAGTGATTATTGTGTTTTTGTCTTGTCAGATTATTGAATATTTTCAGATATTTTATTTTCTATATATGTCAAGATGGGACAGTATGGAGGTCAGTCCTTTTTTCTACCCAGAATATGAAAACAGCATGATGGTATGTATGTATGTTTGGAGATTGAAGTATCAAACTATTAAGTCTTCTTGCATATTGTGTATGGGCGACTGCCATACAAATTGTATGAAGGGATGTCGTCACTAAATTCAATTGTTATATAAATTGTTAAAAAAAAATTGGGATGTGCTAATACAATGGTAGTATTTTTTATAGAAAATTAAATGATCTAGTTGGGGTGAGTCGGCTTTTTTCGATATTTTTAAAATATTTGGAAATATAGGCAGTTAAACTCATAAATTTATAATAAAAAAAATATTTTATCTTAATAAAAAATGTTTGAGAAACCCTGGAATTGTTTTGAAAAAACTTGTTTGAGCTTTTGTATTTGTCTATGTTTGTACCAATTTTCAGCGTTCTAGCTTTAATGGTTTCTGAGATATATGGAAAAATAAACCAAAAATTGAAAAGTTGGTAACCCCTGACTAAAACAATAATTCAAAATATTGAGTATAAAATATTTGTAGGCCTATAATTGTTTATATATTCTGAAATTTTGGGCTCTGTAAATTGAGCGGATCAAAAGTTATAAGGGTTGGACGGACACACAGACACATACACACAGACACACAAATGTTCTACTCCGAATTCTGAGTAAATCCGTATATGTAACATATATGCTGCGAAGCCTCTAAATTGGTGTTTTTTGACTTCAAAGTTGGAAAAGCCGTGAAAAAGTCGACCCTGCATGCAATTCCTGCATACACGCATCTTAGATTTAAACTGCCTCTTCCTTCAATAGAATTTCATTCTCTTGAACGAGTCGACAGTTGGATTATTAATGTCGTGTTTTCAATGACGATACAACAACTATAAAAGTTTTCGATCGATGCCTTGAAATCTGCCCTTTATATATGTATGTAGATTTCTTCATAAATTTTACATTTTTTTATTTTATTATTTTTTTAATATTTTCTCCAAAGATTTCCACGAAGAAAACGTATTTTTCCCGTAATATACATAATATTTTCTATCTGTGAACAAAAAATCAATAGAATGGGTGACAAAACATATTAATCCTCTGGTGAATTAACTTGTATGCATCTCGAAGAAATTAGATTTAATACGAAATTCAATAGATGGCACTAGTGTTCTACGTAATATAAATTTGAAACGACTTGCAAATTAAATATAGTTTTTAATGAGTTGCTTCTTTGTGCATGAGAAGCTCATAGTTGTTTTTAAATTCCGAATATTTTTGGAAGCGCCGCTAGCCTGAATAAAGGTGAGTGGCGCCAAACAAGCCAACATATTAGACGTGGATAAATAAGTAACTCAGGCGCTGCTCACTGCGCCGGCTCACTGAATTAACCCATAATTGCGTCATGACGTAACAAAATGAATACGCTGAGTGAGATGTGTATCGCGCACCATCTACATGACACATTCAAAGATTCAACAACTCACAGACTCTTAAGTACCTACATACATACAGCGCATGAATGAATTGCGTTGACTTGAGTCAGTATGTGAGTTTAA
The DNA here is from genome assembly GCA_963576475.1 of Molanna angustata. NCBI lineage: Eukaryota > Metazoa > Arthropoda > Insecta > Trichoptera > Molannidae > Molanna > Molanna angustata. The sequence goes on along the minus strand of OY754966.1, from coordinate 7,547,715 downwards.
GATAGAGTAACGAATAATATGGATATTTTTGAAAGTGACATCAGGTTTTCACATATTACCATTTATTTAAAGTGTTTAAAGGTAATAATAATTTAATTACTTTGCTGGTACAACACCTTTCCAAGCAACTCAGTAACGGTGCAGCTTACAACTCACTGCGCCGGGTCATTAAGCTAGTAAAAAAAATAATTATAAAAGTATAATATGCAGGTTGGTTTCGCCAATGTATTGGAGGAGGTAAAGTGACGGTATGTATGTGACTGGATCGGATGTCAGTGGAATAAATTCCGCCTTCCCATATCCAGTTCCTATACCCTTTACCTACCTACATCTTCACCCGTTTTCACTCGCAACAATAATATTCGCCGCGCCACGCAGTACCAAACGCATCCATTGTTAGTGTGTATCGATTACAACCTCGCATATCCGCATCGCTCAAAAACTCCATATAATTTCGCGTCGCATTTTTAATTTAATAGAACATTTTATACCCGCTTATTTAACATATATGTGATTGTGTTGTGCGCTATATATATTTGTGTTTCGTCATCGCATCATCGGGAGCTGAGAGGAGTGATCCGGAGTCATTCAGCCTTCCACATTCCTATAGGTAGGATCTTTGTTTCTCTTATTTCTGATAGAAACCACGCACCCACGCACCCATTAAAAAACCTTTCGATAATTATATCAATTCAACAACAAATCAATAACTATTTAATTACGCACCCGCCACACCACAGGTATTGTATTTTATATAAGATTTTTATTATACCTAATAAGTACCAAACTATAAACTCATATATCCAAATGATTAAATATTTTAAGATATTTTATTTTCTATACAGCACATGTAGGTATGTATGTCAAGATAGGACAGTATGGAGGTCAGTCCTTTTTTCTACCCAGAATATGAAAACAGCATGATGGTATGTATGTATGTTTGGAGATTTAATTATCAAACTATTTAGTCTTCTTACATATTGTGTATGGGCGACTGCCATACAAATTGTATGAAGCAATGTCGTCACTAAATTCAATATTTATAAAATTGATAAAAAAAAATTGGGATGTGCAATGTTAATATTTTTTATAGAAAATTAAATTATCTAGTTGGGGTGTTTCGGCTTTTTTCGATATTTTTAAAATATTTGGAAATAAAGGCAGTTAAATTCATAAATTTATCACAAAAAAATATATTTCTTAATAAAAATGTTTGAGAAACCCTGGAATTTAAAAAAAAAAAAATTAAGATTTTGTATTTTACTATGTTCATACCAATTTTCAGCGTTCTACCTTTTCTGGTTTCTGAGATATATTGAAAAATAAAGTAAAAATTCGAAAGTTGATAACCCCTGACTGAAACAAAATATCAAAATTCTGATTATAAAAGTTTTGTAGGCCTATAACTGTTTATATATTCTGAAATTTTGGGCTCTGTAAATTGAGCGAATCAAAAGTTATAAGGGACTGACGGACACACACACACACACACGAAATGTTCTACTCCGAATTCTGAGTAAATCCGTATATGGAACATATATGCTGCGAAGCCTCTAAATTGGTGTTTTTTGACTTCAAAGTTGGAGAAGCTGTGAAAAAAGTAGACCCTGCATACAATTCCTTCATACACGCGTTTTGGATTTAAACTGTCTCTTCCTTCAATAGAATTTCATTCTCTTGAACGAATCGACAGTTGGAAAATAATAATTCAAAAGTCAAAAATAAAAATATTTGAAGTTCATTTTGTAGGTAGGTATGGAATTGACACCAAAATAGAAGATTACTCGATTTCATAATATGAAAATGGGATAATCCTTAGTATTTTTTCGCTAAATTCTTAAACTATGTCACTGTTACTTAAAAATATGATACTACATACAGGGGTTTGCAGAGGACCCTGATTCCACTTTTTAATGGGTGTTTTTTAACGGGTATGGGCCATTGTCCGTTGCCCTGTATCTCAGTGTTCTTAACACAATATGATGAAAGTATATTAATCCAAGACACGATACGTGTCATTGACATTTGAATGATAATAATAATAAAAAAATAAAAAAAATAATCCTTTCCAAACCCTTGCAACATATTAAATCCAAATTTGTTTACTTCCAACCGCTAAGTAGTTGCATAAAAAGTGTCGTAAAGAGGCGAGGAACACATTTAAGTGCTGTTCATAAATTTCGCGTCGTTTTGCGGGATTTTCTCTTCGAGACCAATCCGTTTTTACGTTGAAAGAATAACTGTGAAAAAATACAAGATATATTTTTTTTATATTAAGATATTAAGCGAACGAGAAATTGTCTATATTGGAAAACGCCACCAATTTATTGTACAGGTCAAACAAGATATACACATATTGTAAGATTTTTATTCTTCTTTAACCGTTTCGCTTTTTTAGGTTAAGTTATGATTATAATTTAAATTATTTGAATTCTTTTGATAAAAATTGTATATAAATTTTAACGAAGAAATAAATCTAATATCCCCTTATTATGTGTTAACACTTTTTAAGGGGATAGCACATTTGTTTTATTTTTGAATTGTTTTCGACGTTGTATAACTACATATGTATTAATTGTATGTAGGTACCTATTATCTAATCTCAAATGTATCCCTCATCAAGCACAAGGTTTTAATTATTTTGATGAGGTAATGCAAAAATTTTACCATAGTATATCATTATCTATTTTGTAAATTTCTTTGTAATATTATTAAAAAACAAGATGATAAATAAATAAATAAATAAATAAATAAATAAATAAATAAATAAATAAATAAATAAATAAAGAGAGAAATAAATAAATAAATAATAAAAAAATAACAAATAAATAAATAAGTAAATAAATAGATATTTAATACATAAATAAATAAATAAATAACAAAAATAAATAAATAAATAACAAAAATAAATAAATAAGTAAATAAATAATTACATAAATAAGTAAATAAATATATAATAAATAATTAAATAAATAACAAAAATAAATAAATAAATAAGTAAATAAATAAATAAATTCAACTCAAATAATTAATAGATATTAAATAAAATATTTCATTCAAAAAGAATATCGGCCTTCGTGGCTCAGTTGGTTGGGTATCTGACTGCTGATCCAAAGGTCCCGGGTTCGATTCCCGGTGGAGACACAGTTTTCAATTGTGTTTTCAGTCTGGATCTGTGAGACGATTAATATCGTAAGTCTCCAGAATGTGGCAACTTGTTATTGGGTGCGTGTTAAATTAATATTTGACATAGTACCTGTTAGTTGCCCGAGAAGCAACTAAATAAATAAATAAATATTGGAAATAATTAAACAACAAAAAATCTACCATAAAGCACTGAAAATATCCAAATTGTTTATTTTATAAGCGAGTGGTTTCTTTTATAAACAATATTTATTTAAATAAATTTATTTAAATTTATTTCTCACGCAAATATTGCTTCTCTGGGCTGGAAACACTGGTTAGTTCTAAGAAATTGCCATACGGCAATAAACTCGCTACTTGCGCAGGGTGCAAGGAAGTGTTCATTATTATTATTATTATTATTCAATTCACTACCAAATCACTACACCAAGTATTACAATATTGTATGGAATATTTTCCGCATTTTTTTAAATGAACTTGTTAAATTATTTTTGATTTAAATATTTTATTATGAAAACTAATTCATCAATGCTTTTTATGAAGAAGTGCCTTTTTAGCAATTTCATAATAAAAATATCAAATTTTATGTTTCTTTTTCTTGGGGTCATCATCTACATTTAGAATTCAACAAATAAAGCAGTCGTCATTCAAAGTCATAAAGCAGTCGTCAAGTATTTTTAATTCTTTTTATTTTAGTTCATATCGCTTCTAGAGTAGCAAATAAACAAACAGGAATTGACCTAACCAAATAACGAGTTTCCTACATATTTTATTAATAAAATTTTCCAGATTTACGATATTTATCGTCTCTAAGATCCAGGCTGAAACTATGTCTCCAGCGGGATCGAACCCAGGAACATTAACTTAATAGTTAGATATCAAACCCTGAAGGATACTTGAGAATGTCGAAAATTTAATGTTTTTTTAGCATCGTTGTTCATTTGAGTACCTAGCTATGAAAATATTTTTAATTCACATGCCTTTATGGCCCTGTCAAGCGTCGTATCTACATACATTTCCATTTTTTATCTTGTAGCATGGTTTCAATAAAATAGACAAAAAAATATAAGGTCTTCAATTTCTTAATATATTATTCATAGGCATGTCAAGATTTTCGGCTTCTATAAGCAATTCCGCTACTGATGTACATTGTGATAAAAATTTCAGGATTAGTTGATAATCTGCAATAAAAAAAATAACCTTAAAAATTGCTAATTCACAACTCCCCACTATATCACCTCGGGGCAGTGAGGAGTGAAGGAGTGTTGATATATCGTGCGTTTGTATTATTCATGTTCAGATAGCATAAAAATGTCACCCAAATATGTAGGTACTAAATAGTAAAAATCCCTTATAGTGTCATTAAAGATGGGTATTCAGAAAATTTAGATAGATACATATGTATATTGTAACTGAAATATTTCAATTGAAGATAATATTTATTTTGTTTCATAGTGGTACCTACGGATGTATTTATGATTTAGTTTAGATAATCGTTTGGAGAAGGAAAAAGTATTGAATGGAAATTTAAAAGAATAGTTAAAACTAAATTGCATCTCAAGTAAATAACCTATCTACTACCTAAACAATTTAAAGCAATTTTTAATTATATTTTTAATTTTGATAATCCATTCAATTACGAACATTGGTTACGAGTAACAATAATTAAAAGAATACCTACATATATAAAAACCAATAAAGTGCTAATAAGTCATTGGAGTAACATGGATGTATCCACTCTACTAGCCCATGGGCATGATGTGCTAGAGTGTATTTATTTATATATTTATATTTTGTACGAATTTTGCACAATGGCGGTCTTATTGACATATGGCAATATCTTCCAACCAACCATATTCATTTGGTGAGGTAAAGGCCCGTATTTATAAGCCATTCTCAATGCTTAAATCAATACTAAGCACACCGAAATATAGAGAGTTTTTCATGCTAAGCATTGAGAAAATTCTTACATACCATCACGCCATGTCCCTCATGGGGTAGGCAGAGAGAACCGAACGCCACATTTTTCTATCTTGACACACACTCATCGCCTCATCAACATTCATACATCGTCTTATACATGTTCGTCTGTTGTTCATGCTTCTTACATTTCCATCTTTCAAAATATCGTTTACATGGTCGTGCCATCCTTTTCTTGGGCGCCCGCGACCTCTTATTCCGTTCCTGTCAGCTTTGTATATTTTAGTATATTTATAATTTCAGGCCAAAGTGTGTGTATTTACACGTGCCAGTTTATATGAATAAAATATACCTATATTGAAATATAAAACAACAACAATAATAAAAACGGAGGGGAGAGGAGAGGAGGGGACAAGGATATGATAAGGAGACAAATTGAAGTGTTATGTGTAAGAAAAAGATTACTCAGATTTCTTTTGAAATCGGAAAGTATTAATGAAACTCGAATTTGCGATGGCATGTGATTCTAAATGTCGGGCTGCTTGTACGGAGAAAGATTTCATGCAATTTTTAAAAAGCTTTATACAATTTGTTTTGTGATCGACAAAAATGTTAACATTTCAAACAATTTGTTTTGTAATTGACGAATGTAAGCTTTCTCCCAATTTTTATACATGTGGCAGGTTTTCCTACAAGTAATTTTGTGATCAATGAATGTTTGATTAGTACGACGTTGCATTGTGAAAGTGATGAGCTTTAATGCAATTTGTTTTGTGATTGACGAACGTTCGATTAATACGAAGTTGCATTGTGCAAGTAGTAAGCTTTCGTCCAATTTTTTGTGACCGATGAATGTTCAATTAATATGACGTGTCAACGTGAAAGTAGTAAGTTTTGTGAACGACGAATATTCAAATAATATGACGTTAATTTTGCGCAATTTGTTTTGCAACTGACGAATGTTCAAATAATATGACGTAGCATAGTAGTATTGTGCAAGTAGTAAGTTTTCATGCAATTATTTAGTGACTGACGAACGTTCGATTAATATGACTTTATCTATTAATTTAATTTATTCATTAAGAGGGTGACTGCTGCCAACGTACCTATTTTTTCAATTTGATATACCATCATTATTACTAAACGAATCATTTTGAAAAAAATAACATAGTTAGTTTGGATATTAATTAGGAGAAATATACCTTAACTTTTTGATTATTTACTGTATATATTCTTGTAGGAAAATAATAAGCATACCCCAATTTTAGACATTTATCTTAAATTTCTAAAAAAATATAAAGTATACAGCAATATTTTTTTTTATAAATTAAAGAAGAACAAAATACCTGGAAAAATATGATATGACGTTGCGTTAACGCATCAGGTTAAGTAAATAAACCAAAAAAACTTTTATTACGCAATGGCGCTGAATGGAAAATAAATGTTTTTTAGGTTAATTTACTAAACCTGAAGCATTAATGCAACGTCACATCATATTTTTCTAGATATTTTTGTCTTCTTTAATTTAAAAAAAATATATTACTTTACGCCTTATAGTTTATTAAAAATATATGATAAACGTTGAAAATCAGGGTATGCCATTATTTTTCTACAATAATGTATACAGAACATTATCAAAAAGTTAAGGTATATTTTTGTTTATGAATACCCAAACTATCTAAAATATTTTTTTCAAAACGATTTGATAAGAAATAATGATGGTATATCAAATTGAAAAATAGGTACGTTGGCAGCAGTCCCCCCCCCTTAAATATTGCTTCTCGGTTAACTAACAGGTACCCAATACCAAGTTTCACATTCTGGAGATTAACCATATTAATCGTCTCACAGATCCAGACTGAAAACATAATTAAAAACTGACAGATACCTAATCAACTGAGCCACGAAGCTCGACATGAAGGATGACGATGTATTGTGCCTTTAATGCAATTTGTTTTGTGGCTGACGAATGTTCAATTTATATGACGTAGCATTGTGCAAGTAGCAAGTTTTAATGCAATTTGTTTTGTGATTGAAGAAGTTCGATAATACAATGTTGTGTTGTTGTACTTAATATGTAGGTATCGGGCGTGATTTGTCGTAAGAAGGGGCGGGCATCAAGCAGCAGGTTGACTGACTAAGCAGAGTGAGTGAGTGAGTGTCCACAGCAGCTTGCTTGTATTGTGTAGTGTAGTGTAGGCAATGCAAGGCGGGCAGATCTCATATCACCGGGGGCAGCGGAGCTAAAATCAGCCCGCTATTTCTGTACATCTCCCACCGCGCGCGCAACTCGCCCGCGCCGTCACAAACCGCTCACGACTCGCGACCGACTGACGCCTTGGTTAACAACATTCTCGGGGATGTCTTGACTTCTGCTAAATGAACTCGTGGAACAAAATCATACATTTTTTATTATATATTTTTCAGTGATGAAACTAAGAACGAAACGATAGGACTAATATATTTTTTTTAATTTATTATTTATTCGTGTTCTCGTGAGTGATTCTCCTCGTGATCGATTTATATATTGTATTTTTTATATGAATCAAAAAGTGTACGCACAGTGACAAAATGTATCAACAAAATTCGGAAGAAAAAACTTTTACTACCGCTGAACAATCAGTGAGTATGCAGGAACAACGTGTAAGCCGGACCGAACAGCATTTTACCAGACAAGTAACTAGTCAACAAAGAGGTGAAATATCTTGACATTATTTTTTTTTATATTTTTACAACACATTTCATTCATTCATTTTTCTGTTTACAACTAAATTATCAGATCCTTAAGTACCTACCTATAATATATGACGAAATTTAATTTAATATATAAACAAATTCTTTGTATTTTTTAATAATTTAAATTTTATCTAATAAATCGGTTGTATTGAGATTATATTAATTAAATATGTGAGCGATAGCCTGATTGCAAAAATGTATCGATAGTAGTATTATTTAAATATGTTGGACGTATTTGTACCAAAATTTAGATAATTAGTGGTAAGTGCTGCGAATTGCAATAATTTGTAAGTAAAATTGTTTATCCTACTATGAAAAAGTATCATATTTATGTTCTATTGAAATATTAATATTTGTCACTGTTGGCTAAGCGAAATTTTTTCCTGCAAATTATAATTATTTTTATGTGTAATTTTATCAGCTGTTTTCAGGAAATTAACGATGGAAATCAAGAAGATTCCGAGAAGCGAGATATATTTTTTTTTATATCCACTAACATTGTTTTGCCAAGTCGATAGAACTAATAATAACTAGAGACTATTACTATGTTACATCCCAAAATAATACCTACACAACTCCACCAAAACATATTATTAGAATATTTTTATTATATATACGTTATCAACGATAAAAAAAACTATGTCTGCTATCATCGAAATTTACGTAAATATACAAAAATCAAATGAATATTTTTTTTAATCAAATCATGTTTTTGTGCGTATTTTTAAAAGTGATATATCTAAACTCTGCATCATTATAATCTTTGAAAATTTTATTCATGATTTTTTTAAGTGTCGGTAGGTAGATACGTACCTATTTTTTTCATTCAAATATATGTAGGTCACATTTTTCGAAGTTACTAGAATGTTCAATCAATACTTTTTTTATAATTAATCGTATGTTTTCGCTGGTGTGTAATGTATGTAGTTCACAAAATAGACGCATGAAACTCTTCGAAAATATTTGGCAGAGTTTCCAGTCAACACTATGAATGTGCTATTATTATTATGATTATTGCAAAACATAACGCAAGAGGTATTCAACTAGGAAATATTTGATGAATCGACATCCAATAATGAAATATGCATCGATATATCAATGAACAAAAGAATAATTACTGTGAATTTTTAAAATAAACTTCCGTAAATAATATATTGTGAAATGATTCTTTTGTTTGTGCGGCAAAATTAAAAATTTGTTAACATTGTGAAATGCTTAAAAGTATTATTTTATCATAAAAAGTAGATACATATATCATAATGTGAAATATATTATAGTAGATTTTGCAAATATACCTAATATACATAGTACGTTTTTTTATTCTCCAGACTCAGGACATTCCTAGTAGGAGAGACTAACGTTATTTATTTTTTTGTAAAGTAATTTATATCGTACACGAAAAATCACTAATGATTTTATTAAAAAAACGCCAAATAGGACATTGATAGATTAATAAATTTATACATAGTAGGTACATAGGTAGATACCCTTTTTGAAACTCAAATATAAAATACGATAAAAAAATTGCACCCTGTGCATGTACCAAGTTTATTACCAGAATAGCAATATTTCCCAACGTGTACCTATATCCTAGAGCAGCAAGAATTGCGTGAATATTTTCTTTGTTTAACTTTTAGTATTGACGCGTGGTTTCCAGTACAAATTGTTCAAAACCGACATAGTATTAATTGAAATATTTTTGAAATTATGATTTTTTGTAAATAACATGAATACCTATGCGAAAAAAATTGCAATGAAAGCGAAATATATATACTTTATTAACAAACCTATTTGTTTAAATATACCTACCTTCCATGTAATTTCCTATACATAAAAATATCTATTCCAATATTTTATATAGAAATCTTATTTTGTGTCCACACACCCAAGTACCTACCTACCTACATAAAACAAAATACATACGAACACGCCCAGGTAATGAAAAAAACATCCTAATTGACCGCAGAAAGGTAAGCGCATGTACAATTTTACTACACTTACAAAAATTACTATAAATTATGAATATTAATATACCTATAGCTCCATATCCTTATTGTAAATATATTATGCCTACAACATGTAAAATGTAAATAAAACCCAATCAAAGCCAGTGTATCATATTACATATTTTCGATATGATGAAGAGATCGGCGAAACAATTTAAGAAGTAATTTGCGAATATTTTTGCTTAAACAAAATTAACAATGAGTTTAATTTGTTTATTTCTAACAAAAAAAGAATTTTACTAACTTGAAATGTATGCAAACGTTGCAGGTGTAGATTTATTACCTACAAATATTGCGAATGATATTAGTTTCAATTGTTACAGCGATTGACAGCGTTTAAAAACTATAGAATCACATTAAGAAATAATATGGGTTATAAATCAAAACAGAATAATAGTTATACAAATTATATTACGATTATAATCTAGGGTCTTTTATATATATTAAAAATAAAATACAATAAAAAATAACTGCAGTACTTAAAAAAAACACTAATATATTGGAAGAACATACAAAGGTAGATTATTTTTTTTTATTGGAATGATAAATTATAAAATATAATTTATATAAGTCGAAACAGTCGTCCCAATAATATGAATAAAATTGTTAGAACTCTGTTGTGATTTTTTACCTTTATAATATTAGAGAGATGCGTGTTTTTATACCGTTTTTATTCATTATATTATAAATTGAATATTTTTTTGGTTATACAAATATGATGTTTAATAAATTCACTTTATTTTGTTTTATAACCCGTGACGAAGAATTAGGCGCAAAATTAATATTTACATTAACAGTATATTTTATTTATTTACAATAACAGTATATTTTAATGTATGTAGGTACGCTGCGTTGTACCTACATATACATTGTTGATATAATTTCGTGAGTCCATTACAGATAAATAATGCGTACCTATAACAAGATCAAACTGTACCCACATTATTTTATTAGTTGGCTTTAACTACTCTACGTTCGTACATTATTTATTTTTCATATCAAAATACATGCATGGAATCATGTCGTGTCTCTATAGAGAGTATTAACATTCCGATTTTGACAAAATAATAGTCGACATTTCTTCTATATCCATACATTTGTTGGAAATGATCTCTTTTCTTTCGTTCTAGCTTCTAACATTAAACTTTTCAGTATGTGATTTTCGTGGTATATGATCTATTTCGACCTTTATACTTTTTTTCGAACAAGCTCATGGTAAAAGTTTTTTTACTATAACTATTTGTTAACATATTTTTTTTTCTTCATTAGATCATATATATCGTTTTGCATATTACCAATATATCTCAGTGATATAATTTCCTATCTATCGATCGTACTTTAATGCTTCTTTAGACATTATTCTTTTCAGTATCTAGAGGGCAATCCGGTCCAATCGGCGAAAATATCATGGATATAATTGTTATATGGAGTTCTACAATATCTTTAGATGCTTTTAAAAATGTGTCACTGTAAATTATCCAAGAGTAATTAAAATTACGGTTCATTATTGTGTGAGTCTTTGTTATCCCATACATTTGTTAATAGGTAGGTATGTATGTAGATAGATATGTTTCGTACAACGAATATGGAAATGATCTAATATTTATTTTAAGCAACCGTGTTTAGAATTTAAAGCTTTTTTGTTGAAAATAATCGCATCGTTTGTTAGTATTTCCTATTGAAGATTTTTAATATCGACAAGTGATTCAATTAGAAACTTATAATATGTTAGACCGATAGTTAAGTTAGATATATTTCTGGATATAAAAATTAAAACAACCGCAATTGAAACTATAATAGTTATATTCATTAATGCTTGTAACATACAATCCTGTTTTTTTAGTTAATAGTGTGATATTAGCGAAGAAAAAGCCTTGATGATATTTTTCACCCAATTACCATGCGTTGCAATCTCCATACATGTCGTTTTATTTCTTGCATTTCTCCTACATTGGTTTACGTTATAATTTATTTTAAGATAATAATTGCCTATAACTTAGCGGTAGGCAGTTAATTGTCAAATATATTATGATAAAAAAACTTGTGGGTTGTGATCAACACTAGACTCTCGGTTACATAGGTTGCACACTCCAAAATACGAATGAATGTTAAAACTTACAGTTTGGAATGTTCGGATAATATTTTCCGAACATGAAAGGACTTTAAATGTAAAAAATAAAGATTAAAACATAGAAAAGATATAATTAAACATATAATAAAAATAAACAGTTTACACTTACTTACTAACTGCACACTCATCTACCTACATACTGTAAATAGCGAGTTTTATTTTATTACTGTTATCAAAGCAAAAAAAGCAAGGAATGCGTGAGAGATAATTTTAAATCTATTTTTACTCCTCACCAACCCCAAGGGGATAAAAGTAAAAACAGGAGTGGGAAGTTAAAGAATCACATTTTAAGGTTATTTTTTATTGCAGATTTACAACTAGTATCATGCTGAGATTATATTTTGAAAGTTTCATCACAATGTATCTATGTGTGTGTGTGTGCTATGTTCTTACGATGTATTTATTCTACTTTATCGATTATAGACTAAATTACTCATGCGATTGTTTTCAAATTTTCAATATTTCTATATCTTCACTCGCTTAGACCCCAATAGATTTTGAAGGATATCTGTACAGTGCTTTTCATTTTTTTAACTCTCAAATATTTCAAAGTGAACCCTAGCTCAGGAATTTTAAAAACTAATAATTTTAATTTCAAATTACTAAAAAGGCACATCACTTTCATAAAACGGAATTGAAGAATTATCAAGTTTTCATAAAAGAAAATATTCAAATCAACATCTTTTCTAGAAAATGATAATAGTTTCTGTAGGTACAAAAATTTAATACTTTTTGGAGTGACTTGTTAGTGAGGAGTATTGCGTTGGCCACAACCCACTCGTTTTTTTCTGTCATAGGTAAATAGCCAAACAAGCATAGAAAGTAGTGTTATCGAATATTTTTATTATTGCATATGCGCAAACATTGGATTTTTTTCCCTGTCGGGATTTCCCGGTTCTCCTACAGTAAATATTCTAACTTCGTATCTATTGAGATATTTAAAAATCTGTTAAAAGGTAGTGTTATATTAAAATATATATTATATATTATACAAAGCGAGAAAGAATAGAATGGAAAAAGAAGAAGAAATTGTAATAATAACCTAAAATTTATATCGTTGATCTTCGTGGTTCTGTTAGTTAGATATCTGACTATCGAGCCAAAAGTCCCGGGTTCAATCCCACTGGAGACAAAGTTTCAGTCTGGATCTGTGAGACGATTAAAATCGTAAATCTGGAAATTTTTATCATATAGATATGTAATTCGTTATTCGGTTAGGCCAATACCCGTTTGTTTATTTGTTTTGTTAATAAATCAAAAAGATATATTATTTTGCAACTGCTTTAGGACATTTACAGTTGAATACGAAATGTTGAAAATTAAATCGAATATTATTATCAATAATAATAGTATTTGACTTCCGATAGGGAAAAAAATCCAATGTTTGCTTATATTTATGCAATTATAAATATATATTCGATTTACGTACACATTGGTACAAGTAGGCAAAACAAGCCAAAAATTAAATAATATTTCTGGCGCAGTTCAGGGGTGACATCTGTGCGAGACACCGTCATCTCATTTATAAGGACTGTTGCTTTCATTGTTTACAAATAAACTAATTTCTCAATAGATGGCGTTACAAAATGGTTTCTTCGTTACCTCATAGATGGCAATAGTTTAATTTCGTATTATTCAGGTGAAATGTTTACACATTATTCAAATATATAGGACTATCAAAAATTACATTGATAAGGAAACTCAATAAAGGCATAATTGGTGAACTTTGCGCCAGCAAAGCTTTATTATATAATATCCCAACTTTGTGTATATTGAGATGTTATTGATGTCAATAATAATGTTCAGGATTAAGTTTTTTTTTCCAAATGCAAAATAAAGAATGCTATACTCAGATATTATTGCATCTCGTGAGTTATAAAGTATTGTCAAACGCTGGAACTCAGAGTGTGAAACTATAAACATGTAGGTAAGTACCTACTTATTATATCGACTCGGCATTGAGGGAAATTTCATTCTCGGATTGATGGCGACGTCAATAAAACTGTACGAGATGACTTTGTGTAATGCGCACAGTATATTAACAATTTCTATGGCAAAGTCTCGCTAAATACCTGTATTGAAGATAGGTACATACCTAAGTAGCAAAACAACCGTCCTCTTTCGCTAAACTTGATAATGATACAATATCATTTTTACTTTGCTTTAGTACCTACTCCACATCGGATGGCACCAATTTCTGTTCAAGTAAACGCTATCTGTTATTATAAGCGATCGCAATATTGAACAGTTACATTTTAAGACTTTTGTGGTACCTACCTACATACTTTTCAAATAGGTATCTCTTGAGTTTCGAATCCTCAATTATTATACCTATAATACATGTTTGACAAATTCAATATTTTTTAACATTTTTTAACGCCTCAATAGAGATGAAGTTGGATATTATAGGAGAACCAGGAACTCAAGGCACCTACAGGGCTTACGACCTGTCATCGGCTGGTTTACGTGGTCACTTTATGCACTTGCCCAACGTTCACCAAATATGATCTCTTATTGAGTTCCCATATCAATGCAATTTATAATTTTTTTTAAATGAATATGTCCTTGTTAAACAAGTACGCATACATCTTCCTACGTTCCCTAAAATAAGCAAATAAATGCTTGTGTTATAGGTGAACATGAATGAAATCGGTCGAGGCAGGAACTCGCGACCACTGGATTACTAGCCCAGCGCGCTAACCGCTCTGCCATCGACCCACCTGAAATATTTCTATATATTTTAATAATGAGTAACTGATCGTTAGAAAATAAGTTGAAAAACACCATTGCCATCTATGAATTAACGAAGAAACTTTTTTGTAACGCCATCTATTTAGAAATTGTTTTTTTGTAAACAATAAAAGCAACGGTCCTTATACATTGTGTGATAATGCTCTCGGACATATGTCACCCCTGAACTGCGTCAGAATTATATGTTCATTTTTGGCTTGTTTACTTGCTGTCATATCTCAGCGATATGTCACTTCCATACTTTGAGTTATCTTTTCTTGTTTCTTTTCTTGAGCTAAATGACACGTTGTCTAGGGGGCCAGATCTAATAAATCATGACGATCTTTATTTTGAAAAATCGTCAATTATTGTTGTTTCAACACTACAAATCTATACAGATTTTAGGAATATAGGTTTTTATTATTTTTAAATTAAGCAATATTTCTTTTAGGACGTTGTATACGCTTCCAAACGTTTTTAAGTGATAGAATTTACGATGTATGAACGTTGATAAGGCGATGGATGCATGCCAGAATAGAACATATGGCATTCGGTTCTCTCTGCCCATAACTTTAGGGACATGGCGTGATTGTAGGTATCGACGTAGAAATTTACGTCGATACCTACTATCGAATATAATAATTTAATTCAATTTTGTTTTTATAATTATGCATTCAGGATTTTTCAATTTTCCTATAATTTCTTCCATATTTGTTGTAAAAACTCATCAAAATGTCACCAAAACGGATAAAATATTACTATTATAAGTGGAGCGTGCCTATTTATATATTTGCTTATAAAGTAGATGTACCTATTTAATAATAAGTATGTATATTTGTCAGAAGGTGCCTATGGGTCGTATTACAAGAGTTATTTGAGAAAAACGCAAGATAAAGGTAAGGTCCCGTACTGCGAGAATACTGCTTACGGTACCTCAACTTTTTCTAACATTATTCTTAAAAAAATGCCGAAATACGATCGATCCTTTATCATCAGAGAAATTACAACAAGCGAAAAATTTTCGCAACAGAAAGCCAACACTCACTATAATATTTACTGTTAACGAAACGACTTTGATAGATGTTGGTATTTCTCGTATATATATATATATATATATATATATATATATATATATATATATATATATATATATATATATATATATATATATATATATATATATATATATATATATATATATATATATATATATATATATATATATATATATATATATATATATATATATATATATATATATATATATATATATATATATATATATATATATATATATATATATATATATATATATATATATATATATATATATATATATATATATATATATATATATATATATATATATATATATATATATATATATATATAATCTAATTGTTGTATAAAATCTTTAACAATTCTTACCCGTGATGTGTGAAACTTTTGATTAAAGTACCTTACCTAGACATGTTATATTTTCGTCTGTGACGCGTGCATTGAATACCTACATATCTATAATTTATCGATGATTTCATTAAGTACACACGGAATCACACATCAATTGGTCTAAATAGACGTTTATTTTTACTTTTTCAATAACATTTGCTTGAAAAATATTTACAATATAAACGTATAAATTTGTTGCTATTTCCGGAATAATCTTGGGAATATTAATTTGGGATAATATATGTCGACGGTATTGACTGGCGTTTACATTAAACGAATTATAATTGCACAAATACGTATTTTCTTCCAATGACAACCGTTACAGTCTGTCTCATAAGGTCCTAGTTCATTGATCACGAATAAGATTGTAAATGATTTGATAGAGAAAAATAAAATGCATCAAACGCAACACTTGCATGGGAATACTTACCTATTTCTAATTTTTTGACTGCAAATACGTGATGGAATTCCAATATCAATATAATAAAATTACTAAAAACCATTCAGTAAACCTTATTAATTAAACCATTCACCATTCAGTAGATGCTCTTTGAGCGAAACGTGTCAGTGGTCAACATTTTAAATTTATTTATTTATTTAAACAGTAACAATGCAAGTATAAAAATGAATGAAAATAAAAAGTCAACAAAACATAATACATAGTAACTTTCTCCACTCTCTTTTTTATTTATCATAACCTATAGTGGAATAAAGTTAAAAATTTGTGTTGTTTCTTATTTTCTTTATGGAATTTTGTAATATTTCTTGAGAATGATGTTTTTTTTTTCATGGTTACATAGGGGACACCAGCTATTACGATTTGGGTCCATTATACTCTTCCAAAGAAGCGCACTACGTAGCGTTGGGGAGGGTTTGCAATCTGCTCAGGAAAATGTTAATTCGGGTTATGAAAAGACCCGGGTTGTACGAAGGTGAAAACACAAAATTCATAAGATTGTTCCACTGCCGGGCTGCTGTGTTAATAAAAGAGCTATTGCAGTCCTATGAAGATTTAAAAAAAATGCGTCTGAAAAAACTAATATCCCAATCAGTAGGTAATATTTATCCCATTCCAACAACTGACATCTTGGCAAACCCTAAAATATATTTATACAACAACTGGTCTAGATGTTGGATTACATCATCAGCATTAAAAGGGTAACATTTGTCTGCGATCCAAAGTTCTATTCCAACTAACCATGGTTCTATGATATGAAATTTGATAAGCGTACAGTGTCAACAGTTTGTAGTATGCGAATTGGATACTGTTACATAAAAAGTCATCAGTATAAAATTAATATTGTAGACTCACCTATTTGAATCATGTATTTTTAACTGTCAACAATTCCCAACCCGTGAACTATACTTTAAGGCTCTTGTATACCCTGGGTATACGGATGTACACAAAAATGCACATTAAATAACCTTCTAATGTATGAAATACGAAAAAATATTGCATATCACCTAACTGTGACATATAATACTTTTTCGTGGAAAAATGGTAAAATTTAGAGGTTTTTTTCTAAATAGCAAGAATAGTAATATAAATATTATAATAATAAAAAACTTAACCGGTAGATTTTCATGTTCTCTTTCGATTGAAGTAAAACTCTACCTCACAGACCTTGTAGTTTTGTAGTTACGTACAGTAAAAAAAATAAAAAAGGGTTTTACTAAAACTTATTTTACAAGAAAATTATTAAAGAAATTCAAATTTCAAAAAACTCGTACAATAGAATTAAGATGTAAATATAACTCTTCTTTATTTCAAAGACATATATTTTGAGTGTATTAAGGAAATTATTTTCAAAATATACTATATAGCCTACTATAGCCTCTTAAAATAAACCCACTCCCCACCAGTAATGAGACGCTCCTGTCATGTCTTAGTCCTCATACATTACGAATGATTTGTAAGTTTATCAATGTCAACAGTTTTAAGATTATTTAGGACTGTACATTCGTACTGTCTTGAGTTTTTGAATTGTACAATAAACAGAATTATGCTGTGTTTATGCCGAAGAACACCAATATCTGGTGAACGGCAAAAAAAAAGTTTTTCTACAGATGAATTATTTTGTGATAAAAAATACTAATAACGGTTTAACTATTTTGAAATACGTATCGTATTGTTATTTTGCATAAATTTACGTTAAAGTGACAAATAATATAGTTGTTATGTTAAACACGTATGAAAATACAATCAGATATTAAAATGGAAATGCATTCCATGGTCTAGTAAATACAAAGCATCACATCAGAATAATAATAATAGGTATACTAAAATGTACCATATCATGATTAAAGACAGTGAAATTATTATATGTAGGTACCTACCTATTTAGTAGGTAGGTAGGTACCTACATATAATAATATAAAACCAGCCGGTTGAGATCCGTTAAATTTTTACTATTATTTGCAATGCTCTGTGCCCACAAATCCCGCTGTGTCTTCATATATTACATATATTGTTATACATACCTACTCGTCATATGTAACATCTTATAAATAATTATTTATCAAAGCAACTATTCTCAAATAGTGATCTTATTCTGCCGCCGATTGCCTAATTTCAACAATACTTATTTGTTTCTACATTTTCCTAACATCTCATTAGAGACAAAGTTGGAATATAATGGGAGAACCGGGATATCAAGGCACCTACAGGGTTTACGACCTGTCATCGGATGGTGGGGCCATATAAACCTAAACACCTCAATTTCAAATCAAATCTCTGAAATATGTTAAACAGTGTGTTTCTAGAAAAAATAGTATAAGTCTTTTCAACATTTCTCCAGTGAATGTTCGTCACACAATTTTAAAAATCCGGCTTAAATTTCCATAAAAAAAATTATAAATGTCCTTTTTTACAGCATCTTTTTTAAATTACTCCATAACTATGTGTCGTATGTATTTATGTGCTTAAAGAGTGCATAAAATCAAAGTGAATGACTGATAAAGTTTTTTCATTTCAACGAAAGTTTGTTCTTAAAATGCAAAAAATCAACAAATTTGGGGTTTCCGATAATTTAAATCACGTATATACCTTTTTTAAAGCACGCGATAGTTACCCTTACTAACGCGTAACTTCATAGTGCATTGGGCGGTATTAATATATCATGTTTTCAGTCACTAAGTTTAGCGTTATAATGTCCTCTTAATGCGCTTGTGCAACGTTCACAAATTATGCATACATATTATTATATCATGGTACTAATTTTATATTACAACTTGGTCTCAATCTAGATGTTAAAAAATTTATAAATTTCATTTTTTAACATATCATCACCCAATAAAATTTTGTCACATTTTATCAGACTGAAAACACATTTGAAAACCATATACATACTGTCTCCACCGCGATTCGAGCACGGGACCTTTCTCTCGGGAGTCAGATATTCAAACACCTGAAACACAAAGGCTGACCCGTTTAACGTAATCAAAGATTTTTTATAATACTACTATTTTTATTAATTTTAATTGAGACTTGAGTCATCGAGCAACGGGGAATTTCAACTAAAAATATACAGTATGTATATTTTTTTGCACACTGAATTTACTTAAAGGTTGAAATATTTTGCATTGTGATTTGTTTGTTCATAATATAAATGTACCTACCTATTTCTTCATAACAAAATATATTTCAAATACCCTTTTTTTCGGTAATTAATGAACCCTTTGAACGCGCAAATTGACTAAAGTCGCCCGATTTTTTCCCCCTTTGACGCGTAAATCGACTATAGTCCATGGCTTGTAAAAAACGTTACCTTTGGATGCGAAAAAAATATTTTAAATTATTTTTTTAAATATTTTAAATGATTTTTTTTTAGTCCCCCTCCCCCCCCCCCCAATTTAACGTGACACTATTTTTTGGTGTATTAAATCAAGATATTAATTAAAAAAAATTAAAAGGAATTTTATAGAATAGCTACTTTATTTTTTATTGAAATGTTGCATTTTAAGATATTTTTTTTTGTTTTGCTTAACGCGTTCAGACGGATTAAGAATTATTAATATTGTTTCCTAGGTTCAATTTCCAGCATGAAATAATATGATTTTAATTCATATGAATATTGGTTCACCAAGCAATTCTCTGGGTCATTTCGCGATAAAAGCTACACCTTTTCCCATGGAATACAAGAAAATATCCATTATTATTAATAAATGTTATAAAACCCACGATAATGAAAACATTATTTTTCCATGAAACAAAAAATTAAATAATTTATTTCAAAATAGCTACAATTATAAAATTAAGTATATGTGAAATTGTTAATATGACGCGATAAATCAACGTACAAAACTTTTATTTTAAAATGAATAAATTTGAGAAGCACTGTTACCAAAAGTTTTATTACTTCCAGTTTAGATCGTTTTCCGGCGTTTTTAGTTTGTTTTTAAAATAATAATAATAATTTGACCGACATTAATATTAATCAAGATTTAAATTTTAGATGTGTGCCGTTCTTCGTGATTTTCAAGATTTTACCTAATTAAGAGTATAAATAATAACTCACAAAAAACATTCTTAGGTTGCTATATTCTGTTTAAATATATTATTTCAATATTAATGTACAAATAATAAAATCGTCGTATCCGACTGTGTGTACCTATGTTTAAATTAATATTCTAATTACTTTGCCCTAAAATATATACCTAACTATTAAATATATTTAATTATCTTCAAACCCCTATAGGTATTTTATAACATTATATTGAACCAGGAACTCAAGGCATTTATAGAGTTTGCGACCTGTCATCGGATGGTTTAAGTGATAACTTTATGCGCTTGTGCAACGTTCACCAACTAGCCAACATATTCTTATATCATGATTCTCGTATTATATTCCAACTTGGTCTCTATTGAGATCTTAAAAATTTGTCACATAATAAATACCATTGACTCCCTACAGGGAAAAAATATAAAGTTAAAATCACATTAATGAAATAGTAAAAAAAACTCTGCCGGTAGATTTTCATATTCTCTTTTGATTGAAGTAAAAATCTACTTCATAGGACTTGCAGTTTTTATTTACTTACAATAAAAAACAAAATAGGTTTTTATTAAAACTAATTTTACCAAAAAATGTATTAAATTAAAATTTCATAAAAACTCACGCAATAAAATATAAAAATGTTACATTGTTATTTATTTCAAAGACGTATCTTTTGAGGATACCGGGGAAAATATTTTCTCATTTTTTAGCCCACTATAGTTTTAAACACGGGATAATATCTTACCTACATACAAGATTATTAAATATTTTTTATCAACATTTATTATGTAGCAACTTGATAAATTGAAAAAAGTTTTCAATCAGGTGCATGTATATTTATAAAAATCATACAATATATTTGCTGTGATATACATAATATTGTATAGTAATCCTTAATATGTGTATTTTTACAAGAAATTTCTTATTCTGCTGCCGTTTCTACTGTATTTACTACTTGATGATTGACTGAAAGAAAAAAATACGCACAATTCGTCATATATTGTCATTCTTAATACATTCACAACCAGTGGCGGCTGGTGACCTTAAATCTTAGAAGGGCTCAAAATTATAATTATACCTAGATGAGAAATTAACTTACTACAGAAAGCAGATATGTGACACAATATTATTTTCGTATATTAAAATTATCAGTGTTTTCCGTAGTTCTTTTGTTTATCGGAAATTAAAACGTGAACCTGATCATTTATGCTGTATTTGGTTGGGTTTTAAATAACGCTTGTAATAAAATGCATCGATAAATTATAAAATAATTTGTGACAACTAATGAATTTTGATCATACAAAATTTAAAAAAAACTTCTGGCAACGGCCGCAAGACTGCTTCCTGATTTTACACATTTTATATCATTTTTGTTTGTAATATTGTGGTATCAATTAATTAAATAATAAAACTTATATATTTCGGATGATTTATAGTTTAAACTATGTAATATCAATTAATGATAGTCTCAAGGAATTGCAACTGATTACCTAACGTTCGACCATCGCAATGTAGGTACATACAACAAAATACGAATGAATGAAAATGTACTATAACCCTTCGCGGGCACTGCCCCGTTTTGCTCTAAATCGGCATACATTCAGCGTGTACGGCGAACTGCGGCGGCAGCGGACGGTCGCGTGAATTGTATGGGCTCTCCGGGCACAAGTCGACTGTGCCCGAGGAATGAAATATTTCATAGAATCTTGCTTGCTTTACAAAGCAGTTTAAATACTTTCGCTTAATATACTACAGGCGTAAGACGGCAAATATTATTAGAAAAATAATGTATTCTCAAGATTTATTGACATACATATTTTGGATTTTTTTTGTTTGGGAGGGCTGAGCCCGAGAGCCCTTTAGGAAGAGCCGCCACTGTTCACAACAATACATTTAAGGGATTAATTAAATATTTATGTAACATAAAATGTCGGTGAATTTTTTAATTTATTTCATAGGCCAATAAAAACGTTTAGATTTTATCATAAAAAAAGTATTCAATTGTCATGACTATAAATGGAATCATTTAAATAATATCTATTCAATTATAAATGTTTACGATTCCTGTTGTAAGTTATATATATTATATATTATGGTGCTCACTCACATGTACAGTTCTGTAATATTTAATCCAATGACACTTCTTTAACAGTTACCAGATAAAATCTGTGTCAGGTTTAATTGCTTTTTATAAACATTATATATATTTTTTTTTGTAAATAAAAATACATTCAGCAATCTCGATAAATAATTCATAAGGCCCCAATCAACTTATTTAATTTGTGTCATTCTAACACAGTACTGATAAAAAATGTGTTTATCTTCGTATTAAAGTAGGAACCATCTTTTGGTGGTGGTTGGCGAGCATATTTACCTTATTAATCTTATTCATATATATGCTGAATAAGATTAATAAATAAGATTAGTACGGAATATGTGCTGTCAAAGACTATGCTGGCTGTGTGTCTGTCACAATAATTATTGCTGTCGTTTTATTTCGTAATTTATTGATTAAAGTTTTGTCTGTATTTTTTATTTCTGTTTTTAAGTGTAGGTACTTACGTTTTTAGCCCTTTTCAACTCCAATGGCATCAAATTGAATGCTTTGACTCGAGTAAATTGAAAATATCTTTAACCAAAAGTTGATTAAGTATTTCTATGTTTACTTGTCTAGTCTGTCGTGTAGTTTGGGTTGGTTGGAAACTGTTTATATATGCATATGCAAGTGTTTTTTAGCTTTGTTCGTATCTTTGGTATGTCTAGAATACATATATTTTTTTAATAATTTATAAAACGGATTTTAGAGCTTTATTTATCGGATCTATATTAATTTTGTAAGTAAATAAAAACGAGATATTTGCGTGAGAAATCAACTCAATAAATATCTCCTCTGCTGGAGATCGAACCCAAGAAATACGAGTATTATTGGAAACGAGTAGTGAGCGCATTAGTCGATAATTTTTCGTGTAGAACGAGACATTGTTGATTTGATGCTAAGTGTAAAGTAATATTAGATGTTGTTATTACATGTGTAGGTACATTGGATAGGTATGTCTCTTCATACACGTGATAAACTTTGACGAATGATCATTATGCCTATAACGGACATGCTATATGAAAGTGACTATACAGACGTGTTACGTTATACTAGAGCAATTAATTGAGATTTTTAAACAAAAACAAGTACGACTAAATTAACTACAAAACCCGTAAAGTTATGGGATGTAAATAAAATGATTCATTTTATGAAAATATTTTTGCTATTCAATATGTGTTTTTTGTTATTTTCAATACGTGTATTTTTATTCTAGAAGTATGTAAAAAAGCCAATTTGTGCCGGTAATTCAGCAAATAAAAAAAAAAAAATTAAATATACGAAACTAGTCTCTAATATTTCTTTAATACGTAGGTAGGTACTAATAAGATAAAAGATAGAATCGAAGCTAATTCCTTTGTTACATGATATATTGCTTAGTTACTATACAAATACATCAGCTCACTTTCGTTTTCAAAGGAATTGAAGATAACGGATACTAATACTGTAGCGCATACAGATCATTAATTTTAAACAGTTTATTGCAATAAAATATAATTAAGTATAAAATAGACAATCAATAATTAACTACACTAGTACTACACATTTTACCACACGAATGAATGTTTTTTTTTTCTTTCTTTGACAGATGCAATTATCTAGCGTATAGATCTTTTTTTATTGGAGTATGATAAAACGTATCGAAACATGTAATCGAAGAAAAAAATGTTTAGAATATCAAAATAAGATCAGCATGCTGTTCAAATGAAAAATAAAATTGTATTTGTTGAAATATTTCCAATTATCAAATTGGTTTTTGTGGCTTCGTACATACTAAAAAGATACTATTTTAAACTAAAATGATACTATTTTTTTTCGGCAGCACTCAATTTTCGCTACAGTTATTTAATTTTTTTTTAGATTGCTGTTACCGTTTTTGATCACCATTCCGAAGATGTTCGTCGAAGAGCTATGTATACCGGTTAATGGTAGTCGCGTTATCAATAGTATAAAAAAATGGGAAATTTCAATATATGTTGTTAAAAATAATTATAATCATGAGTTCAATCGTGTAACGGTAGATTATAACATTGAAATAATCATGAGTTCTATCATGAAAAGGCAGATTAAAACATTGAAATAATCATGAGTTCTATCATGAAAAGGCAGATTAAAACATTGAAATAATCATGAGTTCTATCATGAAACGGCAGATTAAGCATTGAAATAATCATGACTTCTGTCATGAAACGGCAGATTAAAGCATTGAAATAATCATGTACTCTTTCAATAAAAGGCAGATTCTTCATGTCACGTCTCTTCGACGCTGACGACCACCATAGAAAAAGCCTCCCTGTCCTGTGCAGTGCAAAACAGCTCATTCGCAGGTCTCATACCGGTCCATTCCTGGATGTTTCACAGCCAAGAAAGCTGCCTTCTTCCGACCCCTCTACGACCCTCAGTCTTCCCTTCATGACGAGCTGAAGGATGGCATATTTTCATCTCTCAGAATATGGCCGAAGTTTACGGACTTTACGGAGCTTAACATTGGTGAATAACTTCTCTGTTGGTGTTGGCTCTACGTAGTACTTGAGTGTTACTTACCATGTCAGTCCATGATTCAAAAAAAGGGAGGATAAAACAATGAAATAAAAATGATCGGTTTTTGTCAAGAAACGTTTGATTAAAACATTAAAATAATAATGATCGACTTTTATAAAAAAAAGGAAGATTAAATTTAAAAAAAAAAAACTATACGGAAAATATAAGTAACTATAGATCTCTGGTCATTCAAACTATGTCAGATGGGTCGGTGGCAGAGCAGTTAGCGCGCTGGGCTAATAATCCAGTGGTCGCGAGTTCGAATCCTTTCTCGACCGATTTCGTTCACCTAAGCCCAAGCATTTACTTGCTTATTTTAGGGAACGTAGGAAGATTTATATGTACTTGTTTAACAAGGACATATTCATTTAAAAAAAAAATGTACTCGAACGTTTTGTTTTGCTATTCGACCACATTATCCACTCCAAAACTTGAAATCGAATCGTTGTTTTATGCGCCATTCACCATAAAACGTTCTCCAAAGCGATACATTCGTTGAGACATGAATGAGACACAAAAATAACAAACAATGAATTCCATATTGAGAGAGGCTATAAATAAAACGCATTCAGTGGGTCCTCTCCCAGATAGTTAGTTGCATACTATGAGATCAGTGCCGGATATACTAATGTTTCAAATGGTGCAGTTGCACCAGGCACAAACAAATCAGGAAAATAAAATTTACTTATTTATTTATTTTATTAATGATAAAAAAGTTTGCATTCAATACAGCGACCTTTATCTCAAAACTATATTCCAAATTCAATTTCAAACTATTACGCTTAGAACTTCCTACCTGCCGCCTTAGTAAGGCTGCAAATCATTATAAACATCATATATGAATGTAGGTACATTACCTATTTTGTTTCTTATTTAAAGATTTATAACTTAAGGCGCTAATAGCGTTTGACCATCATATTTGGAGACTTACTCCTCTTTGACAGTTCGGTTAAGAGTTTTGAAAAAATATATAAAATATTTACTTACTATTAAATTTGAAATTCATAGAAGGAAAAAACACTACTTGTTACTTTAATTGATAAAAAATATCAAAATAAGGCTGCTTTCGACTTAAAACTTCGATTTTCTTTTAAAACATAAGATAAGGAATAAATATTTATACAAAATCATATAAGGAATTCTTTAAAAGTACTAAATTGTAGCTTCAACCTTTCATGTAAGGTCATTCGCGTTTATTAGGACCTTGCCCGTGAGTCAAATCGAAAACGCTTAACGATATCGCCAAACGCTATTTTTTTTATTGTAGAAGAAAAAAGTTGATTGTTATTGTAGAAGAAAAATTCTACAACAAACGTCAAATCCAATACAAAAATAAATGGCGATATCGTTAAGCGTTTTCAACTTGGCTCAGGCCTCTAAACACATGTAATCATATATTCACTGTAAATAGATTGTAAATTGTTGGTTTTGTAAATCCATTAAATAAATAACATACACTATCAAAAAACAAAAATCAAAACAAGTTCCTATCTATGTATGTACATATATCACACAAATCATACATAATAACAAAATATATAAAACACTGACAATCGTACAATATATAAAGAAACATCATTAGTTTTTGCATGATGTACTTAGACGCTGTCCGTCATACGCAGTATTGCGCCTTTATACTATGCGCATATTATTCTACATGAAATATCTCGTGGGCTGCGCGTAACTCGACCTTCGTGGCACAGTTAGTTATTAGGTATGTGACTGTTGATCCAATGGTCCCGGTTTAAAAGCCACAAGGGTTAGTGCTCGGGTATACGGAAAGAAAAATGTATTTAAAAGGAATGGGGCGCCTTTCCAATTTCAAACTATAAATTCGGCTCTGAGTGCTATGAACCTGCACATCATCTGATGCGCGCTTGAGTTTCACATTACACCGCCACGCGCCATAAAATAAAAAGTCAGTTATATATTTCACACTCTACTAGGGTGCACTCCTGCAGCTTACAATTTACTAACAAAAAAATCTTACTACGATGTTTGTCAATGACCACACAAATACTTGGAATAGTAAAACAAAGTGGTAACTTCCGATGGAGCGTTCTTAAATTCCTAAGTGTTGATGTAGGTATAAATAGGTATATTTATATTAGGTATTTTATAATCAAACAAAAATGATTATGGTTCTACATGTACATTTTCCTTATAATAGGACGACAGTTTCGGCTGACTAGGCTCTTATCAACTGGTCTAAGGTCCAGTTGATAAGGGTCTAAGGGTTTTATCGTACCTTAGGTATGATATAACCCTTAGATTTATAGATGTTAGACTTTAACGTGCGAGAGAAATTTGATAAAGAAATTGTATTTATATACGTTTTCTTCTTCTTATTGTGCCGCTCCTACCGCAGGTTGGCGACAATCTCACCAAACTCGTCCCGATACTGTGCTAACCTAAATTATTAAAGTTTGAAAACAGGTTTTCACAAAAGGGTTATATATCAATTAAAAAAGAAATTTCAAAAAATGTGAAAAACATTTTATCGCGACAAAGAAGTAATCTTTCGATTGGTACTAAAAAAAGAATTCTACGATTTTTAGTATCCGAGTGTTATGTACCGAAAACTGCGTAAAAATGTGCTTTTTCAAAATTTGCGATGGCAGCTCGTTAATATCGCCGCATCCGGAATTCCGAACCACTGCCTGAGATTTTTAAGCCACGATATTATCTCAACTATACATAAGTTGTAGAAGGGCATATCTATCACCACGAAATATGTGGACAAAATATGCGGTTTAGCGTCTTTTGACAGTTGTCAGAAACTCTCTCTCTTTCTCCATCATATTTATAACTCTATTGGAGACTCTATCGACCCATGAGATGCGCAGTATAGCCAAATCTCGATTGTTTCAATTTTATCGTGCTGACTCCATCGACTCTATAATGCTTCAATTTTCTATCGACCCGATGCGCATCAATCTTCTGTTTCTATTTACAATAATTTTATAACGTCATCTTGAAATTCTTAATCCCGTTTGTATTGAGGATGGCGACTAGACTAAATCAAAGAGCTTCTCTAAGAAATCATCTTTTGGTCAAAGAATTTTTTTATTTATTGCTCCACGACTCGACAACAGTTTACCTTCCTCTCTTAAAGAAATGACATCACAAAGAATATTCAAAATGAATATTAAAAATTACATCATAAATTATGAGATGACAGAACTATCACAAATACGTGTTCAACAATAACTACTTAAATAATTCAAAATTAAAATTATTGATAACATTTGTAACTATGCCGTATTGTGTTTGCGATGCTCTTTGAGTAACACATAAAAATATTTTATTTGATTTTGGAACCACGTGATTCATATTAATTACACCAACATAGTTAAATAGTCTCTTTCTATGGCTCTGAAATAAAAATCGCGTCAGACATTGGATTAATGACAGGTATTATGGCGGACATTGGGATCTGGTTGATCTGTTTTGTGTGAGACCATAATATATGTTTGTTGATTGTGATTGCAGAAAGTTGAGATTGTGATGTACATATTTAGTGTGAAACGGGAACAATCACCTGGTTCATAATTGCATATAATTGTCAATAAAAATTGTGAACTACTAGCCCTAGAACATGATTTCCAAGTTGGACAGCAGTAATCTATTTTTTAACAGATTTTTAATTATCTCAATAGAGACGAAGTTGGAATATTTAATGTAGGAGAACCGGGAAATCAAGGCACCTACAGGGCTTACGACCTGTCATCGGCTGGTTTACGTGATCACTTTATGCGCTTGCGCAACGTTCACCAATTATGCCTTTTTAATGAGATCCCTATCAATTCAATGAGATCCCTGTAGGTGCCTTGATTTCCCGGTTCTCCTACATTAAATATTCCAACTTCGTCTCTATTGAGATAATTAAAAATCTGTTAAAAAATATCTTTGACTCCCGACAGGGAAAAAAATCCAATGTTTGCGCATATGCAATAATAAAAATATTCGAGTAATCTATTTATTGTTGTCATTATAAATATGGTGTGATAAAAGGTAAATAAAGAAATAAATTTGTAACTGTAACATTCTCCGCTAAAACCACATCTGGAAAACATCGATTTTCATTCAAAACACAGGATTCTTGTACAATTTTCCTGATAATAATGACTAAATCTTCTTCTTCTGATGCCCTTTCAGGAACCCCGACGTTGGCGATCTCTCTGGCGAATCCCTTTCTGTCCTGGGGGCTATCCATGACACGTTCTTAGCTTGTCTCAATCTTAAAAATGTATAAATCAACACTCGATCATAATGTAATCTTAATCTACATTGAACCATGACAATTTGTTTAGATCAATGTTTAGTATTTTTATTTTATTTATTTTCAGGAAATTTACAGTATAACAACATTTCTTGTACACAGATGTATTATGATAAAAATAAACTAAAACCAATTAAAATTTTCCAAAGAATTGATAATAAATTTTAACTGGTGTGCTTACATACTTAAAACTATGAGAAAAAAAAATATTTATAAGTTTTTTTTAAATTTTTACACGGACAATTCTTGGTGCTCCATTGCAAATTATAAATAAATTTGGTATGGTAAAATAAAACCAAAGTTTTCAGTTATACTACTTTAATGACACTGACTAGCTTCAGTCAACCAGTGACACTTTGAAAATGGTTTAAAATTGAAATTTATATTTATAAGAGTATGTAGTGTATGCATGTGTATGAGGTTGGGTATATAAGTGTAGAATATATATCTGCAAGCTTGCATTACTTATTCCGACAAATCAATCGTCCAGTGAAATTTAATCATTTCTCTGAATTAATCCTGAACTAAGTGCAGAAGAAAATGATAGAAGCGCCAAAATATCAACGTCCAGATGTTCACGATTATTAGTGTATGAGGGGTGCATTTTTCGTGTATTTATTGCGGTGGTGTGGTATGTGAAATAATTAAATGGTATGTAATTGTCATTTTTTTTTTACAAATTTTTTTTTTCGTAATCACACGACAGCTGTTGCCAATTATGGTGTGATGTGCGGTTCGATGACGGCTATCTCTGTTTAATGTACGATTTAAAGCGCCTTATATTCCAATGGAAAATATCTACTTCGTCCGAGAGTGAGTTTAATTTTTCCATTATACGCACCAGAGTGATGCGGGCCACTACATCCGTTCTGGAATGGGGGACGTTCAGAAGATTATGACCTCTACCCCTTAGCCTTTCTAGCAGATCTGGACAATCAATAAGATTGTTGAAAATCTTGAAGCCGGTTAAAAGTAGTGCATTATCACGCCTGCTCATATAAGAACAGGACGTCAGAAGTTCAGGGTGGTGCATGTATGTCGGATATACTCCGTGCATTCGCATATACAGGTAACTCATGAACTTCTTCTGAATTTGCTCCAACATATCGGAATATTTTCTTTGGTAGGGCGCCCAAACTGCGCTTCCGTGCTCCAATTTGGTAAGCACTATACAGTTGAAAATATTTTTCAATGCTTCTTGGTTCGAAAAGTATCTTCCAAGGCGCATTGTGAAGCCCAGCAGTTGACCGCATTTGGTAGTAACTAATGTTATATGTTGAGCAAAAGTTAATTTCGCATCAAATACAACTCAATCACAATTGATTGATTATCTTTAACCTCAAAGATTTGTAAAGTCTGAACTTGATCTTATTCTTATGTTTATCAACTCAATGAGTAGCCGTGCTGTGCTGCCCGGAATATCTGCTCCACACTTCTGAAGCCCGTCCATTCCCCGATATTACACAGCCAGGACATCTGTATCCTTCCAGTCTCTCGGCGACCGTCTATCTTGCCATTCAATATTAATTGGAGCAAGTGGTATTTTTTCCCCTAATTGTGTGGCCCGGGTATGTGATCTTACGGACGTTGTTTATTGTAGACAGAAGTTGCCTGGTTGTCCTGGCTCGACTTAAGACTTCTGAATTTGTAACAAGATCTGTCAAAGATTACAAAATATTTAGCTTTAATGCCACTGTGTTTAAAATAACCTTTGTATATATGGCGTCAGGTTCTCTCTGTTTACCTTATAATATATAGGGCATTTAAATATGTGATGTATATAATATGGATGGAAAAATGTAGATTCTTCCATATGTAACGGTTTTACTAAGTTTTAAATAAAACAAAAAAAGAACGAACGAATCGTTCAACTAATTATTGCGCAACACAATTTCGATTCGTTTCGCTTCGACTGGTTCTTATTAATGCTTTCGTTTGTATTGTTGACAGTGACACATACGTTCACATATTATGTTATTGTTTACAAGAAATACACTATATCTCATGATATTTAGACTGTTCTACTTTAACATGTTTTAAAGTACAATGACACAGCCGGTTTATTTTGTTTTTTTTTAACAAGTACAGCGGCGAAAAACTTGTATAGCGAAATGATAGACAAACTAACAATACAAATTGCAAAAAATTGTCGTCATTTTGTATAGTGGGTCATACAAAATTTATACTCATATTCAAGACATATTATAAAGGCTGATTATTTTAGTAAAAGGATACGACAGCATGGAACAATGATAATATGACTCTTGAATGGTGGTTGGTTTCGGAGATAACAGCTTTCAAAGTGTTTATAAATGCAATTTAACACGTTATTTATAGGTACATAGTACCTATAAAGCGTGATTTTTTTTATATGTACTACGGACGATTATTAGAAATCATGCCATCCATTGACAGACACTTTGACTGGTGAATATTCCTCGACAGACACCTTTAAAGTTTAATAAATTGATATGTATCTTTAAAGGTGTATGTCGGGTGGTTTACATACCAACCAAAATGACTGTTTTGTTTCATACTAGCTGACCCGGAAAACTTCGTACCGTCTAACAGCCACTGAATGTCGTGTTAACTTTTAGCTAAACTTCATTAAAGATTTTACAAAAGTAATACAATTAATAGAAAAAATATTCAGTTTAATAGTTTATTAGGATATAATAATAATTGTTGAGAATTCAAGTTTGGCTTCTGGTTCAAAATGATTAGTCGAGGCATCGATGGCTAGAGTACAACTGTTTTATTTTTTCAGTAAAATAATAACATGTCACTTACAATGTAAAATACAACAAAACATTTAGGAACTAATAGTTACAATGCGCAGGCGTGAGCGGCCGATAAAGTAGGTAGTTATTTGCTGGGCAACTAAGCTACCATAATAAAAAAAAATGAACAATAATAGTAATAATCAAATTTGAGTTATTTTGTGTATTTGTGTTATTGTTGATCAGACCAAAAAGGTAATCTGATCAACAATATCATAAATATCGCTGGTAGCCCAATTTTAAATATATTTCCGCTAACATTTGACCATAATAATCATAATAATGTACCGCCACCCCTCTAGTTACCCCCTTCATCTCTCCAGTCACTTCCTCCATCCCTTCACAATGTACAGCCTGCCTATCCTACATAACTTAAATTTTATCACAGTTAGTTTGTAAGTGAACTCCAGAAGAAGGAGAGGTACTCTCCGAAACCGGTCGAGTAATCGACGGAGTTAAGTGTGTAACACAAAATTAATTATTTTTTTATTATTTTGAATATGGCACACAAATAAAGTTTTCATAATAATTATAAAAGTAGTAATAATATAAGCTTATAAAGAAAATAAAAATTCAATTGCACTTTCACGCTTGCATTGCGGTGAGTATTAATTAATTTAATAATCAAATTGCTGTATAACTTTTTTCGTGATTTTTTTCGTTAATAATTCAGATAAAGATATTTTAATAGTTATTTTACTATTCGAGGCCGAAACGAATCCAACAAATATGAGATCATTCCAATTGGTCCAATCGACCTTGAGTTATAAATGGTGTAACTAACTAACCCGACTTTGTTTTATTGATATTGATAATTTTTTTTTTGTCCATTCATTTTTCCGATATTTTAATAGTTACTCTGCTATTAGGAGCGAAGACAAATCCAACAAATAAGGGATCATTCAAATTTCATAGAACAATCTCTCTCGTAGGTTTTTTTTGGAGAGTAAAAAAACGCGATTTCACAATATTTCTTAAAGTGCTAAATATATATAAAAACGCACACATTTGCGTTTATACTATGTAGTTGAAACTCATTTCAAAATACCTACATGATAACATTCATAATATATTCTAATCTCAATACTTTCGATGGATTTTTCAGTTTTTTAGGCTGTTTATTCTGGCTTCATTTTTAGCCGTCTTTATATTGGATACGTTTATCCGACCGCGTATCAAATACATACACGCAAGGAAATATCAAGTTTTCTGATAAGGTGTTAAATGATAAAAGTAAGACTACAAGTTAGGAACTAATTACAGATTGATTAATTACATTTTATTGTATCTTTCTCGATAGGTACTTTGTTTGAATCATTCAGACGTGTCCAGTTTGTTGTTTATTTAACTTATTGATTTTGTAAAATATTGATACAGACAATGTGTGAATACAGAAATACATACCTACTGACTTAAAAAAATATATTTAATGATTCTAAAGTTTTTGTGTAAACAGAGTGGAAAAACATTTGAAAATTTTTAAACACATATTGCTAAGTATTTTTCCGCAAAATTCGTTTACAATGTTTTTGTAAAATTTTGAAGCGTAGGATGATTTTTGTATAAATTGGTTAGTTTCATTTTTGAGTTTAAGACCCTCGGCGAAAAAGGTTTGCGGTTATTGTAATCGTGTTTTGCGGAAAAAAACTTTGGTATATTTGTTCGTTAATTTTAATTATAAATAAATAAATTAATTAATCAAACATGAAATTATTGCAACATTCAAAATATTGGCATGATTTAATTCAATAGTTTTCACTTATTAAATGATATTTTGAGTCATTTTTTATCAATCGATTTTGTATTAAACAGGACAGTGTAAAATCAAATCCTGTCGGGAGAGGTTGTTATTCGATTAATAGCAGGAATCCGCGAAAGTTGCAAAAAAAACAAAGTATTTTGCACATCGGAATGTTGTAGAGGCAAGCTTGCAATCATTGGGAATACTAAGAGTACGGTTGCACATATTCGCCTTCAAAATACTCGGAAGAGTATTGTAATCCTTCCTCGAAAATACCTTTTATAGCTCATTTCTTAGTTGGGGTATCCTCATATCTTTGTACTCGGTGGGTATGTTTTGTTTGATCCCACATAAGGGCCGCTGTTTTGATTGGTACAGGTTTAATGACAACACAAAACCGGATCCCTAGCCGCACGCATTCCCGTTAAAATTCATCTGAATATGGTAAAGGTTTCAATGAAGATTTGTAAGAGATCAAAATAATCTCTATTTGAATATTTTTTATTCGGTAATTTTGTGACTCAATTTGGCGTTGTTGCATCTGCCAAACCATAACAAAATTTTTATCTACATACATAGGTATATGAAATACATAACAATAACAATAAAATCTTACATATATAATATAATTTGCACCATTATTATTGTAGCTTTTTTTATTATTTCTCTTTTACGTTCATCTACGTACCTATGGTTTTGAACGAGTCTTCTGCGTGCCATGTTGTCCGTACAAATTGTATAGAATTCGAAAATAAAGTCTACAATTAGCGAGATCATGTCAGACATTCCAAGTCAAGGTCCTCTTCGTTCTTTCGTTTTAGTTCATCGTTCATTGGGCCTCAGTACCACCGTGATGAAATATAATATTAATTTTATCGGTTGAATTCACCAAAAGAAAATTACACGAGCTAATAACGCACACGTCCATTGGTGGCGGGTGAGAAACGTTGGCAAATTTTCTAGTATTTTCTGGGTATAAATTATGATGCAGTATTGAGATGGCATATAACGTTAAATCTAGTGACTGAAAACACGATATATTAAAACCGCCTAATACACTATGAAGTTACGTTTTAGTAAGGGTAACTATCGCGTGCGTTAAAAAGGATTTATATGTGATTTAAATAAACTATCGGAAACACAAAATTTGTTGATTATTGCATTTGAAGAACAAACCTGACTTGAAATTTACAAAATATCACAAACATTCATTTTGATTTTATCCATTCTTATATAAAAGATTCAATTCTCCAAGACTCATAGTTATGGAGTAATTAAAAAAAATGCTGTAAAAGGATAAATTCATATTTTGGCAATTTATCCTGAACATTCACTACAGAAATTTATGAAAATACTATTGGTATTTTTTAGAAACACTGTTTAACAACACCTTTATTAAATCACCTTTATGTCACCATGTGCAGTAGTTTTATCTGTATAAAAAGAGTAACTTTTCAAGTACAATTTATCTTTCTTGTCAAATCAATCGCCCATTTTGCAAACATTAATAACTCTAATATCATAAAATCAGTTAGCACCACTGTTAGAATCCTTGTGATAAGTCATACCAAATGACAAGGTCAAGGATAAGGTCACATTTTTACTTGAGGTATGCTAAGTCCCATAGCCTCGTCTCCATACAAAAACGTCGGCAATTTGTAGCCAGCTTGTCTATCAAGGTTTCTTTGTTCTCGTTAGAGGCGGTGGTGGTTATACCAAACAGTCGTCAAGAATGTGTTGTGAACTCATTTTCTGGCCACGCTCAAATAGGTAGACGATCTTCAAGATTGATTGATCTGCAACCAAACATATACATGTGTACCTATATGTGGTTAATGTTGTTTAGTTTGGTAACAGATCTATCAATTTTGAAGATTATTTAACTATTTGAGCGTGGCCAGAAAATGTGTTCACAACACATTCTTCGCCACTGGTTGGTGTAACCTTACATTTTTTTTTATTTTATATTTAATTTAGATGGGTCGATGGCTAGTAATCCAGTGGTCGCGAGTTCGAATCCTGCCTCGACCGATTTCGTTCACCTATAGCACAAGCATTTATTTGCTTATTTTAGGGAACGTAGGAAAATGTATATGTACTTGTTTAACAAGGACATATTCATTTAAAAAAACAAAAAAAATTCTTCTCATGCAACAAACAGGTACTATGTCAAATATTTATTCAACACGCACCCATCTGCAAGTTACCGCATTCTGGAGACTTCTTAATCGTCTGGAGACGATATTAATCGTCTCACAGATCCAGACTGAAAACACGATTAAAAACTGTGTCTCTACCGGGAAAAGAATCCGGGACCTTTGAATCAGCAATCAAATACCTAACCAACTGAGCCACGAAGGCTGAACATTCATACAACAAAAAAACATTCGTATAACAAATGGATAGTTTGGGCATGTCGAAAGAATGTACGATGAACCATAAAAATACACAAGGGCCTAGGAGATCCTGTGAATAGCAGGGTGAAATTGTGATATTTGATAGGGGGCAGGCCCCCTAGACAACGTGTCATTTGACTCAAGAAAAGAAACAAAAAAAGATAACTTAATGTATAAAAGTGACAGTTGCCAGTCACGTGACAACTGTCACTTCCATACATTGAGTTATCGTTTCTTGTTTCTTTTCTTGAGCTAAATGACACGTTGCCTAGGGGGGCTGAGCCAAGTTGAAACGCTTACCTATTTTTTTGTACGGGATTTGACGTTTGTTGTAGAATAAAATTATCGTTTGGCGATATCGTTAAGCGTTTTCGATTTGACTCAGGGGCATGGAAACATAAGAATAATTAATCATTTTTCAAGGTTAGATGTGCATTGTGCATGGCGGTCGGTTTTCTCTGCCTACCTCGTTAGGAATATAGCGTCATGGTATTTATGTATGCATATAACAAATGTATAAATTTAAAGAAAGAAAAATATTAAAAATTAGTAATCAGAATTCAATAAGTAGTTCACATAACATTCAATAAAGGGAAAAATTTTATAAATTTGTTCTCAGAAATTACAACTAATTTGTAATATTTTTTAATATCTAATATCAGTAGTTCACATATTTATGAATATGTTCCCGTTAACTTATCCCGTATCCTATAACATTTTTTTAATTTAATAAATTCTAATTAATCGATAAGTGACAGTAAAGTTTTAAACATGTGTAATAGAAGTATCTACATACAAAAAATAATATGTAATAAAAAAGTCCATTAATTTTGCAGTATATTTTCAATGTTGTAAGTATAATTTATGTGTCAACGCAGGTACAATTAAAATATCAGTCTTAGGCCCATTGCAATGCTAAACAGTGCCGATTTTAGAGCAAGTTAAATATATATTTTATTTAATTACAAATGAAACACTTATTTTTAATTCACAAAATGGAGTGAGCTAGTCTTCAATGAATGTGTCCTTAGATATATAATTTATTTATTTATTTACAATAGCCAAATAAAACAATTAACACTATAGTAAATAAATATCTATTTACACAGTTATTACTTTCACATTACAGTTATTTTCGATTATCCATGCCAATCAAAAGCTCCCCTTTTTCCGACTATCAAAACGTAAAAACAAAAATCTAATTACTTATATTAAAATGCCGTTTCTTTTCATCCACCTTCATCGTACCTGTCATATACAAATGCAGAATATCACAAAAAATAAAAAAATATCAGTTCACTTAGTTTTTTCTTAAATATATTTTTTTTTCTCTTAAGGCTTTTCACCCAAAAAAGGATGTTGCAGCCGTTATTAATCAGAAACATTAGTTAACAAAGATAAAGTCAATAAAAAAAAATTAAATAATAGTCATATTTTTTATAATAGATTTAAATATTAAACCAAATTGCTGTTGACAATAAATAAAAAAAAAAACCATGTTTACCCATATCATGGAAATAATTATCCCTTGGAGTTCTATGATATCCTAAGATGTTACAGAACTCCATAAGATAATTATATCCATGAAATGGGAAACATGATTGGTTTTAATTTCGCCTTTGAGCAGACTTACCCCTGATGGTACCTATATCGTTGACAACATTATATATTATCAATTAATCAAATAAATAAATAAAAAAAAATTACATACCATCACGCCATCTCCCTTACGGGGTAAGCAGAGAGAACCGAGTGCCATAATTCTCTATTTTTGCACACATTTGTAACTTCCTTTACATCGTTTCATACATGCTCGTCGATTGTTCAAACTTTTTATGTTTCCTTCTTTCAAAATATCATTCATTATGGTTATACCATCCGTTTCTGAGGCGGCCCCTGCTATTCACTCCGTCTCTTATACCCATGTATATTTTTTGGTCAGTCGTTTATCGTTCATTCATAATTAATTAATTTTTATGGAGTCCCTTTAATAGCGTGACTCTAGCGCGCGCATCTCACGCCGTCTGATACGTCTGGCTGTCACTGGTGTCAGATAATACATATATAATTGAATGAATATCTAGGTAGGTATATTTATTGGTACTCCTTTTAAAGTATTAAATAGACTGCCGTTATTTAGGTTACAAGTCGTAGAGTTGATTCTCCATATATGGCCCGGATCTTACTCGATGTTGGCAATACATACCTACAGCCGCTGTCAGATGTCTGGCTGGCATTTTCTGCTGATAAGGACTTGCACATTACATTATATCTGTTCAATAATATCATTGTGAAACACACACACACACATATAGGTACCTATCCAATAATAATTGTTGTTATTACTTCACCCAAAACATATGGCCGCAAATTAACGATCGCAGTAATAAGCTCAAACACGGGAGTAAAGTGGGTATAGTAATGCGCGTGATAATGGAGTTATTTTACTATCACTAATGTCAGTGAAAATATTTTAAATCAATACAAAATTGATAGTACCTATATCATACAGACAGTAGCAATTCTGATATCAATCGAAATTGTCGAAATCCTTAAAAGTTATTTTTTCACACTCTACTAGGGTGGACTCCTGCAGTATACAATTTACTAACAAAAAATCTTACTACGATGTTTGTTAATGACCACACAAACCAATAAGTTTACTTGGAATAGTTAAACAAGGTTGTAACTTCCGATGGAGCGCTCTTAATTCCTAAGTGTTGATGTACATAGGTATAAATAAGTATATTTATATTAGGTATTTTTTAATCAAACAAAAATGATTATGATTCTACATGTATATTTTCCTTATAATAGGACGACTCTTTTGGCTGACTAGGTCCTTATCAACTGACCAATTGACTTCAAATTATTATCACACTGTCGATTTGTTCCAGAAAATTTAATTCTCTTGACATATCTCAAAAACTATAAAAACTAGAACGTTGAAAATTGGTATATGTATATGCAAATACAAAATCTCAAAAAAAATTTTTTTTGAAGAGTTCCCTAGTTTTTCAATTATTTAGATATTATTAAGAAAAACATTTTTTTATGATAAATTTTGAGTTTAACTGCCTATATTTCCAAAGTTTTTAAAAATATCGAAATAAAGCCGGAACACCCCAACTAGGATAATTGATTTTTTTTATAAAAAATATGAACATTGTAGTAGTACCTACATCTCAAACTTTGTTTTACAATTTTTATAAATAATAAATAATAATAAAAATTGAATTGATAGGGATCTCATTAAAAGGCATAATTGGTGAACGTTGCGCAAGCGCATAAAGTGATCACGTAAACCAGCCGATGACAGGTCGTAAGCCCTGTAGGTGCCTTGATTTCCCGGTTCTCCTACAATAAATATTCCAACTTCGTCTCTATTGAGATAATTAAAATCTGTTAAAAAATATATTTTTATATTCCAGTCTGTGAGCAGGGGGGTGCAATACTACACAAACCATATTTTTACATACAAAATATACATTTAATGTTACAAAAGAAGAAAATATTTTTCAGAATATAGATTATATACAACAAAAAAAAACGAGAAGAAAAAAAAACAAATGAGTTTATATGAAATATAAGAAAAGATAAACACTGTAGAAATGATATAATTATCGTCTTTCACTTCTATCATCTAACACTTCCATCAAAATTGAATTTAGTGAGGACATCGTTTCATACAATTTGTAAGACAGTATACACCACACAATATCTACGGGGACTCAATATTTTGATACTTAATCTCCAAACATATGCTGTTTTCAAATTCTGAGTAGGAAAAAAGACTGACCTCCATACTATCCTATCCTGAAATACATGTTTTATATAGAAAACAAGATATCTTAAAATATTTATTAACTTATATTAAGTGCTTATTTTTTGGTACGTATTCTTCAATTACCTATAGGTACATACCATCTATCGCCATCGACAGTTGGTTCTCATGTGTTACATGCAACTAGTATATTTAGAATACAATTAGGATCATTATATTAATCATTATTTTATTACGTAGGCAGAAGTGTTGGATCGAGGGCAATAGTAGTATGATATCTACATAAAGTGATTTGTATTTTTCATATTTTTTAATTTAATAAAAAGTAAAATGAATATGTCCTTGTTAAACAAGTACATATATATCTTCCTACATTCCCTAAAATAAGCAAATAAATGCTTGTACTATAGGTGACCGAAATCGGTCGAGACAGGATACGAACTCGCGATCACTGGATTACTAGCCCAGCTCGCTAACCGCTCTGCCATCGACCCATCTATAAACTCATTCGATATTTTTATATTTATTTTTTATGTGTAGGTATATAATCTATGTTGTGCAAAATATTTTTTCTTTTTTTTTAAAGTTTAATATAAAATTTGTATGTAAAAAATATGGTTTGTGTAGCATTGCACTCTCCTGCTCACAACTAGAATAAAATTTTATTTTTATTATTTATTATTATTATTATCATCATCTTAAAAAAAGTCTTCGTGGATGTATACATTTCAGTACCTAACACAGAACACGTTCGTATAAATTTAACTTCTATAAAACGAGTCTTTACTTTTTATCTCTTTGAATCATAGTGCAATGTTATAAAAAAGATACCTCGAGGGTATATCGTATGTGTTATGCTCTCCTAATTTGTAACAACAATAATAATAATAATATATCTCCAACGAGAATAGTTATATAGGTTAATTGTTTGATATTTTATTGAATGATTTTTTTTTATTAATTCACACACTCATATGGATACAATTTATGTAATTGATATCATTATCAAAGAAAAATCCTTCTTGAGCAACTATCGTCGAAGGTATACATAGAGAAAATACTTTGTATCAATGATAAATCGATAATATATTTATTATCAACAATGAGATCATAATGCACACAGAAAGAATGAAGGATTTGGACATGGTTGTCCTTTAATGTCCAGCACTCAGATGAATAGGTTGGTCTTGTACATACCTGACCTTTTATATTTAATTTAATTGTTTTGACAGATTGTTTGATTGAATATGACATCGTTTAGCAGTCCAGCCAAAAGTCTTACTCCATCTTCGTCAAGTTTTTTCAGGGGGGCAAGTCTGGTTCGACCGGCGAAATCAAAACCCCAGTGATTACCCATATCATGGATATAATTATAGTATGGAGTTCTATGACATCTAAGGATATTTTAGAACTCCATATAATAATTATATCCGTGATATGGGTAATCACGGTGGTTTTGATTTCGCCGATTGAACCAAACTTGCCCCCCTGGTCTATTTTTTTTTCATCTGATCCTGTTGCTCTTTTATTTGTCATTTGTGAAATTGTAGTTTTTAACTCCGCTTCTGTGACACTTTTTATTGTTCCCTTAGACTTAGACACTTCTTCAGTTGTGTAATTTGTGATAGGATAACCCTAATTTATAAGTGTGCCTTAATACTCTCTCTCTCTTTCCATTATATCTTTGTTGACAGTGAGTATTTGATGTTCCATATTCATGATATACTTAGGATTTGTGATCATGTTACGATACATAGCTACCCTGTATAAATCTGTACTATGTTTGGCCATCTCAATCTCTTTTACTAGAGACAAATCTTTATGTTTCCTTCTGTACCTGTTTATATACCCGTTGGTCATTCTCACTTCGTGTCACCTGCCATTGTTTATATGTGATTGCTAGTAAAATTTACCAGAAATTTCATATATTTTACATTACAACTTAGGTAAATATTAAAGAAAATTTATTTCAGTTAATTGAACGACTGTTTCATCTTGTAATAGTATGCATAAATAATTTCCCCGCAGTTAACACTACAATTTATTAATCGTTAAGACGACAATTAGATATATTTCCTATTTTTTTTCATTGGTAACTTCATATAATAAATTAACGTGAATTGATATGGGGGTTCATACATAAATTTGCAAGTAAAATTTATCACACAGATATAACGTGCGCCAATGACTTTCCATATACATATTTTAGACTGCAACTTTTCTTAAGTGTCGAGTGCAAATAATACTTACAACACTTTCTTTGTTTTATATCAAATTGTTTACATTGTTTTTTTTTTATCTTAACAAGAAATGTGTAGACATAACACATAATTCCCACAATTACACTTACTACAATGATAGGCAATTTTTTTCATATCAATATAACTTCATATTATTATATACTGTTGTTTGTATTTTGCCGCTGGATAAAAAAGGTGCCTACCAACATAAAGTGGTTTTTTAAATATCATTAACGTGAATAAAGACATTAGATTGTTTTTATCGTAAAACAAGAGAGAAAAATAATTCATTTTTAGTTATTTAGCTTATTTATTTAAAAAAATTATTATACCTAACTCATTATAAATTAACGTAATTAATATCGATAATAATAAAAATCGTTGCAATCGGGTTTTAGTAAATTAATTAATTATTCAGGGGGGACTGCTGCTAACGTACCTATTTTTCAATTTGATATACCATCATTATTTCTTATCAAATCGTTTTGAAAAAAATAATTTAGATAGTTTGGGTATTAATAAAGAAAAATATATCTTTACCTTTTGATAATATTCTGTATAAATTCTTGTAGAAAAATAATGGCATACCCCGATTTTCAACGTTTATATTATATTTTCAATAAAATATAAGGCGTAGTTCAACATATTTTTTTTAAATTAAAAAAGACAAAAATATCTAGAAAAATATGATGTGAGGTTGCATTAATGCTTCAGGTTTAGTAAATAAACATAAAAAAAACATTTATTTTCCATTCAGCACCATTGCGAAATAATTTTTTGTTTGTTTATTAACTTAACCTGATGAGTTAATGCAACGTTACATCGTATTTTTCCAGATATTTTGATCTTCTTTAATTTATAAATAAATATAATGCTCTATACCTTATAGTTTTTTTTAGAAATTTAAAATATATATCAAAAATCGGGGTATGCTTATTATTTTCCTACAAGAATATGTATATACAGAACATAATTAATAAGTAAAGGTATATTTTTCTTTATCAATATCCAAACTAAGTAGGTTATTTTTTTTCAAAATGATTCGTTTTGTAGTAATGATGCAAATTCAAATTGAAAAAATTGGTACGTTGGCAGCAGTCACCCTCTTAAGAAAATAATCATTGTGAATTCGGATCCGAACCCGTAAAGTAAGTAAGTATTGTGAATTTTCTGCGTACTCTGAATAACGAACTTAAAGATGATCGCAATTGGGTAAATTAAAAATTAATATTGGAATTGTGAAAACAATACGAACTAAGTGCATACAAATTTTTAACATTAGTTTTTAACATGGGTGTATGGGTACTTTCCGTTTATGTATATTTATCACTCGAAATGTTAGGTTTGAAATAAAAGATGCACTAATGTAAATGAAATTCCGTAGGTTTTCTCTAGTAATGTCCAAATTGAAAAAGGAAAGTAAAAACTTGTGGTTAAATATATTTTTGAAGGAGAAATCTAAGAAATAAAAATATTTGTTTTATATCTCGAAAACAGCTCCACCTATTGGGTCCAAAACTATACAATATTATTTTTTAGAGTACTTCTGATATTGTTATACTTGTAAAAACGGATTTTTAATAAATAAATACTATAGCGCGATACAACATAATAATATATCGCTTGTCTACGTGAATTATTTGACTCCATTTCTGAAAAGAAACATCCTTTCATTACACAAACTCGTGTGTTTGATTGTTTGCCAAAAACTGGAGCTTTTTATGTCCAGATGTGTTCACAGAAATATCAGTGGAGCCAATTTAATATTAGTATGACATACGAATTCATGTAACGAAAAATAATATCCGAGCATCATAATAACGAATTATGCCAATAATTAAAATACAGGACCGGATAAACTATACATTTTATTTGTTATATTTCTTCTTCTTATTTTCTTATATTCCAAAGTCTGTTGTTTCAGGATGAGGGAGGGTGTTATATTTTACATTATTTGAACCACAAATGGTTACAAAACAACGACTTCTTACCCTGGAGGAATACCCTGAAGAAGAAGTACCTCAAATTAGTATCTCAATAGAGACGAAACGTTCACCAATAATGCCTTTTTACTGTCATGTAGGTGCCTTGTTCACAAGTTCACAACATTACATCGCTTCATAAAATATTCGATATATAAATTTATTTTATTTTTATTTGTTGATAAATTTTCATAATCTTTAAAGTATGAATGCATTCCAATTACGATTTTACACGTGAAATGGTTGGTAGATAGAAAAAGTATTACCAACTATTACATATGTGGAACAGGAACAATCACCTGGGGGGCAAGTCTGGTTCAATCGGC
Source organism: Molanna angustata (assembly GCA_963576475.1). Classification (NCBI taxonomy): domain Eukaryota; kingdom Metazoa; phylum Arthropoda; class Insecta; order Trichoptera; family Molannidae; genus Molanna; species Molanna angustata. Next base: position 7,502,936 of record OY754966.1, on the reverse strand, counting down.
GAAATCAAAACCCTCGTGATTACCCATATCATGGATATAATTATTATATGGAGTTCTACAATATCTTTAGATGTCATAGAACTCCATACGATAATTTTATCCATGATATAGGTAATCACTAGTGTTTTGATTTCGCCGGTCGAACCAGACTTGCCCCCCCAGGTTCATAATTACATATAATTGTCAATAAAAATTGTAAAATACTAGCCCTAGAACAGGATTTCATAGTTGGGCAGCAGTTGGGTATTGTTGTCATTATAAATATTGTGTGATAAAAGGTAAATAAATAAATAACTAAAATAAACTAAACTATGTTGATAAAGGAAATAACAATACATCAATTTACAGTAAAATAAACGACAAGAAATAAATACAATAATTATACAGAAAACAAATTGATAAAGTAAAATTGGTAGAAAAATCAAGATCTTTCAAGATTTACGTGATTAATTTCATCATGTATAAAATATGTGAAAGAGAAAAAAAAATCTGTGTTGCGGTGAAGTTAATATTCAGTTACAATATCATTGCTTGAGCTGAGGATCTGTTTGATTTTACTAAGATATGGTTTGTATTTAATATGAAATACGTCAATATTATTAAATGTTTTATTATATGTAGACACAGTGTCCTGTTTATATGAATTTAATTATTTATATGAATTTCCAGTGTCATATTCGATAACTTTCATAATCCCAAACATGTGGAGCGGTGTGGCTCAATTTCGTTTCAAGGTTCCTCTACATAGGTCCGGCATTATGTTTATTTAGTCTGATTTATCAACATTGATACGGCGGATAAAGTAATGTATGTAGCTACCAACAAAACACTACAAAAATAAAATCTATTGAGACAATGGTTAAATGTTGTCTTTGTGCCAATTATATCTACGAATTAGGTACGAGCTTATGAGAACGTATAAACTGAAAAAATGCCCTTGTTAAGCAAGTACATATACATCTTCCTAGATTCCCTAAAATAAGCATAAATGCTTGTGCTTTAGGTGAACGAAATCGGTCGAGGCAGGATTTGATTCCGCGACCACTGGATTACTAGACCCATCTAAATAATTTGATATATTTTTTTCAAATATGCTAAACGGGATGTTTCTAAAAAAATACTAAATATTAGTATTTTCAACGTTTCTTTACTGAATAAGCGTTATACAGTTTTAAAATTTAACATATTCATACCATCACGGCATATTCCACAATGTGGGGTAACCAGCGAAAGGTGTGCGGGTGTGCATTGCCTTATAAAAGGGAGCACAACATATCTGTGTATACCCACACACCAGTCTCGTCTCACCTAAAAAGGCACTATATTCAGAATGGGTGGTGAACCTCATTGCTGAACTATGTGAGATGTTATTGTTGCCTGTTGTATTTTCGATTACCCGGCTCTTACGGGACACTCGAAAACAATAATAGAAATGAGTAGAAGCACTATTCTAAGCCGGTGCCTCACAGCTAACATAAGTTTCCCTAAATAATGATTTAAAAATATGATTAGATATTACTTTTTTTATATTCTCCATAACTATGCGTGTCGCTTCGTGACGGTAGAGAAAATATTTTATTTTTATTTTCAAAGAATGCATAAAATCAAACTGAATGTTTTCCATTTACCAATAATTTGTTACGTCAAATCAAAAGAAGTCCGAACATATGTACACTTACGGAATTAATAACCTGATTTTACAGTGGCCAAAGTAAAATTAGGTACCTACGATTTGTTACAAAGGTAGAAACTTCGATATGTTTCGACTCACCTGAAGACGAGAACGATATTTTCGAAACTAGTTGTGACAAAAAGAACGAAGAAGTGGAAAAAAGTTTATTTGGTATTTAATGTAAAATTTATGTACCTACCTACCTACGATGGCTTCGTAAAAATCATGTTTCAAAGAGAAAAAAATTGTGTTTGAATTTAGAATTGTGTTCCGTTTTCGCATTATTCTTCAATATTATTCGGAATTCATATTCAGGGGGGCAAGTCCGGTCAAACAGTGAAATCAAATCCCTTTTGATTACCCATATTATGGATATAATTATCATATGGAGATCTATACTATCTTAAGATATAAAACTCCATATTATGATAATTACATATATCCTTGATATGGGTAATCGTGAGTGTTTTGATTTCACCGTGGACATGTCCTCCTGGTTCGAAGCCGTCGATAGAGTTATTTGAATATGAGATCCTTATGCAGTAAAATTAAGTTATTTCTAAAACTAATTCTATAATAATTTATAGTTAATAACTAATTTTATATTTATTTCGCTGGTTACCCCACATTGTGGGATATGCCGTGATGGTATGAATGAATGAATTCTATAATAAGTAAATGCTGCACCAATTTATAAACTACCTACACTATGTAAATTTATTATTATTTTTTTCTTGTGTCAAGTTTTTTTACTGCATTTTTACCGCTGACCAAATGTACCTTTATGACATAATAAACTCCAATATTAACTGAACAGACCTTCAGAAAATTATTAACTTCAACGTACCAAACAGACGAACAAGGTAGACCTTAAAGTTCATTTTAGACAAAAAAATACTAATGCCTCTCTGAATTCTCCATTGTACTGATGCCTTACCACAAATAATAATTTGGAAAGCATCAGGTCCGTGGACATATTCTGTATGTCCAGGACTCTTTTCAGGAACCACATAAGATAGGAATAATTAATTGTTTTGTTACCAGCAGTGAGAACATGTAACATGAGTACAAAGGTGGGCTGATTATGTTACAATTACTTATGTTATTCTTATTTATTGTCAAACGTATATTTTTGTACGTTGCCCATTTTTTAAATATGACACAAAAAAAAATGGGTAACAAGTACATTCAGATTTTGTAATCCTTTCAAGAAGAAAAAAAAAACGTATACTAACATAATGTGGAAAGTTCAGTGTTGCCAAAACCCACACGTTTTTTTGTTTAAATTAAATAATTAAACTGTCCGAAATGATGGTATAGTCTGCTTTCTACATCAGTTCTGCGCATCTACTGGAGTAACTCCGTCCACAGCATTATGATATAGAAAAAAAATCTGTTATATTTAGATTTTATTCGAAACATTATTCTTTAAAAGCGTCAAGCGGAAAAAAACAGATTTACAGAATACCTGAATTTGTAAAAACCCCGTGTGCCAATATCTCGAGATATTTTTATCAAGGTCAAAATGACTTTCGTTTTGATTTTAGGACACCGTTTATAAGAATCTTAAATTATATCAATATAAAGTAAATTTAATCATAAATAAATCGAAATTTTGGCTTATCAAGTTTGGTACATAAATACAAACGTACCATTACGCCATGTCCCTTACGGGGTATGCAGAGAGAACTGCACGTCACACTTTTCTATCTAGACACACATACATCGCTTCGTCAAAATTCATACATCATTTTATACATACATGTTCGTCTGTTGTTCGCGCTTCTTACATTTCCGTCTATCAGAATATCTTTTACATGGTCATGGCATCCTTTTCTTGGGCGCCCCCGATCTCTTATTACGTTCCTGTCAGCTTTGTATATTTTCGTCGTCAGGTGTTCCTCTCAATGTGTTAACTTTCATTTTACTGATTACATCTTTCTTTATCTTACATTCTTTCCTTGTTTTTTCGTTTCTTACCCTGCCATACATCGTTGTATTATAAATTTTTCTTAACGATCTCATTTCATCTGCATTTATTCTGCTTTTGTGCGACTTCTGCCATGTCCAGGTTTCACTTGCATACGTCAATGTTGGCACTACGATTGCGTTATGAATGGCAAATTTGGCATCCTTTGATATGTTGCGATCATTCATAACTGGTCTAAGTGCACCATTAACTCTTCGATATCTTTATCAGGCCGTCCATTCCGTAGGAACATGCTTCTCAGATAGATAAATTTTAACGAAATAGAAAGACAGAAAAGTTTGGGCTGTACTGAAACACAATTTTTCTTCTAAGTTTCACATTCCTTTACAGAAATGGAGTGTTTATAAATCCAATCAGGGAGGCAAGTCTGGTCCAACCGGCGAAATCAAAACCATCACGATTACCCATATCATGGATATAATTATTATATGGAATTCTATATTTAGATCTCATAGAACTCTATACGATAATTGTATCCATGATATGGGTAATCAAGAGGGTTTTGATTTCGCCGGTTGGACCAGACTTGCTCACTAGGTTTATTTATTTGCTTTGCAGATGAATGTTGATATGTAGTCATTTTAAAGTATACTTTCAGCTGGACATAAGATAGAAAATTTGTGCCATACACATGAAACCATTGAGATCAAACTCATAATATATCTGTGAATATAGGTACATATCATCATCACTGTGTGGGCCCTGGCCTCCTCCAGAATCCTTCACCAGCCGTTCCTGACCTCCACCGCTCTGCTCCAGTTTGATATTCGGATCGCCCTTATGTCGTCTTAGCTTCGGCCTGCCTCTTGCTACTTCTTCTGCCCTCTGCGTTGGTATTATAACCCTTTTGGGTGTAAATAACGCTAAATATGTCAAGATATGGCTGTATGGTGTAAAATTATATTTTACTACCTTTTTAGGGTGACGTCGTTAATGCTTCAAAAAATTATAAATTGAAATTCGCCATACTAGGTAATAAAAATGATATTATTCAGGTGAAATGTTTACACATTACAGAACTTTCAAAAATTACATTGATTAGGGAACTCAAATAAGATGGCATAATTGGTGAACGTTGCGCAAGCACATAAAGTGATCACCTAAACCAGACGATGACAGGTCGTAAGCCCTGGTCCATGAGTTCCTGGTTCTTCTATAATATCCCAACTTCGTCTCCATTGAGATGTTATTGCCAATAAAAATATCATTTGACTCCCGACAGGGAAAAAAATCCAATGTTTGCGTATATGCAATTAAAAAATTTATTCGATTTACATACACATTGGTACAAGTAGGTAAACAAGCAAAAATGAAATAATATTTCTGGCGCAGTTCAGGGGTGACATCTGTGCGAGACACCGTCACCTCATTTGTAAGGACTGTTGCTTTCATTGTTTACAGATATTAAAACAATTTTAATGAATATAAATCAATAAATATGAGGGAGAAATATATATTTCTTTGTATTTTAATTATTATCACATTTATTTTTATTTTCTCATTTTTTTTTGACAGAGATTTTTTGTCTGATACGGTTGAAATATTTATATTTATTTATTTTATTTTATATTACTTCTCGGGCAACTAACAGGTAACAAAGAATAAAGATATTATAAGTCATATCGATGTTAATCGTCTCACAGTTCCAGAAAGAAAAACAAATAAAAAACTGTCTACATCGGGAATCGAACTCGGGACCTTTAGATCAGCAAGCAGATACCTGAGCAACTGAGTCATGGAGGCCGACATACATATACTTCACTGTAGATAAATTCCATAAATAAAGAAAAAATTCCCGGTTTCATGTTTCTTTTGTTTTTGATATATCATTAAACATACATGAATATTCTGTAGGTGCCTTGATTTCCCGGTTCTCCTACAATAAATATTCCAACTTCGTCTCTATTGAGATAATTAAAAAATCTGTTAAAAAATGAATATTCTATTTCTGCACTGAGAAAATAAAATGATTGGGAAAAAAGGACATCCGTAAAGAAAATCTTTATTCTTGACTTAAATTGAATTTTGAATATTAAATCTTTAAAAAGTATTGTTTTTTATATAGCAAAATCTTTAAAAGATAAAAAAAAAGAATTCCCTTAAAATTGTCAAGTGAAATATATTTCTAGTAATGATGTTTTCACATTTAATGAAGTAGTTTTAGTGAGGAATGTTACCAATGCTGCGGTCGATTACTTTCCTTCCGTCACGCACTTTATACTGGCCAATGTCTCAAGTGACATAACTAAAAAAAATATATGTAAGATGCGATAGATATGTTATGAATATACTCGCGCAATATGGAGAGACGGAAGAATGCAGACCACGTAGAGCGGCCTCCTAAAATGGGACTCGTAACGCGATCAGAGCCCGAAATAGAGTGCGCACGCGCATTTCACACACCCTCTCCATGCTCGCCGCATACACTCTCGCATACATACATCAAGAAGATCTCGCGTGGTCGCCGCGAGATACAAAATCACTAAATTTATTCGAAATCCAATGAAATCTCAACAACTGGAATCCGCGTCGACTTCCGCACTCCGACAGAATAAATAGATTAGGTATAAATAAATATGTATAATTCATTCCGTCGCAAGCCAATACAAAGTTCTTATTTTATTGTTTTAATAATTGTTTCACATGGATTTTCATTGAATAACTAATTCAATGTTATTCAAAATCAAATTCAAATTCCAATCTTTTTTTTACAAATACACCGAGAACTAAGGCAGGTTTCAGGATACCGATTTAAAGAATATGTATAAACTTTAATGACCACGCTGACATTTTTATTGTATCTGAATCTATGTATTTTCAAAGGGAAATTGTAAAAAAGATCACAAGTACTGCCTCTTAGGACCTGGGTATGCTGGAATGCGCTGTTGAGGAAGTGATGTTATATGGATGATTTTTACAACGCCATTCTTGTGAATTCAAAATTATACTTCATATTTCATAATATGTTTTTTCACATTCATATGTTTTTATATTTTGTTACTCCTCCCCGAAGCACAAGGTTTGCTTCTCTTCGGGGAGAATTTCAAATTTTTGTTTGTCATTTTTTTATACTTTGTCATAATATAATATAATAATGGGTATTTTAAATCAAACAAATGATTTGGTCTACATATATATTTTTTCCTGAATCCAGGACGACCGTTTCAGCTTATTAGGCCCTTATCAACTGGTAAACATAGAAACTCTGCTTTTTCTTATATACTAAAATTCGGTACATTTTTGCAATTATGAATTGTTCAAAACAGTTGTATTATAGTTTATGTTGGGAATTACGTCGATGCAGGTGTTTAAGTAATGAAAAAACCTACAGTACAGTTGTTTAAAAATAATATAAAGTCTTTACCGAAAGGGTGAAGATCGGACGTTTTTATTGTGGGTTAATTTTTGTCTGTATACCAGTAGTCCACTTTTCGAAAAACCCGCAATAAATATATATGTAGACCAAATCATTTGTTTTATTTAAAATACCCATTATTATGGAATTCTACATAATCAACACCGTCAGCATTGACAAAATTAAAAAAATTAAAAATAAATAAATAATAATATAATATATAATCATGTATCCTTGTTGGTCTGATACGATTCTTCTTATTTTGTGTATTTTTTTGGTATTTTTATTAATAATACTTAGGTACTTACGTGTTTTCTCCTATTTTTTATCCATAACTTATAACATATGCGGTTTTACTTACTATTTGCAATTTGTGTTTAAGCCGATACCTACTTAACCAGTTTTTTGTATGGCCAAAACTGACTTACCATTGGATTAAACTCGTATTTTATATAGTAAGTAAGGCCCATGAGGTTTAGAAACACAAATGATTTTTTTATAAATGAGAGATATTTTATAACTAAACACTGTCCTAATATTTTTTTTCGATATATGTATTCATATTTTATTTTTGTAAAATCAAATTAATAAACCATATACTTTTACGGAACCCTTGATTCAAATACACTAACTCGGGCGCACACGATTGTAATCTTTACGGACATGCATTCTCATACAATGTTTCAAATTATGTATTTGACCCGCATTGCCCTGCTCTAGCCTCGATTAAAATATCCAACAATACTTTAAGTATTCTTGGCGGATTATTTAAAAAATCATTTAACTTTTATTTAAGAGGGTGACCGCTGCCAACGTACCTATTTTTTTCAATTTGAAATTGCGTCATTACTACAAAACTAATCATTTTGAAAAAAATAACCTAGTTAGTTTGGATATTAATAAAGAAAAATATACCTTAACTTTTTAATTATGTTCTGTATATATTCTTGTAGGAAAATAATAAGCATACCCCGATTTTTGACATTTTTCTTAAATTTCTAAAAAAATATAAGGTATAGAACAATATTTTTTTTTGTAAATTAAAGAACAAAATATTTGGAAAAATATGTGACGTTGCATTAATGCATCAGGTTAAGTAAATAAACCAAAAAAACTTTTATTTCGTAATGGCGCTGAATGGAAAATAAATGTTTTTTTAGGTTTATTTACTTAACCTGATGCATTAATGCAACGTAACATCATATTTTTCTATGTATTTTTGTCTTCTTTAATTATAAAAAAATATATTGAACTACGCCTTAAATTTTATTAAAAATAAACGTTGAAAATCGGGGTATGCCATTATTTTTTACAAGAATTTATACACAACATTACCAAAAAGTTAAGGTATATTTTTCTTTATCAATACTCAAACTATCTAAATTATTCTTTTCAAAACGATTTGATTACAAATAATGATGGTATATCAAATTGAAAAATAAGTACGTTGGCAGCAGTCCCCCCCTTAAGTACTTACTTCAACAAAACGGATAAAGCTAATTGAAATTTTCGAAATATCTGATTCATTTATAGACAATTTTGATTATTACAAATCACTTTGTTTTCGCCACGAGTGAGTTACTTAAATTTTCGTCCACCCCAACGAAAACGCTCGCTTCAAAACAGTTTATATCTTTAATAACCAATGCATACTATTATTGCAAATTTTTAATTATTATAGAGCAAAAGCAAATTGTTGTATGTTTCCCCTAAAATTAATTAAATAAAAAAAAAGATTCCTGACAAATATAAATATAATCGTTGTTGAAATCAATAGAATACCTACATATGCAAAATAGATTCTTATTAAAATGTATATTCATTGTAGATATATAAAAACAAACCCCCAGCCTTGTAATGTTAACACATATGTACAATACATGTCTGATGGCGCCATAATATATGTAAGAGGTTATAATTAATCCTTTCACAATAAACTCATTGTGAAAGAATTCATTAATAAATGCATTGTGCAGAAAATCGTTGACTTGTACGGATTATTCTATAGTGACCATAGATTGGCTATTTTGACTGATTTTTTAATACTAAAACTGATATAGCATATTATCACACTTTGGTGCAATAAAAACAGGAATAAAATTCGTAGAACAATTAATCTGCTTGCATTTTTTAACTACGAGTATTGTTTTTTTTATTTAATTTATTTATTTATACGGCTCTAAGCCTTTTACACGAATAAAAAATATAGTGGTTATACAGCATGATTTAAAATGTATGAAAGTAATACAAATCATGGATAAACAATACAAATAAAAAAAATCAAACATAAATACATTAAATAAACACATCAAATACATGCATAGTGTTGTCGGTAAAAATTCAATTTCTTTATTCATACGATCACGGCATACCACACAATATAGGGTAACCAGTGACAGATTGCGAGTGTGCATTACCTTAATAAATAAATCACGATACACCAGTCTCGTGATTCTAAAGAGTGAAGAGTGATTAAGTTTTATAAATAGGAAGTTAAATAAACAGTTAACACTCTATTGCACCCTGCGCAAGTGACGAGTTTATTGCCGTATAGCAATTTCTTCAGAATAACACTCTGCAGCCCAGAGAAGCAATATCTGCGTGAGAAATCGAACCCAGGATCGAACTGTGCTACGGCGAGAGTTAATATTTAATTTTAAACTAAACATAAATATTAAGTCTAATTTGCAGCATTTCGCTTGTGGTATTGTTTAATCAAGTACATTTTTATAATAGGTTTTTTTGGCTTTTGGATTGAGAAAGTTTATGAGTTAACAAATAAATTTTTGATTTACTTGAATTTATGGCAGAAGATAATCTGCTCATAATTGCTTAATCTCCTTACATAATTCACTACTCACTGCCTTCAAAATGAAGCAGACATGACAGAACTGATCGAACGGGTGGAGGAAGAAAGTCGAAAGTATGGGTTGGAAATAAATAGAAGCAAAACCAAACTCATCATTATTGACAGGGCAAATCTCCTACAGCTTTCGGGAAGACTGCAAGGTCTGGAAACTGTTAAGGACTTTGTATACCTAGGTTCTCAAATCAGTGCCGAGGGTGGGTGTGAGAAGGAAATAAAAAGACGAATAGCCATGGCTAAAAACTCTTTTACGCGTCTGAACAAGATCTGGAAAGATCGAGATATTTCCAACTCCACCAAAATTAAAATCATAAGAACCATTATCTTCCCAATATCCCTATATGCAGCCGAAACCTGGACAATGAAGTCCCGTGATCGTGACAGGATTGACGCATTTGAAATGGGGTGTTGGCGTCGCGTTGAGGATTCCGTGGACTGCAAGAAGAACAAATGACTCGGTCCTTAAAGAGCTCAAGATAAAAGAAAGATTGTCTACAGTATGCAGCCGCCGGGTATTGAACTTCTTTGGTCACATCGCCAGGAGAGAGCCAGGTAACCTGGAAAAAAGTATTATCACAGGAAGTGTACCAGGCAAAAGAAGTAGAAGTAGATCTCCTGCGCGATGGTGTGACCAAATTAAGGAGATGACTGGGAACGACCTTTATTCGGCGGTGCGAGCTGCGGAGGGCAGAGAGGACTGGAGGCGACTAGTTCTGTCCATTGGCGGCCCCATAGATCGCGACCCTCAGCAATGAGGTTACGAAGAATAAGAAGAAGCCTTCATAACCAAAATCATTTCCATTAAAATTTTATGGGTTCAAATAACTGAGAGGTCACCAAATATTTTCTGTTTTAAATAAATTTTAATATTTTTATTATTTCTGTTCATTATTTTGCATTTACATAATAATTTGTTATATTATACCAAATTGGAAAAGTACTGCTCGTCTAGTGAGGCAGTAAATTTCCAAATAGGAACAAGTGTACATAGTTTTGTTTATTATAAGTCTTTCTAATAATATTGTGACTTTTTTCTATTGTAAAATGTAAAAGCAATGGAAAATCAATCGTTTCATTCCATTTGAGATGTGCAATCCCTGCATCAGAATCGTATACTCATGTAAATGTGTTAGTGACTGGAATAATATTAGGTAACATTATGTGCATTTGTCCAAGTAGTGTTATACATGAATATGTTTAACCGCATAACTTAGTAGCATTATAATTAATACTTGGTAAGGCTCATGTGTCCTTTTATGGTGCCAAGATTTACAATAAATGAACTAATGTTACATCACCGTTAATCGTTTTGTTACACAATCAATCCGCAGACCGTAAGATGTCCCACAAATTTCACGTTTATAATGAAATATCACTTTTTCCATTTCGAGATCACAACATATGGCCAATGTAGCAGTGAATGGTGGAAAGACTCAAATCTTGAACTTGCTCGTCCAATTTTGGTATCGCTCGTACACTTTCTAAAAAGGTTTTTTTTATTTTGTGCCGTACGCCTGTTTTCTGCAAACTGTATAACAAATTCTCATTCTCCTTTTCCAAGGATAAAAATAAAAACAATATATACTATAAATACATTAAACAATTTATTTATTTATTTAAGATTTGGTACACGGTTAACATACAATATACATAAACATAATATCAATCAAAATAAATCAACCTTGTACATAAAAATCCCACAAATCACAGCCTGTCTGTGGGTGCACCAATTTAAAAATAGTCAAAAATATTTTGTTAATAATATTAGATATTTATAAAAAAAAATAAAGCAAATATATTGTTGTTTGATTAAGAAATAAGCAATATACTATTAGTGTTTGATTTGTAGAAATTGCCTGCAGGCAATAAGCCGGCCACTTTGTTTATCACAATAAAAGTTTTTAATTGTTTATTATCAATTATAAACATAAAAATGTCAATTGTATTCATAATAGTAATCCTCAATAATAATAGTTTCCGTCAAACGTCTTGAGCCTCTTCGCTGTGGAGGGGGGCTGTTTACACATATACGCACCAACTCTACGCAGCCATGTGCTTGGCTCAAGTTGTTTTTCGTTAACTATATTACAGGTTAAAATTATAAGATATTTTGTATTTTCAAATTAATCATTCAATATAACTTAATATATTTTCGTCTATGAATGATTATACATGTATTTATTACATTTACTAATTACATGTAGGTACCTAAAGGTCTTAATAGGTCAAAGCGTACCCCGATAGAAACGGGACAAAAGCGCTAAGGGACTAATTACAGTACCTAATACACGAGATCAAGTAGTCAATGGCCATAATAAGATCTATAGTTGAAGGATACGTACCAAACTATAAACACTTAATTTCAAATTATTGAATATATTAAAATCTCCTTAGATATTGTGTATTCTGGCATATTAATTGTATTAAACGATGTCGTCACTAAATTCATTTTTTTCAAAAGATATTAAAAATAATTAAAGATGATATATTAATGCACATTTCCAGCGTTTTAGTGTAATACACCGTCTTGACAGTTTTCACAGACTTCCAAATTTCCAAATTATTGGAGATTTACAATATTTTATTTTCCTATATATAGCATATATACCTAGTTCAGTCATTTTTTCCTAAACACAAATATAAACGTCCCCGTAGATATTGTGCATTCTGGCATACGAATTGTTTGAAACGATATTCGCCACTAAATTCATTTTTTACAAATAACATTTAAGTTTGAGATGTATACTTATACAGATTTACAGTGTTCTAGTGCAATATACAGTCTTCTGCACAGATTGTGGGTTAGTTCACTTATCCGAACTCAAGCCCTTCAGGGACTAATTCAATCACACGGGACCGAGGTTTTTAACAATGTCGATTATTAAAGAGAAAAAAATTCTCTTGAATAAATCGACAGTTTGACTAACCTACAAATAGTTCAGTACATACAATATTAACAAACATAGGTGCAATAAACAAAAAAATGATAATAAAAGGAAAATTTTAATTTCAAAAGACGACAAGAAAAGTTAAAATGTTTTAAGAATATTAAAAAAACTAATCTAATGTACATGTATTCCTCGATACATGAAAAAATCCAGACGGTGTTTCTTAGTGGTGAGTGGCAGCTATGTATAACCAGGAAGACATCTATGTAATCCAGGAAGACATCTGAAAATGAACAAAACAATATATTATCTCATTTATTATTATTTACAAATAATCTGTTAATTTTGTTGTAAACAGAAAAAAAAACATCATCATCATCATAAAACAAATTCATTTTTAGTATTTAAAGCTGTTCTAATTATTATGTCTACAAAATACGCCTATTCATATGAAAAATTACAGTAGATGAATTCTCCTTTCTTGCTATTGCAAAGTTTATGATATAATAAATTTAAAAATATAACATTGAATCATGAATTATATGTAAAATTAATAAGATAATAAATAAGGCGATCTAAGCGACGTTCAATACAACTGTAATTATAATATTTATATGGCAAAAATGTTAATAAAAGTATTTATTTTTATTTTCCAGTTGAAGGGAGCAGCATGGTCGAAAGAATGCCCCTCAACGTACGACCTGGTGACCCATCCCCGCCCATTTTCGAGCAAATTTTCAAAAATGCTCGATTCGCACAGGGTGGCAATGCTAAATTCGAAGGCAAACTACGCGGAAATCCAAAGCCAGTAGTGTCATGGACTCGAAAGAAAGCTCCACTGATGGAGTGCAACAAGTACAGTATGAGCTACAATGAACAAACTGGCAACGTGTCACTTGTGATTAGACAGATTGGCCCCGGCGATGAGGGCGAATATACGTGCACAGCGAGGAACAGGTACGGCGAAGCCATCTGCTCGGTATACATACAACCAGAGGGCATGGCCGGACCTGTGCAGCGGGAGTCTGTTGAAACCTCCGAACATAAAACCATCGGCTCTCAGGTGCGATCTTCCTTCGAGAAGGTACAGAAATCAGAAAAACTCACCTATGCAAACGGTAACGCATACACCACCATCGAAGACTTTAAAGTTGACACATTCGAATATAGGCTACTTCGTGAAGTCTCCTTCAGGGAATCTCTGACCAGGAGACAATTCGGTGAAACAGACATACAAATGATCACAGAAATCGATAGGTCATTAGGCCCACCAGCGCCTCCTAAAATATCACAAAAACCAAGGAACTCTAAACTGCAAGAAGGTTCAGATGCCGTCTTCCAAGTGCAGATCTCATCGAATCCGAGGTCTCGCGTCACTTGGTTCAAGAACGGACAGAGAATTGTAAATAGCAACAAACACCAAGTAACGACAACCCAGACTCAAACAATTCTTAAAATCAACAAGACCCACAGCAGTGACACCGGACATTACACGCTACTAGCGGAGAATCCTAATGGTTGTGTTGTGACATCGGCATATTTAGCTGTCGAATCACCACAGGAAGCCTATAGCAATCAAGAACAGAAAATGATTGAAACTCAAATGGAAGTAGAAGAGCGGGCCGAAGTTTGTGAGAAAGCATTAGCACCGCACTTCGTCAGAGTATGCCAGGACCGAGATGTAACCGAAGGTAAAATGACAAGATTCGACTGTCGTGTTACCGGAAGGCCATATCCCGAAGTGACATGGTACATCAACGGTCAACAGATACAAGACGATTTCAATCATAAGATATTAGTCAACGAATCTGGAAATCACGCCCTCATGATTACAAACATCGAAAGGCAAGATTGCGGCGTAATAACGTGTATAGCCCGCAATAAGAGTGGCGAAACATCATTCCAGTGCAACTTGAACGTTATCGAAAAGGAACAGGTGGTCGCACCCAAGTTCGTGGAAAGATTCACGACCCTTAATGTGAAGGAAGGAGAGCCGGTAGTTTTAAGCGCGAGGGCGGTAGGAACCCCCACCCCACGAATCACTTGGCAGAAGGACGGAGTACCAGTCACATCCAATCCCGAGCTACGAATCTCAACAGAAGGTGGAGCCTCAACGCTGGACATTCAGCAAGCCAAGGCGTCGGACGCGGCGTGGTACCAATGTACAGCGCAGAACGTGGCTGGCTCCACAGCCACCAGGGCGCGTCTCTTCGTAGAGACGCCTAAAGGTCCAGCGCCGGAACAAAGGCGTTTACATCTGCCCAGGCCAACCAAGATCATTGAACCTGAGTAAATATAAACACATTACTTAAACATTCATCTCCCTTTTAATACTCCCTATACGATTTCTGAGAGGCCATTTGGAACCATAATCTGATACCAATTTTCTTGTATGTATGAATGGCCCTATTTTTTTAATGACCTATATTTAAAAATTACTCATTTTAGAATACATATCAACCCAAAATATTTCGTTAATCAATTGATTATTTTTTAAGCTATAATTTAAAAATCAATATTTTGACAAATTTATTCAAAATATCATTTATATGAAAAATGGCATTATCTTCGTCCATTTTTTAAATACAAATTAATATATTTTTTTATTTATTTATTAATCAAATTGAAGTTAACAATACATACATACATACCATCACGCCGTATCCCTATTTGGGGTATGCAGAGAGGACCGAACGCCAGACACCTCTATCTTGACATACATGTTTTGCCTCATTTACATCCATGTATCGCGTCATACATGCTCTCCTATTATTCTGACTTGGTATATAACCATCTTTCAAAATCTCATTTATATGATCATGCCAACTCTTTCTCGGGCGACCACGACCTCTCATTCCACTCTTTTCAGCCTTGTATACTCTATTTGTCAGGCGCTCATCGTTCATTCTCTCCACATGTCCGAACCATCATAGTGTATTTACTTTCATTATACTCACAATATATCTTTCAATCTTGCATTCTCGTCTGATGTCCACATTCCTTATCCTATCATAGATCGTTCTACCACAAATTCGGCTTAGGGACCTCATTTCCACTGCGTTAATTTTACTTTCATGCGTCTTCTGCCATGTCCATGTCTCACTTGTATACATTATTACACTATTGCATTGTGCACAGCGAGCTTTGCTGGCCTTGAGATAATTGGGTCGGCCATTATTGTTCTTAATGCACCGTTCACTCTATTTGCTGCCATTACCCTTCTTTCTATATCCTTTTCCAGTCTTCCATCACGCTGAAACATACTTCCTAGATACAAATATTCATCCACTTGTTCTAGTAATTCATTATTCATTCGTATTTCGCATTCTGTTCTTCTTTCGCTTTTTTCAAATACCATTACTTTAGACTTACCTCCATTCATTCTCAGTCCATTTTGGATGCATCCCTCGAATACCATTTTTACCAAGCGCCCTAGATCTTTCACATTTTCTGCCATTAATACTTTGTCACCCGCATGCATAAGATCGCATACATGGACCCCTTCCAGCTTCAAACCGATGTTTACGTTCTTCAGTTCTTTTACACAGTAGTCAATGTACAAATTGAAAAGCCACGGTGATTAGACGCAACCCTGTCGTACTCCCTTGTTGATGGGGAACCATTCTGTGAGTGAGTTATTAACCCTCACACAGGCCTGGCTACCCTCATAAAGAGATGCAATTGCTTCTATCAACATACCTTCCACTCCGTACATTGATAGCACATTCAAAAGTTTTTACCGGTCTACTTTATCATAGGCCTTTTCCAGGTCAATGAAAGTACAGAAAAGTTTCTGGTTTTTGGCCAGAACCTTTTCAGTTGCCATTCGAAGGGAGAAAATTTGGTCAGTGCATCCTCTACCCCTAACAAACGCTCCTTGTGCATCCCATACCTTGTTTTCAGTCACCTTTCGTAACTTTTGATCTAATATCCTAGCATACAGTATTCCAACTGAACTCAGCAGACTGAACAATACATGAAATTAAAATTAAGTAAAGAATATAAATTAACTTACACAATTAAATATATCCAATTCACACATCAGTTAGTAGAATACAATAATATCATGATATATATTTATAGATACATATAAATTTGTGTGTCATCATACTATAATGTATGTGTGTAAGACAATAGTGATGAATGAATATATTTTGTATTTATTATTTATTTGTAAATATTTTAGTATTTATTTTTAAATATGAATTTAAAAATAAATATTACGGTAATGAAACAAATGCATTCTTTATATTCCAAATTATTTAAAAATATGTTAAACCGAAAAAATAATTTCATCAATTGAATAAATTATTAGTATTAAACAGATGAATATCCCGTTTTTTTAAAGACAGTAGAGATATTTTTGTTTTTCGAGTATGCAACTTACACACAACTTTAATTAAAGTGTAATAAAAAACATTGCAGTTAAATCAATTTTTGTTTGAATTTCAAATCAATACAAAATTCGACTCTCCAATAAGATTATTTTTATTCAGATTATCTCCAATAAGTCAAATGGATACAAACCACATACAAACTTTATTGTGTAGAGCATTGAAAAAGCTCTTTGTATTTCTTATGTTTTATGAGTATTCATCCACTATTTTTTTTATTCAGATTATCCCCAATAAGTCAAATGGATACAAACCTCATACAAACTTTATTGTGTAGAGCATTGTAAAAGCTCTTTGTATTTCTTATGTTTTATGAGTATCCATCCACTATTTTTTTTATTCAGATTATCCCCAATAAGTCAAATGGATACAAACCTCATACAAACTTTATTGTGTAGAGCATTGTAAAAGCTCTTTGTATTTCTTATGTTTTATGAGAATCCATCCACTATTTTTTTTATTCAGATTATCCCCAATAAGTCAAATGGATACAAACCACATACAAACTTTATTGTGTATAGCATTGTAAAAGCTCTTTGTATTTCTTATGTTTTATTAGTATTCATCCACTCATTTTTTTATTCAGATTATCCCCAATGAGTCAAATGGATACAAATCACATACAAACTTTATTGTGTATAGCATTGTAAAAGCTCTTTGTATTTCTTATGTTTTAAGAGTATCCATCCACTCATTTTTTTATTCAGATTATCCCCAATAAGCCAAATGGATACAAACCTCATACAAACTTTATTGTGTAGAGCATTGTAAAAGCTCTTTGTATTTCTTATGTTTTATGAGTATCCATCCACTATTTTTTTTATTCAGATTATCCCCAATAAGTCAAATGGATACAAACCTCATACAAACTTTATTGTGTAGAGCATTGTAAAAGCTCTTTGTATTTCTTATGTTTTATGAGTATCCATCCACTATTTTTTTTATTCAGATTATCCCCAATAAGTCAAATGGATACAAACCTCATACAAACTTTATTGTGTAGAGCATTGTAAAAGCTCTATGTATTTCTTATGTTTTATGAGTATCCATCCACTATTTTTTTTATTCAGATTATCCCCAATAAGTCAAATGGATTCAAACCACATACAAACTTTATTGTGTAGAGCATTGTAAAAGCTCTTTGTATTTCTTATGTTTTATGAGTATCCATCCACTATTTTTTTTATTCAGATTATCCCCAATAAGTCAAATGGATACAAACCTCATACAAAC
The DNA here is from genome assembly GCA_963576475.1 of Molanna angustata. Taxonomy (NCBI): domain Eukaryota; kingdom Metazoa; phylum Arthropoda; class Insecta; order Trichoptera; family Molannidae; genus Molanna; species Molanna angustata. The sequence continues at coordinate 7,484,538 of OY754966.1, read as the reverse complement.
TTTATTGTGTAGAGCATTGTAAAAGCTCTTTGTATTTCTTATGTTTTATGAGTATCCATCCACTATTTTTTTTATTCAGATTATCCCCAATAAGTCAAATGGATACAAACCTCATACAAACTTTATTGTGTAGAGCATTGTAAAAGCTCTTTGTATTTCTTATGTTTTATGAGTATCCATCCACTATTTTTTTTATTCAGATTATCCCCAATAAGTCAAATGGATACAAACCTCATACAAACTTTATTGTGTAGAGCATTGTAAAAGCTCTTTGTATTTCTTATGTTTTATGAGTATCCATCCACTATTTTTTTTATTCAGATTATCCCCAATAAGTCAAATGGATACAAACCTCATACAAACTTTATTGTGTAGAGCATTGTAAAAGCTCTTTGTATTTCTTATGTTTTATGAGTATCCATCCACTATTTTTTTTAATCAGATTATCCCCAATAAGTCAAATGGATACAAACCTCATACAAACTTTATTGTGTAGAGCATTGTAAAAGCTCTTTGTATTTCTTATGTTTTATGAGTATCCATCCACTATTTTTTTTATTCAGATTATCCCCAATAAGTCAAATGGATACAAACCTCATACAAACTTTATTGTGTAGAGCATTGTAAAAGCTCTTTGTATTTCTTATGTTTTATGAGTATCCATCCACTATTTTTTTTATTCAGATTATCCCCAATAAGTCAAATGGATACAAACCTCATACAAACTTTATTGTGTAGAGCATTGTAAAAGCTCTTTGTATTTCTTATGTTTTATGAGTATCCATCCACTATTTTTTTTATTCAGATTATCCCCAATAAGTCAAATGGATTCAAACCACATACAAACTTTATTGTGTATAGCATTGTAAAAGCTCTTTGTATTTCTTATGTTTTATTAGTATTCATCCACTCATTTTTTTATTCAGATTATCCCCAATGAGTCAAATGGATACAAATCACATACAAACTTTATTGTGTATAGCATTGTAAAAGCTCTTTGTATTTCTTATGTTTTATGAGTATCCATCCACTATTTTTTCTATTCAGATTATCCCCAATAAGTCAAATGGATTCAAACCACATACAAACTTTATTGTGTATAGCATTGTAAAAGCTCTTTGTATTTCTTATGTTTTATTAGTATTCATCCACTCATTTTTTTATTCAGATTATCCCCAATGAGTCAAATGGATACAAATCACATACAAACTTTATTGTGTATAGCATTGTAAAAGCTCTTTGTATTTCTTATGTTTTATGAGTATCCATCCACTCATTTTTTTATTCAGATTATCCCCAATTAGCCAAATGGATACAAACCACATACAAACTTTATTGTGTATAGCATTGTATAAGCTCTTTGTATTTCTTATGTTTTATGAGTATCCATCCACTCTTTTTTTTTATTCAGATTATCCCCAATAAGCCAAATGGATACAAACCACATACAAACTTTATTGTGTATAGCATTGTATAAGCTCTTTGTATTTCTTATGTTTTATGAGTATCCATCCACTCTTTTTTTTATTCAGATTATCCCCAATAAGCCAAATGGATACAAACCACATACAAACTTTATTGTGTATAGCATTGTATAAGCTCTTTGTATTTCTTATGTTTTATGAGTATCCATCCACTCTTTTTTTTTATTCAGATTATCCCCAATAAGCCAAATGGATACAAACCACATACAAACTTTATTGTGTATAGCATTGTATAAGCTCTTTGTATTTCTTATGTTTTATGAGTATCCATCCACTCTTTTTTTTATTCAGATTATCCCCAATAAGCCAAATGGATACAAACCACATACAAACTTTATTGTGTATAGCATTGTATAAGCTCTTTGTATTTCTTATGTTTTATGAGTATCCATCCACTCTTTTTTTTTATTCAGATTATCCCCAATAAGCCAAATGGATACAAACCACATACAAACTTTATTGCGTATAGCATTGTAAAAGCTCTTATGTTTTATGAGTATCCACTCATCTGCTGTTGTATTTCTTAAAAAAATAAATTATTGAAACTGTTTTAATTCCAGACCTGCGCCAGGTCCAGAGATAATTTACCTTCGCCATGTTGAAAGGGCAAAGCCTCATGCCCCGCCTGGCGAGGACGACAGAGTTTATCCCCCTCCGCAGTTCATCATCCCGCTGCAGAACATGACACAGGTCGAGGGTGGTAAAGTCCACTTTGAAACGAGAATCGAGCCTGTTGGTGATCCTACCATGCAGGTTCAGTGGTTCCGTAACGGTCAATCCCTAGAAGCAAGTGAGTACATTTAACAAATTACTTTTATTTAAATTACTGAAACGGGCAGTTTTGTATCTTCTTTGTCTCTTCCCGTATTAGTCGGGGTCGGACCTCCTGGTACGTAATTGTCAGGAAACTCTCTCTCAGTCAGTAAATATAATAAAATTACTACTTTCAAGTACTTACATACTTTTCAATATTCGATATTTTTTAATTATTACCATGAATAATTTACTCTGAGTAAAAAAATTTCAGTCGAAAAACGATTAAGATAAAATCTTGATTATTGATTTATTAAACAGAATTTTGGTTTGTAAATCAAGACTTAATCAATTTTACACTCAATATCCCCAATCCTTTTTTAAACACAATTTTTACTCTATGATTTAATCTATCAAAAATATTAATGTATTTTAACAATTATTACCAAAAAAGGGAAATATATTTTGATATTCATTTTTTATTATTTTTTCTAGGTTCACGGACAAATTCTACATTCAAGTTCGGATATATAGCACTAGATCTTATAACCTTAGTAACTCAAGACACAGGTGAATATACCTGCCGCGTAGTTAGCGCTACCGGAATAGCGGAAACTAAAGCATTCCTGCAAGTAACACCGAGGGCGTCTATTGAAAAAACTAGTCAACACCCCGATAGCCTACAGTATATTCACCAATTGGAAGATTATGCTAGATATCAACACGTTGAAACCACAGATGAACAGGTTTCACAGAGGCCACAGTTCATCAGACCTCTTGTAGAAATGGGCGAGTTACAAGAAGGCAGAAATGCGCACTTTGAAGCCCAACTAACTCCTGTTAGTGATCCGACGATGAGGGTGGAATGGTACAAAGATGGAAAGCCTATAACGGCCAGCTCGCGAATCACGTCAATCTTCAACTTCGGCTACGTCTCCCTAAACATCATGCACCTACGGGCTGAAGATGCTGGTTCGTACACCGTGAGAGCCGTCAATAGGTTAGGAGAGGCAATTAGTACCGCCTCCCTCAGAGTCATTTTACGTAGTACTGTGACTAGTGATCTAGGAATACCAGAACAACAACGCTATATAGAACAGGTGGAGCGACTTGAAGCGCACCAACAACAAAGTCATCAAAAGTATGTTCAAGAAGTCCCCGACAGTATCTCCCATCCAGAATTCAAAACTCCAATCAAAGACCAATTGAATATTCGCGAAGGCGGTTTCGCTCACTTTGAAGCGCGACTTGAACCAATCGGAGATTCAACATTGAAAGTTGAATGGCTAAAAGACGGCAGACCAGTAGAAGCAAGTTCGCGTATAACAACTTTCTTCAATTTTGGCTATGTCGCATTAACAATCAAATATGTAACCATTCACGATATTGGTAGATATTCTTGCCGTGCTTATAACAAAATTGGACAAGCGGTAACAGAGGCGAATTTGAGCGTTATCACAAAGAAAGATATAATAGTGGACACGCAACATCCCAGCGGTCTTGAAAAGATCCAACATCTTGAAGATGCAAATAGAATGACAAGAACAATAACTGAAGACGTCAAGGTCACACAGAAACCAAGATTTTTAGGTATTCTCAAGGGTACCAACAAAATTGTAGAAGGTCAAAGAGCCCACTTCGAAGCGCGCGTTGAACCTCAAAGTGATCTTACAATGACCGTGGAATGGTATTTCAACGGTAAATTAATTAAGTCTGCTAACCGAATACAGACATATCACGACTTTGGATATGTCGCTCTGGATATTGCCAGTGTACGTGAAGAAGATGCTGGTACTTATACCGTAGTGGCCAGAAATGCTTTGGGCGAAGCACAGCTTAGCTCTTCGATGATTGTTCAAAGTAAGTTAAAAAATATAAACATAGAATTAATATTAAAACAATCATCAACAATAAATCTTAAAGTCCTAATAACTTTTTTTTAATATCTTACCGAGGTGGTTTATAGTCCATCAAAATAACTTGCAGACCTCGGAAAGTGACAGAATGCGGGTTAAAGTTTTGTACAGCATGGTTGCAAAGGTCAGGGCAAAAGTAGCACGCAATAAGCTACACAAAGTCGAACATAAACTGATTTTATTGGTCGATTCATATCAAAGTATATAAATTTATTGGTCTCTGCATAGGTACACGTCACCCGCATTATTAAGCTTGGCAAGCGTTTGTTTATATTTTGATTAGAAAATTTATTAAATTTATTTTTGATGTTAAGTAATTGTTTTCTCGTACTAAATCAAATAATACATGAAAATTATTAAATGCTTGATCTATAAGATTATTTTATTTTTAGTGTTATTCAAATATGAAATTTATTCATCTAAATTAAATAAATTTACTTGTAAAATTATTTTACTGACTTTTCATAGTTTGTACATAAATTATTATTTTCTCATTTACAGCTCGTTCAAGTATTGACACATCAAGCATACACAAAGGTCTATACGAAAAGACCAAGATGTTGGAGAGTTCCAAATTTGTTGAGCCCCAGTATCACATAGAGGAAATTTCAAAATCCAAACCGATTTTCGTACAACCATTATCAGATCCCAACCCTGTTAGCGAAGGAAAAAATATTCACTTGGAATGCCGCTTGGAACCGATGGGTGATCCAACAATGCGAGTTGAATGGTACCAGAATGGTCGAGCAGTTACAGTAGGATCAAGATTTAGAACTTATTACGATTTTGGCTTTGTGGCATTGGATATCATCCATGCAACATCAATGGACTCTGGAGAGTATACTGCCCGTGCGACCAACCATCTTGGATCTGCACACACATCGGCAATCGTACGAGTAATTGAAAAGTCTGATATTTTAACAGACACACAAAATGAACAAGCCATAGAGCAAATTCAAATGTTGGAAGACGCTTCACGCCGAGGACGTCAAACAGTCGATGACATCACTGTTTTGCAAGCTCCACAATTTTCGAGGTCACTGCACAACATAGAAATTATCGAAGGAACAAATGTTCATATGGAATGTAGATTGCAACCTATTGGAGATCCTACAATGCGAGTTGAATGGTATTGCAACGGACGTCCAATCAAAACTGGTCACCGATTTAGACCAGCATATGATTTCGATTATGTTGCTCTCGATTTACTAAGTGTCTATCCCGAAGACTCTGGAGTGTACACATGCCAAGCAAGGAACCAGCTTGGAGAAGCAGTAACTTCCTGCGCACTCAGAGTACATGCCAAGAAAGATTTGTTACTTGAATCTCAACATCCATCAGGATTAGAGAAAATTCAATACTTAGAAGACGCTTCAAGGTATAAGAAAAATGAATACATTGATGAAATTATGACCGAAAGACCACGATTTGTTACAAAGCCCAAATCCCTGGAGAATATGTATGAAGGTCAACATGTACACTTTGAATGCAAACTTGAACCAGTCACTGATTCAAACCTGAAAGTTGAATGGTTCAAGAATGGACGACCAGTAACTATTGGCCATCGTTTCAGGCCAATTCATGACTTTGGATATGTAGCACTAGATATTGTAGATTTAATTGCCGAAGATTCCGGTGTATACACATGTCGCGCTGTAAACTTAGTGGGCATGGATGAGGCAAACTGTACGTTGAGTTGCAGGAGTACAGCCGAGATATTGAAACAGACCCAACACGAAGCTGGCCTGGAACAAATACAGATGCTTGAAGATAGATCACGATACCAAAGAACAGAAATGGTTGACGAAATTACAAAACAGGCACCAATATTTACAACTTCGTTGAAGAACGTTGAAATTAAGGAAGGACAACGTGCTCATTTCGAGTGCCGATTGATACCTGTATCAGATGCTACACTCAAAGTTGAATGGTACCATAATAATAAACCACTTAAAAGCGGATCACGTTTCACTGAAACTAACAATTTCGGATTCGTTGCTCTTGACATCATGTCTTGCCTCCCAGAAGATTCGGGTACGTATACTTGCAGAGCTATAAATGCTCTAGGTGAAGCAGTGACATCTGGTATTGCAGTTGTCCATTCTAGGAAGTCCATTTATGTAGACTCTCAACACGAAAGTGCATTGCAACGTTTGAACCAATTGGAAGATACATCAAGGTATCAAAGACAGACACTATCTGAAGATGTCATTACTCAAGCTCCAGTGTTTACAATGCCAATGAAAGATCTCCGTGTAGCTGAGAACCAGGCTGCTCACTTCGAGGCTCGTCTAATACCAGTTGGAGATCCTAAATTGCGCGTGGAATGGCTACGTAATGGAGTGCCAATAGAAGCATGTAAGTTAATATTATTTTACTTAAATAATTTTGCTGAATTTTTTATAAATATAATTAATTTATTAAGAGATAGAATAATGCAAATTGCATATATAATAATATATTTTATTCTATTTCAGCAAATCGTCTCACAACTATGCACGACTTTGGATACGTGGCACTCAACATGAAGTATGTAAATCCAGAAGATTCCGGAACATATACATGCAGAGCAATCAATGAATTAGGAGAGGCTGTCACATCGTCAAAACTCTTCGTTCAATGTAATATTTTATTTCTATTGGCTAGCTCTTCTATTTTACTATGTCTAATTACTAAATTGAAAAAACTGATTGAAATAAGTTTTTCCTTCTAAAAAGATTAAAAATAGTATTTTTTTAACTATGTGATAATATTTTACAGAAACTACCTAACTATTTTTAAACGATTTTATTCAACATTTAATTTTGACCTATGTAGTAGGTAGCATCACTATATTTTCATTTGTTTTGTTCAGTATATTTATTATAAAATTAAACTAGAAGAGCTTATTACTAATTAAGACGAGATTTATTTCTTTGTTTAAGTCGTATTAAACTATATGAACAAAAAAATATATATTATAATTATAAAAATTAACTACGACAGATTCATTATACAACAATACAACAGTGAATAAAAAAAACTAATCTCATATGTAGATTTAACATTTTTTAAAACAAAAAATAAATATAACATACCTTATTGAATCAATTTGATTACATTACAGCTAAAGCTTCGTTGCAATTTGACAGTCAGCATGAGAATGCTCTGCAGAAAATACACCAACTTGAAGATAGCTCCAGATATCAACGTAGGGAAGAAGAAGAGATGATTGTCAATCAACCACCCAGATTTATAACCCAACTGAATGGCCCGTCTAACCTGGTGGAAGGTCACAGTGCTCACTATGAATGCCGCATTGAACCATATCCAGATCCCAACCTCAGGGTGGAATGGCTTCTTAATGGTAAACCCCTGCAGAGTGGTCACAGATATAGAACCACTTATGACTTTGGGTTCGCTTCTCTCGATGTCCTATCTGTCTATGCTGAAGATTCAGGCGAATACACATGCCGGGCTACCAACAAACTTGGAAAAGCCCAATCATCTATCAAGTTGAACGTTACATGTGAGTATATAAAAAAGCAACTCTCTAAAGTTTTAAAAGCACTAAATAAACCTTTTGGGATTCATTTTATTTCTTATGGATTATTTTACATACAACAATAACAATTCCTTTGTACCGGAATATTTGATGTCCAATGAACCATGAGATGATATAGTGAAAACGAAGGTTTTTCTGTGTTTAGAATAGCTTTATCGGCCACTTATGAAAATCAAGTAAAAATTGTAAAGGTTCAACTAAGAATGAACACATATTTGATCTAAGATAAATAATTAAATTTACTATTTTTAGCTAAAGCTTCAATCATCAGAGATACTCAACACGAAAGTGCCCTTGAGAAAATTCAGTATTTGGAAGACGACAGCCGTTACAGGCGCGTGCAAAAAGATGACAGTTTCATTGTTGAAAAGCCTCAATTCGGAAGGCCACTTAAGAATGTGCAAGTTATGGAAGGTACAGCTGTACACCTAGAAGCCACACTCACACCGGTCAACGATCCAACGATGCGTATCGAATGGTATTGCAACGGAAGACCCATCCAACAAGGTCACAGATTCAAGACCACTTATGACTTCGGATTTGTCGCTCTGGACATACTGTATGCTTACGGAGAAGACACTGGCACCTACATGTGCAAGGCTATCAATGCAGTAGGCGAAGCAGTTACCACTAGCTCTGTTAAAGTTGATGGTAAGTTTTTTGAAAAATTTATTGATTTAGGGCCGGTCTTATAAACGTCCGTTAGTTAGATTTCAGACCAAACAAACCGAAATTTGATACAAATGCTCTATATTTCGTCTTATAACAATCCGTTAGTTAAATTTTAGTAAAATTTTACCGATAGCCTTTACCGACGGTCGGACCACCGATAAGCGTTCGTTAACGATAAGTTATGGAAGTATTGAGTTTTACCATGCTTGTTTTTTTGTGTTGAGGTACATTTTTAATATTACGAATATTTTGAAATAAAGTTTAGTTATAGTTTTTTTTTAGTTTTATATTTTTTGGATTTTTATATTGAATTGCTTTTTTTCGATAAAAATGTCGGCCGACAGTGATTTTGAATAACCGAAACGAATTTGATTACCTACAAGTTTGTGTTTGACCAAATAATATTTTATTATTTCAACATGACATTGATGACACTGAATTTCGTTTTATTTTAATTCTTTTTTTTTTTTAATTTTAAATAAAAATAAAAAAATGAATGGATAAATAATTGTAAATAGTTACTACATATGCATTAAGTTTTTTAAATTTCATTTTAATGCCATAAATTAGGCATAAATGCTTGTGATATAAGTGAACACAATCAGTTGAGGCGAGATTTGAACCCGCGTCCACTGAATTACTAATCCAGCGCGCTAGCTAAATAATAAAGGATTATCACCATTTTTGTAATTTTTGATATTGTTTGAAGTAATAAAAAAAAATTAAACACTCTCTGTTTATATATTGCAATGACAGCACCGCTTTATCCATTACAATCCATTATAGTCCATTACAAATCTAATGAATATCCATTGTAGTCTAATTAGACTGTAACTGTCAAATAAACGGACAGTTAAAATAGTTTTATAATACCGCCGATAGTAATATCTATTTAGGAACATCCATCCGTTAGTAAATCGTTAACATACTTACGAATATTTGGTCTTTCGTTTATAAGACCGGCCCTTAAAGTTTTAACCGAATGGGTATAATATTATTACTGAGTAAGAAAAGTATTTGAGCAATACGATTACTGTTGTGTTAAAACAATTTATTTTTACATTCTTAATAGTTTGACGACAAGATTTTAATTACGGGAGCAGATCATCAGATATTGAAAAACTTACAATATACTAACAATTTATTTAAAGGAGATAATGTGCTGATTTATTAGGTTATCAAATGATATAATCTTTCAAATAATACATTATCAATATAATCAATCCTTAACGTGAATTATCTTTTGGACTATAAAGTAAATAAAAATATTTTTGACAATTTTTCAACATCTCAATAGAGACGAATTTGGAATATTAAAGAAGAACCAGGAACTCGAGGCAACTACAGGGCTAACCTAATGTTTGCATATATGCAACTTTTAAAATATTCGAAATAAAAATATATTTCATACTGTTCATTTTTTATTTACAGCTAAAGCTGGATTGTATTTGGACACAATGGATGAACAGCGCTTGAAAAAGATTAGAGAACTTGAAAATTATGAGAGACCACAAAAGACCGAGGAAGAAAAACCAGGACAGAGGCCAGTATTCTTGACTGCCTTAACCAGTTTAGAAAGCTTGAAGGAAAGTGATAGAGCTCACTTTGAATGCAGAGTTGAGCCGATCAATGATCCCGATTTGAAGATAGAATGGTTCTTGAATGGAAACCTCATTAAAACTGGTCACAGATATAGAACTACTCACGATTTCGGATATGTGGCCTTGGATATTTTATATGCTTATGCAGAAGACTCTGGAACATACATGTGCAAAGCAACTAACAAACTAGGAGAAGCGGTAAATACGTGCACACTAAAAGTTGCAAGTAAGTATACGGAAACGCTTAATTAAACACGCTTTTTACTATACTGGATTGTTACACATTTTTTATTGTATACAATTTTATCTTTCAGGTCACAGAAGCATCGTATTTGATACTCAACATCCAAATGGTCTTGAAAAAATACGTTTGTTAGAAGCTCAAGGTCACCCTACCAGACTAGAAGTAGAGGAGCCTCTCGTCGGTCCACCGAAAATCGTCACAGAATTGAGAGGAACAACTCATGTGTTTGAAGGACAAGCTGCACACTTTGAGTGCCAAGTTGAACCTGTCCATGATCCTAATCTAAGAATTGAATTCTACCATAATGGAAAACCATTGCAATCAGCTGCTCGATTCCATATTACATTCGACTTCGGGTATGTTTCTTTGGACATTCAACATTGCGTTCCTGAAGATGCCGGTGAATACTCAGTGAAAGCCATTAACCAATTTGGACAATGCTCTTCCTCAATTTCCATGACTGTGACAGCTAAAGGAAGCATTATTCTTGAATCACAAAGGCCAGAAGGACTAGAAAAGATTAGAGAGTTGGAATCATCTGAGCCATTCAAGCGACCAGAAATTCCTGATCCGGTAACAAGGCAACGTCCAGTATTCACACAACCACTTCAAAATATCGATAATATCTTGGAAGCTCAGACAGCTCACTTTGACTGCCGTCTTATTCCCGTTGGTGATCCTACGCTTAAAGTCGAATGGTACAGAAATGAGAAACTACTGGAAGATAGTTCTAGAATTACTAAAACACATGATTTTGGTTTTGTGTCAATGACAATTCAACATGTTCGTGATGAAGACCAAGGTGTATACATTTGTCGTGCATCCAATGCATTAGGAGAGGCCGTTACTACTGCAGCAATGAAAATAAAAAGTATGTTAAAATTATAAAATGTTAATTATTTTTTTTGGCATTTTTTATAATATCTCTATAGAGACGAAGCGGGAATATATTTATAGGAGAACCAGAAAATCAGGCACCAATGTTTGCGTATCATAAAAATATCCGAGTTATATTTACTTACTACTGCTTAAAATGAAATAGTATCATACATAAATTAACATTAAAATTTATTATATTTTATTTTCAGCTAAAGCACCCATTCAACTTGAAACACAACATCCAGAAGGCATGAAGAAAATATTGAGGTTAGAAGAAGCACATCCAGAAAGAGCTGAAGAACCAGAGAAAAGGTTCGAGAAACCAATATTTACTCAAGTCCTGACCGGTCCATCTGAACTATGGGAAGGACAACATGCCCATTATGAAGCACGTGTGGTCCCCGTTGGCGACCCAAGTCTTAGATTTGAATGGTTCATAAACGGAGTTGAACTAAAAATGGGTAAGTTATATAATTGTTTAATAATCAATACACATAAATATTATTACATTATTAAAACATTTGCATTATTTTATCTTTATGCTTTTCAGGTTCAAGATTCCGAACGACTCACGATTTTGGATTTGTCACACTAGATATTAACTCTGTAGTAAATGAAGATTCCGGATTGTACATGTGCAAAGCTATAAATAATTCTGGAAGCACTGTATCATCGATAGCGTTGAAAGTAAAATCAAAATCTACCATCATTCAGGATGCTCAACGACCGGAATCATGGGAACAAATTCAACTTAAAGAAGCGGCAATGAATCGTGTCCCAGACATGTTTGTGGATTCAGCCCCAACTCAAGCACCAATATTTACTACACACTTGAAGAGTTACGATAAACTGGTTGAAGGACAACACGTTTACCTTGAAGCACAAGTTGAACCGAGAACAGATCCTAATCTAAGAATCGAATGGTTCAAAAATGGAATTTCTTTAACAACAGGATCAAGATTAAAGAGTACATTTGATTTCGGTTTAGTTACACTTTCCATTAATGGACTTCGAGAAGATGATTCAGGTATTTACACATGCAAGGCAACAAATATGTTTGGTGAAGCTGTTTCTACGTCATCCATCAAGATTGAGGATCGCCATTGGCTTTTGGGAGATACTCTACACCCTGAATCATTGGATAGAATTGGGTCTTTGGAACAACCAAAACCAGGAAAACCTGAAACACAAGAACCAACATTCGAATCACCTGTATTTATTACACATTTGAACAACATTGTATGTAAAGAATCCGACAATATTCACTTTGAATGCAATGTTGAGCCATCAAGAGATCCTACTTTAAAAATAGAATGGTTTGTCAATGGCAAACCTCTGCCATCAGGATCTAGATATAAAACAACTCATGACTTTGGATACGTATCCTTAGATATCACACATACTTATGAAGAAGATTCCGGAATTTATACATGTAAAGCGACAAATAACAAAGGATCTGCCACTACATCAGGTTCATTGCGTTGCACAGCTGCTGAAAATATATACTTACAGACACAACATCCACAAGGAAAAGCAGGTTTAGAAGCAGTAAATGAAGCTGAAGATGCCTTTGCAAATAAACAAGCACGTCCACCAATGGCTCCAGATACAGAATTTGATAAACCAACATGGGTAGTACCGTTTACTTCCGAGATTGAACTAATTGAAGCTGACTGCTTACATTTAGAAGGACAAGTGGAACCCAAACATGATCCTAACTTGAAGATAGAATGGTATCTTAATGGAAAAGTCCTAGAACATGGTTCTCGTTTCAAAATTACAAGTGATTTTGGATTTGTTACTCTAGATGTCACCGATATATATGAACGTGATAGTGGAATATATACATGCAAAGCCTTTAACAGACGAGGCGAAGCATTCACATCATCATCCATTAGTGTGATCACCAAAGAGAACTTGATTGAACGTACACAACATCCAAAAGGAGCTGAAGGCATGGAAAAGATACAAAATTTGGAAGATTCGTTGAAAAAAGGTGACAGCAAAATTGCAGATCTTGATGGAGGTAGAGCACCAGAGTTCACATCAGTATTCCAGGATATAATAGACATCAGCGAAGGGCAAATCGCTCATTACGAAGCATCCTTAATCCCTACGGGTGATCAAACTATGGTTATTGAATGGTTCTATAACGGAAAGAGTATTGAGGCTAGCCATAGAGTAAGAACTGTTTACGCATTTGGTATGGTAGTATTAGAGATTTTGGGAACAAAGATATCGGATTCCGGCATCTATACATGCCGTGCCACGAACAGATGGGGAAAAGCAGAACTCAGTGTGAAATTAGAATGTGTCGATAAGACCAAGGGACAAAAACCAAAGTTCACAACACAGATTCAAACATTAGAAGGACTGAAAGATGGCCAGTCTGCACACTTCGAATGTACATTGATACCTGTAGATGATCCTGATATGATTGTAGAATGGTTCCATAATGGAAAACCACTCAGGCATTCAACTAGAATAAAGATGGTTTCCGATTTCGGTTTTGTATTGATGGACATTGCTTACGTTCAATCACACGATTCTGGAGAATATGTCTGCAAAGCAACTAATAAATACGGTTCAGACACTACCAGAGGTTCAATAAAATGCTTCGGTAAGGGTGGCGTTTATTACGATAGTTTGCAACCTGATTCATTGGCCAAAATTAGGGAATTGGAAAGCTTACAAGGTCAACATGCTCAAGCTCCTGCTACCCCAAGTGCCCAACCACCTAAATTCTTAACACAAATTTCTGATGTTACCAAACTGGTTGAAGGACAAAGTGCTCACTTTGAAGCTAGACTAATTCCAGTCGATGATCCAGATCTTGTAGTTGAATGGTATTATAACGGTAAGAAATTACCACATGGTCATAGATACCGAACATTCCACGACTTTGGAATTGTGATTTTGGACATCTTATATTGCTACGAAGAAAATTCAGGTACATATGAATGTATTGCTACAAATAAACTTGGACGTGATACTACTAAAGCTACACTGAAATGCACTTCTAAGGAAAATCTTATTTTGGATTCTCAACTGCCAAAGGTAATTTTTTTCATTCAATATTTGAAAAAAAAGGTAAATATTTGATAAACGCATTCGTTAAATTATTTGAAAAGTAATGCCCACTTCAAAAAGTTATCATATATTGTTTTTAAAATTATAATTTATTAATGACGTAAATGAATTAACACACAAATACCTATACTTAGCTTGTTTTTCTAGTTATGAAAAAATATTTATCTTTATATTTTTTTAGATGGGGAATTACTGATGACCTTGCTTATTATGTGCAATGTTATTTTTTTTTATAATTAGATTAATTGTTGTATAAATAATTTACTCGTAGATTAAATAAATTTTACGTGAACACAATTTCAGGGCATGGAAGGAGGTTTAGAAAAACTACAAAATTTGGAAGACTCTATGATCAAGACAAAAGATGAAAAAATTACAGAGGAAAAAGGAAAGGCTCCAGTATTTACCGTTCCATTCTCAAATCTGGATAACTTGCGTGAAGGAGAAAATGCTCACTTTGAAGCTCGCCTTATTCCAACTGATGATCCTAACTTAAAGGTAATACTTCTGATTTTACTTTCAAATACACTCAGCTAGACTGTGGAACAGCCTAAATAATAATGTAAAGTCGTCTCAATGCATAATAAAATTAATTGATAAATTCAGTATTTATTAAACGCGTCCTTCAATTCCCTTCTTCCTTTCATCATTTCTATGATCAGTCTGTTTTTTATGTATTTTATTTTACTTTATGTTATTGTACTGAATTTACTTGATAATTCGCGTTTTTTGTGTAGTTAAAAGATATTGCTTTACGATAAAAAACACGATTGATTCGAATAATTTTCTATAACTATAATACTTTCCTTAATCATATAAGAATAATAAATACTTCCTTGCACCCTGCGCATTTGGCTAGTTTATTGTCATATGACAATTTATTCCAACTAACCGGTGTTTCCAGCCCAGATAAATTAATTTAAATACATTTCTCCTCTGTTGGGCACCCAACCCAGGATGCCCGCACTTACCATCTGGCAACGGCGATTGGAATATATAGATATATTTTATTTAAAATACGACTTTCAAACATAAATGTAAGGATATTAATATTCAATCAAGTGAGCATTTTTGATGTCAAATAACCCATCTCCCTTCTTTCCTTAAATCCCTAGTCCCTCTCCCACCACCTTTCCATCTACCCCTTTTTTCCTTTAAATAATTTGTGATTATATGCTTATAATGTATCAATTCTTAAGTGAAAACCTGCTATTAGTTTCCTTGTTAATGTAACCAAATATTTATATCTATATGTTGTACAAATAAAACAAAACTGTTGGTTTTATAATCAATAAATAAATCAATAAAATAAACGCGTTTGTCTACTATTCTGTGATAAAATTAAATATTTTATTATATTTGGTATTTTATATCACTTTTTATATGTGATATTGTTTCATAAATTATGTATTGACTTTGTAATTATTTCAGGTTGAGTGGTTCTGGAATGGAAAATCTTTGAAAACCGGATCGAGATTTAGGACTTTCTGTGACTTTGGATTTGTTATTCTTGAAATATCACCAATATATCCAGAAGATTCTGGAGAGTACTCTTGCAGAGCAATTAATAAATATGGACAAGCTGTAACAACGGCTTCGATGAAAGTACAGGGCAAGAGGAATATTATTTTGGAATCACAACTTCCAAAGGGTATGGAAGGAACAATCGACAAAATTGCCGCATTGGAAGGATTATCTGGTGCACCAGGCCCAATGGCCCCAGAAGAAGACATCGGTAACCCTCCGGAATTCATTACAACTCCAGCTGATTTGATTCTGGGAGAAAACTCATTGGCTCATTTCGAATGTAGACTAACACCTGTAAACGATTCGAGTATGCGCGTAGAATGGTTCCACAATGGTAAGGCATTATTAACAGGATCCAGAATCAAAACAATTAATGATTTTGGATTCGTTATTCTAGAAGTTGCTGGAGTATACCAACGCGATTCTGGACTTTATACATGCAAGGCTACAAACAGACACGGAGAAGCAACAGTATCGTGTAAACTTCAAGTTAAAGGTCGCCAAGGAATAATTCTTGAGCCCCAGCTACCTTCCAATTTCAAAACTGGAACAGAAAGCATACAAAAACTCGAAGAAACACTACACAAGCGTGATGAAATTACAGTTGAAGATGAGAAACCAAATCCACCCAAATTTACAGTAGAAATAAAAGATAACATTGATATTCCGGAAGGTGCTCCAGTTCACTTCGATTGTCGCGTAGAACCAGTTGGCGATCCAACTATGAGGATTGATTGGTTCCAAAATGGAAAACCATACGCTACCGGATCTCGTGTTCATATGTTAAACGATTTCGGTTTTATTGCTTTAGACATTGATTATACCTATGCAAGAGATTCCGGTGAATATATTTGCCGAGCAACGAACAGATGGGGATCTGCAACCACTACTGCTAAAGTAACAACTAGCTCTAAGAGGGATATCGTTTTAGACTCTCAATTACCACAAGGTATGAGTGGAGAAAAGATCAAAGAATTAGAAAGAGGTCGAGTATCAGATGCTCCCAAAGAAGAACCAGCGATGTCACCTCCAAAGTTTATTACCCAAATTCAATCGCATACAGTAGAAGAATCTGAAGCGATAAGATTCGAATGTAGAGTAGAACCGAAAGAAGATCCAAATCTACGTATCGAATGGTACAGAAACGGCAAACCATTGCCTTCTGGCCATAGATACAGAACTGTTTATGACATGGGATTCGTATCATTGGACATTCTTTATGTATATGCTGAAGATTCTGGTGAATATACCTGCAGGGCTGTTAATAAACTTGGAGAAGATTTCACTAGAGCGACAGTCTCGTGCAAGGGTATGTTATACTTATTAAATAACCTTTAATTATCCGTAAAAAAATGTCAATTTTCCTTTTTAATAAATTTATAATCATAATTTTACTTTATATTTTCAGAACTACCTTCAATCATTTTGCAAAACCAAGTACCAAAGGGAATGAAAAAATCTGAGACACTGATGCAAATGGAAGCAACAATTAAGAAATATACATCAGAAATATTCCTAACAGAGGACGATTTATATGATCCAGACAAGAGACAGCCTCCTAGATTCGTTACTCAAATTCAGAATCAAGAAGATCTGGTGGAAATGCAAGTTACTAAATTTGAATGCCAGTTGGCTCCTGTAGGTGATCCAAACATGAAAGTTGAATGGTTCTTCAATGGAAAACCATTATCACACAGTAAGTACCTACGTACATGAGATATTAAGTTTGGATAGATCTATTATTTTTTGTTTTTTTTTTTTGATAAACAAATAACTAACCGTCATATAATAATGGTGTATTGGAAATATAAATACTTCATTTTTTTATTTCTTCAATGTCTTTTTTTCTATTTTCAGAGAACAGATTTACTCCTATCTACGACTTTGGCTACGTGGCAATGAACTTTGGCTGGGTATATCCTGAAGACAGTGGTGAATACTTATGTAGAGCAACAAATTTGTACGGCATGGATGAAACGAGGGCTATTATCAAAACAGCTGGCAAACCAGGAATCATCTACGACTCTCAACTGCCTAAGCACATGAAGAGTATCGAAAAGATTCGTCAAATGGAAGCCCTTTGGCAAGTGTGAGTATTAGTCAAGATTTTCAATTTTTAACTGGATTTTTTCACATGCGATTACTAACTTACAATTTATTCATTTTAAAATATAAATAAAATGAAAATTTATTAGATAAATGTAAAATGAAAGATAACTTTCAAACGCCATTGATTCTCAAAAATTCTACATATATGTTATCATTCGCCTTCTGGAGAATCATAACATATTTTACGAGACATAAGTTTGACAGCTTTTTATAGTGTTGGCGAATTCGTGAGTTTTTCTCCCCATTGGAATCGCAACGCTCTTTTTCGGCACCACATTTTATAAGATTATGAAATTCTTTAGCCAACTCATATGTTCAAGTTTTATTTAAAATATATAATATATTTAACAGTTCGAGACAATCTTTCTTCTCTGTCCCAAATCGCAGATTATTATTTTCTCAATCCTACAATTTTCAATTATTTAAATTGCAACGGTTGGTTATATATTCACAGAGTACCTGAAGATGTGACAGATGACACAAAGCCTCGCACAGCGCCAGTGTTCGTGAGCAAACCTGAACCAGCAACGGTGGAAGAAGGAGAATCAGCGAGATTCTGTTGCAGAGTCACTGGACACCCCAAACCCAGGGTTATGTGGGTAGTCAACGGGAACACAGTAGTAAATGTGAGTATAGATATCGATACACCGGAATGAAACTTTAGTTAATTAACAAATTTAAGTCGCTAGATAATTTGTCTTCGACATAAATCAATTTCTTAAAGATTTTGTTTTGGTAGGGTTCCCGCTATAAATTGACATACGATGGCATGTACCATATGGATATACCAAAGACCCGCCAATACGATACAGGAAAAATAGAAGTGATTGCCAGAAGTTCAGCTGGACAAGCTGTTGCCGCTACAGATCTTAAAGTTATACCAAGGCACGACGATTACAGAGGTGTACTTAAGAACTCTCCAAGACGTAAGTTTTATCAATACACTCTACAAAAAAACGCTTATGCAAGTTACAATACAAACATTATAAAATATTTCATAGTAATATTCGATAGAATTATCCATTGTCTATATTGCCTTGGTCATACATAGTTGTCTTATGTAAATATATTATTTAATACCTACATTATAATATATAGATTCAGTAGTACAAGTATTAATATAATATTATGTATACATAACATTCTATAAATATATTATATACATTATATCAATAATACAATAATTATACATATTTCAAATATAAAAGACTGACCTATATTAAAAATACTATTCATATTTATAAAATATTTAGTTGTAAAATAACATCCTATTCATAATATATTCTATAATTAATTTATGTTTATTTCTGAAGCAAATCACATCTGCTTACAGAATCTTATCATCTCATCACTATGTACCACCAATTACAAACAATTAGCGCTTATCTGACCTGCTTTCTTATAATTCTTAATAATTATCAACATTTACATTGCTTTAACACAACATTCTCTTACATTTACAAAACGCATTACATTCCTATCCAATACACCCATTCCTTGCTTATATGGTTGTCTTCGAGAAGCTTAGTACCTGTGCCGCATCTCCATTTCTGCTATCGAATTACGCTTTTGGCTACCGTAAGAAGAACTTACAGGTATGATCTCATTTTAAAATATAATATATGACAAGACTACCAATTGATGTAATTATTAATATGTCTTATTCATTTTACAACAGCATGGTATGACTACGATCTAACCCAGTACCAAAAGGAAAGAAGTGAGACAGAACTCGAAAAGACCTTCGAAGAAAGACAAACTTTAGCTCGCCAAGGTGGTCTTGATCATAGGCCGGAGATAAAATCAAAGACTTTGAAAGAACCAGAAACCGAATGGCAACAGTCCGTTAGAAGGAAGAAGAATGAAGAGTATTATAATAAGCTCCAAGAACTTGAAAATGATCAAGTAGTAAAAGAGTCTCGACTCCGTGAAGCTAATCGACAATATGCCATCCCCGGAGAACAGGTCTTGCAAAGCTCATTAGCAAAGGGAATGGCCCAGAAATACCAAGAAAATCTGTAAGTTTAATCTATATTTAATTACTTCATACATACTTATACACTTACTGATACATATAATACAGCAAAAGAAAAGACTTAAATTGTAAAATCTTAATATTTTCAAAGAACACAAATTAAAACTGTTTGCTTGATACTTTTTGATGTTGATAACAATGATTTTCTTTATCCCACAGAGAACAAGAAACAAATGTGGAAACCACAACGGAAGTACGCAAAATGGCCAGACCTATTCCAGACCCATCAGAATCAACGATTCACGGAAAAGAAGTCCATATTGCGAAACAGAAACAAACACAAAAGGAAGTTGTAGGTGATACAGAAATAACCAGGAAAATAACATCAACTGAAACTACTGAAGTTGAACATAAAGCGAAAACACAAGAACGTATCGTACAGGGTCCAGTGAAACCATCAAACCCACCAGTATTTACCAAGAAAATGCAACCATGCCGTGCATTTGAACAAGAACAAGCGAGGTTCGAGGTTGAATTTGATGGAGATCCATTACCCACCATCAAATGGTTCCGCGAAAACTTCCCAATCAAAAATTCACCAGATTTCCAAATCCACACATTCAGTACAAAATCAATCCTCGTTATACGACAAGTCTTCATGGAAGATTCTGCTGTATTTGCCTGTGTGGCAGAAAACCGCGGTGGAACTGCTAAATGCAGCGCTAACTTGGTCGTAGAGGAAAAGAGACGCCAAGGCAGAGGTGGTGTAGTACCACCAAGTTTCTTAGTAACTGCACAAAATACAACTGTCGCAGCTGGACAATTAGTGAGGTTCGACACAAAAGTAACCGGAACGAAACCTATGGATGTATACTGGCTCAAAAATGGAAAGAAAATACAATCAGACATGAGAAACAAAGTTCTCGAAGAGGATGGCACCTATACACTCCTGATCATTGAAGCTTACACCGAGGACTCGGGTAAATATGAATGTGTCGCTATAAACGGCGCCGGAGAGGCACGATGCGATGCAGAGTGCTTTGTCAATGCTCCTACTTCACCTATGAAAAGCAAACCAGCTACAACCGCCGGTAACAAGTCACCCGAAATTTTACTACCCTTGAAAGACAGGTCGATCGTTGAAGGACAGTCCGTCGACTTCAAATGTAAGATAACCGGCAAGCCGTACCCGACAATTCAATGGGAGAAGGGAGGAAAAATAATCAAGCCATCCAAGTACTTCCAAATGACAACAAGGGGAGAAGAGAATACACTCCACATTTCAGAAGCCTTCCCCGAAGACGAAGGAGTTTACAAATGTATCGCGACAAACACAGCTGGCAGAGTGGTTACAACAGCAAACCTTAAAGTCACCGCGCCAGATTCCTCGGAGGCACTCCCTACACTCACCCCACTGAAGGACGTCATCGTCTACGAAGGAGCACCCGCACAGTTCAAGACAATGATTACCAGCAAAACGAAACCGACCATCCAATGGCTGAGAGAAGGCGCTCTTATTCCAACTACACCAGATTTCCAGGTGAGCATTTTTATATGAATTCTACATTTCTTTATAAATTTATTTTACCAATTTAGTTCCAACAATCAATTTCTATATAAGATGCAGTCAACTAAATTTTCTAGGGTAGTTAAATACCAATATTTTTTTCATAAATTACTCATTAACTAATTAATTACTCACAAGTTATAAAAAAACTGTACATCCATTATAGCCTAAGAGCCAGTAACTGCTAGACTAACATCATGGTATTAAAGGGTGTTTTTTCTGTCAACGGATACCACATCAGGTTTCAACGTATGGATATTATGGACCCTGGGTAGCGGTGGCTTTGGCCGAAAACAGCCTTCAAAATATCGAAATTTCCTTTTTTTACACGTCAGTTATAGTTGGAAGTGTTACATAATTAAGCGTGATTTTTTTCTATGTTTACTATTGAAATCACGTACACTTTGATTGGTGGCAATCCCTCGACAGACACCTTTAAAGTTGAATCGTTCAAAGTTGACCGAATACAGAAGAGACTAATAAATTATAATGCTGTACACATTGCCAATTCACAAAACAAATGGTTTGTGAATTGGCAATGTGTTTTGCACGTACGGAAATGAATTAACAATAATCTATTAAATTTTTATGTGTCTGTAGGATCGTTCCACCAACCAAGGTGTCTGTGAATGGAATATGTGATTTTTAATAGTATTCTTTAGTACCTAAATATAAAAAGATCACGCTTTGTACTATATCGCTTCATACTAAAACTGACGTGTTATTATATCAACTGTCAAAATTTTTAAAGCTGTGTACGGCAAAACCTACCGCTATCCAGGGTTCATAGTATCCATTCGTTGATACCTGCTGTGGTATCCTTCATAGAAAAAAATCACTCTTTACACATGACTTAAGTCTGACAATGGCTGACTCATCATCTATTACAACAAATAAGCTACAGCGCCCTTGGAGTGATCTTATATCACTAAACGGCGCATTATAAATTTTAATTATTATTATTACGTTTGTTTTTTCCATATTCATTCTATAAAAAAATATATTGTTCGGAGTAGATGTTTCTGGTTCGTTTGTACCTGCAATTTGTATGAATACTATTTAATATATTGATTGTGTACTTTTCCCAGATGATACACGAAGGAAACAATGCCGTCCTCCTCATAGCCAACACCTACGAAGAAGACACGGGCATATTCACATGCCGCGCAACGACATCTGCCGGTCAAGTGGAAACATCTGCAAAGCTCGTGGTCAAAAGTAAGCCATAGATGATATTGATCAGTTGCGGTCAACAACAGGTCTTGGATCTCCTCTTGAAGGGAATGGGTGACAAACACACACACAGAATATGCCAAATTTATTAAAAATTAAAGAAAGAAAAATAAAAACAAAAAAAAAACACGCTTTGGATTTGTTGACGGAAGGGCACAAATTAAAGAAAAACGGATTGAAACAAACGAGAAAAGTATTTTTTTTTGAGACGAGTCGAGCGGTACGTTTCTTTTTCATGTGACCCTCCGCCCAAAACCAAAGTTCTAATTTATATAATTATTCTCTAATATCTTCCACAATATTATGATAATTATCTCGAGGAGGTGTGAGACGCGTTTCATTACATTTAACGGGTTACCCTTTTATTGGCGTAGAACATATCAGAAGGAGGTGAGATATCTCACCCAGTCCCTTCGATTAATAATGTCACACTAATTGTATATTTATTGTTTGTGCAATATCTACATATACAGGAACTATCTAAGTATTACTTACATCAAAATCAATATTTTCTTATTATATATTTATAAAAAAACACTGTTATGTAGATTTTTATAGTTATTGTTTTATCTCCTATATTTAGTATGAGTGAAAAATTAAAGCGTTAAGTGAAATAAGCTCTTTTTCGTTATTTTTATCATGATTTCGCTATTTTTTTATATAATCTAATATAACATTTTTGCTGCTTCTATGAATAAAATCGATATCAACTAAAACATATGTTTCAGTGCGATTCTTCCTACCTAAATAAATACCTGTATCTAAAAATAATAGAGGATTAATATTAAAAAAAAAACATTTACTTCAAATAATAAAAATCCTCAACACAGAGTCAATGGGACACCAAGGTGTCAACGGCGATATACTCGTGCGTTATAATATATTACTATGATTATATTTCTGGTCCAATTGATTTTGTCCAATGTCCAACTAGGAAATTTATAACACATTACCATTATAATATAATATTCTCATTGAGAACTTGCGATCCCATCGACTCTGATGATCACCTGTCACTTTTAACTTTAAAGGCGCTCAAAACGCGGCCGAATAGACATTGCTCTAATCTTCCTTTTGAAGTTTTGTCCTTGACATTTCGCAAGCATGAGCGAAGCATATTAAGTAGACGTCAAAGATTATCATAAAGTGTAAATGTTTCAGATCACACAATAAAAATAATAATAATCTTAATATGAGCCGCTTATTGATACAACACAATGTAATACTATTTTAGTACACCGACTCATAAAAATAATTATTAAGTCATTATTAAGTAAGTTAATTTAATTCATAATACATACGAGTAATTAATATACTATATATTTATCTACTGACATCTTCATATTTATGAGATACAACTAACACTACATAAACTTAAATGAATGAATGTTTTAAACACCAATAAAAGGCTTGACTCGCACGATCCTTCATAACAATCGTTTTCTAATGCACGTTTGCATTGTTTTATTTTTTTTGATTATACCTACATTAAATATATTATTTCAGCGATTATAATATAATATTATACTCCTCGATTTAAACCAAAAAGAGAATATTTTGTATTATTCAAATATTGTCGTATGACAAGTGTTAACAAAAGTGGGGTAAAAATAGTGCATTAAAATCGTCAATTTAAAAAAGGAAACCACGAAACCATATATTTTTATTATCAAAAAACTGGACAAAGTATTATTTTTCTAATAACCTCCAGATGTTCCGTGTAATTTTTTAAATAAGTTTTGAAATATTTAATGCAAAATATACATTCATAGAAAGAGATGAGCATTCATAAGTTTTGTCAATACTTAATTTTATGCAGTTTAATGTGAATAATTGTTATCAATATTACATTTTATAAATATTCATTTTTCATTAATATCAATTAATAAATTATAGTATTTTAATGTATTTCATAAAATCATTCTATCAATTTTGTGTATACTTAAGAATTTAACTTATTTTTCTAATGATATTGTCTAGAGGCACTGCTATGAGTAAATGTATTTATATTAATTGTATTAAATGAGAATTGTGTTACTAAAACAAATCAAAACATAATATTATTATGATGTATTTATAATATTAAGTAAGGATTGGTTGAAATAAATATTGAATTATTAAATATGGCATTTTTCAATACCTAGTGATTTCAATGGTATTTGAAACCTTGCGTGAGATTCCCGCACATATGATATATGTGTGTTCTCACAAGTTGATGGAAACGTAATAGTATCCACACGACATGAATACCTGTTAGAATAGGTTGAAAAGTTGAAACACAGAGTGTTGAATGGGAGAGATTGTGCATTTTGCACACGTTCCCAAGGTGATGTGCAGCATACCTACACGATAAATCGAGCAAATCACTGAGAAAAGGAAAAATTAGTACAGACAGTGTGTTCCTAGGTTGAGCCATATAACTATTCCAGATTAGCGCGGCTTGGAAGTATCTATGTATGTATCTCACTCATGTGGTTGGTTGGTTACATCGTCAGGTGAAGAACACCGGGCACATTGCACACGGCCCAAGACTCCCGCTACGACCGCCAACATCTAAATTAGGTCCACCGACGTACACGACGACACACGTCGGTTAAAATAAAATTTAAAAAAAAAACATACACTCCTTGGACCTATATTTACATTCTTACTCACGCAGGTGCATCATTATGATAAACTCTGCCAGGCTATTTCAAACACTCTGAATCAATCCACTATTTATAAACACAATGTTTCAAACAGTTTCTCTCTCTCTCTCTCAATCTCTTCATTGGAAATATGAGTAATCACAAAGTCATTATTATATTACATCTTAAACATCTAATGTCATCCACAATCAAATTACAATATTATATGAATGGATCTCACACATCTAAAATATAAATAATAATCAATGGTTTAAATACAAATAATATCTTACAGGCATTACAACAAATAACGGGGTATAAGAAAATAAAAACACAATATATTTTTTAAAATATTATATTATTTTTAACATGTATCAAAAGAACATAACAAAATATTAGATTTTAATAAAACTTTAAATATTATTTTTATTTATTTAAATCAAGATCTCAAATCACAAAACATAATATATGCAAACAAACAACAATATTTTGGAAAGTATTTATGAAAAACAAATAAAACAATATTATTTAAACCACAAAAAAATGTACATATTTAATTTATAAATTCACGATTTGAGTCGGTATTTAAATAAACAAAAAAAAACATATTCATTTGACACCATTCATTGTCATTAACGATTGTTTAAAACACAAATACAAAACTACAATGTAACTCAAAATGAAAAATAAAACACAATTTTAAACTAAAAATCGCACTAGAGGATTTAAATCACAAAAAAAATGTAAGCCGGCACAAAAAGTCTCATAAAATAAAACACAATACTTCGCGGTGGCCAAAACATGGAAACAACAACGCGGCGAGCGATCGGCGCGGCAGTGCGAAGAGAAGGCGGCGGGCCCCGGTGCGCGATAGCCCGCGAGGACGCACCGGCACCGCCGCCGCCGGACGGACACCTGACCGCCGCAGAGGACAAACGAAGACTAGCGTCCCGTCACAACTCCCAAGCCTCACCTGAGCAACACACCCACCCACCCGTGCAGATGATATAACCGCGGTGGCCAAAGCAACGTGCGCTAGGGACGACACGTCAGACGGACAATTATTTTTATACATGCACATTCACCACATAATATATTGATTGCTCTAAATATAATAACTATAATATTGTGTGCACGTAATGTTTTTGAATGATACATTTATACTATGTCTCGCTTTTCAATAATACCGCTGCTCTAGTGATAATAAATACCTAGTCTATTAACTCCCATAGTACAATGATGGAGCATGATTTGACGCATACTTCTTCCACAATTTTTTTTTTCTATTTGTTAACAATAACTGATGCTGGATAGCTTTTATTTGTTATTAATAAATGTGTATATATAATAATTATGTGTTGTCTTTATTGTAACGATGAAAAGCTTCACAAAGTTGTGTATAGAAATAACGAAAACGATAATATGTCATAGGACCTTAGTATACTGTTCTCAAATGCTTTAAAATTTATGATAGGTAGATAGATATTCTCTATGATATAAATCCTATTTTAAAATACAGTCACTTATACCTGGACACACTGCAAAGGTGGGTAATTTTGTCATCTGATATTATTTGTTGAAATTATTACAAAGGACAAGGATTTTGAAATCGTACACAAACTTGTGAGTACCTATACAAAATTACACACAACGATAATATCTATTTTATTATTTAACAATATATCTGCAAATTGTTCTTTGTCTAGTCTGACAATGGCAAATTAACGAAAAAAAATATTTTAGGTTAATATGAAAAGAATCTGATGATCTGTTTTACTGATACATCAGTGTAAAAACATATTTGAAACATAAAAACTAGTCATTGTTTTATTTACCTAAAACATTTTTTTTTATTAATATTCTTCATTACATTTAAAACAAATATTTTTTAAAAAATACTGGTTATGTCGATGTTATTTAGTATGAAAAAAACATTCGAATTCACAATCATAGGTGTATTATAAAGTTTTTATCTCCAACATATTATCAGATTATAGGCAGTCCTCATTATTTTGATTATTATTTGACAAAAAAACACATGTTTAAGAAAATATGTTTTAGTAGGATATTATTAAGAAAACTAAATCCTAGTTTCAATTTTTGTAATTGTTATATATTGGTATGTTCTCAATCACACGAACCCTACTTGCTATATACATAGGTATACTTAACGAATATTAACACTGAAAAATTGCGTACAAAAACTTATTGATAAAATTAATTAAACTTATTAAGGCCCCTGTATAACTTGGGTATACTGATGTTCACAAATATTCACACTAGATTACCTTATAGTATATGAAACGCGACAAAATATTGTATATTATCACCAATCTGTGTTGTGTGCAATATTTTTCGTGAAATAAAGGTAAAATTAAAGTTTTATTTAAATAGCAAGATAATTAAAATAGTAAAAACTCAGCCGGTAGATTTTCATTTTTCATATTATCTTTCGATTTAAGTAAAAATCTATTTCATAGGTCTTGTAGTTGTTTAGTTACATACAACAAAAAAATTAAAAAAGGGTTTTATTAAAACTATTTTTACGAGAAAAGTATTAAACCAATTCAACTTCCAAGAAACTCACGCAATAGAATAAAGATGTAGTCCTTTTGAACTATTTAGTTCACTATAGACTCTTCTTTCGTACAAACAACATAGTGTAATCAACTTGACAGTGTGCTTTGTACGAAATATATATAATGCCATCGATTGCCAAAATCAAATAAAAAGGTTACGTAGGTATTGATTAATATTAGTTTCAAGACAACATATTAGATTTATAGATCCAGTGACTTTTCGTAATTTTTTAACTTAATAATTAATATTTTTGAATGTTCAATCTAATATAAAATAAAGTATGCGTAAGTACAGAGTAAATAAAGGTAAAGAGGTATCTACATATTTACTACATTTATTGGAAGTTTCTTGGTGAAACTAAAATTAAAACAAATAATGTATAATGAAAAAAATCTCAAGAGTTAGGATAAGGAATCATAAGATTGTACTCAAAAACTGCTTTTTTAGTAGGAGCCTTATTGAAGCTGCAAACATATAAAGTTATATAGAAAAATTAATAAAAAATAGCCAAATCGTTAAACTACAAACTATCGAAAGTAAATAATAAAAAAAAATGTGTAAAAAATCAAACAGCTATTTTACGCTCTTCGTAGAGGAGATTTTTGTACGAGCTTTGGTCCAAGTGACTTCTAATGATGAGATCTGGTGTTTTTATTTGATAATTTAATATTGTAACACCAGGCACCGGATTAGTATAGCGCTTCCAGTATTTTCTTAAATCATGGTTTACAAGTGTACCACAGGGTAATCGAAAATACAACAGGCAAATTAACATCTCTCAAAGAACAGCAATGTGGTTCGTCACCCCTGAATGTAGTGCCTTTTTAGGTGAGATGAGACCTTTTATAAGGTAACGCACACCCGCACACCTTTTTTCTGGTTATATGTATGATTATTTTTGATTTTTTGACTGCTAATTATTGATGGGATTCCATTATCAATTATAAAAAAATTACTTGAAAATAAGAAAAAACACAAATTTTTAACTTTTTTTCCACTAATTTAAAAATATTGACCACTACCCCCTGGTTCAGTAACTATTGTAACTAAAATAGGAACATACTATAATTGTAGATTTTAGATTTACGGTCTTATTTCAGCGTTATTAAATATCAACTTGGACTAAATGGAATAGGAACGTACCTATATTGGCCGGAACGTTCTTAAAAAGTTACTAAATCAGACGTATTTTAAATAATTATGTCTAACTCAGTAACTTTTTAAGTACGTTCCGTCCAAAATAGGTACCTACGTTCTTATTTTAGAACGTTCCGAATTTAGTTACAATAGTTACTCAATAGGGGGTACTGACGCGTATCGCTCAAAGAGCATCTACTGAATGGATGCTATATGACAGATGCCCTTTGAGCGAAACGCATCAGTG
This sequence comes from Molanna angustata, assembly GCA_963576475.1. Classification (NCBI taxonomy): domain Eukaryota; kingdom Metazoa; phylum Arthropoda; class Insecta; order Trichoptera; family Molannidae; genus Molanna; species Molanna angustata. The sequence goes on along the minus strand of OY754966.1, from coordinate 7,455,353 downwards.
GTCAATATTTTTAAATTAGTGGAAAAAAGTTAAACATTTGTGTTTTTACTTATTTTTAAGTAATTTTATATAATTGTATGTATGATTATTTAAAATAAAAAAGGGTGTTAATATAAAAACATGAAACAATTTGGCCCGAGTAACTTTATATTATTTAGATGGGTCGATGACAGAGCGGTTAGCGCGCTGGGCTAGTACCTAATCTAGTGGTCGCGAGTTCGAATCCTGCCTCGACCGATTTCGTTCACCTGTAGCACAAGCATTTATGCTTAATTTAGGGAATGTAGGAATATGTATATGTACTTGTTTAACAAGGACATATTCATTTTTCATTCAAAAAATCTTATAAGTATGGTATATGAAGGATGCATAGAGAACGGACTAATGATGAATGCCAGCAAATCAAAGGCAACGGTCTTTATCGACCTTCGTGGTTCAGTTGGTTAGGTATCTGAATGCTGATCCAATGGTCCCGGGTCCGGAATGTTCGCAACATATCAAAAGAAGGCAAGAATCCAAAGATGCCATTCATAACGTTATCGTAGTGCCAACCTTGCAAGTGAAACCTGGACATGGCAGAAGTCGCACGAAAGCAGAATAAATGCAGTTGAAATGAGATCGATCGATGCAGTTGAAATGAGATGCAGAAGAATTTGTAATAGAACGATGTATGATAGGGTAAGAAATGAAGACATAAGGTAGGAATGTGAGACGAAGAAAGATGTCATGGGAAGAATGTATGAAGAACTCCTGACAAAGAAAATATACAGTGCGGACAGGAATGGAATGAGAGGTTTTTATTGTTTTTTGTTTTGTATGTTTCTATAATAAATTATGAGAATAATATGTGAGATTATTATGCGATGTGCGCAAAATTTTTAAAATTCAAATTAAAATTTTAAATTTTTTAAATTTTTAAATGGCTGTTGTGTTTCTAAATAGAATAAAATAAATTATAAGTACTTAATCACGATTAAACTTAAAATTAAATATATGATTAAAAAGTGATGGTTATACTGAAATAAATTCTGTGAATAATGGTTAACAGATAAAACCCTACATAAACTATTGTAAAGGTAATAGTAATGTATTAGTTAGTAGTAAAAATTTATTTATGTGTTAGAAAAAAAAAACAGTGGGTTGTGGCCAACGCTATACTTCTCACATCCAAGTTACTCCACTATGTATTCAAATTTTGTATGGAAAATTTTAAGCATTTTTATCAAATGAGTTTGTTAAATTATTTTTGATTTAAATATATTATTATGAAAACTTGATGAATCTTCAATGCCATTTTATGAAAGTGATGTGCCTTTTTAGTAATTTAAAAATAAAAAATCAAATTATAAGTTTTCTGAGCTTGGGGTCACTTTGAAATATTTGACAGTTCAAAAAATTAAGAAGCACCCATCAAATTTTCTTCAAAATCTAATGGGGTCTAAGCGAGTATTAGTCATTCAAATTTGCAAAATTTGATAATAATCGAATGAGTCTATAACCGATAAAGTAGAATAAACACGCCGTTACTATATGGTACACAGCACACAGATACATTGTGATGAAACTTTCACAATACAATCTCAGCATGATACTAGTTGATAATCTGCAATAAAAAGAAAAAAACTTTAAAAATTGCGAACTCATAACTCCCCAGTATATCCCCTTGGGATAGTGAGGAGTAAAAAAGATAAGATAAGAGGAAAAAAAACAAATGTAGCAATAGATCAACTGCAAAGTTGGCACCTATCGATATAGTAAACAAATGTAGCAATAGATCAACTGCAAAGTTGGCACCTATCGATATAGTAAACAAATGTAGCAATAGATCAACTGCAAAGTTGGCACCTATCGATATAGTAAACAAATGTAGCAATAGATCAACTGCAAAGTTGGCACCTATCGATATAGTAAACAAATGTAGCAATAGATCAACTGCAAAGTTGGCACCTATCGATATAGTAAACAAATGTAGCAATAGATCAACTGCAAAGTTGGCACCTATCGATATAGTAAACAAATGTAGCAATAGATCAACTGCAAAGTTGGCACCTATCGATATAGTAAACAAATGTAGCAATAGATCAACTGCAAAGTTGGCACCTATCGATATAGTAAAAGCCCATATTTTTTTGAAAACTGACAAGCTATCCCCGATAACATTTGCATCGACACACAAATGAATTTCCACAATGTAAACGTCTCTACACCTTAGAATATTTGCTTAATTAAGTAATTCGTGGAAGTTTTACCTGTGTTAAGTCAATAAGCACTACACAAGCGATCACAGATGAAAATAAGACACAATTTGCTCACATAATTGAATCGTCGAATTAATCTGGTGGCATTCGTCCAAGAGATAATTGTCGATATTTCTTTAGAAATATGACTCAGATTTTTATTTATGCTCTAGATCAAAGGACACAAGAAGAAAACTCTATGAATTCAATACAACGTTAGGTATTTTTTTAAATTTAATATCATGAGTCAAACGTAAGATATTGTGGTCAAAACAAAACGAGCCAAATTACAAGACATTGAACTAAATACCATGAGTCAAAGTGCAACATTGTGAATTTAACATCATGAAACAATACCAAGACATTGTGAATTGAACATCATGAAACAATAGTAAGACATTGGAATTGAACATCATAAAATAATAGTAAGACATTGGAATTGAACATCATGAAACAATAATAAGACATTGGAATTGAACACCATGAAACAATAGTAAGACATTGGAATTGAACATCATGAAACAATAATAAGACATTGGAATTGAACATCATAAAACAATAGTAAGACATTGGAATTGAACGTCATGATCAATAGTAAGACATTGGAATTGAACATCATGAAAAAATAGTAATACATTGGAATTGAACATCATGAAACAATAATAAGACATTGGAATTGAACATCATGAAACAATAGTAAGACATTGGAATTGAACGTCATGATCAATAGTAAGACATTGGAAGTGAACATCATGAAAAAATAGTAAGACATTGGAATTGAACATCATGAAACAATAATAAGACATTGGAATTGAACATCATGAAACAATAATAAGACATTGGAATTGAACATCATGAAACAATAGTAAGACATTGGAATTGAACGCCATGATCAATAGTAAGACATTGGAATTGAACATCATGAAAAAATAGTAATACATTGGAATTGAACATCATGAAACAATAATAAGAGATTGGAATTGAACATCATGAAACAATAATAAGTCATTGAAATTGAACATCATGAAACAATAGTAAGACATTGGAATTGAACGTCATGATCAATAGTAAGACATTGGAATTGAACATCATGAAACAATAATAAGACATTGGAATTGAACATCATGATCAACAGTAAGACATTGGCATTGAAAATCACGAGTCTTGATTGGAAACATTGGTTAATTGGAAGAATAATAAGTTCGGATTTCTCAGCCTACCCCGTGAGGGACACAACGTGATGGCATGTATGTGTAACTGTTAAAAATAACTAAAATGTTAGGAAATAAATTATTAAAACTCTTGTATGCAGTATGCTGGTGTATGGCAGCGAAACGTGGACTATCAGCCGAAGACAATGTGGTGCTACAGGGGCTTTGGCCATTGATTAGACCACATTTCAAACGATGCGACGTGGTACTGAGCAGAATCGGAGAAACGAGACGACTCCTAAAGAGGGTTATCCAACAACGATCCAAATGGATAGGCCATAACATCAGGCATCCGGGTCTGCTTGCTACTATCGCCGAAGGGATGACGAAGGACAGAAACTATAGAGGTCACCCTAGAGACAGTTATATGGTCCAGGTGTTCAAAGTTGTGCGCTGTAGGAGCTACCAAGAGATGAATAAGCTTGCAGACAATGGAGATATGTGGAAAGACAACGCAGTGTTTGGTGCAAACCAATATTGGATTGTGATCATGAAAAAGAACATGTTTTTGAATCCTACAAAAAAATCATCAGTTAGGTAATTTTTTATTTAAAAGAAAATGAATTTTTATGGAGCCATTTCTATTTTCCATTGTAAAAATATATTCTTAAAAAAACTGAAAATATATTACCCACAATGTTTCAACAGATAACTAAACACGCACGCACTAAACGACAAGTTTCTACATTTTGAAGATTCATTATGTTTATCGTCTCGGGAACACGGTGAAAAATTTTAGTAGCACCGGGAATCGAACCCTGAACTTAGGTTAACAAAGACCGACAAAATAAAAAGTTTGAAGTGTACCTACAGTGTACTCTTCTGATAAACTCTTCGCTACATTATAGGTATATTTCGCTACTTTATGAAAGGTTACAAACAGTCACAATTACAAAATACATTATATAAGATAATAATATAATATGTTACACTAATTTAATAAAACTGAAATAAATTAAATTTAGTCAAGACTGGCCGCTGGAAGTAGGTGATATTATGGTTTGATTAGGTCCAAACTGAAAACAAAAATCCTGATGTACAAAACTCTTCTCAGACCTGTCGTTGTGTATAAAACTTAATGCTGGGTCTTTACAAAAAGGGACGAAAATAGCCTCTTGATATTTGAAAGGAAAATCCCGAGAAAAAAAATTGACTCAGTAAAAGATATTGGATTTTAGAGGATGCGCATCCTCCATTACATGGACTACGGGCATTAAATGACGAACCTTAAGTAGACTGCAGTTGTTGGGACATGTCAGCCGGATGAATGATGATCGTATCACAAAAAAATTACCAATCCAGAAGGCAGAAATAGAGGTAGGCCCAAGCTAAGATGGCTGGATGACACAGAAGACGACATAAGGGCGATCGGAATAGGAAAGTAGAGGACATCGGCGAAGGATAGGGGCGGCTTGAGAATAATTCGGGAGAAGCCCAGAACCCACATAGGGTTGTAGCGCCTTGATGAATTTTATAAAACTAATGAGCTTACATCAATGATGGTGCATCTGAATCAAAAAGATCTAGGAAAAGATCAAGATTAATAATACTAGGTACTACACGCTAGATGATGTCTTAACGAAAGTAAAAGTAACGATAGTAAAAATAAAGTAAAAGTACCAATAATAAAATAAACTTCTTAAACCTACTGCCGAGTAAGGATATCAAAACATGATAAATTCACGTGCTAGTAAGGCGAGTGTGTTAAACAGGGTTTATATGTGATTTAAATTACCTATCGAAAACCTATGGAAACCCAAAATTTGTTGTTTTTTTTTGCATTTCAAAAATAAACCTGGGGGGCAAGTCTGGTTAACAGGCGGAATCAAAACCATCCATGTTTACCCATATCATGGATATAATTATCATATGGTGTTCTCTTATAATCTTAGGATGTTATAGAATTTCCTATGTACCAAAACCAAACCTCAGTACCAAATATTAGTTAAATAAATATGGGTAAACATGGATAGTTTACCCATATTTATTTAAATAATATTAAACATGGACAAACAAATGGATACGAGAGAAAACTAAAGTTGTGGACGTAGCTGAAAGGATGGCTACCCTGAAGTGGAGCTAGGCAGGTCATATTGCCAGATGTACTGGCCAACGATGGACAAAAAAACTCCTAGAATGGCAACCTAGGAGTTGCCATTCTAGGAGAACCCCTGGCAACGGGAAGAAGGAGTGTGGGAAGACCACAGGCTAGATGGTCGGATGACATCAGAAAGACTATGGGAGTAAATTGGATGCAATGTGCCCGGAATAGAGACATGGGGAGGCCTATATCCAACGATGGATTGAAAACGGCTGAGGAAGAAGAAGAAGATGGATAGTTTTGATTCCGCCTGTTGATTAGACTTACTCCCCTGACTTGAATTGAATAAAACTTTACCGGTCATTCATACGTCGTTTATACTAAATTTACTCGTTTATACATCTTTTTCATTCATTCATTCATACCATCACGACATATCCCACAATGTGGGGTAGCCAGCGAAAGGTGTGCGGGTGTGCATTGCCTTATAAAAGGGAGCACAGCACATCTGTGTATACCAACACACCAGTCTCGCCTCACCTAAAAAGGCACTACATTCAGAATGGGTGGTGAACCTCATTGCAGAACTATGTCATATGTTATTGTTGCCTGTTGTATTTTAGAGGATTACGGGACACTCGAAACCAAAAATAGAAAAGAGTGGAAGCACCATTCTAAGCCGGTGCCTCATTTATGCATCTAAATAGAATATACATACATTCACTTTGATTTTATGCAGTCTTTAAGATTTATTTCTCTTTGACATAAAGATATGAAGACATATATTAGATATTATAGATATTTTTAATAATCTTTTAGGGTAATTTATTATGAATTTTAAAATTGTGGGATGAACATCATTCATAAGAGAAATCGGCGGCGGCCGTACATCAGAGGACCTCATGGCCATTTCGGCAAAAAACGTCTTTCTAAAAACCAGCCCGACGATTCCTCCAAGGGTGAAAAATCTCAATTTAAACCTTTAACCGACTAGAGAAATTTCATTTCAAATTGGGGTGTTTAGCTTTATATGGTATCTTAACTAAGGTGGCAAAGTGTTTTGCAGGATTAGCAATTTAGTAGACGCAAGTTTGTATCTCGCCTCGACCGATAACACTCACGCACAAACGTTTACGTACACTTATATTATGTATTCACGTACTTGTATCAATGACATATTCATGCTTATACCTATATTATCAAATATAATACCTAATAAGAACCTACTCACATATCAAATTGAAAGCTATACCAAACAACTGGTTAATTACCAAAGGACGAAAAGAAACAGAAAATTTATTTAATATTGCTACTTAATTGACTTAAAAAATTCAAAATTAGGTATATTAGCATTAGGCCTTTTTGCATCAAGCAATATTTTCATACGTTGATATGTTATAAAAATATAAAAATACTTGGTTAATGTTCTTTTATATTTATTGGATTATTGACGCGATTCGTGCAAAGCACATCGTCAGAATAATCGTCATTATTCTGACGATGTGCTTTGCACGAAACGCGTCAATAATCCAATAAATATAATAGAACTATTACCAAGTATTTTTATATTTTTATAACATATCAACGTACAATGGAGTTCTATCAAGAATTGTCGATCGACAAACTAAACTTAGTTAATATTTTCATACTACACTAAAACGTACACTTGCACCTCTGTATCACTTCAACCTACCACTAAACCTTATAAAAATTAACTAACACTATGACGAATAAAAATAATAGAACTGATTTATATAACACTACTCTGGAACAGGTATAGCCTAGTAGAGTAGCCAAATCTAAATTTTACTTACTTTAACTTTTAACTTAATTTATAGTATAACCTACATATATATTTTATTTACTCTGTAAAAAGTTATGTTGTACCTACTTCTTATATTATTATACTTGTAAAAAAAAATATTTAATAAATAAATAAATAAAATAAATACAAAATAAATAATAAGAAAAATTACCAATATCCACCAACCTTTCGGCGATTTTCAAACTCAAAAATAATGTGGAACTTTCTTTCGATTCGATATTATTTAGTGTTGATTTACAACGAACATCCTCGACTTCAAATCAACTATTTAAATCCTTGTAAACGTTGATGAGATTCATGTTTCTCTAGTTTGAAAGTATCTACACCTGCAAACAAAAGAAAATAACAATAATTATTAAAAGTTAAAAGTCCACAACAAATCGTCTGCTTACTGGAAAAAGTCACTATCTGCAAGAAACATGTTTTCGAGATAATGGCTGTCAAATTTTTTTGGCAATATTAATTCTCATAACTCCTTTATTTATTTATAGATTGCCATCATTTTTTTTACATAATATATAAAAAAAATAACAATCTAACTATTTATAATGACCGACCGCCGTGGCACAGTTGGTAAGCCGTTCGGTTTCTGTGCGGGCGTCCTGAGTTCGATACCCAGCAGAGGAGAAATTTATTTAAATTCATTTCTCTCGCAAACATCGCTTCTCTGGACAGGAAACACTGGTTAGTTGGAAGAAATTGCCATACGGCAAAAAACTCGCCACTTGGGCAGGGTGCAAGGAAGTATTCATTATTATTAGTATTATTATAATGTTCGAATTTGACAAAACATCATAGGGGAAGATAAACACAAAATTGCAAATAATGAGATTTTCCTGATGGCTCATCTGCCATACTGTGTGAGACTGAATGGAATATTTCTATGTGACATAACTCATTATAATGTTTTCATAAAAAAAATCAAAATAATAATCAATCCTTGTTCACTTCATTGGTGCCATTTTGCAATTTATTCCAAAATTTCTGATATTTTTTCAATATTCTCATTTTATATTTATTCTATAAAAGTTACCTACACATAATAACTTATCATGAATATCTCGGATGTTTCAAAGGACCTATTGTGACCTGGACCTCTTTTAAGTTTTTTCTGACTGAAGAATTTATAGAAATTTTCGTATTTATCCACGTTTTCAGTAGGTATTCAGCTCAACTTCTGTTGTCTGTCTTAATATTTTTTTATGAATTAGCAATATTAAACCTGGGTTTGTTCTTACTCATATTATGAGTTCTAAACCTTAAATACCATTTACATTAGCAATACATGTAAAAATTTCCCTTTTTATAAAATAATAAATTATGTCCTTTTAACAAGTACGTTTATACATCATCTCGTATTTACTAATAAGAGATATTCGTACCAAGGATGTAGTTTTTCTGGTAAACTACTAGATTATAAAAATTATTTAGGATGGTTCGAATATGCGTAAGAACTTCTGAAAGAAAGAAATGTAAGAAACGTGAAAAACAGACGAACGTGTATTAATGATGTATGAATATTGATGAGGCAATATATGTATGCGTTCCAGGATAATATGAAACAGTGTTTGGTTGGTTCTATGTGCATACCCCCTTTAGGGATACGCAAGAGTTGATGTGTGAGAATAACAGACTAACATGTTGAGATGATGTATGAATGTTAATAAGGCAATATATTATGGATGATTTCCAGGATAATATGAAACAGTGTTTGGTTGGTTCTATGTGCATACCCTCTTTAGGGATACGCATGAGTTGATGTGTGAGAATAACAGACTAACAAGTTGAAATGATGTATGAATGTTAATGAGGCGATTAATGCGTGCCAGGATAGAAAAAAAAGCGTTCATTTCTCTCTGCCTACCTCATTAGGGACATGACGGTATGTGTTTATCGGAAATTAAATTCTTTAGTAAATATGTTAAAAATTTTGGAAAATTACCGAAATAGGCAATAAAACAATGGTAGAAAAATGTATTACATAACATATATTTTTTTTATTTTACAGGACGAATAGGAGCAACGACAAAGACGTATATAGATGATGAACAAGAAGAGTACGATGAAGTTGACGAAAACAACAAATTTAAATACACTGAAACAGATACCACAAATATAATAAAATTGAAAAAACAAACAGACACACAAGAAAATGTCTCAAAGCGTGAAGTTCCATGGAGACGACGCACAAGACGTCGAGAAACTAGTGAAGAAAATCTCACACTTCAAACACTGGAAAACATTACATCAAAAACTGAGGAAGAAAAATCTATAAACTGGCGAAAATCGCAAAGAAAGCAAAGCGAAGAAAAAAATAAACTACGTGAATCTATAGAACCTGCAGAAAAACCTTGGACGGCAGAAAAAATTAATCTTAAACCCACGAAAACTACGAAATCAGAAGTACACAAAGAAACAATAGAAAATGTTAATCTAAGGACTGTTAGAAAATCTAACGAAAGGGATCATTCTTTAGAACCTACTCAGAAAACAATACTACGAGAGGAAATATTCACAGAAGAAGAAGATACTGTGATATTGAAAATTGACAAAGATGAAAATGAAAAAAATCAAGAAAGAGCAGATTATAAAATTTGGCGGCGGGGAAAACAAACACAAGAAGAAAAGAGTGATTACAAAGAAACTGAAGACCAAGAGTTGCTCAAAATAGAAAAGAAAACAGAGACTGAACAGCAACAAGAACCAAAAATGTGGGTCAGAGGAAAGAAAATACAAAAACAGGAAGATAATCAATTAGAAAAGGATCGTTTTAAAGAAACAGATGATCAAGAAACACTAATAATAGATAAAAACATAATAACAGAAAAACCAGAAGACACAAAAATGTGGGAACGAGGAAAAAAACAAATAAAACAAGAAGACACGTTACCAGAAATACCTTGGGCAAGAGGAAAAAGGCGACCGTTAGAAGAACAACCCAAAGAGGAAGTCGTACTTAAACCCATTCCAAAGAAACATGTTGAAGAAGAAGAAGTCAAAGAAGAACAAACTATTAAGCCGATACCAAAGAAAGATATTCCTGCAGATGTTCCTGAAGAAAAATCTTGGCCAAGAGGTAAAAGACGACCGGTAGAAGAACAACCCAAAGAAGAAGTCGTCCTAAAACCTATTCCAAAGAAACAAGTTGAAAAAGAAGAAGTTAAAGAAGAACTTTCTCTCAAGCCGATACCGAAGAAAGATATTCCTGCAGATGTTCCTGAAGAAAAATCATGGCCAAGAGGTAAAAGGCGACCGGTAGAAGAACAACCCAAGGAAGAAGTAGTCCTCAAACCGATTCCTAAGAAACAAGTGGATGAAGAGGAAGTCAAAGAGGAAGTAACATTGAAACCGATTCCAAAGAAAGATACTCCTGCAGAAGTTCCTGAAGAGAAATCATGGCCGAGAGGTAATAGGCGACCGGTAGAAGAACAACCCAAGGAAGAAGTAGTCCTCAAACCGATTCCAAAGAAACAAGTGGATGAAGAGGAAGTCAAAGAGGAAGTAACATTGAAACAGATTCCAAAGAAAGATACTCCTGCAGAAGTTCCTGAAGAGAAATCTTGGCCAAGAGGTAAAAGGCGACCGGTAGAAGAACAAACTAAGGAAGAGGTCGTCCTCAAACCGATTCCAAAGAAACAAGTTGAAGAAGAGGAAGTCAAAGAGGAAGTAACATTGAAACCGATTCCAAAGAAAGATACTCCTGCAGAAGTTCCCGAAGAAAAATCGTGGCCGAGAGGTAAAAGGCGACCGTTAGAAGAACAACCCAAAGAAGAAGTCGTGCTAAAACCTATTCCAAAGAAACATGTTGAAGAAGAGAAAGTCAAGGAGGAACTAACTCTCAAGCCGATACCAAAGAAGGATGTTTCTGCAGATGTTCTGGAAGAAAAATCATGGCCAAGAGGTAAAAGGCGACCGGTAGAAGAACAACCCAAGGAAGAGGTCGTCCTCAAACCGATTCCAAAGAAACAAGTTGAAGAAGAGGAAGTCAAAGAGGAAGTAACATTAAAACCAATTCCAAAGAAAGATACTCCTGCAGAAGTGTCTGAAGAGAAATCTTGGCCAAGAGGTAAAAGGCGACCGGTAGAAGAACAACCCAAGGAAGAAGTTCTCCTCAAACCGATTCCAAAGAAACAAGTTGAAGAAGAAGAAGTCAAAGAAGAACATACTCTTAAGCCGATATCAAAGAAAGATATTACTGAAGATGTTCCAGAAGAAAAATCTTGGCCGAGAGGTAAAAGGCGACCGGTAGAAGAACAACCCAAAGAAGAAGTCGTCCTTAAACCCATTCCAAAGAAACATGTTGAAGAAGAGGAAGTCAAAGAGGAACTAACTCTCAAGCCGATACCAAAGAAGGATATTCCTGCAGATGTTCCGGAAGAAAAATCTTGGCCGAGAGGTAAAAGGCGACCGGTAGAAGAACAACCCAAGGAAGAAGTCGTCCTCAAACCTATTCCGAAGAAACAAGCCGAAAAAGAGGAAGTTAAAGAGGAACTTACTCTCAAGCCGATACCAAAGAAAGACATACCTTCAGATGTTCCGGAAGAAAAATCGTGGCCGAGAGGTAAAAGGCGACCGGTAGAAGAACAACCCAAGGAAGAAGTCGTCCTCAAACCTATTCCGAAGAAACAAGCCGAAGAAGAGGAAGTTAAAGATGAACTTACTCTCAAGCCGATACCAAAGAAAGACATACCTTCAGATATTCCCGAAGAAAAATCTTGGCCGAGAGGTAAAAGGCGACCGGTAGAAGAACAACCCAAAGAAGAAGTCGTCCTTAAACCCATTCCAAAGAAACAAGCTGAAGAAGAGGAGGTCAAAGAGGAACTAACTCTTAAGCCGATACCAAAGAAAGATGTTTCTACAGATATTCCCGAAGAAAAATCGTGGCCGAGAGTTAAAAGGCGACCGGTAGAAGAACAACCCAAAGAAGAAGTCGTCCTTAAACCTATTCCAAAGAAACAAGTTGAAGAAGAGGAAGTCAAAGAAGAACTAACTCTCAAGCCTATACCAAAGAAAGATGTTCCTACAGATGTTCTTGAAGAAAAATCATGGCCAAGAGGTAAAAGGCGACCGGTAGAAGAACAACCCATGGAAGAAGTCGTCCTTAAACCCATTCCAAAGAAACATGTTGAAGAAGAGGAAGTCAAAGAGGAACTAACTCTCAAGCCGATACCAAAGAAAGATATTCCTGCAGATGTTCCTGAAGAAAAATCGTGGCCGAGAGGTAAGAGGCGACCGGTAGAAGAACAACCCAAAGAAGAAGTCGTCCTTAAACCTATTCCAAAGAAACAAGTTGAAGAAGAGGAAGTCAAAGAAGAACTAACTCTCAAGCCTATACCAAAGAAAGATGTTCCTACAGAAATTCCCGAAGAAAAATCTTGGCCGAGAGGTAAAAGGCGACCGGAAGAAGAACAACCCAAAGAAGAAGTCGTCCTTAAACCCATTCCAAAGAAACATGCTGAAGAAGAGGAAGTTAAAGAGGAACTAACTCTCAAGCCGATACCAAAGAAAGATATTCCTGCAGATGTTCCCGAAGAAAAATCTTGGCCGAGAGGTAAAAGGCGACCGGTAGAAGAACAACCCAAAGAAGAAGTCGTCCTTAAACCCATTCCAAAGAAACAAGCTGAAGAAGACGAAGTTAAAGAAGACCTTACTCTCAAGCCGATACCAAAAAAGGATATTCCTGCAGATGTTCCGGAAGAAAAATCGTGGCCGAGAGGTAAAAGGCGACCGGTAGAAGAACAACCCAAGGAAGAAGTCGTCCTCAAACCTATTCCGAAGAAACAAGCCGAAGAAGAGGAAGTTAAAGAGGAACTTACTCTCAAGCCGATACCAAAGAAAGACATACCTTCAGATATTTCCGAAGAAAAGTCTTGGCCGAGAGGTAAAAGGCGACCGGTAGAAGAACAACCCAAAGAAGAAGTCGTCCTTAAACCAATTCCAAAGAAACAAGCTGAAGAAGAAGAGGTCAAAGAGGAACTAACTCTTAAGCCGATACCAAAGAAGGATATTCCTGCAGATGTTCCGGAAGAAAAATCGTGGCCGAGAGGTAAAAGGCGACCGGTAGAAGAACAACCCAAGGAAGAAGTCGTCCTCAAACCTATTCCGAAGAAACAAGCCGAAGAAGAGGAAGTTAAAGAGGAACTCACTCTTACGCCGATACCAAAGAAAGACATACCTTCAGATATTCCCGAAGAAAAATCTTGGCCGAGAGGTAAAAGGCGACCGGTAGAAGAACAACCCAAAGAAGAAGTCGTCCTTAAACCCATTCCAAAGAAACAAGCTGAAGAAGAGGAGGTCAAAGAGGAACTTACTCTTAAGCCGATACCAAAGAAAGATATACCTATAGGTATTCCCGAAGAAAAATCTTGGCCGAGAGGTAAAAGGCGACCGGTAGAAGAACAACCCAAAGAAGAAGTTGTCCTTAAACCTATTCCGAAGAAACAAGCCGAAGAAGAGGAAGTTAAAGAAGAACTAACTCTCAAGCCGATACCAAAGAAAGATGTTCCTACAGATGTTCCTGAAGAAAAGTCATGGCCAAGAGGTAAAAGGCTACCGGTAGAAGAACAACCCAAAGAAGAAGTCGTCCTTAAACCCATTCCAAAGAAACAAGCTGAAGAAGACGAAGTTAAAGAAGACCTTACTCTCAAGCCGATACCAAAGAAGGATATTCCTGCAGATGTTCCGGAAGAAAAATCGTGGCCGAGAGGTAAAAGGCGACCGGTAGAAGAACAACCCAAGGAAGAAGTCGTCCTCAAACCTATTCCGAAGAAACAAGCCGAAGAAGAGGAAGTTAAAGAGGAACTCACTCTTACGCCGATACCAAAGAAAGATATACCTACAGATATTCCCGAAGAAAAATCTTGGCCGAGAGGTAAAAGGCGACCGGTAGAAGAACAACCCAAAGAAGAAGTCGTCCTTAAACCCATTCCAAAGAAACATGTTGAAGAAGAGGAAGTCAAAGAGGAACTAACTCTCAAGCCGATACCAAAGAAAGATATTCCCGCAGATGTTCCGGAAGAAAAATCTTGGCCGAGAGGTAAGAGGCGACCGGTAGAAGAACAACCCAAAGAGGAAGTCCTACTTAAACCCATTCCAATGAAACATGTTGAAGAAGAAGAAGTCAAAGAAGAACAAACTATTAAGCCGATACCAAAGAAAGATATTCCTGCAGATGTTCCTGAAGAAAAATCTTGGCCAAGAGGTAAAAGACGACCGGTAGAAGAACAACCCAAAGAAGAAGTCGTCCTAAAACCTATTCCAAAGAAACAAGTTGAAGAAGAAGAAGTTAAAGAAGAACTAACTCTCAAGCCGATACCAAAGAAAGATATTCCTGCAGATGTTCCGGAAGAAAAATCGTGGCCGAGAGGTAAAAGGCGACCGGTAGAAGAACAACCCATGGAAGAAGTCGTCCTCAAACCTATTCCGAAGAAACAAGCCGAAGAAGAGGAAGTTAAAGAAGAACTTACTCTCAAGCCGATACCAAAGAAAGATATACCTACAGATATTCCTGAAGAAAAATCTTGGCCGAGAGGTAAAAGACGACCGGTTGAAGAACAACCCCAAGAAGAAGTTATTCTTAAACCTATTCCAAAACCTGAAGAAAACATTGAAAAGCTTATTGAAAAGCTTCCACTTAAACCCATTCTCAAGAAAGAAAAATCGATAGAACGTCCTGTTGATGAATTTGCTATCGAAGAATCTGAAAAGACTATAATTACACAAATAACGAAAAAGGAAAAACCAACAGACGAAACAATTATTACATCAATAACAACAATAACAGATTTACCAGATGAACAAAAAGAACAAGTTTTTATTGAAAACCATAAAGAAAAAACCATTTTGAAATCCATCTTAAAAGGTATTTCTTCAGAAACTCTGGCACAACAAGAGTCTTTCATTGACGATAATCGCGAAATCAGTAAATCAATCAAAACTACTAAAGTAACTAAAAAAGTAATTCATAAAGGCAAACGCCAAGGTAACTATCAATGTTTCATATGCTTTGTTCTAATGCTTGTTTCGTATATATGTTGATATTTTTTTTTTTACATTAAATAGGATTGTTTAGTCTTAGTATTTTCTCGTTTAAAAGATTAAAATATATGTAGTATATATATTTGATAACGTTAAAAATACTAACCATTCTTGTAAGAAAATCCTTGATCTATGTATATATATATAAAAATTAAATGCGTCTGTATTATGTTTTTTGTGTAATCTTTATCAATTATTTAATTTTCATTTTCAATAATAACACGAGTAATACATTGTGTATTATAAATAAAAGTTTACTCTCAACAATAAACAGAGTGAGGAATGCTTTTGATTATTTAAGGCTAAAACACTACAAACCGAAATCGACATAACCCCAGATTCCTTGAATTTTAAATCATACTATTTTGGATACAAAAAAATCAGGATACAATTAATATTTCACAAAACATGCAATATATTAATATGCACATTTATAATCATTATATTATATCATTAGAAATACTTCCTCTTATTATACTTTGGAAACTTACAGATGGACAACAAAGTGATGATGTACTTCATCTTCCACAAATAATTTTACCATTACAAGCTCAGTGTAAGAAAACAAACGATGTTGTTAATCTCGAGGTAGAATTTATAGCAAATCCTTGTTCCAAAGTTTCGTGGCTTCGAAATGGTAAAGAAATACTAGAGGATGATACGGTACACATTGAAACAACAGAAGGAAAAACGTGTTTAAGTATTCCAAACTTGACAAAGAAATATTGCGGTAAATACGAAGTATTAATCAAAGATTTGGAAAACATGTGTAAGACATCAGGATCCATAAACTTAACTAGCGAAGATCACGAAAACTTGTCTCCTCCTAAATTTGTTAAAACATATACACCAAAGACTGTCACTGAAAGTGAAATAATTATTTTGGAAACCGCAGTAGAAGCTAAGCCAAACGTCTCATTTCAATGGTTTTTGGATTCAAAGCCAATTATTGAAAGTGAAGCTGTATATGTTACCAGTTGCGACAATAATAGTATACTTATGCTTCAAAACGTTGACAAAAGCTCAATGGGCGAATACACATGTAGGGCAGAAAATGTACTAGGGTCAGTTACTTATACAGCTAATGTTTTAGTTGTTGAACCATATGAATCGGAAGGTACAGCTCCAGAATACATCACGCTACCACAACAGGCACGCATTATGGATGGAGAAGAAATCAAGTTAACTTGTCAAGTCGGTGGACATCCCATTCCGATGGTAACATGGTCACATAATAATAAGATTTTACAGAGAGGAAAGGATGTTATTATATCTCAAGATACAGAAGGTACATGTCAATTAATAATCAAAGAAGCATTCCCAGAACTTGCAGGGGAATACAAGTGCGAAGCGGTCAATAAATTCGGAAAAGCGATTTGTAACACTTGCGTAGTTGTGGAAGGTACGAATTTCAAAATACATTTTATTAAGTATTTGTTTGATCAAATTATGGTTCTGTAGGTATACGAAATGAATACAAACACATTTAGAATATACATACATCATACATTCACAGCAATTCATAATATTAGCATTCCTTCCTCAACATAAAAAATATATGCACAATGTAATACAAAAAACAATATTTGCACCAAATGTCCATATTTATGTAACTAATTATTATGTAACTTGTGTATTTAAAGCAGTCTGCTGTTTATTAAAAACCACCTAAAATAAATTAAGTGTTATAACCAAGAAGTACATAACTAATATAACTAAAATATCTGTTTGAACCGTAATTATTTGTCGATATTATGTCACCTCATTTACGTTCAATTATCAATTCACTTATATGTTATAACCATGTATTTTAAATAGTAAAATCACTTGTATGCAATAATAAATATGTACTATATGTAATGTAAATATATAAATAAACCAACATGTTATATTATGATAAATTAATAAAAATATATTTTTTCATTGGTTTCAATTTTCAGCTTATGAATATGTAGCAAGTGCATCAGATGAAGATATGGGCAGTGAGC
This sequence comes from Molanna angustata, assembly GCA_963576475.1. Taxonomy (NCBI): domain Eukaryota; kingdom Metazoa; phylum Arthropoda; class Insecta; order Trichoptera; family Molannidae; genus Molanna; species Molanna angustata. Next base: position 7,438,014 of record OY754966.1, on the reverse strand, counting down.
AGGTAAAAAAATATACTAATATTTCAATGTAGAAATAAAAATAGTGTATAAAATATTATGTTTAATTCAAAAAATATGCAATAACTTAGCATATTCCCAAGATCATTGAAAATTATCAATAAAAAAATATTCAAATTCTTGCAGGAAATTGTCACAGAGTTTGAAACTGAAATGGCCCCAATAATAATAAAGTCTCTTCCTACAATTATCTCTACACAGGAAGGACAGCTCACAAGGTAAAATTGAATACTGAATAGTTCAATTAAAAAATATTTTAATTGAAATTAAAAGAAGAATTTACTATAATATCTAAGAATAGATTTATATCAAAATGATTTTCATTTAACATAAAGGGTTAGACAATCCGTATTAAAAAATTGATTTCGTATTAAAAAATTTGATTTCGTATTAAAAAATTTATGCATTTCTGTGTTATGTTCTGTGAAGATTTAATTTTTAATGATTTACAGCTATCCACTCGTCTGCGAGTGATCATATCTATGTATTATATAAGTTGTTATGGTTTAGAATAAAAACGAGGTGGCAAAAGATATTATTATTGTTAAATGTATAATATCTGAGTGATATAAACAACTATCGTTATCACCTCGAATAATATCTTAGGTCGCTGAAATGAGCGTTTCAATAATACATAATTACACAATAAATTATGCAAATAATAATAATATAATTATGTATCAGCGCAAGACGTCAAACAAAATAGTAACAATACAACATATGTAGCTAGGCACTATGAAATTATTTATCGTTGCATTGCCCATTGATGTATAGATTCTAGATAGTATGAAATGATAATTTTAGTTCAATTTTATTATAATATTAAATTGCTATAACCACTTGAATTGAGTTTAACGCGACTAGTTTCGGGAGAAACTGACCTCCCACCGATACAACTAACTAATGTTGGACGTTTGCATTAGGTAACTAATTAGAGTGTGGAGCGGGGGTGGGGGTGTGTGAGTTATTATTGGTTATTTTCGTTGGGGGTGGAGTTATAGGGAACATTGTTAGTAAAGGGGAAGAATTTGGAAATATTATTGTATTAATTAATGATTCGCCTGTATTTATATTTTTATGAATTTCTATTGTTTCTAAATTGTTTAATTTTATTCTTTGATTTGGGACGTGGTGTAATAATTTTAAACTATGGCTGTGGAATAAGTGATTTGTTGATGTAATGTGGTGAGCGAATTCTGAAAAGTTATTGTTCGAGAGACATCTTTTGTGTTCGTTTATGAATATTCTGATAATTTTAGTTGTTTAATTTGACGTGTTATATTTAAAAACATTATTAATTAATAATTCATTAAATTTATTTTAGAATCGAATCAAAGGCAATTGGAAAACCAAAACCACAAGGAAGATGGCTCAAACATGGTAAAGAAATCAAAAACAGTGAAGAATTCATCGTTGAAGAATTAGAAGACGGAACATCAGTATTAACCATTAAGGAAGTTTTCCCCGATGATTCGGGTGAAATAAAATACGAGGCTTTCAATCCTTTGGGTCTTGTGTCGACAACAACAGAATTAGAAGTTGAAGGTACTGTATACATAGGTACATATTGTTAAACACATTTTATTCATTCAAGTACATATATAGAAGTACATGCGCTAATAATGATATATGTATGTGTATTATATTTACTAACTGTCGTCTCATTTCAGGTATCAACGAAGGAGAAAAAATCACCCTAAACCTTAAAACTATAAAATTGTTCCCTTTTACACTTCAATACAAATTTCTCTAATCAAAATATACGAAACAGATTTACAACTCTATCAAAATGTTTATTTGTAAATTGAATACAATCATAGCAAATAAATTTATGTGTGTTACAGGAATTTTGGGAACAAAGGAATATCGTAAGCCAGAATGGGTCACACATATGGAAGAATTGCAGGCCGCACTGAAAGGTAAGAAGATCATAGCTTACATAAAACATCACATTCGTCGCAAAGTACGTGAAGTCTCGTCTATCATTTTTCCAATTAATAACAATTATTGACTTTTGATATTCAAGAAATTTAATCTACTATCATTATTGCTTAAAAAAATATTGAAGTAAAAGATATAGTATTTCATAAAACTTATATCCGAAGGAAGACGAAAGAAATCATGGATTGTGCAAAGACGCGCAGATATGGCCTAGGTGATATTGTACAGGATAGGAGATCCTATAATTTAAGGACGAGGAGAGTCTGACACCAACAGTCTACACTCTACACAGACAGAGATTTGGGATAAAGTCAGGGAGAAGAATGATTTCATAAAACTGTGCAATACATACTTGTATTATTGAAATTTAATTATGAAATATAATATATTACTGCTCCTCCATAATTGAATAAAATAGAAAATTTGTCAGTAGTGATGAGAAGAAGTCATGCAGTCTCGCAAGACCAAGAACGCATTTGTCACTGCAAGACCAAGACCAACCTTAATGCAAAAGTCTTGCGTTTTCGCCAAATTTTATAACCATATTTTTTTTAATAAAATTAAGCAATTAACTACGTGCCATCGACAAAATAATATTTAGAAACTGTATTATTTGTCATATTTAATTGTTTTTACTTTTTAACAGAAAAATAAATTATATAAGACTTGCAAGACCAAGACTCGACCCAGTATGCAAGACCAATACCGCACATGTAAATGCAAGATGGTCTTGCATTTGCTCATCACTATTAATTTATTATTTTATTTTGTAAACAAACACTTTAATTACAAGTAATACAATAAGATAAAGTTCTCCATTTGAAGATTAATTAACTTTACAGAAATAATCAATCCTATGTAAATTCTAATGGCAGATTTATAGGGAAAGGTATGGGAAGGATACTAGGAATTGGATGGAAAGAGAAAGAGGAGAGCTTGCGAAAACATTACTCACCAGAAGGCGCAAAGGCATTAAGCGACTTTATTGCTGATGATTTAAATTTAGTAATGGACAAATTAGAGAGCTTTATATTCTTAAGAACATATTGTAATTGTCAGATAATTAAGAATCTAAACATTAATATCGTAGACATAAAGGTTTTGAATTATTTCAGCCACGCAAGCCGTACCAACATTTGTGAAGGAAATTGTGGACAAGAGGGTCAAAGAAGATGAAAGTATTGAATTTGAATGTCAATATTCAGGAAACCCTATGCCAGGTATTTTATCCTATAATAATGAGATCAAATAATTATTTTGCATCAAAAATACATCTAAATATTCTGTTATAAATTATATTGATTTCTGTAGTCTTCCGATTTTATTTAGTGATTTGAAAGTAATTAAAACAAAATAGTTTTATTTTTCTTAGGCTTATTACTTTTAAAGATTGGTTGCATTAAATAAATTACTGTTTCACCAGTAAAATTATATATATTAAGTATATATGCTAATAAAAGTTGATAATGTATTCTACGAAATAAATAAAAAATCTGTTAAATAAAAATTATATATGAATTTTAGATGTAATCTGGTACCACAATGACAAAATCATACTCAATGACGAAAATACTAAAATACGCATCAATGAAAACAAAACAACTTGCAAAATTATCAAAGCAAAGAAAGAAAATGAAGGAATATACATTTGCAAAGCAATGAGTGATATCGGTATGGCTGTAACTAGGGCAAAATTACAGGTTAATTTACCAGGGGAAGTTGTAATAAAAGAAAAGAAAGCAAAGGAACAAGTTCAGAAAACAAAACTCGAGAAAGTAAAGAAAACCGACGATAAAATAATAATTGACGAAAAAGTCTCAGAAAAAATTGTCGACATCGAAAAAACTGTAGTAGACGTTTCAGACGTTCAAGTTGTGGGAACAACAAAGGAAATAAAAAAAGTGGATAGAGGAAAAGCAAAGAGGGTAGTTTCAATACAAGATTCACTTACCACAACAGATGTTGCTTCGCATAAGAAAATAGACGAAAAGCCCAAGTCGAAACCTGAAATAGAAAAAGCGGAACCATCATTAGTACCCCACAAGCACATAACTACGTCGATTGTACAAGATGATGAGGTGATAAAAGATTTAATATGCGAATCAGTCAAAAGAGTTGTTGGTAACGTAAAAAATTCTGAAATAAACGAATGCATGGCGACAGAAGTAAATGACATTCTAGAGCTTATTAATGCCAAAACCTTTGGACCAGGAGAGAGCCCATTGAGGGATTTAGCAAAAATAGGTTTCCTCGTTCGCAGTGGGGTGAGTGTACAAGAAATAATTAGCCTGTACAATTCCTCCCAGTTCCCAGCTCTTAGTACACCCCAATCTCAATCTGCACTAGTTCAAGTGGTGGAGCGACAAGGGTGTGCATCGCTCATAACTGAAGTGTTGACAGAGGAAACAACTCAAGATGAGAAGACAGTAGCGTCCATGGTCGGTTTTAGAGCATTCATGAAAATGGTGGAAATGAAACACGCGACAGTCGAAGAAGTAATCGTGCAATTCTGTCCTGATGACTTTACATCGCAAGAATGGGAAAGAAAGCAAATTACAACGGTGAGTACATATAAAGATTTTTTTTAAAAAACCCTTAGGTACAAATCTATTTAAACGTATTAATTACAATTTTGTGGGTTTGCACACATACTTCCTATCAACAATTATAGACATTCATTCAAATAGGTTTTTTACACAATAAAATGTAAATCATTAAATTCGTACCGTTCGAATTATGAGAATGTATTGTATGGTATTCTGAAATTTAATATTCCGTAATAAAAGTTAGATGAGACTATTTTTTCTCTAATAAATAAAATAAAATGTAAATAAATCATATAAACAAAAAATTTCCATTTGCAGAGCTCCGTAGAAAAACTGGATACAGATTATGCTGTAGAAGAGAAAAGAGAAATAAAAATAGGTGAGTTGCTAGATTTATTAACTAGGACAATAATCAAAGAATAAAATAGCTTGAAAGAAAAAAGTATTAAAAATAATATGACTGATCATTGAAAATAAAAAAATTAAAAAATCTCCACATTTTAAATTCATACAACGAAGGTCAAAATATAAATTAGTTTTATTGGAAAATTCAAATCAGTTAGTGAACCATTCGACAGCAGATAGACAAATAAAGGCCGATCTAAAATTATGTAGCTTAAGATTACTACGTACAACCAAACAGGTAGATTAAAGAAAGTAGTATATAAATTGAAATCAACAGAATCTTCACATAACTGGTGTTAAATATGAAAAAATTCAGTCAAAAAATTAATTTTTCGATGTTTGTTATTGTGTACATAAATGTTTTTGCCGATCGCCGTGGCACAGATGGTTTGACTTCTGTGCGGGCGTCCTGGGTGTTATCCCCACCAGAGGAGAAATTTATTTTAATTCATTTCTCACGTAAATATTCCTTCTCTGGGCTGGAAACACTGGTTAGATGGAAGAAATAGCATTATGGGAATAAGCTCGTTACTTATTACAATAAATAAAATTTGACAATATGAAAAGTCCGAAGTCGATAATAAATTATTATTTTGAATGTGTCAAAAGTCGAAATATTCAACAGTGTAAAAATACTCTTGTGGAAAATATAGTTAGCCCCTAAAGTTTCGTGTGAAGACAATTCACGAAAGTTCAATATCAGTCAGTGGTGGGAAAACAGCACATTGGCAAACACTTTGATATTTAAGTATTGATACCCATATATCACACAAATTACCTATGTATATTTCATATTTTCAGATAAGAAAAAGATTGTTAAAGAAGAAAGAGAAACGGAAGAAGCTACAGAAGGTAAGACTTTAATTCAAATTATATTCAAACAAATGAAATATCTTAAGAAAATTAGAAATAAAAATACTTATTTACAATATTGTTTATATATTAAATAGAATAGATCAATATTTATTAATAATTAATTTAGATTAGGATTTTTAAAATTATAATACAAATCAATATATTGTTAAAATTCAACCAACCATAACTGCTTCACAATATTTATTTTTATACTAAAGTAGTTCATATTTTTTTAATATTTTAGTGCAGTAAGAATTTGATATAATTTTGTAGTATTATTATAAAATAGGTACCAAGTTTAAATATTTTATTTTTTATTTAACTCGTATATAGTTATATATGCAAACGTAATTTATTATGATTCTTTGTGGTTGAATTATTTTTTTTACTTCGATTTGTATGAAAATACACGTCAAGAATTACAAAACTATATTCTCATAATATATCAATCTATATAATAAATAATAACATGTGACATTTACTGGAAAAAATGTTAAACATATTCAAATTTTATTGTGCAACAAAATTTGAATATGTTTGGATTTATTTGACAAAAAAATGCTTAATTAACATGCTTTATTAATGTTTTATGTTTTCACTTGCTTATAATATTTTCCTCTGAACTGTGATTAGAGAAATACCTATTCAACTCTTATACACCCTTTCATAGGTTAGTAAAAATAATATGTAAGATATGATTTATATTCACGTTCTGAAGTGTATAAAAAATATTTTATGCATATTGCATTATAAATTTAATAAACTATGGATTTTAATAAAATAAATAATTTATTATAGAAGAGCTTATATGCGTATATTTTAGTGAATACGAATAGATATACAAAAGTATATTTTAGAAACAGATTAAACCTAGAAATTATTAGATATCCATACATCATCCACCAATGTAAAACATTATATTAAGGTGATCATTCATCTTATATGAATCTAACTACGACTACTTAATTAAAACAAGACTCTTCAAATAAAAAATGAGAAAAATCATCGTACAATTAATCTTTTATCATGGCATATCAATATAATTGTCGAGATTTCATTGCAATAATATAGGTACATTTTATACCAACACTTGGTTAGAAATAATTTCCAAAGAACTGCATTTGTATACTACGTTGCAAAATAGTGTAACAATTTAAGAAGTAGGTAGGTAATATTTAAAGATAGAGAACCGTCAAATAAAATAAAGTTTAATTAGTGAATTGCTTTAACTTAGAGTTTTCAAGAAGTATGTTACATCTATGATGTCGGTATTGGAGGAAAATACTAGTATAATCCTATAGATCTAACAGTCTTAACTATATAACTATAAAGAAGTATTAAATAATGAAAATATTCAATAACCTACATTATAATGGGTGGCTATTTGTATTAGTGTATTAATGACGAAAAGTAGAATCTAAAGTCCAATAATAAAACTGATGGTTCTTTTAATCGAACCACCGATGAATAAACGCTTTCAATAATTTTAATAAATGATCTGTAAAACCACATGTATGTTCAGTAACATTACATAAGAAAATACTTAACATAAAGAGTATATTATTTATTTTAATATGAATTTTTACTCCATTTGAGCTAATTTGATAAAAGAATATACTAATTCGGTTCTAACACTCAGATAATTCAGTCGAAACCAATATGAAAAGATTTGGACTTCTGGATTGAACGAGGGCGCTTTGTTTTAACTAAAATAAGATCTTGAATAAGAACTAAAATAAAAAAGTAAAAAATTTCTCATAAATACAAAAAAGTTGATTACTCTAGAAATTAAACCTTTAACTTTTAAAACATATGTGTGTACATTATGCGCTTATATGTACAAATGGACATATATAGCAATGCTCAGCGTAATTAAAAATACATATATAAAAATTGAATATTTACTACGATTAAATCAGTATAATTATTTGATATCTACAAAAATTAACACAGTTAAGAAATATAAATTATGTGATGTAATCGTAATAAGTGGTAATTATAAATATTCAAATGATAATTAACATGCTTGAATATGCGCAAATTTCAGTTACATATTTTGTTAACATCGGTAATGACAATATAACATTATCGCTTTTTAATATATTGTATTTCCAAAGTGTGAATAAAAGCTTCGCTATAGAACCAGCTACCATAATCCAGTAAGTAAAACATATGAATTAATAATTATACAATTGCTTAAGCTTAGCATGCATGACTTTTATAATGTTTAAAAAAATAGTAAATATTTATGCCATCTTTTTTTAATGAATAAGTTGAAATATGTTTTTTATAAATAAAAATACATCTTCAATTAAGTAATTACTCAGGTCAAATGTTAGTCGAAATACTTTTTTTGCAAAAAGTGTATCCCAAAAGAAAAGTTGGTTTAAATAAACCATTGCATGTTAATTATTAAGTAACTCAAATTATTCAAATATGACTAAATACAACATGCTTCATAGACTAACTGATAGTTGAGATGCTATTATTTAAAATTAACATTCAACAAATTATTCATAAAACACATTACATACTTTCACAGAAATCAGCGATGTGATTGATCAAAGTCTTATCAAAAAGCAGCAAGATGTGAGAAAACAAAAGAAGAAAATTATTTCTGAAATTAAATCTATCAAAGAAGAACGATTGGATTTGGAAATAAAAAGACCATTTGAGAAAACAGAATTATTTACAGAAGAAATAACTAATGCCATAGAAAATAACACGTTAGACAGAAACGTTACAATTCCTTGTGAAATCTCGTCAAATTTAGCAGAATCTGTGTCATTCAGCGAAGCATCAAATTTAATTGTCTCTAAATCGGAAAGAGAAGAAAAGGCGTCAATTAAGATTAAAGCATTCAACGCTCACGAAGAAAATATTATTCAGTCACAGCAAAAAGAAACAGACTCAATGGATATCATTAAACAAATGGAAGCATTTGCTAAAACACAATTTTTACCAGTTCAGTCAATTGAAATAAATGAAATATCAGCAGAAACACAAATAAGCGAAATAATTGCCAAAAAAAATTTACTCAGAGTCCAACCAAAAGAACGCCTAACGTTTAATGATAGTATTATAACATCTGAAATATTACCTAACATAAATGCTTCAAGTTTCGAGAAAATGAATATGGTCGAAGATCGTGCAGATTCACAAATCATACTTCAAGAAGCAATGGATATAACAGAACCTATAATATCACAATCAGAAGAAGAGTACAAAATAATAAAACATATCCAAGAAGAGGCTCATACTGAAATTATTCCTCAGCGGTCGATTCAAGTAACTGAAATAAGAGATGAAACAAAAGAAAAAGAAATCATTAGCAAACCGTTGGATAATTATGCTAAACCAAATATTGGACTAACTCTGAATGAGCCTTTAATAATAAACGATGTATTTGTCGATGACAAATCGGGAAAGTATTATCCGGAGTTATTCGTACCCACAGAAACAGCAACGAAAAATGTTATAACAGAAAATCAAATACAGACACAGATAATAAATGCTCCAGAAGTTGAAGGTAAATTTGTACCAACAAAAATTCCACTTAAACAAGAAGCTGATTTCAATATGAACCTAGATGAATGTTTAATTATAACTGATTACAATATTCAAGATAAAGAAAAAACGTTTATAGATACAAGTTGTCCTGCACTCTCAGAAGCTATAACTGAGGTATCATTACATAAAAGTCTCCAAAGTTTTATACCTGATGTACAGATTAAAGAATCAGATTTCTACAAAAATACGATTGATAGTAAAAATGCAGATGTAGAAATGATCGAACAACAACACTTGATAAATATTGTCATTTTACCAAATGAATATGAAAAAGAATACACTTCTAATACAATACAAGCCAAAGATATTGCCACACCATCATACAATTTATTGGAAGGAAGTAACGTCAGTTCAATTATGATTCAAGACTCTGAAACTGAATTTGTTGCAAAAGAAGCAAATAAAACAGTTAAAGCTTCGTTATCTATAAATGCAAAAGAACATTTGTCAACAACCGAAGTTCAAAGTATTGATGGCTCAAACGAACTACAAGACGTATTTAAAACTCACTCGGAAGAAATTATTCCTTCTTTCGAACCATTGAATGCAAAACAAATATCTTTTACAGTCGCACAAGAAAATGAAATAGAAAAAGACTTCCAAGTTAAGAAAACAAGCAGAGTTGATACAAACTATACTCCAAAAGAAAGCTTAACTATAACTGATACATCTATATCAGAAAAAGAAGATATATTAAAAACCACACCGCTTCCAATACCCCAATTTAGTACACCTACATCAACTCATGCACTTAAAACAACAGTAACAGAAGAGATAAATTTATCAAGTCATGCTGAAAACTTACAAAAAGAAAATGTTATTGAAAGTTATGCAAAAAAGAATCAATCTGTTTTGACAGAACTAACAGTAGCGGAATCATACACATCAGAAAACGTTCAATCTGTAAACCAATGCAAACCAGATAACGTAAAAGCTGAATCGGAAATACTCGAATATTCTGGATTAAAAATCGAACAAATAATTTCTCACGAAAAAGAAGAATCTTTGCAAAGTACATTACCGTTTGATGAACATTTTGCTAAACCTGATATTTCAATTAATCACATCGTAGCGACAACTTCAGAGGTTCTGGCAGAACCTTTCACATCTAAGCTAGATGAAATGAAAAAATCATTAGAAAAGGCAGAAAGTCATCAAACAACACATAAATCAGTTTCAGTTTGTACCCAACAAATAGTTGAAAATGAAGCATCATTAGACCAATTCAGAAAACCTCAAGAAAAGTCAATTTCAGTCACTATGTCTGAAGATATATTTGAACCAATAAATGTTTCGCAAACATTGAGTAATGAGTCAGAAAGTATTTACGAAAAATCTTTGATTCTGAATACTTGCAAAGCATTACCAAACGTAACAGTAAGAAATATAGCGTTATCTTCTGAGCAAACAACCAATATTGGAATCGGTTTTATTAAACCGATCGAAAATCTAACAGAACAAAAAGCATTAGCTCAAAATGACTTATTAAATGAAGTTGTCATAATACAACCAGAGCTTAGAGAAAAAGAAACCAACTTAGAAAGCATAAATCTACCAACATTGATGGAAGCAGATATGAAAATTTTACCAGATAAATGTATTTCTGTTGAGGAAGTAATATTTAATACGAATGCAACAGAACTTATAGATAAAAAAGCACCAATTAATGAAAAAGCAAAAATAAAATTATCAGAAAATGAAGCAATAGTACATTCAGAGATACTTTCTAATGACAGTGTGGATAAAATAACTTTAATAAAAACTCAGAGCGAGACAGCTAAAACACAGAACGAAACATTAGTAATCGCTTTCTCGAACGAAATTATAACGGCTGACGCAGAGGAGAATAGACTTGAAAATAAGCTTCCAACAACAATGCAAATCGACACTAACTTTGTAGAGCAGCAAGGTTTAACTATAACTGAAACGTATATTGATTCAAAAGAAGATAATTTAGTTATAAGTAAAAATATTGATATGGTATCCGCCACTCAAAATATGGATTATACGAGGCATATTGCATCTAAAGATGAAGTATTTCTTTCTTCAAATACAACTGACTTTACAGTTCCAGATAATGTTTTATGTACAGCATCATCGCAACATTTGCTTTTAACTACAATTCAACAATCTGAATGCATAAGCGAAGAAAAAGAAGGTATGTTACCAATGCCAAAATTAGATGCGCCAAAGAAAGCTGACATTGAAATAGACGAAAATGAAAGTTTGATTACAACAATAATTATAAGCGATGATAAAGAAACAAAAATTTGCCATACTGAAAATCTACTAGAAACAAAAGCAACTACAGATGTTATTCCATACAAATGCACACTCGAAACTCAAGTTATTCCAAACAGTTCTATCTCAGAACTTGAAATAACACCAATTCAATCATCAACAGCGAATGTAAAACATACATTACTTACATCATTATTTAACACAAATATTGCATCAGAAGAAATCGAGGGAATTTTACATAAAACAACGCGTCCTGATGAAAAAAATGCAGAAATGTCCGTTGATTATGAACAAGCAGCGATTATTACAGAAACATTTGTGCAAGACACAGAAAATACTCTCGAGAAAGAAAAAACAATAGCTTTGGAAAAAGCTAGAGCTGAATATTCTGATCAAATGGTTGCCCAAAAATCTGAAACTGTATCACAATATTCTACAGAAGAATTAATCAAACATTCACAAAAGTTAATAGAAGCCACACCTGTTCACTGCACATTTGAAGCCCTTATGTTAACCAATCAAATTATAGCAGAAAAAGAAACTGATTTCATCGATAAAAGTGATAAAAACAACACAAAACTACCGGAATATGTATTTGAATTACAAAAATCTGTAAATGTATCAGAAATATTTTCACAGAATGATAATGTCGATAAAGAGCGTGATACTATACCTATTTTGCAAACAAACCTACAAACAACAAAAATGTTAGATTGCATTTCTCCGTTAAAAGTTGCAGAAAAAAGCATGATAATTACTGATGACAACATCAGCAATATAGACACAGCTGTAAAACCCCAAGAAAAAGCTTCACAACAATCAATTCTTTTCGAACCTTTTGTGTGCCAAGAAATTCAAATCAATGATACTGAAGATGTTTTAAAACATTTTGAAAAACAAATCGGTTACGCTAGCATTGATGTGAATGAAAATAAAAGCGTTAATATACAGACAGTTGTATGCGAAGACGATATTGCAAAAATAACTGACACAAATATTCCATACGCCGAAAAAGCGCAACCCAACGTTGTAAGTAGTAAAGTAGCAGAAAAATCAGAAACAATGTCTAATATTTGCTCAGAAGAATTCAATACAATTGCGCCAATATTTAATACTGCAAAATCAGCACAGACGACATTGGAAAGTTTACAGCAATGTGCAGTTTTAATCATTGACAAAGAATCTATTTTATTGCCAAATGAAAGGCCGTCAGAAATGACAGCGAATATTGATATTTCTTGCATACAACCAATTATCACGACTGAAACACAATCTGCCGATAAAGAGTACACAGAAAAGTTTGACAGTAAAATCGATTTTAAGATCGCAAATGAAGCATTGGATGTAAACAAAGTCATCGCTATTCAAACTTCCGTTGTTCCTGAAACTCACTTAGAAGAAAGGCTAGAATGTCAGTCTGTATCTGCTAAAGCAAAAATGTTATCTAATGAATATGAACACATTACAATAAGTGAAAATATAATACCGGAATCAGAAAAAGATTTGGAAGGCGACAAATTACCAGTTCTGAGTATAGCTACTTCAAATTTCGAGAAAAGGGATACTAAAACAATTAGTGAAGTAATCACACATAGTAAGGAAGGATTAATTAATGATTTTAAGTTACCACAAAATTTCGTAGCAAATACTAATTTTAATTTACATGAAGTTCTTCAACAAACAACAGTTAAAGTTGAAGAAACAGTTGACACGATACCAACACCAGACAATAACTTTAAACACACAAAATCAGCAAATATCTTACACGACCACTCAATAAGTTTAACTTGTGCACAACAACAAACAGAAGAAATGTCATCTGAAATGCAAGACACACCACTCGACATAAACTATGCAAAAAAAATCATTTTGGAAAATTACGGCATTTCAGTAACCAATCCTGATTATGAGGAAAATGAACAAGATATTATTTGTGCTGCACACGTAAAGGAATCAAAAGCTTCTACAGATATATTAAGGAAGTTCCCTGTTCAACAACAAGAGGTGTTATCTCAAGAGCAAGTTTTCGATTTTGAATCAATGCCGATAAATAAAGAAAAAGGTCACTTGAAGCACAAAACAGCAGATAGTATTATAATATCAGAAAACATAGTTCACGAAACAGAAGGAAGTGATGTGATAAACTTCATTAGTAACACTTGCAAACCAACGCAAGAAGTTAACCAATTTTCAAGTGTAAGTGTATCAGAAATAATCGCGGAAGATTGTGAACAGAATTTGAACGTTTTCAAATCTAATGAATTTAGGGCAGAAACGCAAATATTGCCTAAAGATTATATTGAAGTTCGTGAAACCAACGTAGATACAGATATAAATACTATAGTTAAAGAAGATTTAAAGAAAGCAAATGTGACTGTAGATTACATAGAAGAATCAGGTGTATGTGTAGAAGAAAATATAGTAAATGATTCTGAAAAATTAATTGATGATTTCAATCAACATCCGTTGAAACAAAATGCCGAAATAAATATTTTAGAAAACACTAGCATTAATATTACCCATTTAGCCGCGATCGAAGAAGAAAATATTATGGAAAATGACAAAACTCCTGAACTGAAAACAGCCAAACCAAACATAACAAATTATCATGCTGCACAAAATGAAGTAATTATTCCAGATACAAGCTTGGAATCGATAACACCTAAAGCTTCAACACAAACTCATGCACAGACAAACCATTCAGAAGTTCAGCATGTATATATTACTGAAACACCAATATTACAAAAAGAAACAGATCTTGTTTTAAAAAATGATAATAAAGAAGTTAAATCACAATTATCAATAGAGAATGTTTTACCAACGGTTGAAACATTTGATATTGTTGTAGAAGATGCTGAAAAGGAATTATGTATGTTCGATAAAGTAATTGCAAACAAACAGATAGGTAACATAGAACTAGAAACAATAAAAGTTGTATCAAGCATGGATAATACTATTCTTGAAAGTTTAGAGATAGAAGAAACATCTACAACGCCAAAATCAATCAAAATAAGGCCAACACAAAACGAATATAACAGTGTAACACAGCAAGAAACATACACCTCAGATACTGATCAAATTTTGAATGTTGAAAAAACAATGGCTCATAATGCAAAAATTTCGTTAAAAGAAAGTGAATATGTGAATATCAATGAGGTGTTTCCTCAAGATCATGATCAACAATTTAAAACAATATCAGATATTGCTGTCAAAGCAAACAAAGAGTATGTTGAAAACAAAACAGCTTTAACAACTATAACAGAAACAGAAGATGCATTGGATAAAATAGATTTGGTACAAAAAGGTACAGAATATGCAAAAACTCAAAATGAAAAACCATGTGAATCAGTTGAAATAAAAGAATACATTACATATGAAAATTGTGAAACAAATAAATATGTTGACACTCTTCAGATAAAAACGTCACCTATACAGACCGAATTGAATTCAATATTTCAAGAAGAAACTTTGGTACAAGACAGTAACGAGATTCTTAAATTGGGTGAAACAAAAACACAAACTGCTCAATTTACATTGAATGAAAATGAAAGTATAAACGTCGGAGAAATATTCATTCAAGATCATGATCAAGAATTCACAGATACAAAACATAGAGAAGTGTCAGCAATGAAAAATTTCATTAATAATACATCCACCATCACGTTACAAGTAGTTACTGATGAATCGTTCAAAAATATAAATTTATCAAATGAATTGCCGGAATATGCAAAAATACAAAGTGAAAAACCAAACGAATCACTTGTTATAAACGAGCAATCGATATTTGATAATTATGACATTAATAACATTTCTAAATCAACTCCTGCAAAATCCTCAGTGATTCAAACAGAACATAATCCATATATTCAAACACAAATATTTATTGGTGATAGTAATGAAATTTTGAATATAGGAAAAACATCAACACACAATGCTTTTGTAACATTGAATGAAAATGAGAGTGTAAATATAAATGAAATTATTCTTCAAGACCAAGATGAAACATTGGAAAGAACGATAGACAATACAGCATTTGCCAAAAAAGAGTTCATACAAAATAAAACAATAATTACAACTGAAATTATAACAGATCAATCAGTAAAAGATTTTGAACCCAACAGTAATGTGAAAGAATATGCAAAAACGCAAAATGAAAAACCAAATGAATCCCTAGAAATCAACGAACAGATAACATTTGAAAATTATGAATCAAATCAATTAAAGTCATTTACATCAGTTACAACATCTCCAAAACAAACGGAATTAAGGCCCATCACACAGCTTGAAGTATACATAGAAGATAGCAATAAAGAATTAGAAATAGATCGAGCTGACTGGAAAAAAGCACAAGAAATAATTAATGAAAATGAAAGCATTAACGTCAACGAAATATTTCCACAAGACCATGATAGATCTTTTGATAAGATTTATGAAAATACTGCCACCGCAAAACAAGATTATATTCATAATAAAAGTGCTGTAGTCACAGAAGTCATAACAGAGCATTCCATAAAAAACATAGAATCAAAAGAAAATAGTAAAGAATTTGCAAAATTAAACAATGAAAAACCTAATGAATCAGTCGAAATATGTGAACCATTAACATACGATAATTACGAAATGAAACAATGCGTTGATATTAGTCCAGTTACTTCAATACCCACTCAAACCGAGTTAAATACATTAACACAACAAGTTACCTTCGTAGATGATAATAACGACACGCTAGTACTGGATGATGTCAAACATCAAAACGCTCTATTACTACTCACAGAAAACGAAAGCATAAAAATTAATGAAATATTTGCACAACACCATGATCAAGAATTAGAAAAATCTCTAAATATCTCATTCAATGCCAACAAAGATTTCATACACAACAAATCAGCTATTATAACAGAAATCATATCGGAACACTGTCTAAAACATCTAGACTCCAAAAAAGAAATATCTGAATTTGCAAAATTGCAAAACGAAAAACCGAATGATTCTGTTGAGATAAATGAATTAGTTGCATTTGAAAACTATAGTGACACTAGGGAGGAAACTTCAATTACACCAATTAAAACCACGCCAATCCATACAGAACTATGTTCAATTACACTTCTCGAAACGTTTATTGATGACAGTAATCAAAATTTAGATCTCGAAACGACAAAAATGCAAAATGCCAATATTGCCTTTACAGAAAATGAAGGTATAAAAATAAACGAAATAATAACGCAGGACGATGACCAACTTTTTGAGAACAAACACATTAAAGAAGTTATAGCAAACAAAGAATATTTACAAAATCAAACTATTATAACATCTGAAACATTAGCAGAACAACATGTTGAAACAATAAAGTATGATACTCAAATGCCAATGCATGCAAATATACAAAGCGAAAAACCAAATGAATCGTTAGAAGTAAATGAATTAACTCCATTTGAAAATAATGACAACGTCATTTATAACTTAGACACAACATGCGCTAAAACAACTGTAATACAAACACAACTCAATAGTATCACGCAAGAGGAAGTTTATCCCTCGGACAAAAATCAAATATTGAATGTAGAAAAACCAACATCTCAAAATGCACTAATTAGTATGAAAGAAAATGAGAGCTTTTGTATAAATGAAGTGATTCCGCAATATCACGATGAAGAATATTTAGTACCAAACACCAATAAGACAGTCACAGCAAATGAAGATTTTGTACACAACACTTCGGCCATAATAGCACACGTCGTTCCGGATTATTCTTTACAATACATGGAAACACAAAAGGATATATCAACATTCGCTAAAATACAAGACGAAAAAGCAAACGCAAGCATTGAAATTAAAGAAATACTGCCATTTGATAACTATGATATAACAAAAGATTCAGATAATATCAAAGTACAAACATTACCTACTCAGACAGAACTAAATAGCATTACACAGGAAGAAACAATAGTAAATGACAATAATATTATGTTTGAAACAGAAAAGGCTAAAGAACAAAGTGCACACATTATATTGAAAGAAAATGAAAGTCTGAAAATAAATGAAGTGTTCACACAATATCACGACGAAATATTCGAAGGAACTGGAGATAATACGGTAAACGCCAAAACAGAAATTATTGAAACCAGGAGCGCGGTTACATCAGAAGTGATAACATCAAATTCCGTAACGTCATTAGAACAACATATGGAAACACCAATTTATGCTAAAACTCAAAATGAAAAACCATCAGAATCTGTAGAAATCGAAGAATTAATTACACTAGAAAACATCGACACTACAAAATATCCAGAAACTAAATCACAAAAAGCTGAACAAAATATTCATGAACACTCGAATATCATAGTAGACGATGTAACAATATTTGAACAAGGAGGTAAGTACGAAACACAAAAACTAAATAGTCATCGAAAATATATCGAGGGTTAAATTAGAATGGACAATTAAAAGAAGGTAAAGCAAAATACACCTATCGTCACAACACAATACACACATGAACAAACTCAAATAACGACCACAATACAGAAAAATTAGATAACACACGCTTGAAAACATATATATATATATATATATATATATATATTTATATATAGAATATACTTTTATCACTTGGTTTGCACTATCAAAAGCTAAGTAATCATTGGAGAAGTTTTCCAATAGTGTGATACATTAAAGCATGATACAAGGAATCATTTGGGGAAACAAAAAATACGTACACAAAAATCACTACTGTGCATTACAGTCGATTACATTAAATATTGAAAAACACTTCGTCAAATGCTTCCAACAATGCTTAACTAAACTCACATTTTATACATCTGTTATTATAATTAACACAATACAAATAAAACTACATTCATTTTTTTTTTATTTCAGACACACCACATAAAACGAACAAAAATCATCAGTCAGACAAATTATCACAAAACATTCAACACGATATTTTCAATAAAATAATAAACATACAAAATACGCAAACACAACTAAACAACAAATCAAATGAAAACAAAACTTTAGAAAAAGACAACAAAGATATTGAACAAATTATTGAATTACCAGAGGACATACAAATCGTCGAATCCAAGACAGAGACAGGAAAGCCTGTTAAGAAAATAGTCAAAAAGAGGACGATCAAAAGAAGAACAGGAAAGAAAGAAGAAACAACAGAGATTGTCACCGTCGAAGAAACCGGCAAAGAACCTCAGACATCCGTGACCGTCGAAGAATCGTCGATCGATGAAACGGTTTTGCCGTTTGAAACATTGTATCCCAAGAAGGCAGACGAACACATCGTCGAAATGCCAGAAGTTATCACGACTGAAACGGAAACCGTTGGAAACAAAACCAAACAAGTCAAAACTAGGAAACGTGTGATTAAAAAACAAAAACCTAATGAATATGAAACAACAAAAATAATAACAGTTGAAAAGGACGGCGAAACACCGGTCGTTACTGTAGAGGTCCAAAAATCGGCGACCGAACCGGACACTGCATGGGAGAAACTAGACGATTTTGAAACATCAAGAACGTATGAACAACCGATGCAAATTATTGAATTACCAGAGGACATACAAATCGTCGAATCAAAGACGGAGACAGGAAAGCCTGTTAAGAAAATAGTCAAAAAGAGGACGATCAAACGAAGAACA
The DNA here is from genome assembly GCA_963576475.1 of Molanna angustata. Lineage (NCBI taxonomy): Eukaryota > Metazoa > Arthropoda > Insecta > Trichoptera > Molannidae > Molanna > Molanna angustata. The sequence goes on along the minus strand of OY754966.1, from coordinate 7,418,792 downwards.
GGAAAGAAAGAAGAAACAACAGAGATTGTCACCGTCGAAGAAACCGGCAAAGAACCTCAGACATCCGTGACCGTCGAAGAATCGTCGATCGATGAAACGGTTTTGCCGTTTGAAACATTGTATCCCAAGAAGGCAGACGAACACATCGTCGAAATGCCAGAAGTTATCACAACTGAAACGGAAACTGTTGGAAACAAAACCAAACAAGTCAAAACTAGGAAACGAGTGATAAAAAAACAAAAACCTAATGAATATGAAACAACAAAAATAATAACAGTTGAAAAGGACGGCGAAACACCGGTCGTTACTGTAGAGGTCCAAAAATCGGCGACCGAACCGGACACTGCCTGGGAGAAACTAGACGAATTCGAAACATCAAGAACGTATGAACAACCAATGCAAATTATTGAATTACCAGAGGACATACAAATCGTCGAATCAAAGACGGAGACAGGAAAGCCTGTAAAGAAAATAGTCAAAAAGAGGACGATCAAACGAAGAACAGGAAAGAAAGAAGAAACAACAGAGATTGTCACCGTCGAAGAAACCGGCAAAGAACCTCAGACATCCGTGACCGTCGAAGAATCGTTGATCGATGAAACGGTTTTGCCGTTTGAAACATTGTATCCCAAGAAGGCAGACGAACACATCGTCGAAATGCCGGAAGTTATCACGACTGAAACGGAAACCGTTGGAGACAAAACCAAACAAGTCAAAACTAGGAAACGTGTGATTAAAAAACAAAAACCTAATGAATATGAAACAACAAAAATAATAACAGTTGAAAAGGACGGCGAAACACCGGTCGTTACTGTAGAGGTCCAAAAATCGGCGACCGAACCGGACACTGCCTGGGAGAAACTAGACGAATTCGAAACATCAAGAACGTATGAACAACCAATGCAAATTATTGAATTACCAGAGGACATACAAATCGTCGAATCAAAGACGGAGACAGGAAAGCCTGTAAAGAAAATAGTCAAAAAGAGGACGATCAAACGAAGAACAGGAAAGAAAGAAGAAACAACAGAGATTGTCACCGTCGAAGAAACCGGCAAAGAACCTCAGACATCCGTGACCGTCGAAGAATCGTTGATCGATGAAACGGTTTTGCCGTTTGAAACATTGTATCCCAAGAAGGCAGACGAACACATCGTCGAAATGCCGGAAGTTATCACGACTGAAACGGAAACCGTTGGAGACAAAACCAAACAAGTCAAAACTAGGAAACGTGTGATTAAAAAACAAAAACCTAATGAATATGAAACAACAAAAATAATAACAGTTGAAAAGGACGGCGAAACACCGGTCGTTACTGTGGAGGTCCAAAAATCGACGGCCGAACCGGACACTGCCTGGGATAAACTAGACGAATTCGAGACGTCAAGGACGTATGAACAACCAATGCAAATTATTGAATTACCAGAGGACATACAAATCGTCGAATCAAAGACGGAGACAGGAAAGCCTGTTAAGAAAATAGTCAAAAAGAGGACGATCAAAAGAAGAACAGGAAGGAAAGAAGAAACAACAGATATTGTCACCGTCGAAGAAACCGGCAAAGAACCTCAGACATCCGTGACCGTCGAGGAATCGTCAATCGATGAAACGGTTTTGCCCTTTGAAACATTGTATCCCAAGAAGGCAGACGAACACATCGTCGAAATGCCAGAAGTTATCACGACTGAAACGGAAACCGTTGGAAACAAAACCAAACAAGTCAAAACTAGGAAACGTGTGATTAAAAAACAAAAACCTAATGAATATGAAACAACAAAAATAATAACAGTTGAAATGGACGGCGAAACACCGGTCGTTACTGTAGAGGTCCAAAAATCGGCGACCGAACCGGACACTGCATGGGAGAAACTAGACGATTTTGAAACATCAAGAACGTATGAACAACCGATGCAAATTATTGAATTACCAGAGGACATACAAATCGTCGAATCAAAGACGGAGACAGGAAAGCCTGTTAAGAAAGTAATCAAAAAGAGAACGATCAAACGAAGAACAGGAAAGAAAGAAGAAACAACAGAGATTGTCACCGTCGAAGAAACCGGCAAAGAACCTCAGACATCCGTGACCGTCGAAGAATTGTCGATCGATGAAACGGTTTTGCCGTTTGAAACATTGTATCCCAAGAAGGCAGACGAACACATCGTCGAAATGCCGGAAGTAATCACGACTGAAACGGAAACCGTTGGAAACAAAACCAAACAAGTCAAAACTAGGAAACGTGTGATTAAAAAACAAAAACCTAATGAATATGAAACAACAAAAATAATAACAGTTGAAAAGGACGGCGAAACACCGGTCGTTACTGTGGAGGTCCAAAAATCGACGGCCGAACCGGACACTGCCTGGGATAAACTAGACGAATTCGAGACGTCAAGGACGTATGAACAACCAATGCAAATTATTGAATTACCAGAGGACATACAAATCGTCGAATCAAAGACGGAGACAGGAAAGCCTGTTAAGAAAGTAATCAAAAAGAGAACGATCAAACGAAGAACAGGAAAGAAAGAAGAAACAACAGAGATTGTCACCGTCGAAGAAACCGGCAAAGAACCTCAGACATCCGTGACCGTCGAAGAATTGTCGATCGATGAAACGGTTTTGCCGTTTAAAACATTGTATCCCAAGAATGCAGACGAACACATCGTCGAAATGCCGGAAGTAATCACGACTGAAACGGAAACCGTTGGAAACAAAACCAAACAAGTCAAAACTAGGAAACGTGTGATTAAAAAACGAAAACCTAATGAATATGAAACAACAAAAATAATAACAGTTGAAAAGGACGGCGAAACACCGGTCGTTACTGTAGAGGTCCAAAAATCGGCGACCGAACCGGACACAGCATGGGAGAAACTAGACGATTTTGAAACATCAAGAACGTATGAACAACCGATGCAAATTATTGAATTACCAGAGGACATACAAATCGTCGAATCAAAGACGGAGACAGGAAAGCCTGTTAAGAAAGTAATCAAAAAGAGAACGATCAAACGAAGAACAGGAAAGAAAGAAGAAACAACAGAGATTGTCACCGTCGAAGAAACCGGCAAAGAACCTCAGACATCCGTGACCGTCGAAGAATTGTCGATCGATGAAACGGTTTTGCCGTTTGGAACATTGTATCCCAAGAAGGCAGACGAACACATCGTCGAAATGCCGGAAGTTATCACGACTGAAACGGAAACCGTTGGAGACAAAACCAAACAAGTCAAAACTAGGAAACGTGTGATTAAAAAACAAAAACCTAATGAATATGAAACAACAAAAATAATAACAGTTGAAAAGGACGGCGAAACACCGGTCGTTACTGTGGAGGTCCAAAAATCGACGGCCGAACCGGACACTGCCTGGGATAAACTAGACGAATTCGAGACGTCAAGGACGTATGAACAACCAATGCAAATTATTGAATTACCAGAGGACATACAAATCGTCGAATCAAAGACGGAGACAGGAAAGCCTGTTAAGAAAATAGTCAAAAAGAGGACGATCAAAAGAAGAACAGGAAGGAAAGAAGAAACAACAGAAATTGTCACCATCGAAGAAACCGGCAAAGAACCTCAGACATCCGTGACCGTCGAGGAATCGTCAATCGATGAAACGGTTTTGCCCTTTGAAACATTGTATCCCAAGAAGGCAGACGAACACATCGTCGAAATGCCGGAAGTTATCACGACTGAAACGGAAACCGTTGGAAACAAAACCAAACAAGTCAAAACTAGGAAACGTGTGATTAAAAAACAAAAACCTAATGAATATGAAACAACAAAAATAATAACAGTTGAAAAGGACGGCGAAACACCGGTCGTTACTGTAGAGGTCCAAAAATCGGCGACCGAACCGGACACTGCCTGTGAGAAACTAGACGATTTTGAAACATCAAAAAAGTATGAACAACCGATGCAAATTATTGAATTACCAGAGGACATACAAATCGTCGAATCAAAGACGGAGACAGGAAAGCCTGTTAAAAAAATAGTCAAAAAGAGGACGATCAAACGAAGAACAGGAAAGAAAGAAGAAACAACAGAGATTGTCACCGTCGAAGAAACCGGCAAAGAACCTCAGACATCCGTAACCGTCGAAGAATCGTCGATCGATGAAACGGTTTTGCCGTTTGAAACATTGTATCCCAAGAAGGCAGACGAACACATCGTCGAAATGCCGGAAGTTATCACGACTGAAACGGAAACCGTTGGAAACAAAACCAAACAAGTCAAAACTAGGAAACGTGTGATTAAAAAACAAAAACCTAATGAATATGAAACAACAAAAATAATAACAGTTGAAAAGGACGGCGAAACACCGGTCGTTACTGTAGAGGTCCAAAAATCGGCGACCGAACCGGACACTGCATGGGAGAAACTAGACGATTTTGAAACATCAAGAACGTATGAACAACCGATGCAAATTATTGAATTACCAGAGGACATACAAATCGTCGAATCAAAGACGGAGACAGGAAAGCCTGTTAAGAAAGTAATCAAAAAGAGAACAATCAAACGAAGAACAGGAAAGAAAGAAGAAACAACAGAGATTGTCACCGTCGAAGAAACCGGCAAAGAACCTCAGACATCCGTGACCGTCGAAGAATCGTCAATCGATGAAACGGTTTTGCCGTTTGAAACATTGTATCCCAAGAAGGCAGACGAACACATCGTCGAAATGCCGGAAGTAATCACGACTGAAACGGAAACCGTTGGAAACAAAACCAAACAAGTCAAAACTAGGAAACGTGTGATTAAAAAACAAAAACCTAACGAATATGAAACAACAAAAATAATAACAGTTGAAAAGGACGGCGAAACACCGGTCGTTACTGTAGAGGTCCAAAAATCGGCGACCGAACCGGACACTGCATGGGAGAAACTAGACGATTTTGAAACATCAAGAACGTATGAACAACCGATGCAAATTATTGAATTACCAGAGGACATACAAATCGTCGAATCAAAGACGGAGACAGGAAAGCCTGTTAAGAAAGTAATCAAAAAGAGAACAATCAAACGAAGAACAGGAAAGAAAGAAGAAACAACAGAGATTGTCACCGTCGAAGAAACCGGCAAAGAACCTCAGACATCCGTGACCGTCGAGGAATCGTCAATCGATGAAACGGTTTTGCCCTTTGAAACATTGTATCCCAAGAAGGCAGACGAACACATCGTCGAAATGCCGGAAGTTATCACGACTGAAACGGAAACCGTTGGAAACAAAACCAAACAAGTCAAAACTAGGAAACGTGTGATTAAAAAACAAAAACCTAATGAATATGAAACAACAAAAATAATAACAGTTGAAAAGGACGGCGAAACACCGGTCGTTACTGTAGAGGTCCAAAAATCGGCGACCGAACCGGACACTGCCTGTGAGAAACTAGACGATTTTGAAACATCAAAAACGTATGAACAACCGATGCAAATTATTGAATTACCAGAGGACACACAAATCGTCGAATCAAAGACGGAGACAGGAAAGCCTGTTAAAAAAATAGTCAAAAAGAGGACGATAAAACGAAGAACAGGAAAGAAAGAAGAAACAACAGAGATTGTCACCGTCGAAGAAACCGGCAAAGAACCTCAGACATCCGTAACCGTCGAAGAATCGTCGATCGATGAAACGGTTTTGCCGTTTGAAACATTGTATCCCAAGAAGGCAGACGAACACATCGTCGAAATGCCGGAAGTTATCATGACTGAAACGGAAACCGTTGGAAACAAAACCAAACAAGTCAAAACTAGGAAACGTGTGATTAAAAAACAAAAACCTAATGAATATGAAACAACAAAAATAATAACAGTTGAAAAGGACGGCGAAACACCGGTCGTTACTGTAGAGGTCCAAAAATCGGCGACCGAACCGGACACAGCATGGGAGAAACTAGAAGAATTCGAAACATCAAGAACGTATGAACAACCAATGCAAATTATTGAATTACCAGAGGACATACAAATCGTCGAATCAAAGACGGAGACAGGAAAGCCTGTTAAGAAAATAGTCAAAAAGAGGACGATCAAACGAAGAACAGGAAAGAAAGAAGAAACAACAGAGATTGTCACCGTCGAAGAAACCGGCAAAGAACCTCAGACATCCGTAACCGTCGAAGAATCGTCGATCGATGAAACGGTTTTGCCGTTTGAAACATTGTATCCCAAGAAGGCAGACGAACACATCGTCGAAATGCCGGAAGTTATCACGACTGAAACGGAAACCGTTGGAAACAAAACCAAACAAGTCAAAACTAGGAAACGTGTGATTAAAAAACAAAAACCTAATGAATATGAAACAACAAAAATAATAACAGTTGAAAAGGACGGCGAAACACCGGTCGTTACTGTAGAGGTCCAAAAATCGGCGACCGAACCGGACACTGCCTGGGAGAAACTAGAAGAATTCGAAACATCAAGAACGTATGAACAACCAATGCAAATTATTGAATTACCAGAGGACATACAAATCGTCGAATCAAAGACGGAGACAGGAAAGCCTGTTAAGAAAGTAATCAAAAAGAGAACAATCAAACGAAGAACAGGAAAGAAAGAAGAAACAACAGAGATTGTCACCGTCGAAGAAACCGGCAAAGAACCTCAGACATCCGTGACCGTCGAAGAATCGTCGATCGATGAAACGGTTTTGCCGTTTGAAACATTGTATCCCAAGAAGGCAGACGAACACATCGTCGAAATGCCAGAAGTTATCACGACTGAAACGGAAACCGTTGGAAACAAAACCAAACAAGTCAAAACTAGGAAACGAGTGATTAAAAAACAAAAACCTAATGAATATGAAACAACAAACATAATAACAGTTGAAAAGGACGGCGAAACACCGGTCGTTACTGTAGAGGTCCAAAAATCGGCGACCGAACCGGACACTGCATGGGAGAAACTAGACGATTTTGAAACATCAAGAACGTATGAACAACCGATGCAAATTATTGAATTACCAGAGGACATACAAATCGTCGAATCAAAGACGGAGACAGGAAAGCCTGTTAAGAAAGTAATCAAAAAGAGAACGATCAAACGAAGAACAGGAAAGAAAGAAGAAACAACAGAGATTGTCACCGTCGAAGAAACCGGCAAAGAACCTCAGACATCCGTGACCGTCGAAGAATTGTCGATCGATGAAACGGTTTTGCCGTTTGAAACATTGTATCCCAAGAAGGCAGACGAACACATCGTCGAAATGCCGGAAGTAATCACGACTGAAACGGAAACCGTTGGAAACAAAACCAAACAAGTCAAAACTAGGAAACGTGTGATTAAAAAACAAAAACCTAATGAATATGAAACAACAAAAATAATAACAGTTGAAAAAGACGGCGAAACACCGGTCGTTACTGTAGAGGTCCAAAAATCGGCGACCGAACCGGACACTGCATGGGAGAAACTAGACGATTTTGAAACATCAAGAACGTATGAACAACCGATGCAAATTATTGAATTACCAGAGGACATACAAATCGTCGAATCAAAGACGGAGACAGGAAAGCCTGTTAAGAAAGTAATCAAAAAGAGAACAATCAAACGAAGAACAGGAAAGAAAGAAGAAACAACAGAGATTGTCACTGTCGAAGAAACCGGCAAAGAACCTCAGACATCCGTGACCGTCGAAGAATCGTCAATCGATGAAACGGTTTTGCCGTTTGAAACATTGTATCCCAAGAAGGCAGACGAACACATCGTCGAAATGCCGGAAGTAATCACGACTGAAACGGAAACCGTTGGAAACAAAACCAAACAAGTCAAAACTAGGAAACGTGTGATTAAAAAACAAAAACCTAATGAATATGAAACAACAAAAATAATAACAGTTGAAAAGGACGGCGAAACACCGGTCGTTACTGTAGAGGTCCAAAAATCGGCGACCGAACCGGACACTGCCTGGGAGAAACTAGAAGAATTCGAAACATCAAGAACGTATGAACAACCAATGCAAATTATTGAATTACCAGAGGACATACAAATCGTCGAATCAAAGACGGAGACAGGAAAGCCTGTTAAGAAAGTAATCAAAAAGAGAACAATCAAACGAAGAACAGGAAAGAAAGAAGAAACAACAGAGATTGTCACCGTCGAAGAAACCGGCAAAGAACCTCAGACATCCGTGACCGTCGAAGAATCGTCGATCGATGAAACGGTTTTGCCGTTTGAAACATTGTATCCCAAGAAGGCAGACGAACACATCGTCGAAATGCCGGAAGTAATCACGACTGAAACGGAAACCGTTGGAAACAAAACCAAACAAGTCAAAACTAGGAAACGTGTGATTAAAAAACAAAAACCTAACGAATATGAAACAACAAAAATAATAACAGTTGAAAAGGACGGCGAAACACCGGTCGTTACTGTAGAGGTCCAAAAATCGGCGACCGAACCGGACACTGCCTGGGAGAAACTAGAAGAATTCGAAACATCAAGAACGTATGAACAACCAATGCAAATTATTGAATTACCAGAGGACATACAAATCGTCGAATCAAAGACGGAGACAGGAAAGCCTGTTAAGAAAGTAATCAAAAAGAGAACGATCAAACGAAGAACAGGAAAGAAAGAAGAAACAACAGAGATTGTCACCGTCGAAGAAACCGGCAAAGAACCTCAGACATCCGTGACCGTCGAAGAATTGTCGATCGATGAAACGGTTTTGCCGTTTGAAACATTGTATCCCAAGAAGGCAGACGAACACATCGTCGAAATGCCGGAAGTAATCACGACTGAAACGGAAACCGTTGGAAACAAAACCAAACAAGTCAAAACTAGGAAACGTGTGATTAAAAAACAAAAACCTAATGAATATGAAACAACAAAAATAATAACAGTTGAAAAAGACGGCGAAACACCGGTCGTTACTGTAGAGGTCCAAAAATCGGCGACCGAACCGGACACTGCATGGGAGAAACTAGACGATTTTGAAACATCAAGAACGTATGAACAACCGATGCAAATTATTGAATTACCAGAGGACATACAAATCGTCGAATCAAAGACGGAGACAGGAAAGCCTGTTAAGAAAGTAATCAAAAAGAGAACAATCAAACGAAGAACAGGAAAGAAAGAAGAAACAACAGAGATTGTCACTGTCGAAGAAACCGGCAAAGAACCTCAGACATCCGTGACCGTCGAAGAATCGTCAATCGATGAAACGGTTTTGCCGTTTGAAACATTGTATCCCAAGAAGGCAGACGAACACATCGTCGAAATGCCGGAAGTAATCACGACTGAAACGGAAACCGTTGGAAACAAAACCAAACAAGTCAAAACTAGGAAACGTGTGATTAAAAAAAAAAAACCTAATGAATATGAAACAACAAAAATAATAACAGTTGAAAAGGACGGCGAAACACCGGTCGTTACTGTAGAGGTCCAAAAATCGGCGACCGAACCGGACACTGCCTGGGAGAAACTAGAAGAATTCGAAACATCAAGAACGTATGAACAACCAATGCAAATTATTGAATTACCAGAGGACATACAAATCGTCGAATCAAAGACGGAGACAGGAAAGCCTGTTAAGAAAGTAATCAAAAAGAGAACAATCAAACGAAGAACAGGAAAGAAAGAAGAAACAACAGAGATTGTCACCGTCGAAGAAACCGGCAAAGAACCTCAGACATCCGTGACCGTCGAAGAATTGTCGATCGATGAAACGGTTTTGCCGTTTGAAACATTGTATCCCAAGAAGGCAGACGAACACATCGTCGAAATGCCGGAAGTAATCACGACTGAAACGGAAACCGTTGGAAACAAAACCAAACAAGTCAAAACTAGGAAACGTGTGATTAAAAAACAAAAACCTAATGAATATGAAACAACAAAAATAATAACAGTTGAAAAAGATGGCGAAACACCGGTCGTTACTGTAGAGGTCCAAAAATCGGCGACCGAACCGGACACTGCATGGGAGAAACTAGACGATTTTGAAACATCAAGAACGTATGAACAACCGATGCAAATTATTGAATTACCAGAGGACATACAAATCGTCGAATCAAAGACGGAGACAGGAAAGCCTGTTAAGAAAGTAATCAAAAAGAGAACAATCAAACGAAGAACAGGAAAGAAAGAAGAAACAACAGAGATTGTCACCGCCGAAGAAACCGGCAAAGAACCTCAGACATCCGTGACCGTCGAAGAATCGTCAATCGATGAAACGGTTTTGCCGTTTGAAACATTGTATCCCAAGAAGGCAGACGAACACATCGTCGAAATGCCGGAAGTAATCACGACTGAAACGGAAACCGTTGGAAACAAAACCAAACAAGTCAAAACTAGGAAACGTGTGATTAAAAAACAAAAACCTAACGAATATGAAACAACAAAAATAATAACAGTTGAAAAGGACGGCGAAACACCGGTCGTTACTGTAGAGGTCCAAAAATCGGCGACCGAACCGGACACTGCATGGGAGAAACTAGACGAATTTGAAACATCAAGAACGTATGAACAACCGATGCAAATTATTGAATTACCAGAGGACATAAAAATCGTCGAATCAAAGACGGAGACAGGAAAGCCTGTTAAGAAAGTAATCAAAAAGAGAACAATCAAACGAAGAACAGGAAAGAAAGAAGAAACAACAGAGATTGTCACCGTCGAAGAAACCGGCAAAGAACCTCAGACATCCGTGACCGTCGAAGAATCGTCGATCGATGAAACGGTTTTGCCGTTTGAAACATTGTATCCCAAGAAGGCAGACGAACACATCGTCGAAATGCCAGAAGTTATCACGACTGAAACGGAAACCGTTGGAAACAAAACCAAACAAGTCAAAACTAGGAAACGAGTGATTAAAAAACAAAAACCTAATGAATATGAAACAACAAACATAATAACAGTTGAAAAGGACGGCGAAACACCGGTCGTTACTGTAGAGGTCCAAAAATCGGCGACCGAACCGGACACTGCCTGGGAGAAACTAGAAGAATTCGAAACATCAAGAACGTATGAACAACCAATGCAAATTATTGAATTACCAGAGGACATACAAATCGTCGAATCAAAGACGGAGACAGGAAAGCCTGTTAAGAAAATAGTCAAAAAGAGGACGATCAAACGAAGAACAGGAAAGAAAGAAGAAACAACAGAGATTGTCACCGTCGAAGAAACCGGCAAAGAACCTCAGACATCCGTGACCGTCGAAGAATCGTCGATCGATGAAACGGTTTTGCCATTTGAAACATTGTATCCCAAGAAGGCAGACGAACACATCGTCGAAATGCCAGAAGTTATCACGACTGAAACGGAAACCGTTGGAAACAAAACCAAACAAGTCAAAACTAGGAAACGTGTGATTAAAAAACTAAAACCGAATGAAGAAGAAACAACAAAAATAATAACCGTTGAAAAAGATGGTGAACCTCCGATTATTACTGTCGATGTATTTGTAAGTGTAAATGAAACACAGCCAAAACATAACACATCTAAAACACTACCACCGAATATTATTGACACCTACACCAATCAACAGTACAACGTTTGTGAAGGTAACCATAAAGACATATTTCTAAATCATATTCTTTCTGTTGACTAATCAAAGTAATTCATCAAAAAAATAATTTACTTTTTTCATTTCAGAACCACTCCAAGAGAGCAAACCATTTAAAATATCCACACGAAAAACACCTACACTGTCAATACAAGAAGATAGTACATCAGAGAAATCCACATTAAATGAGACGATAGCACAAATAAACATTCACCAACAGATATCTTTATTAAATTTATATGAACAAAGTTTGTTAGAAGACAATAACACACTTAAAACTATTGAATCAAACATGGCAAAATCACCAACAGAAGAAATAACACATACATTTAAAGAACAAATAATTGAACTTCCAGAAATTATAACCACAGACATAGAAAGAACTGGAGGTACAACAAGACAAACAAGAACTAAAAAACGTATCATAAAAAAACAAAAAGGTACAAAACAAGAAGTCACAAAAATAGTAACGGTCGAAAAAGATGGAGAACCTCCCATTACAACGATCGAAGTAGAACATATTGATAGTCCTATGACAGAAATTGAACCAACAATGACTGAAAGTCCCATACAAATAACAGAATTACCGGAAGAAATACAGGTAGTAGAAACAACATCTGAATCGGGTAAACCATGTAAGAAAATAATAAAAAAGAGAACAATTAAGAAGCGAAAGGACGGAAGAGAAGAAGTAACAGAAATTATTACAAGTGAAGAACAAGGAAAAATTCCACAGACAGCCATTACGGTGACGGAAACGTTTATCGACGAAAAAATACATCCAATATCAGATGTGAAACCACGTATTCCAGAAGAGTATGTTATCGAACTGCCAGAAATTACATCCACACAACCGGAGATCTTTGGGGATACAATCAAACAAGTCAAAACAAAAAAGAGGATTATCAAAAAGAAGCGAGGCACAGAAAGAGAAGTAACCGAGATAGTAACCGTCGAGGCTGAAGGTGAAACTCCGATAACGACAGTCGAAGTTCAACAAACTCACGGACCATCCGAAGATGAGTTTACTGTTGAAGAGTTCGCGAAAGAACATGATAAATCTATAGAGATAATTGAGATGCCAGAAGAAATACAAACAGTTCAAACGATTTCGCCCGACGGAAAAACCACAAAAAAAACGATCAAGAAAAGAATTCTGAAAAAGAAAAAAGATGGAAAGGAAGAAATAACAGAAATCAAAACTGTCGAGGAATCGGGAAAAATACCGAATGTCCAGGTATCTGTTATAGAAACTCGCATAGACGAAGTATTACCGCAACTTGAAGAAATAGCTCCTCAGAGTACCGAAGAATACGTCGTTGAATATCCAGAAATTGTCACTACTTCTGTTGAAAAACTAGGTGATCAAACTAAAGAAATAAAAACTAAAAAACGAATAATCAAAAAGCGACGCGGATCGAAACAGGAAGTGACAAAAATCGAAACAATAGAAAAAGATGGCGAAGCTCCAATAACTACAGTTGATGTCCAAATGGTAGAACCAGAGATCGAAGAAATTTGTGAATCAATCACACATGAGTCGGAAGAAAAACCAACTCAAGTGATAGAATCTCCCGAGGTGGTTGAAATAGTCGACAGCGTGTCCGATACTGGTGTGCCTACGAAAAAGATAATAAAGAAACGAACTATTAAAAAACGGAAGGGTGGAAAAGAAGAAATCACTGAAATAAAAACTGTCGAAGAAACAGGACAAAAAACACAAACTGCCGTTACTGTAACAGAGAACACTGTTGATGAGTCTCTTGAACCATTAGATGAATTGCTGACTCAGAAAATTAAAGAGTTTACAGTGGAATATCCAGAAGTAATTACAACGAAGATAGAATCATTAGGGGATACCACCAAACAAGTGAAAACTAAAAAACGAATCATAAAAAAACAAAAAGGTACAAAACAAGAAGTCACTAAAATAGTAACGGTTGAAAAAGATGGAGAATCTCCCATCACAACGATCGAAATTGAACATATTGACAGTCCTGTGACAGAAATTCAACCAACAATGACTGAAAGTTCCATACAAATAACAGAATTACCGGAAGAAATACAGGTACTAGAAACAACATCTGAATCGGGTAAACCATGTAAGAAAATAATAAAAAAGAGAACAATTAAGAAGCGAAAGGACGGAAGAGAAGAAGTAACAGAAATTATTACAAGTGAAGAACCAGGAAAAATTCCACAAACAGCCATTACGGTGACGGAAACGTTTATCGACGAAAAAATACATCCAATATCAGATGTGAAACCACGTATTCCAGAAGAGTATGTTATCGAACTGCCAGAAATTACATCCACACAACCGGAGATCTTTGGGGATACAATCAAACAAGTCAAAACTAAAAAGAGGATTATCAAAAAGAAGCGAGGCACCGAAAGAGAAGTAACCGAGATAGTAACCGTCGAGGCTGAAGGTGAAACTCCGATAACGACAGTCGAAGTTCAACAAACTCACGGACCATCCGAAGATGAGTTTACTGTTGAAGAGTTCGCGAAAGAACATGATAAATCTATAGAGATAATTGAGATGCCAGAAGAAATACAAACAGTTCAAACGATTTCGCCGGACGGAAAAACCACAAAGAAAACGATCAAGAAAAGAATTCTGAAAAAGAAAAAAGATGGAAAGGAAGAAATAACAGAAATCAAAACTGTCGAGGAATCGGGAAAAATACCGAATGTCCAGGTATCTGTTATAGAAACTCGCATAGACGAAGTATTACCGCAACTTGAAGAAATAGCTCCTCAGAGTACCGAAGAATACGTCGTTGAATATCCAGAAATTGTCACTACTTCTGTTGAAAAACTAGGTGATCAAACTAAAGAAATAAAAACTAAAAAACGAATAATCAAAAAGCGACGCGGATCGAAACAGGAAGTGACAAAAATCGAAACCATAGAAAAAGATGGCGAAGCTCCAATCACTACAGTTGATGTCCAAATGGTAGAACCAGAGATCGAAGAAATTTGTGAATCAATCACACATGAGTCGGAAGAAAAACCAACTCAAGTGATAGAATCTCCCGAGGTGGTTGAAATAGTCGACAGCGTGTCCGATACTGGTGTGCCTACGAAAAAGATAATAAAGAAACGAACTATTAAAAAACGGAAGGGTGGAAAAGAAGAAATCACTGAAATAAAAACTGTCGAAGAAACAGGACATAAAACACAAACTGCCGTTACTGTAACAGAAAACACTGTTGATGAGTCTCTTGAACCATTAGATGAATTGCTGACACAAAAAAATAAAGAGTTTACAGTGGAATATCCAGAAGTAGTTACAACGAAGATAGAATCATTAGGGGATACCACCAAACAAGTGAAAACTAAAAAACGAATCATAAAAAAACAAAAAGGTACAAAACAAGAAGTCACAAAAATAGTAACGGTTGAAAAAGATGGAGAATCTCCCATCACAACGATCGAAATTGAACATATTGACAGTCCTGTGACAGAAATTGAACCAACAATGACTGAAAGTCCCATACAAATAACAGAATTACCGGAAGAAATACAGGTACTAGAAACAACATCTGAATCGGGTAAACCATGTAAGAAAATAATAAAAAAGAGAACAATTAAGAAGCGAAAGGACGGAAGAGAAGAAGTAACAGAAATTATTACAAGTGAAGAACCAGGAAAAATTCCACAAACAGCCATTACGGTGACGGAAACGTTTATCGACGAAAAAATACATCCAATATCAGATGTGAAACCACGTATTCCAGAAGAGTATGTTATCGAACTGCCAGAAATTACATCCACACAACCGGAGATCTTTGGGGATACAATCAAACAAGTCAAAACTAAAAAGAGGATTATCAAAAAGAAGCGAGGCACCGAAAGAGAAGTAACCGAGATAGTAACCGTCGAGGCTGAAGGTGAAACTCCGATAACGACAGTCGAAGTTCAACAAACTCACGGACCATCCGAAGATGAGTTTACTGTTGAAGAGTTCGCGAAAGAACATGATAAATCTATAGAGATAATTGAGATGCCAGAAGAAATACAAACAGTTCAAACGATTTCGCCCGACGGAAAAACCACAAAGAAAACGATCAAGAAAAGAATTCTGAAAAAGAAAAAAGATGGAAAGGAAGAAATAACAGAAATCAAAACTGTCGAGGAATCGGGAAAAATACCGAATGTCCAGGTATCTGTTATAGAAACTCGCATAGACGAAGTATTACCGCAACTTGAAGAAATAGCTCCTCAGAGTACCGAAGAATACGTCGTTGAATATCCAGAAATTGTCACTACTTCTGTTGAAAAACTAGGTGATCAAACTAAAGAAATAAAAACTAAAAAACGAATAATCAAAAAGCGACGCGGATCGAAACAGGAAGTGACAAAAATCGAAACAATAGAAAAAGATGGCGAAGCTCCAATAACTACAGTTGATGTCCAAATGGTAGAACCAGAGATCGAAGAAATTTGTGAATCAATCACACATGAGTCGGAAGAAAAACCAACTCAAGTGATAGAATCTCCCGAGGTGGTTGAAATAGTCGACAGCGTGTCCGATACTGGTGTGCCTACGAAAAAGATAATAAAGAAACGAACTATTAAAAAACGGAAGGGTGGAAAAGAAGAAATCACTGAAATAAAATCTGTCGAAGAAACAGGACAAAAAACACAAACTGCCGTTACTGTAACAGAGAACACTGTTGATGAGTCTCTTGAACCATTAGATGAATTGCTGACTCAGAAAATTAAAGAGTTTACAGTGGAATATCCAGAAGTAATTACAACGAAGATAGAATCATTAGGGGATACCACGAAACAAGTGAAAACTAAAAAACGAATCATAAAAAAACAAAAAGGTACAAAACAAGAAGTCACTAAAATAGTAACGGTTGAAAAAGATGGAGAATCTCCCATTACAACCATCGAAATTGAACATATTGACAGTCCTGTGACAGAAATTGAACCAACAATGACTGAAAGTCCTATACAACTAACAGAATTACCGGAAGAAATACAGGTAGTAGAAATAACATCTGAATCGGGTAAACCATGTAAGAAAATAATAAAAAAGAGAACAATTAAGAAGCGAAAGGACGGAAGAGAAGAAGTAACAGAAATTACTACAAGTGAAGAACCAGGAAAAATTCCACAGACAGCCATTACGGTGACGGAAACGTTTATCGACGAAAAAATACATTCAATATCAGATGTGAAACCACGTATTCCAGAAGAGTATGTTATCGAACTGCCAGAAATTACATCCACTCAACCGGAGATCTTTGGGGATACAATCAAACAAGTCAAAACTAAAAAGAGGATTATCAAAAAGAAGCGAGGCACAGAAAGAGAAGTAACCGAGATAGTAACCGTCGAGGCTGAAGGTGAAACTCCGATAACGACAGTCGAAGTTCAACAAACTCACGGACCACCCGAAGATGAGTTTACTGTTGAAGAGTTCGCGAAAGAACATGATAAATCTATAGAGATAATTGAGATGCCAGAAGAAATACAAACAGTTCAAACGATTTCGCCCGACGGAAAAACCACAAAGAAAACGATCAAGAAAAGAATTCTGAAAAAGAAAAAAGATGGAAAGGAAGAAATAACAGAAATCAAAACTGTCGAGGAATCGGGAAAAATACCGAATGTCCAGGTATCTGTTATAGAAACTCGCATAGACGAAGTATTACCGCAACTTGAAGAAATAGCTCCTCAGAGTACCGAAGAATACGTCGTTGAATATCCAGAAATTGTCACTACTTCTGTTGAAAAACTAGGTGATCAAACTAAAGAAATAAAAACTAAAAAACGAATAATCAAAAAGCGACGCGGATCGAAACAGGAAGTGACAAAAATCGAAACCATAGAAAAAGATGGCGAAGCTCCAATCACTACAGTTGATGTCCAAATGGTAGAACCAGAGATCGAAGAAATTTGTGAATCAATCACACATGAGTCGGAAGAAAAACCAACTCAAGTGATAGAATCTCCCGAGGTGGTTGAAATAGTCGACAGCGTGTCCGATACTGGTGTGCCTACGAAAAAGATAATAAAGAAACGAACTATTAAAAAACGAAAGGGTGGAAAAGAAGAAATCACTGAAATAAAAACTGTCGAAGAAACAGGGAAAAAAACACAAACTGCCGTTACTGTAACAGAGAACACTGTTGATGAGTCTCTTGAACCATTAGATGAATTGCTGACTCAGAAAATTAAAGAGTTTACAGTGGAATATCCAGAAGTAATTACAACGAAGATAGAATCATTAGGGGATACCACCAAACAAGTGAAAACTAAAAAACGAATCATAAAAAAACAAAAAGGTACAAAACAAGAAGTCACTAAAATAGTAACGGTTGAAAAAGATGGAGAATCTCCCATTACAACGATCGAAATTGAACATATTGACAGTCCTGTGACAGAAATTGAACCAACAATGACTGAAAGTCCTATACAAATAACAGAATTACCGGAAGAAATACAGGTAGTAGAAATAACATCAGAATCGGGTAAACCATGTAAGAAAATAATAAAAAAGAGAACAATTAAGAAGCGAAAGGACGGAAGAGAAGAAGTAACAGAAATTACTACAAGTGAAGAACCAGGAAAAATTCCACAGACAGCCATTACGGTGACGGAAACGTTTATCGACGAAAAAATACATCCAATATCAGATGTGAAACCACGTATTCCAGAAGAGTATGTTATCGAACTGCCAGAAATTACATCTACACAACCTGAGGTCTTTGGGGATACAATCAAACAAGTCAAAACTAAAAAGAGGATTATCAAAAAGAAGCGAGGCACAGAAAGAGAAGTAACCGAGATAGTAACCGTCGAGACTGACGGTGAAACTCCGATAACGACAGTCGAAGTTCAACAAACTCAAGGACAATCCGAAGATGAGTTTACTGTCGAAGAGTTCGCGAAAGAACATGATAAATTCATAGAGATAATTGAGATGCCAGAAGAAATACAAACAGTTCAAACGATTTCGCCCGACGGAAAAACCACAAAGAAAACGATCAAGAAAAGAATTTTGAAAAAGAAAAAAGATGGAAAGGAAGAAATAACAGAAATCAAAACTGTCGAGGAATCGGGAAAACTACCGAATATCCAGGTATCTGTTATAGAAACACTCATAGACGAAGTATTACCGCAACTTGAAGAAATAGCTCCTCAGAGTACCGAAGAATACGTCGTTGAATATCCAGAAATTGTCACTACTTCTGTTGAAAAACTAGGTGATCAAACTAAAGAAATAAAAACTAAAAAACGAATAATCAAAAAGCGACGCGGATCGAAACAGGAAGTGACAAAAATCGAAACAATAGAAAAAGATGGCGAAGCTCCAATAACTACAGTTGATGTCCAAATGGTAGAACCAGAGATCGAAGAAATTTGTGAATCAATCACACATGAGTCGGAAGAAAAACCAACTCAAGTGATAGAATCTCCCGAGGTGGTTGAAATAGTCGACAGCGTGTCCGATACTGGTGTGCCTACGAAAAAGATAATAAAGAAACGAACTATTAAAAAACGAAAGGGTGGAAAAGAAGAAATCACTGAAATAAAAACTGTCGAAGAAACAGGAGAAAATCCTCAAACATCAGTAACTGTTGAATTTTCTGATTATTCAATCGAACAACCTGAAGATAATTCAAATTACGAAGACCAGATTAAACAAAACTTAACACAACTCCCTCACATAAAAACCGTTTCAGATAATAATATACAAGAAAATACATCACGGATAATTCAAATACCACAAACTCAATTAGGTTCCAAAAGAGGATTGGCAGAACAACCCTCACAAGAACAAGGTAAAAACTGTTACACACATAAAAGCATAAAAATATCCTTTCTATTTGAAACATTTCATTTAAAACATAGGTGTTTGAATTTGAATTGCATAAATGAACAAATTTATGAAATTATCACTGTAAACAAATTTAATACTTGAATGTTATACAAATTTAATGTTTTTGTGCCGATTTTTATTTCATATAATTATTACCATGGAGAAATCATCAAATAAATATTTCACGTAATTATATATTATAAAAACTCACAGTCGTAAAAGTACATAGATGACACAAAAATAGTAGAACAAAATTATTCACAAAATTATTTGCATTTATGGGCATTCCGTTTCAATAATGATAATTTGTTTCATTACAAATATGCATATACAATGGTTCCTGGTATGGGACATCACAAGGATGATCACTGTAAAAAGATGTATATTTTTACGATTTCTTTAAAAACAAATTGATTGTTGACTTATATTAATCCTTTGGACAGGGTGATCGTTTCAGCTTACTAGGCTCTTGGATCAACTGATCAGTTGATTAGGGCCTAGTCAGCACCAGTGTTATTTATAAAAATAAATTTGGTTCAATTGAACCCGGTTCAAAGTCTTATTCTGAAATTCAAATTTTTCTCATATAAGAATTATTTATTCTTATATATTTGAATTTCAGAATAAAAATTTGAACCGGGTTCAATTAAACCAATTTTTTTTTTATAAATAACACTGCAAGAGTTTAGTAAATTATTTTGTCGCAGGCAAACGACAGTCGTAGTATAAATTACTGTAAGACGGACGCCATCCGGTTGAACTTCAATGGACGACGTGATTTCTAATCTTCCGTAGCAAATATAAAAAAATACGTTTTATGCCAATAACGCTACATACCTGACGTATCAATTTGCCACAGTTTGAAACATGTTATCTTCGAAAGCCACCAGTTCTCAGGGTTCATTTTATCCAATCGTTGTTACCTGCTATGGTTTCCTTACACAAAGAAAAATATGTATGGCAGTCGCTAGTAATATGTATGGCAGTATTTTAAAAGATAATTTACACAATTTGCACATTTTTTTTTAATTATAATGTTATGTACATTATTTTTATTAATAATAAATAAATGAAAATACAGTATTTACAATTACTTTATATTAACCGCGTGTTTGTGTATTTTAGGCCGAATTATCCTGAATCGGAATGTGTGCACTCGCTAGCCGTTAACGCGTGCACACTTTACGATCATATAATCAGGACGTTATACTATAAAAAATCAATTAAATTCAACTTTGAAATAAGTTATAACCAAAATTTCAACAGAATGAATGTATTTAAAAATACAAGTTAAATAAAAATTATTTTGAAATTTAGGTAGTAAAAAAATAGCTTTTAGGTACAAAGAAAAACCATGTAAAAGTGGTTTATCAATTGTAACACATTATTTGTTTTATTAAAATATACCGATGATTCAATAAAAACTTTGGTCGTTATAATGTTACTTTATAAGTTTTTTTTTTAATTTATATAAATTAATGAAAGAATGAGTAGGTACGACATAAATTAAAAATAAATTGATATCGGCACAACAACTTAAAAATATATAAACATTTTTATTTCAAAAGTACAAAATATATATAAAATGTACAATTCTTTGAACTGTTTATACATATTATATAAAATACAAAACAAATCTCAAAATATTCATTCCCCAACGAACATATTTTACAAATACATATGAAACGTCACAAGATACCTTTGACATAATAATACATTTTTAAAACACAAACAAGGCGTACCTTTTGAATCCAAGACAACACTAATTTAAATAATGTTTCAGAATTTATTGACTTCGAATACGACAAAAATATTCCCGTCACAGAAGATTCCTTTGGTTTTGTAAGAAACATATCAACACCATATAAGATCAACAAACCAATACTGGAAGAGTCCACGGTTGTTTTAGAAGAAATACATAAAATACCAGATATCCCCATCCAACAACTTCCTAATATATCCATACAACATACAATTGAAAATTTTGTAAACATCGTCAAAGGTAAAGAAAAATATCCTACATAAAACTAAATAAAAAATCAAAGAACAATCCCAAAAATGTAATGAAGGTACACCCTAAAAACAAATAAATTTTTGACTAAGTGCATAGTCGAATCATATTCAATTTTGTTTCCTTAAAAACACATTTTGGGAGTATGAATTCGAAAGGAATGAATGGGACAGTATATTTGTTATTTAATATTTTTTTATATAAATATATTTATAATTTCAGACTCACTGCAGAAGGATACTCATAAAGCAGAACAAATATCAGAGATACATATTCCATTCCACGATGAGGTAATAACTGATATAACACATACACATGATGATTATACTTCTCCTCAATCGTCAGATAATGAAAAGATAGAAGAAATAGTTACTAAATTTCAGCGATCTACTGACGGCCAAGAAGCACAAAAGGTGACTACAAAAAGAACAATAATAAGAAAGAAACAACATAAAACTATGAAAAATAAACCAAAGGAAACGGAAAAAGAAACAGGAGACATAATAATTGAAGAAATGTGGGATGACGAAAACGTAGAATCTAAAAAGAAAGAAACTGAGAAATATATATCGGAAAATATAAGCATTGAAGAATGCGGCCCAAATATAGACGATTTACCATCACAATTGTTTGAAAAAGCCACCGTCGAATTCGAAGATGACGACAAACCATTTGTAAAAGAAACTACGCAAACAGTATACATCGAAGAAATGGAACCAGATGAAAACCTAGAAGAAGAAAACGTAATCACTCTAAAGCCTGCTGGTAAAATAGACAACGTTACAAAATTAACAAAGAAACGTGGAGTAAAGAAGATACCCAAGAAAACAACAGAGGAATCTCAAAATGAAGATTTGGTAATGAATATCCCCATCATGAAGGAAGAAGTAATAGAAGAAGAAGGCTCTGAAGAAATCATTACCCCGAAAATTGACACCAAGCCCAAAATCACACAAGAAGAAAAACTTAGTATGAAATCTGATATCACGGAACCACTATTAAAAATGTTTGAGCTGCTTACGCCAGTTCAGGTAAGAGAGACTCCCGAAGAAACTACAGTAACAGAAAGTATAGAAAATGGAAAACGTAAAACCAAAATTACAAAAAAAAGGGTAATCAAGAAAAGCATAGGTCCAAAAGAAGAGACTACAGAAATAATAAGTATACAAGAAGATGATCAAACACCTGAAGTAACAGTAACAGTTAAAGAAGAAGTTAAAAACATTGAAATTATAGAACCACTTATTCAAGAAAGTATATTAGAAGAATATCCAGAATTGGTTACAACAGAAATACATGTTGTTGAAGGAAAAAAAGAAAAGGTTAAGACAAAAAAACGAATAATAAAAAAAGATGTCGGTTCTATGAAAGAAGTAACAGAAATCATAACGACAGAGAAAGAAGGTGAACAACCAAAAATAACTGTTTCAACTAAAATACTAGAAAGTATATTTGAAGATATTCCTATCGAAAGTACTAAACCACTTCAAATTACAAAACAAATTACAGAAACAGCAGAAACTTTGCCGGTAATAGAACTCAAAGAAAATATTTCAATATCAGAAACATATTCACAGGAAGAAAAACCTTTGCAAATGAAGAAAAAACGTGCTACTAAGAAGCTTGAAACTGACAATGTTACCAAAAATAAAATTGATTTACTTGAACCAACAATACATAGCATAGAAGAATGTGAAGACGAAGAAGTTAAGGAATTAAGTAAATATAATATAGAAGAAATTTCTCCCACATTACATGATACCACATCTGAAGAAGCGGTACTCAGTCAAAATATTGACGTAAAAAAAGGAATAAAGAAACGCACAACAAAAAAAATCGTATCAAAAGATCACGTAGAAGGAATTAGTATTGAAAGTGTTGAAGTTGTAGACTCTATATTAAATGAAAGCACTTTAGAAGAATTTCCAGAAATATCGGAAATCGAACAAATTGAAACTGAAGATACTGTAGAAGATACCTCAAAACCAAAACAAAAAACAATAAAGAAAAAGATTACAAAGAAAACCACAATACAACAAGAAAACATAGAACCATCAATAGTCGAAGAAGAAGAAAGCTTCGTGTTAGAACCAATATTAAAAGATAGTATTATAGAAGATTTTCCAGGTGTAATTACAGAAGTTCAACCAACTACAGATACAATATCGGAAGAAAAACATTTAAAGCAAAAAACCATAAAAAGGATTATCAAGAAGACTACTCACCAAAAGGATGACATAACAGAAGATCAGAGTGAAGTTACAGAACCAATAATCAAAGAAAGTTTCATCGAAGAGTATCCAGAAATCATTAAAACCGAAACCATAACATCAGAAGGAAAAGAAGAGAAGGTGAAAATAAAAAAGCGTGTAATCAAAAAAACTTTAGGTCCTAAACAAGAAATAACAGAAATCACCACGATAGAAAAAGAAGGCAAAGAACCTGTTACAACAATTGAAACAAAAGTGATATCAGATTACGAAAAACCATTTACAGAAGACATATGTGAAGTATTAGAACCGATTGTTAATGAAAGTTTAATAGAAAATTATCCAGAAGTGTCTGAAATATGTAGTGAGACTGGAAAAATCAAAACAAAGAAACGTACAATCAAAAAGAAATTAGGGGATAAACAAGAGATTAATTCTATCGAAAAACAAAGTGAAGAGCCAATTATAACAACATTTATCGATTCGACAGAAAATGAATTTACGATTCCCACCGAGATAGAAGAACTACCAGAAGAAGTTATAATCGTAGAAATGGAATCAGGAGAGTCAAAACAGAAAACAGTAAAAAAACGAATAGTAAAGAAAAAATCAGGACCTAAAGAAGAAGTTATATTAATAACTACAACTCAAGAAGACAATAAAGAACCGGAAGTAACAATCGAAGAAATAAATGAAGACGGAATTTGTAATTTAAGCGAGCCGATTTTAAAACAAAGTTTTATAGAAGAATTTCCCGAAACGACAGAAATCAAAATAAAAGATAACAAAAAGATTAAAACAAGCAAACAAATAATAAAGAAGGACATTGGCTCACAACAAGAAATTACAGAAATCATTACAGTAGAAAAAGAAGGTGAAAAACCAATTACAACTGTCACAACTAAAATTATTAAAAATGAAGAATTAATGCCAGAAATAATTTCACCCAAAAAAGAAGAAAAATCACCAAAAAAACGCATTGGCAAAAAGTCTAAAGATGAAATAAAAGAAATTGAACCACTAGGAGAAACAAGTGATTTGATTGAGCAAATCGTTCAAGAAAGCACCATAGAAGAATATCCAGAAATAACAGATATCGAATTGATCTCTGGAGAAGAAGAGAAGGTAAAAACTAAAAAGAAAGTAATAAAAAAGAAAATAGGCACCCAAAAAGAAACAACTGAAACATCAAATATTGAATTGAAAGAAGAAGTAGTAACAGAAGAAAATATACCAGAAGATGAACCATTAGTTGAAGATATAGTAAATAAGGACTCTAAAGATTTTGATGTAGATGTTTCCAAAAAAGATAAAAAGAAATCTACCAAAAAGCTTAAAACTAAGAAAGAAGAAACTATGAAGACGTTGGAACCATCTTCTGAAAACAATTCATTTGATGAATGTCCAGAAATATCGAATGACAACACTGATAATATATCACAACATATAGAATTGACAACTTTGTCAGATGATACCGAAGACATATTAAAAGAAACGATACCTACAATTCTCAAGAAAAAGCCGAAAAAACAAGTAAAGGAATTAAATACACAGTACGTTATATGTGAATATCCAAGCGAACCTAAGAATGCTGAAATATTTATTCAAGATATAGAAAACGATGAACAAGATAAAAAAGATTCTCTTCTTAAACCAGAGAAAAAAAAGAAAAAGAAAGCCAATGTACCAGAAGAATATGAACCAAAAGAACAACCTGTTGCAGAAATTGGAAATTTAAAACAAGATAAAATCAAAGGAAAATTACAAAAGGCAACGTTAGTAGCATGTCAAATAGAGCATAAACAACAAACCGCTAAAAAAATGCAAATAATTGATTCGTCAGAAGTTCCATTATTCGCACAAGTAAAATTAAGCAAAACACCAATTATTCGAAAACAAGAACCAAAAGTTACACATGTACCGAAAATACTTCTAAAAAGTCGTATAAGGCATATATTGGATTGGCCTCCAGAAGAATTAAAATGTGTGATAACATATATGAAGTCCATAAAAGATGCTGGAATTTTGTCGAGAAATACAAAAGAAGCTTTGAAAATAAAAAAGAAAATATATAAACAAGTTGAATTACCCGACATAGAAGTTACTGAGTTGGAAAAACCACAATTCACTCTTGAAGATATAATAAAAAGTAACGAAGAAGTGACTCCTACAAATTTAAATAGAGATAGAGTAGACATGCCAGTACCAGATGTCACAGAAATAAAAAGTTTTGTTATCAAAAAAGGAACCATTCCACTAAATGAGGAATCAAACGAAACGGTATCACTTAAAAAAGTTCCAATAGATGACAAAGTAAAAGATAGTGATATTATCGAAACTAAAAAAGCGGTTGTAGAAGAAAAAGAAACACCGAAAAAAATAATAACTAAGGATAAAAAGAAATTAAAAGATTTACCAACAATAGAATCTGAAATAACCGACTATGATAAAGAAGGTTTAGAAAAATATTCATCACCACAGCCCGTTCCCAAAGATGACGATAGTCACAATAAATATATTAGACCAGACAAAAATGAAAACGTTCCCGAAAATAATACAAATATAATAAAAAAAGGAAAACCAAAGCCTTGTCCACCAGAAGAACAAGATGATGTCAAATTCAGAATTCCATCTCGGCCGCCACCAACAGATGACCAAGAACAAATAGTATTGAAACCATTTGACAAACAGCAGTCTTCTGATGTTTCTATAATACCTGACACTTTCGAAGCTAATTTAACTCCAATAAAAAGTGACACAATGCAACTTGACAATATTAAAACTAAAAAACGTGTTACGAAAAAGCGACTAGGATCGACAGAAGTTACTACTATAGAAAAAGAAGGAGATGAACCTTCTACTTGTATTGTTATTGAATCATTAGATAGTGACGAAACCAAAAACGATGAAGAAGTACTAAATGAAACTCATATCATAAACCAACCCATACAGGTATCCATATCTTCTGAAGAACTAACTTTAACTGAACCACATGCAGAACAATGTGAACAAATTGAAGCAAATCTCAAAACAATTTCAGAAACAATTGAGCACACCTCACCACTAGTTATAGAGACATCGAAACCATTAACTGATATGTCTTTAACTCTCAATAAAACACAACCTTTTGTAGATGGATTGTCAGTGTATGAAATTACTCCAGAGATGAAATCACTCTCACAAGATTATACTTTGTCTCAAGATACACAGAAACAACTACCATTTAATATACCAGAATTTAAACATTTAACAACTGTTGAAATTAATGCTCAAATGATTACAGATGAATTGAAACCTGATGGGGTGGTAAGTATTGCTGAAATTGATAAATCTGAAATAGAGAAGACTTCAATTAATTTCCAAGAAATTGTATGTAATATACCTGTGGTAGAAGAGCCACGCGATATTACAGAAACGGACGAACAACAAATAACAATAAAAAAGAAAAAAACTGTTAAAAAAGAATCTGCACTACAAACAATAACCGCATTAGAACCAGAAGAATTAAATGCGGAGGTAATCGAAGTTATGGAAGATGTTCAACAAGTCGTCGTTAAGAAGAAAAAAGAAATAACACTAGAAACGGTTACTGTCCAAGAACCGGAAGAACCCAAATCACCTGCAGAAATCATTGGAAATGTTGAGCAAGTTATTGCAAAGAAAAAGAAAGAAGTAACGCTAGAAACTGTCCTTGTTCAAGAACCAGAAGAACCCAAGGCTCCAGCAGAAATTATAGAAGTTGTTGAAGATGTTAAGCAAGTTGTCGTTAAAAAGAAGAAAGAAGTAGTACTCGAAACTGTCGTTGTTGAAGAACCAGAAGAACCCAAACCACCTGCAGAAATCATAGAAATTGTTGAAGAGGTTCAGCAAGTCGTTACAAAAAAGAAAAAAGAAGTAACACTTGAAACGGTCATTGTCGAAGAACCAGAAGAACCCAAACCGCCTGCAGAAATCATAGAAATTGTTGAAGATGTTAAGCAAGTTGTCGTTAAAAAGAAGAAAGAAGTTACACTCGAAACTGTACTCTTTGAAGAACCAGAAGAACCCAAACCACCCGCAGAAATCATAGAAATAGTCGAAGAGGTTCAGCAAGTAGTCGTTAAAAAGAAGAAAGAAGTTACACTCGAAACAGTAACTGTTGAAGAACCAGAAGAACCAAAACCACCTGCAGAAATCATAGAAATAGTTGAAGACGTTAAGCAAGTTGTCGTTAAAAAGAAGAAAGAAGTTACACTCGAAACTGTAGTCGTTGAAGAACCAGAAGAACCCAAACCACCTGCAGAAATCATAGAAATAGTTGAAGACGTTAAACAAGTTGTCGTTAAAAAGAAGAAAGAAGTTACACTCGAAACTATAGTCGTTGAAGAACCAGAAGAACCCAAACCACCCGCAGAAATCATAGAAATTGTCGAAGAGGTTCAGCAAGTTGTCGTTAAAAAGAAGAAAGAAGTTACACTCGAAACAGTAACTGTTGAAGAACCAGAAGAACCCAAACCACCTGCAGAAATCATAGAAATAGTTGAAGACGTTAAGCAAGTTGCCGTTAAAAAGAAGAAAGAAGTAACCCTCGAAACTGTCGTTGTCGAAGAACCAGAAGAACCCAAACCACCTGCAGAAATCATAGAAATAATTGAAGACGTTAAGCAAGTTGTCGTTAAAAAGAAGAAAGAAGTAACCCTCGAAACTGTCGTTGTCGAAGAGCCAGAAGAACCCAAACCACCTGCAGAAATAATAGAAATTGTCGAAGACGTTAAGCAAGTTGTCGTTAAAAAGAAGAAAGAAGTAACACTCGAAACTGTCGTTGTCGAAGAGCCAGAAGAACCCAAACCACCTGCAGAAATAATAGAAATTGTCGAAGACGTTAAGCAAGTTGTCGTTAAAAAGAAGAAAGAAGTAACACTCGAAACTGTCGTTGTCGAAGAGCCAGAAGAACCTAAACCACCTGCAGAAATAATAGAAATTTTCGAAGACGTTAAGCAAGTTGTCGTTAAAAAGAAGAAAGAAGTTACACTCGAAACAGTAACTGTTGAAGAACCAGAAGAACCTAAACCACCTGCAGAAATCATAGAAATAGTTGAAGACGTTAAGCAAGTTGTTGTTAAAAAGAAGAAAGAAGACACACTCGAAACTGTAGTCGTTGAAGAACCAGAAGAACCCAAACCACCCGCAGAAATCATAGAAATAGTCGAAGAGGTTCAGCAAGTAGTCGTTAAAAAGAAGAAAGAAGTAACACTCGAAACTGTACTCTTTGAAGAACCAGAAGAACCCAAACCACCAGCAGAAATAATAGAAATTGTCGAAGACGTTAAGCAAGTTGTCGTTAAAAAGAAGAAAGAAGTAACACTCGAAACTGTCGTTGTCGAAGAGCCAGAAGAACCCAAACCCCCTGCAGAAATAATAGAAATTGTCGAAGACGTTAAGCAAGTTGTCGTTAAAAAGAAGAAAGAAGTAACACTTGAAACTGTCGTTGTCGAAGAGCCAGAAGAACCCAAACCACCCGCAGAAATCATAGATATAGTCGAAGAGGTTCAGCAAGTAGTCGTTAAAAAGAAGAAAGAAGTAACACTCGAAACTGTCGTTGTCAAAGAGCCAGAAGAACCCAAACCACCAGCAGAAATAATAGAAATTGTCGAAGACGTTAAGCAAGTTGTCGTTAAAAAGAAGAAAGAAGTAACACTCGAAACTGTCGTTGTCGAAGAGCCAGAAGAACCCAAACCACCAGCAGAAATAATAGAAATTGTCGAAGACGTTAAGCAAGTTGTCGTTAAAAAGAAGAAAGAAGTAACACTCGAAACTGTCGTTGTCGAAGAGCCAGAAGAACCCAAACCACCTGCAGAAATAATAGAAATTGTCGAAGACGTTAAGCAAGTTATCGTTAAAAAGAAGAAAGAAGTAACACTTGAAACTGTCGTTGTCGAAGAGCCAGAAGAACCCAAACCACCTGCAGAAATAGTAGAAATTATCGATGACGTTAAGCAAGTTGTCGTTAAAAAGAAGAAAGAAGTTACACTCGAAACAGTAACTGTTGAAGAACCAGAAGAACCCAAACCACCTGCAGAAATAATAGAAATTGTCGAAGACGTTAAGCAAGTTGTCGTTAAAAAGAAGAAAGAAGTTACACTCGAAACAGTAACTGTTGAAGAACCAGAAGAACCCAAACCACCTGCAGAAATAATAGAAATTGTCGAAGACGTTAAGCAAGTTGTCGTTAAAAAGAAGAAAGAAGTAACACTCGAAACTGTCGTTGTCGAAGAGCCAGAAGAACCCAAACCACCAGCAGAAATAATAGAAATTGTCGAAGACGTTAAGCAAGTTGTCGTTAAAAAGAAGAAAGAAGTAACACTCGAAACTGTCGTTGTCGAAGAACCAGAAGAACCGTGCTCACCTGCTGATATAATTGAAATTCAAGAAATTATTTCTGAGGAAAAAGAATTTACAACACCGGATTTACTTGAACAAGTTACACTGAATCGGAAACAAGCAAGTACAAAAGATACAAATGAAGAAGAAATCGATATTGTATTATTGAAACCACAATCTAAAACTACAACAGATATTGATGAAACTACCAATATAAATTTAAAACCACGTCCAAGAAAAGTTTCAGTAGAACACGAAGAAGAAGTTACAATTAAAAAATTGAAACCTGTTCGTAAGTCATCAATTCAAGGATTAACTGAAATCACAGAACCTGAATCTGTAACATTTAGACCAAAATCAATAAAAACAAAAGAAGACGTAGAACAAGAATTTAAAATACATTTGGACTCTTATGCAGAAGAAGAAATATCTCTGTCTAGTAAAGTAAAATTGAAATCTCAAAAGAAACCTACATTTACCGAAGAATCGGGAGAAGCATCAATTAAAATATGTGAATTACAAGATGATGACCAAACTGCTGATCAAATTGATATCATTGATGAATATGATGAGCCTGATGAAAAGAACGAAGATAACTTGCGTAATGAAACAGATGAACCAGAAACTATCACTTTTAAACCAAAAATTATTAAGAAGAATGAAAATATAGAACAAGAGTTTAAACTTCAATTAGATGCATATTCTGAAGAAGAAATTTCATTATCTAGCAAGGTCAAATTAAAAGCTCAAAAGAGACCTGTTTATGCCGAAGAATCTGAAGAAGCCTCAATTAAAATTCAAGCACTGGAAAATGAAAAACAATCTCAACCACAAGAAGAAGAAACACTTTTCAAAATCACAAAAAAACCAAAGAAAACAGAAACAGAAGAAGAAAGAATAGTTCTTATTAAACCTAAAAAAACAGAATCGGAGGAAGAACAAACAGTTATTGTTAAGAAAAAACAGCAACCAGTAACAGAAGAAGAAGAAACAGTAATTATTAAGAAATTGCAGAAACCAAGAGTAGAAGAAGAAGAAGAAACAGTGACTATAAAGAAATTACAGAGACCAATAGCACGGGAAGAAGAAGAAGAAGAAACAATAGTTATAAAGAAAACAAAAAAACCAGTAGAAGAAGAAAATGATTCTATTCTTATAAAAAAAATTAAAGAACACGGTCCAGATAATGTTAACATAAAACTAAATTTGAAAAAAGCATATAACATTAATGATGAAGAAGAAGTATCATTTGATATTAAAAAACAAGACGCATTTACTGAAGAAGATCTGTCTTTATCAAGTCAAATTAAAATAAAGAAACAAATACGACCAACATTTTCAGAAGAAGCTGGTGAAGCATCTATACAATTAACAAAAGAAATTGATTCTGATGATATGTTGGTTGATGAAATTGATCTTAGTGAACCTGAATCTGAAGAAAATATACATATGATTCTGAAGAAGCCAAAGAAGAAAAGTTATCAGATAAATGAAGTTGAAGAAGAGATTAAACTTGGTTTCAGACCTATCAGAAAACAAAGTGAAATATATGATGAAGAATTCTTAACTCTATCTAAAAAACGGCCAGCAGTGAAACCAACATATGATCAAGGTTATTTTTCATGTTTTGATGTTATAATAAATTATATAAAGTTATATTTTTTCATTTCCCTGCGTTTATCAAACAAAAAATGTAACAAATGATAAATTTTATTTATCTAACATTCATTATTAATTTTTACAGAAGCCGTATCAATGAGCATTTCTAAAGAGGCCCAAATAGGCAAAGGTATACAGGATTTTTTTAGATAATTTATACCTACAAATGTCCTTAAAAATAAGTTACTTTATCTCATAGAAAGCAGGAAAAAATTTACCTACATTGTGTATTAGGAACGAAGTATTAGTTAAGTTCTCGACGGATTTCATTCACTTGTATATATTCACTTATTATATGTTTTCATTCACTTGTATTGCCATTGTGCACATGTGCTCAAAAAGTTTTAAATAAATAAATATATAGCACAAGCATTTATGCTTAATTTAGGTAATATTTGAAGGTCTATATGTACTTGTTTAACAAAGACACTTTCATTTATAAAAACTACTTTAACTGTTATTACAGTACCTTTCATTTCAATATATTTATTTCAGATGTAATGGACATTCGAGAAGGAGATACAGTGTTTGCTGTGTACTCATATGTAGCAGAAACTAATGAAGCAATAAACTTAGTTGAGGGAGAAAAATTATACATTATAGGTAATATTTTGGCTTTTGTTATTATTTTGAACTATTTATTAATTTAATTTACAAAAATGTATGTATCTTAGCAATAGTAATGACTTCATATTAATTTATTTAGTCAAGTATGTTTTATAAATGAAACCCAATACTGGCTGAAGAATCAGTGGTAATAATTTTCTCTTATTAATAAAAATAAAGAGTCAACAAATATAATATATTGTCAATAAATAGTCCCGTTTTCTATTTTACCACTCTTGAAACTTGGACATAGAATATTACAATATTTTCATTAGATGTGAATTTTTTTCAATTCTCTCTTTTATCAATAACTGTCAAACTTTCAGTAACTCCCCTGATCAAATTAAGTGAAAAAAATCCTTCCTCTTTCAGTCATTTTAAGATTTTAATTTAGCCTGCATGTAAAGAAGTAAATCTACGTTTAATAAAAATACAAAATTAATGTAAAATTGAATTTCTTTTTAGAAACACACAATCAAGACTGGTGGTTTGTGAAAAAACATTTAACAGAAGAAAAAGGTTGGGTGCCAGCACAATATCTAATGGATGAAGCAAATTATACAATATATTTACAGAAAAAACTTAATGAGAAAATTGATAAGTTACCTGTATTTGAAAGTAAGTTTTACAAAATTCATCAAACCTTTTTGCTCCTACCTTTTATCACTAAGAACAGAACAGCCTAGATAATTCTCAAAACCCAAAATTTAAACCCTGTTTGGATACATGAAGCATTCAGATAATAGTATGCACATGTTTTAAAAGTAATTTTTTCGAATAAAACAAGGGTTTTTGTAATTGAAAGTATGTTTTAATCATGCAAAATGCTATTTATCACAATTTTGTAAAGAATTTCACTATAATGCTTTGACGATTGGCATGTAACAACATAGAAAATGTTTTATCCCTAAGATACTGACTGCAATGAAATCAAGTTATGGTGGTTCCTAAGGGGAAGTGGGTCATTCAAATTATAGAGATATTCGAATTAGCAGGAGTTTGGATTATCGAGGCTCTACTGTGAATCTAAATCATATAAAATAATCTCTTAAAATTTGGTGATGGTTTAGAACAGCGATCGGGGAACTTTTTTTAACCATTACCCCAAAATATTATTGCGTAAGTCAATATTACCCCTACCCCCCATTTTGAAAAGAAGACATCAATGTATATTTAAATAAACATTATTTATTGAATTAATTTACACGGAAAATAAAAAAAAAGTTACATGAAAATAGTAAGTATGTAATAGATAAACAAAATAAAATTCTCGAATTGGATCAAACAAAAATTCAGATTTTCAGGTTTCCCTTTCAGTTTTTGGAGAAATGATGTTGCTTCATGTTTGATGCAATTATTTCAAAATTGGGACGTCTCTTACATCTCACGCACACTCCTGAATTGATTAAGTTTGTAAAAATACTAACACGTTTATGAAATAGCAAACTAGAATAATTTCCTTATTACCTACCCCAAAAAAAACATATTTACCCCATTTGGGGTAATTTACCCCAGTTCCCCGACCGCTGGTTTAGAATATTTCATATGAATCATTCATTTTATTATCAAGTATTATTAAAAAAAAATACAATAGCAATTTAAAAATAGGAGTTATAAAAATACTGGAGAAACAGCTTGAACTATTTAAATAAAAAAAGTTTTGATTGGTTATTTATTTGTAAATTATGCTTTTTGGTATCAGTCTTTCAAAGAACATTATCAGAGATCAAAGAATAACTGCCATGACATAAATGATAAGCCTTTTGATTCCGGTGCTAGCTTCTTGGATTTGACTCTCAGCAGAGGAGAAATTAATCTAAATTCATTATCACACAAATTTTGCATCTCTAGTCTGGAAACACTGGTTATATGGAAGAAATTGTCATTTGGCAATAAACTCAACACTTGCATAAGAAGTGTTAAATTTATAAAATTCATGTGAAAAATCATTAATTTGGTAGGCACACAACCATTTTTTTTATTCTTACTAATAAAAATTTAATTGATCATAGTAAAATGATAACATTGCCAATTCCAGAACCAGCTGCAGAGGAAGTTGCTGTAGCCCCCAGATTTATCGAGAAATTAAGACCAAAACATACTCCAGACGGATACACAGTCCAATTTGAATGTCAAGTAGAGGGTTATCCAAGACCACAAATTACATGGTTCAGGCAAACAGCAATCATAAAACCTTCCCAAGACTTCCAAATATACTATGATGATGATAACGTAGCAACACTGATCATTCGAGAAGTTTTTCCAGAAGATGCCGGTACCTTTACATGTGTAGCCAAAAATGCAGCTGGATTTGCATCAAGTACTACAGAATTAGTAGTTGAAGCGCCCTTATCTGATCATGGCTCAGAAATGACAATATTATCAAGAAAAAGTTTGTCAAGGGAATCTTCATTGGCTGATATTCTCGAAGGAATTCCTCCAACATTCTCCAAGAAACCAAGAGCTCAATATGTAGATGAAGGTACACAAATTTTCTTAGAGTGCAGACTAGTGGCAGTTCCTGAACCAGAAATCACTTGGTTATATGCAGGAAAGAAAATCATACCAAATGATAAAATAACAATTATTACTGAATCAGATATGCATATGTATTGTAGTGTACTTAAAATTGATAATGTCAAGAAAGGAGACGAGGGATTGTATGAAGTTGTAGCAGTGAACCGTGAAGGAGAAGCATCCCTACCAATTACACTAAAAATAAAAACAGGTCAAAAAGAAAAACCAGAGGTTATTGAGCCATTTGTCAACTTGACAATAAGAGAAGGAGAGAGTGTTGTGTTAAGCACACATATAGTCGGTAATCCTGCACCAAAGATAACATGGTATAAAAATAAGAAACCAGTTAAGAATCTTCCAACAAAATCAGATGGTGACACTCATATCTTAACACTTATTATGCCAAAGCGAGGAATTGATGATGGCATTTACACTGTGAAAGCTGTTAATACTGAAGGCTCAGCAGAAACATCATCAGTGTTGACAATAGAGGGTAATTTCAGTTTGATATATTTAAATAACATGGGTTTCAATATATTCAAAATAAATAAATAAAATAACATAAGTGTGAATAATTAAAATTATTTACATAAACAAAATTTCAAGTTTTGAACAGAAAGCACACTTTTAGTTAAATAGAAATCGTGATATTTTGATGGGTCGGTGCAAGAGTAGTAGTGTGCTATATAGTAGTCCAGCAATTCAGTAGACTCGGGTTCAGATCCTGCATCGAGTGAAATTGTTAACAAATAGCTCAAGCATTTTCATATTTTAGAGGATCTATAAGTACTTGCTTTAAAGAAGAAATCAGTGATCTCCAGTTTTATGATTACTATGCAATGATACTAGACAATATGTAGAAAATTTTATAAGACTAGTTGTATGTAACACATGAGATCCAACTGTCGATGGCGATAGTATGTAGAGTTGAAGAATATATACCAATTTTTACAGAAATTGTTAAAAAAGTTTGTAATGTACTTCTATAATGTATGTACTTTTTAAATAAAATTAATTTGTCTAATTGTGGAGTATCGGCATTTTCAATATTTAAAAAAAAATGTAAATATAAGTAGTTAAAAACATACATTTTTCATAAAAAAAAATTTCTTAGTAAAAATAGTTTGAGAAACTGAAATTTACAAAAATATAAAAACAAATTTGAGATACTGCATTTGTCTATATTAAAACAAATTCTCAGCATTATATCTTGTATGGTTTTTGAGATATATGGAAAAATGTAATAAAAAACTCAAAAAATTAAAATTTTGATAAATCCTGACTGAAACAAAAATTCAAAATTCTGAGTACAAAAGTTTTGTTGCCTATAACTTTCTATATATTCTAAAATTTTGGGCTCTGTTGATTAAGTGGATCAAAATATGTATATAAGTGGACACACACAGACTCACGGACACACAGACACACTAAATATTCAACTTGGAACTCTGAGTTCATCCATATGTATAATATGTGTTTTTAATGAAAATAATTTACCTTTTTTAGAACCGACAGAAGAAAACTGTGAACCACCATTGTTCATTGAACGATTCCAAGAACTCTCTGTACCTGAAAAGAAAATTATAGTCTTAACAGCAAAGGTTGTTGGAAATCCAGTTCCTACAATAACATGGTTGAAAAATAATAAAATCCTTGAACCAACCAACCGGGTAAAATTACAATTTGATGGAGAGAACATAGCTTTAACAATTGAAAATGCAGATTCAGAACTTGATTCTGGTGATTATAAATGCATTGCTTCAAATTTGGCTGGAAAAATTTCTCATGGAGCAAAAGTCACAGTTGATGTGGAGAAAGTAACATTTATAAGAAATCTAGAAAAGCGTTATGAAGTTGATGAATGTGATTCCGTTGTTCTTGAATGTGAAACATCACATACAGTTTCAACCAAATGGTATCAAAATGATAAGGAAATAAGTGGAATGGATCACAGGGAAATAATACAAGAAGGCAAAGTACATAAACTAAGAATTAAAAAGACCAAAATAACAGACACTGGAAAAATCAAGTGCACAGTTAAAGGTCAAGAGACAACATCCACACTGATTGTTAAAGAAACTATTCCAGAATTTTTGAAAAAGTTGCAAGACTTTGAAGTCAAAGAAAAAGAAGTTGCCATATTGGAAGTTGAAATTTCATCAGAAACCGCAGATGTAGTGTGGAAGAAAGAAGGAAAGACAATAAAAGAGAAAGTTAAAAAATATGAATTTGAAAACAAAGGTAGTCTAAGAAAATTGTTGATTCGAAATACTTCAGTACATGATGAGGGTGAATACACTTGTGTCCTTAGAGATCAAACATGTTCCGCAGAAGTGACTGTGGTAGAACTTCCGCCAGAAATAACCAACCGCATGAAAAATGTTAAAGTACTGACTGGTGAAAAGGCAACATTTGAAATAGAGCTAACAAAAGGTGATGCATTGGTAAGGTGGTTTAAAAATGGTATTGAATTACAATTTTCTGATCACATTCAACTAAGTATTGACGGAAAGAAACAAAAACTTAAGATATATGAGTGTACCTTGGAAGATATGGGTGAATACAGTTGTAAAGTTGGAAACGATGAGTGCATAGCCAATTTAACAGTGGAAGATCTTACTACTGATTTCACTTTGAAGCTGCCTGAATCACTATCAGTCCCCATAAACACTGATGCTTCACTGACAGTTCGAGTACCTGAGCCCGAAATGGAAGTCCAATGGTACAAAAATGGCAAACAAATTCATGACTCTGAGACATACACAATTTTATCAGATAACGAAAAACGAACACTGATCATACGAAAGGTGACATTAGACGACCAATCAAATTATTCTTGTAAATTGTTCAATGCAAAGACAACATGCAAATTAATTGTAGAAGGTGAGTGACATAAATATTTAAAAGACAAAGATTTTCTCAAATTTCATGTTTTTTTTGCCAAAAAAAATACCAAATACAGTGTTTGTGTTATTTTATTTGTACACAATACATTATTTTGCTATTTTTTTGTATGACAGGTATATTAAAAAAATATTGACAGAAAGAAGTATAATTTTCAGGCAAATAACTTGAGAATTTTCATCAAGGAGGGGGCAGTTTGCACATATTATATCAACCAAGCAAAAAAATATGAATTAGTACTCTGCACAGCCTACTTGATTTCTCAAGTTATTTGTTAAAAACTACACCTAAACTAAACAAAGCTCTTTTAAGGGTGGGTTGTCTGATATAATAAAATTATTTCAATTTTAAATTATTTCAAAATTTAAAGTTATATAACTGAAATATTTCGATCAATCATGTTAGTTATTCTAAATTATCCAAGACACATGAAATTGCATGACACAAAAATCACAGGCTACTTGAATGAATGAAATAATTAAATTGAAATTGACATAATGCATAAAATATTTTCAGTCATCGAATCATCCCCAAGAATTTATGATTACGAAAAAGTGTACAGAGTTGTATACGGCAAAGATATAACAGTTAATATAAAATATTCAGCTGTTCCTACACCTAAAGATGAATGGACATGTTCAGGAGTGGTACTGAAAAAAGATCAAAAGACAAAGATGACCCTGCATGAAGAATACGCATCACTTACCATAAAAAAAGTGGAAAGGTCAAATTCTGGAAATTACAAATTAAATCTATCCAATAGCTGTGGTATGGCTGAGGCAGAAATTGAAATGATTGTTGTCGGTTAGTAAAACATAGTAAAAAATTAAATATTTATTTATGATATTCCTTGTGGATGTTGATAAAATAAACTTGTTTGTTCATCATATTTCAGAACCACCGAGTCAACCAGGTACACCAGAATCATTGGAAATTGGGGAGGACTTTATCACACTTCATTGGAAGAAACCTGATTCGGATGGAAATTCACAACCAATTACATACACATTAGAGTATTGCAATACTAAAGAATCAGTGTAAGTACATAAAAATAACACAGATTAGTAAGTAGATTGTCTAAAAATTCATTGTTAATTTTATAATACATATCATTATACCACAATATACTTTATTTAAACAAATAATTTTAAATTAAAAATATTTCTGCTATAGATTTTAAATTATTTCTTTTCTTGTGTCTTTAGGTGGAAAGAAATTACAAATATTGAAACAACATCATACAGTATAAAGAAACTAATTCGTAATAACTGTTACAAATTCAAAGTCACCGCGCACAATGAAGTCGGAGCAAGCATTGCCTCTGAAGCCAGCAAAGAATTCCTTATCAAACAATCTACAAAGCCTGAACCTCCAAGCGTACAACAGCCACTCCAAGATATTATCACATTAATGGAACAAAATGTTACCATGTCTTGCATATTTGGAGGTGTACCACTACCTACTGTTGAATGGTATAAAAATGGTAAAATTATCAGAGAAAACTCTCAATATGAAAACAGAACGGCAACACTTAACATTAAGAAGACTATAGAGACTGATATTGCGACATATTCCTGCAAAGCAACAAATGAACACGGATTCATCGAAACCAAATGTTCATTGGATATCAAAGAGAAACCGTCAATCAGAATCGAGGAAAGTCATATAAATCAAAAACTCAAAGTTAGATCGCATTGGAATGTTATCGCAAACATAAAGGGCTATCCGAAACCAAGTATCAAGTGGATGAGAAACGAGGAGACAATAAAAAGCAGCAAGGAAGTTGAGATAATAAATGAAGATTATACTTCTACCATTACAATCACATCGGCTAAGCGTTCTCATAGTGGAAAATATACGTTGAGAGTTGAAAACTCTATTGGATATGAAATGGTAGAACTGTCCTTACGAGTCTTTGGTAAGTACAAAATAAAACTTATTTAGTTTTGTTCTTTCATTCATAATAAATATTGTTTCAAATATAATATAATTATGTATAATCCATGTAATGAGTACCTACATAGAAGGTCAATAAATTATCACCTCTAGAGATAATGGTGTGAGTGAAACAAATAATTAAGAAGCAGTATTTTTAGTAAATTGAGATGTTGGTAAACTTTGCAAATAATTCGCAAAATAATCTACCAATCGAAAAGAAACAGAACGATTTCAAATATTCAGAATACAATCAATACTAATGGCATAGAATAATAATAGTATAGAATACTCTTTAGCCTGCAGTAAACGCGACTGCTTTATGTTGACTAATTTGTTCAACATTTTGCTACGAGCATTCAGTAATCATTTGGCCGTCTGCGTGATACGTTCTCCAAATATTGGATGGGTGGATGGCAGAGCGGTTAGCGCGCTGGGTTAGTAATCCAGTGGTCGCGAGTTCGAATCCTGCCTCGACCGATCTCGTTCACCTATAGGACAAGCATTTATGCTTAGTTTAGGGAACGTAGGAAGATGTATATGTACTTGTTTAACAAGGACATATTCATTTTTTTAATAAAAAAAAATAAAAAAATATGGAATTTTTTAACTGTTTGCAAAATTATTTACGCAGTCATAACGAGTAGTACTTTACGAACAATGTCTACCAGCAGAGTCATACATATATTGACACGAGCCGGCCAATAAAACGGCTTCACTTTTTCAGTGAGGTATTGTATGGGAATGAGTATTCTATAGTTTTATTATTATTCTATGGGTATAATAGAAAATAAAAGATTTATTTGGAGAAATCTTCAAAATAAAAGATTTTTTACGAGTCCCACTGACTTCTTTTTCTTTATTAATCAATTCAAATATATATCAAATATGGTCAGGCTTATATATTTCTAAAAACTTACCATATTTTAATCCTGGTTTGAAATCACACTTGGTTTTATCCTGTAAATATAGAAATTGTATATTTAGTACATCAGATGTTCATATATTAGAAAAGAAATAGTTATATAATGCAAGAAATCATAAATATTATACAAACTGACATCACAATAGTAATTTGAATTTAAAAAATACCTACATAGATATTAATTTTTTTTTAAATTTAATTATATTTGTATTATAGATAACACTGAGAGGCGAAGTAAATCTAAAATTCCCGATGAATTTGGTGGTAAAATCACAAAATCAATAGTTTTTTTTATTTGTTGAATTGTTAATACATTATTATTATGCTCACTAATATTAATCATATTATATCTTCTATTCTACGACTGAAATATCTTGTCAAAGAAAAGTATTCTATTATATATTGTTCTATCAAGTAAAATCATAATATTATCTAACTTTGATTATTATATAACTTTGATTCTAAAGAAAATTGTAATAAAATAAATAAAATAACATCTTTATTTTAAAACAAAGAGACAGAAACTGTTAATCTATTTTTTTAACAAGATCGATTCAATTAATTGATATAAAAAATCTAGAGTGAGCAATGCTGCTGGTATTCAGATAATATTATGAATAATGCAAATCAGTCAATTTTTATACATTGATATAACACGAACAAAATATCCATAACATTTTTTCAATGAGGCAAAATTTTTGGTTTCAATAAAAACAATGACAAGTATTTCGTCAAAATAAATTTCTATTTTTCATTAAATAAACAATTCAATTATTATTTGTATAAAAAATGGCTTAGAAATAGTAATAAAGAGAGTATATTTTTTCTTTATGTGGAAGAATAACACACCTAAAATATAATATTCTCTTCTTGCAACAATAATTTAAAATTGTAATACATAAACTAATTTCTATAGTATTTTTTTTTTCACAAATTATTCAATGTTTTAACATAACTTTTCCATTTTTTATGAGAAATTTTTAACATCTCAATAAAGATGAAGTTGGAATATCATAGGAGAACCTCAAGATACCTACA
Source organism: Molanna angustata (assembly GCA_963576475.1). Classification (NCBI taxonomy): domain Eukaryota; kingdom Metazoa; phylum Arthropoda; class Insecta; order Trichoptera; family Molannidae; genus Molanna; species Molanna angustata. The sequence goes on along the minus strand of OY754966.1, from coordinate 7,377,270 downwards.
GGGCTTACGACCTTTCATTGGCTGGTTTACGTGATCACTTTATGCGCTTGCGCAACCTTCACCAATTATGCCTTCTTATTGAGGTCCCTATCAATCCAATTTTTATAAAGTTCTATATATTTTAATAATTAAAATCTGTTTGCTTGAAAATAAGCTGAAAAACACCATCGCCATCTATGAAGTGACGAAGAAACCTTTTTCTAAAGCCATCTATTGAGAAGTTGATTTTTAAACAATGAAAGCAACAGTTGTTATACATGAGGTTAAAATGCTTTCGCATAGATGTCACCCCTGAACCGCGAGTTCCTGATTCTCCTGAATATTCCAACTTCGTCTTTACTAAGATTTTAAAATTTGTCATAAAATATAATTGTCTGCGTATCAGCAACAATAAAAATATTCAATAACTTTAAATTTTTTCACAACATTTTACTAGTAATCTTCATTCGTAATTAATTACTCTTTTACCAAAATAATAAAATTTCTTTCAAAGAATAAAAATTTGTCAATCTAGATTATTATGTATTTTGAGTTTAAGGCATACACTCAAAATAGAGAATTTAGTCAGAGATGAGTATGCTGAAATTAATTTGAAAGAAATATTAAAGTTCCTATTGTAAAAAAAATATGAATAATGCATAATGTTTATTTTGAAATATTTATCCCAACATAGGACAAATTTTCATCAAATCATTCTACTCAGTTCTCATTTTACTTGTTGTATCTAGTAGAATTTAAATATCATAAACCAGGCAGTCTTATTTTACAAATGACTGCAGTTAAAATAAAAACTTAGCTTTTAAATAACGATTATTAAAAAGGGAAGTTATTTTTACAATTGCCCCTGATGGCAGAATAAAAGAAGGTTCATAAAAAGGCCCATAAATCAGTCTTTGAAGTACTAAGAAATGAGTGAAAGTCCAAAAAGTAGGTAACAAGAAAAGGTAACAAGATAATAATGTATGGCAGAATATGAAATGAAGACATGATTGGTGAAAACAATAAATTATTTGGCTCAGTTTCTTAAATGTCCAATTCTAGAGCTATACATTTTGAGTTTGATTGATACCCGTTATGATAAAAGTTTTTGATTTCAGTCTGGATTTGTAAATCAATATAATAAATGTGATAAAATCAAATCAATATTTCATAAAATAGATATGTTTAGCCCAAGAAGCAATATAATGAATAGGATTCACCGAAAAAATAAATGATTAACTAACTAAAATAATATACCAAAGTAATAGCTTAAGAGACTGCAATTTTAGACTTGCGTCATTTTGTAAAGCGGCCAAAACAAAATTTATATTTATTCTTAAGTCATAGTATAAAGGGTGATTTTTTTCTTTCAAGGGATACCACAGCAGGTAACAGCGATTGGATAGTATGAATACTGAGTAGTGGTGGCATTTGGTGATAACAGCCTTTAAAATGTTGAAAATTGCTTTTTTACCACGTTAGGTATAGTATGAAAATTTATAGTATAGGTGTCTGTCAATGGAAGGTATGATTTCTAATAGTCTTCCATAGTAAATATAAAGAAAACACGCTTTATACTATAATACTTCATACTATAACTGAATACTCTTATTTCCATACTTTAACTGAAGACTGTTATTTCCGTAAGCCTCCACTTACTCAGGGTTCATTTTATCCAACCGTTGTTACCTGATGTGGTATCGTTTTACAGAAGAAATCAGTCTTGATACTATGACGTAAATTTAGTTGTCGCTGGCTCTTGATTTATAAGAAAAGTTGTAAAAAAATAGAGTAGTAATAAGAATGACATCTCAACTGAGTATGAAGCCTGAATTGTATGAGTATGTAATTGTATGCGTTGGGAGTGATAGAAACAATACATGAATCTGGACAGGGTAATAAACGAGTACAAATGTAGGGTTTGCCAAGCTAAAGAATGTGGGTGACATTGTCTGTGCACAAACCCATGTGAGTGCAGGAATATACTGTAATTTGTCTCAACCAATAAAATCAGTTGACATTTGACGTTGTGCAGCATTTGGCGTGTCACTTTTTTCTTGACCATTGCAACCATTGTATTTGCAAAAGTAGGTACTTAATAAAAATGTTGCACGCATTCTTTTACTTGTCGAACCCTAAATAGTTGTAGTATATGGTTATCTCTGTCTATCTAATGAGGGTCATGGTATGCATTTATGAACAAAAATTTAGACATATTTTCCCTTACGTACTTGCCAAAAAAATGTCTGACGTCTCCTTAAAAATATTTATCACAAAAAACTAGGTTCGTCTCAAAATATATATATAATTAAGATAAAAAATAAATCTCACCATAGGTATATAGGTAAATCTCACCATCTTGCAGGTATAGGGCAAAAAATTTACATTTATATTAAATCAACATTTTGTCACTACCATGTAGTTGAATGTCTGTAACTAATTATATCTGGAACTAAATTTTTTCTTTCGATATTATATATTATTAAAACTTCTATAATAACTCAATTGGTTTATGCTTTGAATATTTTACTACCAAATTAAAAACAACAAAAATTAAATAACTACCTACTGTTATGAAACAATTTTGACTATAACTCCCATCAATTTATTCAACTCAAAGAAATCTTTTAGCATATCGTTCTATAATGAATACAGTAGCTCGACTTGAAATAAATTTGTTCATCAATGTCATTAGAAATTTCTAATATAGATACTTATATGGAGCAGTGCCAGCAAAATATCAACATTTGCTAACAAATTGGCATTGTATATATAAAACTGTTACTTAGACAATGTTTGAAGATATAATATACTAGTTCAACTGAGCACCACAATACATATGATACAAACACATACTAAAAAAATAAACATAATACAATTGATATCAGTAATGAAAACTAGTATTACCTCATTGATATCAAATCACCAAAAAAATATATGTGTAATTTTATTTGTTATATTAAATTTCCAAATAATGGAACGAAGCATCCAAAAATTCTGTCAACATATTTCGTGTATCATAGCAATTTAAATCATAAATTTTGTAAGAAAAAATCAGCACTGTCAACAAAATATAATTTATTTTATGAAAAACTCATTTTTATGCAGACATATTTAAAGAACAACACAACAGCTTTTTCACATGAAGCAACATATTAAAGTAATGTTAAACTATTCAAATTTTTTCATATATGACTAAATGTCAGCCTTCGTGACTCAGTTGGTTAAACACCTGACTTCTGAGCCATAAGTTTCAGGATTTCCGGTAGAGACACAGTTTTTAATTGTTTTCAGACTCAAACTGTGAGACGATAAACATCATAACTCTCTAGATTGTAGCAACTTGTTTTTGGGTGCATGTTGAATTCATATTTGATATTGTACCTGTTAGTTGCCAGAAAAGCAATACAGTACAACACAATACAATAGCTATTGAAAAAAGGAGTAAATTTCCCTTATAAAAACATTTAAAAAAATTCTCCATAAGTTTTATTGCTAACGTATTCTATTATGTTGTCAGATAAACCTGGAAAGCCCGAAGGTCCGTTCATTGTGAAAGGCATCAGCAATGAGTCTGTCGTGATTGAATGGAGTCCGCCAATAGACGACGGTGGCCTTGAATTGACCAAATATGCCATCGAAAAGCACGACCCAGAGAAACAGACGTGGACCAAGGTGGCTGATGTAGACAAAGAAGTCCAAACTTACTGTATACAGAAACTTAACGAAAACTGTGAATACTTATTTAGGGTGATGGCCCAAAATCCTGTAGGTTATTCGGAACCACTTGAAAGTGACCCAGTTCTGATAAGACCAGTACACGGTAAGAGAATTGTCCAACATAATTATTTAGAATCAACGAATGTTACACGTATTCCAGAATTCATTTGCATTTACTTACATATCTACATTATTTATAACTGTAAATTATGATAGCACTAACAACTTTTCTCATTGTGTAACCTGGAAAACACATGTTCAAGTTTTATTAAGTATAAAAAAAGTAAGTTCAATATGTTCTTGACAGAATTTGACAGATTACAAAGTGCATTGATAGGAAAACAAAAATATGGCATAGTGGTAAGTTGTGTGGCTTCTTGCAGGCATTCTGGGTTCAATCCCCAGTAGAGAAGATATTTATTTCAAATTAAAAAATACCTAGTACAATGGAGTTCTACACCTTAAATACCGTCAGTATTGACAATTAAAAAAATAATAATCATACCTAGTATTTATAGGATATGTTATGATATAGTTGTGAAGTAGACAGCTCAGTCTACTATTTGTTATATTTAAATTTTGATTTAAATAATAAACGAAAGCAATTATTTTCTGTTGGAGATTCTTGCCTGTGAGTGTAACCTTTTGAGCGCATGTAATGTCGTGTTAATATCCTAAAGTATAGCCCGCAACTTTACAAAGGTTTCCCATACCTGACAAAATATATTATTGACTAACCACAAGATTATTGATATTTTGCATTTTGCTCCTGCAGACAAACCATCCCCTCCCCTTGGTCCTCTTAGTGTGAGTAGCATGACATCTTCCTCTATGATAATAATGTGGTACCCGCCTGAAAACGATGGTGGATCGAGGATATTGGAATATCTGGTGGAGATAAGAATAGCGGGCAAGAAAACATGGAAGGTTATCGGAACGTGCAAAGAAACACACTTGTATATTGACAGCCTAAAACAGGGAACTGCCTATACATTCAGAATATGTGCACGCAACGAAATTGGTATGAGTTTACCATATGTGGCCGATGATCAAATAACTGTTGGTGTGACATTATGTAAGTAATTTTTTGTATAACACCGTATTAGCCCAAATAAAACGCATTATTTTTAAATCAAAATGTTTTTTCAAAGAATACATTTGTGTGATATTCAGGGTTTAGGCTATGTCCAGGTGTATCAAAGTATACCTATGCACATAGCACTCACAGTTTATAATGCAGGTGTTGATTAGATTGGAGAAGAGAAAATTAGTGACACATCTATGAAAAAGGCTTGTAGAAATGTTGCATTTCCAACAATCTGGATCTAAGTGAAAAAAACAGTTGAGAAGAAAATGATGCATCGAATAGTTGTCATTCAAGTAACATTGATGATAATTTAAATATATCTGAATAAATTTTTATAAATTGTAATACAATTTATCTAATTGATTTTTGTTTTATGTACGAATTTTTCCTTAGTTCTTTTATGGTAATTGATTATCATACTAGGAATTGTTTTATTTGAGACTCTCAAGGATGTAGATATTACTTCATAATGCCAGTTGGTACATATTTGTAGACAACAAAAAAATTCAAAAATAAAATTTGCATATTAGATATTAGTAATTTATTTGTGCCTACAAAATTAATAAACTTTTTACTCTTTTTAGTATGCACATTACTCAGTTTGTGGTGTCATGTAAGTGAACAGATATAAGAAAAAGATGAGAGTGCTTGGAGAATTTTTTTAAATCACTTTTATAGATTGAATATTATGGAACTGAAAATATTCTTTTAATGTTATTTTAATATGATATATAAAATAACATTGTGTAACACTTTTGAAATCCAAATATCTTGAATTATGGTTTCCTTTTGTCAGTGTATATATTGCATATTGAAATCTGACCCATCTGTAATTATTGTTCAAAATAAATTAGAAAAAAACAATTTTATCAATAAAAATGAAATGATCACAAATTAAATTTGAAATTTATATAATGATTTCAGCGGCACCGTCAGAACCGACCAACATTCAGATTTTAGAAACAACATCAAGGAGTGCTACTGTACAATGGTCCCGACCTCTATTAGATGGTGGATCTCCAATAATAGGTAACTAATAATTGAACAGCACTTGATAAAAGTTGCACTTCAAATTTGATACATTCAATATACTTGTAAATCTAACCACTGCTTGAATTGATTGAAAAATTGGCAATAAATATTGCACAAATAGAATATGTACAAAACATTCTCCAAATTTATTTATAATATACATGTATATTACAAAAAAAGGAATGACAGCAAAAATAATGATTTAAATAAAAAAACGATGAGTTTGAAATGATTAACACCACAACTTTTCTTAATTTAAATAATAATCATAATAGACTAGTTTTAAAAACAGTTCTATCGAAACTTATATGCAAAAGCGGATAATATTTACATTATTTTACATTAGTTTTTATAATTTATTCAGTAAAAGAGAGCATTGTAATTATTGTAACTAGATATATTTACTAATAAAATGTTAATTAAACAAAGTCATTTGATCAAAAAGTTACTTTTCTAAAAATAATCCATCTCCTTAAATGCTAAAAATATTTTTGATTTTAGGTTATGTGTTAGAATACAAAATAGCTTCCTCAGAATTATGGACGAAGGTCGCAACTGTAGACGCAAATGTAATGCAGTACTGCTTCGAAAAGCTGAAGGAAAAATCTGATGTAATGTTCAGAATAAGTGCGGAAAACGCTGTTGGTACAGGATTGCCAGCATATTCAGAAGTTATCAAATTGCACAAACATGCCAGTAAGTTTTATTTAACATTTTTAAATATTCATACCATCATAACACACGTGCCACAATATGAGGTAACCAGCGATCGATATGCATTACCTTATAAAAAGAGTATGACACATGCGTGCATCCCTAAATTTCCGTTTCACATAAAAACTACTACATTCAGAATTTGTATGTTATTTTACCCAAAAACGATAAGAATAGATTATTTTCGTTTTTTTTATGCGAAAACAAAAATAATCCACACCATTCATCCGGATGAATGGAATGTGGTAAGGCCTAGACTATGATGAATAGATGGTGTTGTGAGGGACATTCAGATAGCCGGAGTGTGTAATTGGAGACAAATGGCCATGAACAGGGTACGTGGAGACAATTACTTGAGGAGAACGAGGTCCATCTTGGGCTGTGAAACCACTGATGATGATGATGAATTTATATAAAATTAAGGAATAAAACTTAAGCAATGTACAAAATTAAATCTGAATAAATAGGATTCAAAGATATAGGTTAACCAAAAGAGGAATATAATCGAGACGATGTGAAAATAGTTATGAAATAAAAATCTTGTAAATATCTATTTATGTAAGTTTAGTTTGTCTTTTGACAATCCTTTATAGGACTCCGTTCTATGTAGATATATTACAAATATAAAAAAAAAATCTTGGTAATTGTTCTATTTAAATTTAATTGAAAATTGATGCATTCGTGTAAGGCACATTGTCAGAATAATCCAAATAGTCATGAAATAGTCTGATGATGTGCTTTGCACGAAACGCGTCAATAATCAATTAAATTTAAATAGAACTAATACCAAGTATTTCTATTTTATATTTCTAATATATCTTCATATATTTATGTATGATATGAAACATGCTTTCAATATGTTACACTGCATTTTCTCAGCCGGATTATTCATACCTGTGTTATATAAAATTTACTTTTCCAGCTGTACCATCACCACCCACAGCTCCACTAGAAATTAGAAGTACGGGTCCCAACTCGATAATAATTGAATGGGGCCAGCCGGAACATGACGGTGGAGCACCACTACAAGGATACAACATTGCCATTAGGAACATAAGGAAGACCATGTGGATGGAAGTGGGAAGAGTCACAGCTACCACACAAAAGTTCAACATCAGAGACCTGCAAGAGAATCATGACTATCTCATAAGGATATTTGCAAGGAACGAGGTTGGACTCAGTGAACCTTTGGAATCTGACGAACCATTCAAGGTTGTCGCGAGTCATGGTAAGGCACTACTATATTGACAATACCTATTTTTAGTTTAAAATTGATTTATTTATTGTATAGGAAAATAAATTAAAAACATCGCAATGATATGGGAAGAATTACAATAAACCATAGAAAAAGAAGAAGAATTTTCTAATTTTCCTTTTTGCACTGGCAATTGTATTACTTCTCAGGTAACTAATGGGTAAAATGTCAAATATTAACTAAACACGCACCCAATAACAAGTTGCCACATTCTGGAGACTTATTTTAATGTTAAAATAATCAGTGTGACAGAACAACTAAACATCAATATATTATATTTTGTATTCTTCATGATGTTCAAAATTATGAACATCAAAATAAAACCTAAATACAATAACTGAAGCGTATTATGTTTTTCGGCCTTCGTGTCTCAGTTGGTAATCCATTGGTTTTCTGTGCGGGCATCCTGGGTTCGATCCCCAGCAGAGGAGAAATTTAGTTAAATTCTTTTCTCATGCAAACATTGCTTCTCTGGGCTGGTAAAACTTGTTAGTTGGAAGAAATTGCCATACGGCAATAAACTTTAGAAAGAAAGTGTTTATTTTTATTGTTATTAAATATTAATTGGACTGATTTAGTTATACAAGAATCCAAAATATTATTTGTAAAGAAATGACTACTAATATTTGAAAATCTATTATAATTTTGACAAAAAGGATCCTATTGGAAGTATACATAAAAAGATTTATGTTGCTATTGCACACCCTAGGTTGAAGTTTTTATAAATACATTTATCATGGAATTCGGTATATAAGAATGATATTAATTTTGATTGAATATGAGTTTTCAAAGAAGTATAAAATAACATTGATTTCTAAGACTTTGTAAATCAAAGCAACATGTGGAATATGCAATAGGTATTATTTGTCAAATTAATATTTGATTTTTGCAGATTACCTCAACACTGAGGAAGCGAATGAAATGACAGAGATCACAGAACCAACTGGATTTAGTACAGAAACAAGCACATCATGGATGAGAGAAGCGAATATGGATGCAGATATTCGCAGTTACGCTAGGGGCTCTTTATTAAGAAGAGACGAATACTTCTTTAGAATATGGCATTATGCTAAACAATTATTTAAGTAATTTTTCTATTATCAAAATATTTATTTAGTACGCATGTAACTTTTTTTATAAATACTGTGATAAAAATTATATATATGTATAATATGGAATGTAATATTTATATATTTATTTGAATACATACAAGAAAGGTGACTTGACTGATCGCCAAGGGAGACAAAATATAGGTGCAAATTGTGATGTTGAACGATGAGTCAAAACCACTTTTCCAACTTGTATATTAATATTTATATAATATTTTTTTTAAATAAAAATCACTCTACATATTGTAACATTCGGTCTTTTAATGGTTCACCATTTCAAATAACATGTGTTTCTGAAAAAAGCTCTAAAATTTGTATAACAATATCACTATCATACTAAAAAAATGCTAGTTGAGACAATATTTCTTCAAAAAAATTATAAATAATACATATAAGTGAGTAACTTGAATTAATTATTTGACTTTTTAATGTGTATACTGAATTGTTTCAGTGTTGAAAATTAGTTTTTCATAATATTCTAGTATGGTTAGCAAATCTGTGAAATTGTAGGTACCTGTAAATTATAAATACCTATACTTGTCCAGCGCACTTATATAAAATTAATTTACGTGATTCTCCGAGATGTGCCTGTGGTGCGAAAAAAAGTGACATTGACGATGTTTTTTTTTCAGTTGCCCATCTGTACATGATACCTAGTGACGATTTCTTGGGAAATTTGGTGTCAAGGGGTGTTGTTTTGCCAACAAAGATGTCAGTATTGTTATGTGATTGGACAATAGACGTGATTAGAGTGGTGTGTTATGATTTTTAGAGTGGTACTATAATTTGTATATTTAATTTTTACTTTGAAACAGATTTGTGTTATATTCAGTAAAATTAGAACACAAGATTGATTTGTTAAATATTAAACTTGAAACTGGCTAAGCAGGTGAAAAAAAAATGATTCCGGTTCAGTATTATTCATATCTTACACATACACGCAGAGATCCATGGAAAGGCAAATGATAGGCATAATTCTAAGAGACAGAAATATAAATGAGGAAATCAGACGCCAGACAAAACTTGTCAATATCATGGATCGAGTTGCAAAAAGAATGGACAGATGGACACCCAGAATTCTGAAATGAAGATGATGTGATATGAAAAGGGGAATAGGCCAGTCTCAGAAAAGGTGGGCCGATGATATTGTCCCCGTCGCTGGAAGGAGATGGGTCCAAAAAGACAAATGGAAGAACTTAGAAGAGGCCTACATCGAGTATCAGAAAATTGGCTGAAGGAAAAAGAAGAATACATGTATATTACTATATTACATCAATCTCAATTTTAGTGACAAATATAAGGAGTAAAAACTTTAGTTAGGCAATTTTTTTACATCTTGTAGGAGTATAGAAAGCAAAACTACATAAAATCAGTGATTATAATATGAAATAATAGTCTAAAAAATTATATTTGAACAAACTTGTGAGTCAATAGTAATGTAGTTAGTGTACAGTGCAAGAACATACATACCATCATGGTATAACTTGCGATGTGAGGTAACCAGAGACAGATTATATAAAGAATCACGACACAAGCATGTATTCCCACACACCTGTCTCGTCACATATAAAAAGGCAACATTACTTACTTTTTTTTTTTTTATCAAGTAATCCAGGATCAAATCATAGAACGGATTTATAAAGAAATCGAAGAGTGAATATGTCTGTATTAGTGAATCCTATCTTCTTATCAGTTTCATTCCTAGGATTGGTTTGTAACAGCTATGGCTTCCTCTCTTCTACTCCACTCTGCCCTGTCCTCTGTCAGCCTCTTCATCTCCACGAAGCTATTACAGCACATGTCATCGATCACCTGGTCCATGTAGCTCTTTCTTGGTCAGCCTCTATAGTTGCTGCCCTCTACCATTTCCTCCGCGATGGTTATGAGCAGACCCGGGTGCCTTGTGTTATGGCCAATCCAGTCGGATCGTCGTTGGGCGATTTTTTTGAGGAGTTGCCTTGTTTCCCTGGCTCTGCTCAGCACCTCACAATTTTGGATGTGGTCCGACCAGTGGATCTTCAACATGCGTCTGTAGCACCACATCTCGAAAGCAGACAGGCGTTCTTTTTCCCTCTGGCCTACGGTCCATGTCTCACAGCCATATAGCAAGACACTGCAGACAAAGGTCTTTCCAGATGAGATTTTTCCTTATTGGTGGATTCGATAATTTTAGATTTTTTATTATATGCTATCTTAGCCTGTTGGATCCTGCTGACAATTTCTGCATTTGAACGCCCATCTTGCGATATACGGCTGACCAGGTAGACGAATTCCTTTATTTGTTTTATGGTCGTATTGTTGAGAGTTATATTTATAAGCGTTTGCTCTCTTCCTACAGCCATACATTTTGTCTTCTCTTTCCTATATTTGAATCCTATAAGAAATATAATGTGTGTGAATATTAAAAAGGACAATAAAAAAGATGTTTGAAAAGTCTTAAATGAGTAATGAACTCCATATTTAAGGAACTAAAAATTAAATGAAATAATTTAGACACTGGAGTCATATTTTAGAAAGAAAGACTATACATGTTTATTAAAGTGGACAAATTCATTCGTCATACCTTTGAGGGTCATTGGTTGTGTACCAGCTTTTTTTCCTTTATCTCCATCAATTGAGCTTATTCAAAATTACCTGAAAACAAATTGGAAGCATTGAAAACATAAATTAAATAAATATATGCAAATAACCTTAGATAGTCCGAGTCTATTGCAGCTGCTTCCCTTTCATTGCCCTCGGAGAATAGTCAGGAACCCATCTTTATTTTACATCGACACACCTAGGACTAATTGAATTGCATGAGTAATTATTACTCACGCAATTCATTTGTTAATAGAAGATGTTATTGTTACAATAAAAACTGTATGAGTGACCCTAGGCTTGATATTTTTACGTCTAGTCTCTATACATACAGAAAATGTTTGATGAAGATGGTTAAATTTTAATTGTGTTTTGGGTATGCCTGCACTGGGACTGGTCTTTCGATTGATCCGACAACTTGTTTCTCCAAAAGAGAGCTAATCCCTCTCCTCTCCTCCTCCTTTTCCCCTCGCTGACCCTTCCCTAAATCCTAAACCCTCTTGCAATGCTATATGTAGGTTCAATAGTTTTTTGTTTTTAATTAACTCAAACATTTTATTCATAATACTAACATTGTAATTGGCGCTATGAATAATTGTAATTTTTATACTATTTTTAAATAAAATTTAAAGCTGTAATGTTCATTCAAATAATAAAATAAAATAAAAATAAATAAAAAAACCTTTATTCACACAGTGTAAACGTGGCATGGATGAAGTGGAGAAATCTTTCTTGGGTACTCTGTGACAGTAAAATGCCAGTGAGAACAAAGGGAAGGGTATATAATACAGCAGTCAGAATTTACATAAGAGTATTTTATTTTTACAATACACTGTATAAACAGTTTGTCAGTGCAAGTCAGTTCAAGTACTGAGATGGTAGTACATATTAAAAATTCTTTATACATGTGTTTGGCGAATACAAATCACTGTGACACATAAAATCCTCCATTTAGAAACCCTCTTTACAACTAAAAATATATCGCGAGCGTCAAGCCAGAAGGGCGTACAAACGAAATGACTACTTTACAGGAGAGAGACAAAAAACTATTTATTTCTGTAACGTTTCAATTTATCCATGTAGTGTTTTTTTGGAAAATATAGCTAAAATGAAGCCTCATCGAGGAGTATTATCTAAATTTCAATAACTAGTGAACTTATTTTGCACATATGCCCTTCTGGCTCGCTAAAGTTTCTAGATGTGGACTCGATTTTTGCATAGAAAATTTATAATTTTAGAGGGGCTTAAAAACTATTTTTTTCAAATGCTATGAATCATAGCTTTTTTAGAGAAAAAAATATGTAGCTTAATTATGAGATGTATTCAAACATTTTGATAGTGAAATTAAGACAATTAGTCTAAAGCTTCTGCCATTTTCAATGTTTGTAGGTACGCCCTTCTGGCTTGGCAGGTTTCAATGGCATCATAAATTTTTTTATAAAGGACGAATCATATTATTTTCTTTTTTCAATCATTTGTTTCCAGAAATTTTTCTTTAAAAATATCTGTTTAATGTTGGGCGTATGCAGATTCGCCCATCTGGTTCGATAATATTTCACAAATATATTGGTTTAGTCTTCGAAGTATGTTTATCCGCCCTTCTGGCTCGACAAATTCACCTATGCCATAGCATACGCTAAAATTATTTTTTGAAACATCTCGGAAAATACGCAACGGAAAGCCGTGATTTTTTTACAGATGGTGGAGGTCATAATAAAGTATCGTTTGACATAAAAAACGAAAAATCGTATTTTTGCAGATACGCCCTTCTGGTTTGACGCCCGCAATACTTCAACAGTAATCTAAATCAAATGCTCTCATTACTTGATTATCAGTAGGGTGCCCGGAGCTCAATTATTGCCATAATATTTATTTTGAACTCTAATACCCTAGGTAATAATAAGTACATACCCTGTATAATTAGGCCATTTTTATATGTGACTTTTGACCTGTCACATACGGCGATGATTCAGCTGCAGCCATCATATTCTGGTGAGGCACTCCTCAAATCCAAGCATCCGATGTGGTGGAGGCTCATTTTTTAATCGCAAACACAAGTGCTAAAGGGTAGGTTGGCCTCTTAGGGGCAGCAGTATGAAATATGCCCGATAGTAATTCCTTGTGTCGTCCGACGAGTAGCCACTCCAGGGATAAATAGAGCTTGAAGCCCTATAACGTTCTCAATGGAGTGGGGTGGGAGACAATACATCCAATTAAAATATAACACTAAAAACATTAAACCAAGTACATTAAACTCGACGCTACTAACCTTCACATTGTGTAATTGTAATGTACCTTGTTATGACCGAAAAAAAGATGCCGAAAAACAATGATTTTAATTTTTTTTCCACGATAACATTCCTAGAAAGCAACTAATGCTGTGTACATGCAAGTAAGGAGACTTGCAGATGACGCACTCTCTTTAGGCATTTAGGCATTCGTAGTAGAAGGATCTCTCTTTGCATTCAACACTGGTGGGCCTAGGTTGAGGCTCTAAGGGCCTAGGCAGTAAAGGCGGGGGTGGGCCGCCGACGCTGTTGCGCCCTCGTCAATTCTGTACTTAGAGAAGATCAGGACGAACGCCTTCAGTCTCGCTCAGCAGTTACTCGTCAAACTGTGGCGAATGTTGTTGTGTGGTTCGGGCACACTGCGGCGCAGACGTCGGGTCAGACATCCTGTGTTGACAACTAGACGTCAAATCTGACAGGTGATGATTGCGTCGGATGTCCCCGGTGTTAGCCCGCGGAACCTTCGGACGTCAACACGAGGACCGAGGGGTCGGGGTACAAGCCCCTCCGACTTGAAACGGAGTGTACATAGCGGCCGATTTTGAGACCAATCGTAGGCCCTGACGTGTGAGGTTGGATTCTCGGGGGCAGTGGTTGAACCCGATGGATGGTGGATATTTTGTGTTTGTCTGATGTTGCGGCTGCGTCCGGTGGTGAACAGGGCCAATGGGCTCTATAGCGTCGCCGGCGTGGAAGTGGATCGCGATCTCCCTCGATTCAACACTGGTGGGAGACGGGCGGTTTGTTGTGATGCCGTCATCGGTCGACATGTGCTCCCGATGCGGCCATATTTTCGAGAACGCAGGAGGTCTGGTAAACAGCACACGTCATACGCATGTACGCTGCCGGTGCTACGGAGCCAAGATGAGGACATCAGCAGGGCAGAGGCGTCGAGGCAGGGCGCAGTGTTGGGCCACCGCAGCAGGGAGCGCAATGGCTCGCAGATTGGACCACAAGGGGCTTTTCGTGTCGTCTGGGGCGTCGGTTCGCCCCCCCAGCTGGCCCGCCACCTCTCTTGCTGAGGTGAGAGAAGCGTCGTCATAGCGTTGACGTGTGGCACGTGTGTAATTTGCCATGGACTATGATAACAATAATGATATTTTGAATAAATGCGCCGTACTGAAATAATTTCAAAGTGTCACCATCATTTATTTACCTCCTTTTCTTCCTCATATTGGCTTTGATGTTTCCTCGTGGTCGGAAAGAGGGCTCATCAACCTATATTAAAAAAAACTTGAACAGTAACGAAAATACATAAGTTCCATAATATTCAATACTACCATTATAATCTGTGATAACCTACAAACGTCAAATTCAGCTGTCACAACAATCTACTATAGACAATAATATCAAGTTGTCTATGTTGGATAAAGGCCCTCTGGATACGAGGCTGTACCAAAGATATTAATATATATACCTAGATGGAGTACCTACTTGTCGGAAAAAGTGTGTCGAAATTCGCGGGAGTTTTTGCGCGCTGGTAGGCAGAAGACTGATTTTTGTACGTTTTTCGGTACATTTTGCTCCTCGTGTTTTGTGAAAAATTCATCGTTATACCTCATTTTATTAATTTTAATGGATGTATTTATTATACCAAGGACTTATTTAGTGTTTTGCGTTAAATAGAATCCCAATTTGTTTTTTATTTTAAGTTTTGTGTGATTTTAATTTTTTTTGACATTTGATGGTTATATTGAATTATTTCTAAGTTAAAAACAGTTTTAATGATATTTTTAGTGTTAACATTAGTGGTTAAGTTTATGTAGGTACACGGTAATTGTGATAGTTAAAAGGACTTTGAATTATATTTTACCTGATCAGAGACCCAATACTTTCAAATTTGTGAGACCTAAGTTGCTAGTTTTATGTACCTATACCAAAATTTAAATAAATAAAGTTATTGCTTTTTTTTTCAAAAAATTTTTGTTTAATATTCTACAAACCCCTTGATTTAATGTTGTTTTCTAAATCTTTGAAAACAAAAGATAAAATGTTCAAGACTAGTAAATTTTAGAAATGTTGCTGATGAAAGAAAGGGAATCCATTCTTATTTAGCTGTGATAAAAAAATATGAACTCATTTTTCACATTGAGATGATATCGACAGCCATGGCACAGTAGTAAGCCTCTTCTTCTTTGCTGTCGTCCAAGGTTCGATTTCCGGTAGAGGAGAAATTTATTTCTCACGCAAATCACTGGTTAGTTGGAAGAAATTGCCATTTGGCGATAAACTCGCCACTTAAATAGGGTGTAAGGAAGTGTTTAAATAAATAAAGAAAAAATATGATTTTTTATTCCTAGGGTTTTATTTCAGTACTTACTTCAAGTTGGTAGTTGAACCAAGCTACCAACAATGTATGAACCACCACACAAACAGGTAAAAAAGATAAAAATAAAACCAATGTTGGTATTTTTTACATTACAATACACACTAGTTACTTCCTAAATTTCTTTCTATTATTTTTTTTTAACTATTAACTCTTTTTTCGTTTAATAAATACGAAAATATCATGTCATACTCAACAATCTTCATACAAACCGTGTTTTTCTTACCTATCAACTGTGCGAAAGAGACAACATTTTTTTGCCTCACTTCACCGCTATGAATAGTTGACAAGTACTCCATCTAGGTATATACATTAATATCTTTGGGCTGTTCCGATAGTAAGCTAAAATCATTTTGCGCACAATATGAATGCAGTACGCATGTACAATGAAATGTCACATTTATCAAAGTACCTATCTCTTTTCTATGCTTTTATTCACATTGTGGCAGACCACATCTCGAAATTTCTTTCGAGCGCGCGCCTAGCGACGGCAAGTACATTTGTTTATCGCTAGGCCGAGTTCATCGCCCGCAACGTCAAACAAGTGACAATACTCCTCAACTGGGTATGACACTTCAAATAAATTAATCTAGAAAGTTTGAGGACATTGAACTTGCTACCCCCAGCGCAGCACTATTTAAGGGAGTCTACACCTCTACACGTCGTCACTTCATTTCCGTATTTTCGTCACTTCGTTCGTCACTTCATTTCCGTATTTCCGTCACTTCGATTCGTCACATCACGCCGCCGTTCTCGACCACGCCGTCTCGCCGACACTTCATCTCTCGACCTCGCGAGCACGATGGTACTTCACCATGCGAAGATTCGGACACTTCGAGCACACCCGCTAACTCGCTCGTTATACCTACTCATCGTGAGAAAAGTTCCTTTGTAAGTTATTTCATCAATTGTAAATTTACCCTTAAGCAAACTATTAATTGAGATCAATATACTCATTGTTACTTTTGACCATTCTTTCTTCTTCTCTCTCAACCACTGTCCTTGTGTTCTTATTTCAAATCATATCCACTTGGGACATAGTAAACTCTCTTTACTGGTAACCCCTCTGGTTACTACATATATTTAATAGTAACCACTCTGGTTACTAATTACGTTTGATTGGTAACCCCATCTGGTTACCAATCAGCTTTAACATAATCGTTATACCTCTTTTCTATGATCCACATTATTATCTTGCTTGGGTAATAATATGTAGAGGCGTAGACGTAATGAGAAATTTGTTAATTTGTTTTAAAACGTAGTGCTCGTGGTATTTTGTGTATGACTGTCATTTTATATATTTTTTTGTGGTATACGAAATCATATCAAAACGCTGTGTTTATATCACAAAACCAATGTGATATCTGTAAAATAAAGTTTTCCAATAAAGGCAATTTATATCGGATTTACGGATAAAGCACATGAAACAAGGAACAGAAGATCCGATTGTTACTTCCAAAGTCTTATTATAAAATCTCTTGTACAGTTTGTCATCATTCATTTTTCCACAAAACATTGGTATAAATTCTCTTGAACAAATCGACAGTTGCATTGATATTTTAAGGAATAACATTACATACTTATCACACATGCATGCATTCTTGTTTCAAAAGCAAACAAATGGAATTGCAGAGCTACTCATGACCAGGGCCGGATAAACTTGTTTTTGCGCCCGTAGCAATATATTTGAATCCCCCCCCCCCAATTTTTTTTGGAATTTTAAATGTAGAACAATTTAAAATTATGTAAAATTACATCGGGTCTAAAATGATTAAGCGGTATTTTTTACATGCACACCATCATGCCGTGCCTCTATTCGGGTACGCAAAGAGAACCGAGCGCCATACCTGTGAATTTTTGATCTATATGATTAACATTTTAGAATTTTAAGCGCCCTTTTTAAAACAACCGCCCTGACTTCTTGTTCCTGATTGTTCTATGATTTATCCGGCTCTGCTCATGACATTGATTGAGATCAAGGATTCAGACTTAACGATTTTTCGTAATTGAATTTAGATTATGGTCGAGTACTGATTTATAGATTTTCAAAATAAAGACAAGATAATAAAGTATTGAATAAATTATATCATGTCAGATTTTGTTATTCATCGGTGTGAAATTAATGGAAAGCCAACTAAAAAAGACCCTTCAAAAGTACACAATACTATAATAGTTCTTTTTAGGATACAAGTGACCGTAGAAAACAAGTGACATTTGTTACTCATGCGCATTGCGTTTGTTTAGCATTCATATTACGCGCGGAAAGATTTTAGATTACTCTTGGGACAACCTCGTCTCATTGGTTACTACCCATCTGTATGTGAAGCCATGTTTGCTAGAGGCTAAAAACCTCTCTGGAATATTGTGGATTGTATTTTCATAAATAAGATGATATATTTACGCCTAGCAAAAATTAATCATTATACATACATACATACATACCATCACGCCATGTCCCTTACGGGGTAAGCAGAGAGAATTGAGCGCCATACTTCTCTATTTTTGCACACATTTCTGGCTTCCTTTACATCCATGCATCGTATCATACATGCTCGTCGATTGTTCAAACTTTTTATGTTTCCTTCTTTCAAAATATCATTCACATGGTCATGCCATCCCTTTCTGGGGCGACCTCTGCTATTCACTCCATCTCTTGCACCCATGTATATTTTTTTGGTCAGTCGTTCATCGTTCATTCTTTCTATATGTCCAAACCACCTTAAAGCATTCACTTTCATTTTACATATAATATCCTTCTTTAACTTGCATTCTCTCCTTATGTCCTCATTTTTTATTCTATCATATACCGTTCTATTACATACTCTTCTTGGTGATCTCATTTCTACAGCATTTATTCTACTTTCATGTGTTCTTTGCCAGGTCCATGTTTCACTAGCATACGTCAAAGTAGGCACCACAATTGCATTGTGTACTGCAATTTTGGCTTCCTTTGAGATGCTTGGGTCGGACATTACTGGTCTAAGTGCTCCGTTTATTCTATTCCCTGCCATAACTCTTCTTTCAATATCTTTATCGGGTCTTCCATTCCGTTCAAACATACTCCCCAAATATAAATATTCCTCAACTTGTTCTAGCCATTCGTTCTCTACTTTGGCATGCGCAAGGTGCCTTTGTAGGAGGCAGAGGATGTATCGATCAAATTTTCTCTTTACGTATGGCTACAGAAAAGGTTCTGCATAAAAACCAGAAACTTTTCTGTGCGTTCATAGACCTAGAGAAGGCATATGATAAAGTGGATAGAGAAAAATTGTGGGATATCCTATCGATATATGGAGTGAAGAGCAAACTAACGTGCCGTTGCGTCTCTGTATGAAAATAGTGGAGCCTGTGTCCGTGTCAACGATGCGTTGAAAACATGGTTCCCTATTAATAAAGGGGTGAAGCAAGGCTGCGTATTATCTCCATGGCTGTTCAATCTGTATATTGATCACTGCGTTAGGACATTGAAGAATGAAAATAAAGGTCTGAAACTAAGTACTGTTAACGTACGTGATTTGATGTATGCAGACGACAAAGTGGTGATTGCTGAATGTACGGATGAGTTACAGTATTTAGTGAATAAAGTGTATGAAGGATGCCTGCAAAATGGACTGAGAATGAATGTTAGTAAATCTAAGATATTGGTATTTGAAAAGACTGAAAGTATAACTGCATGTATGATAAAAGTAGAGAACGAATGGATTAATCATTAAAAAGTTATTATTTAAAAGTTAATATTGGCAAAAAAAAACACTGTATTCATTTTTTAATATCCTTTTCCCTGTATTTTTCGTGGTTATCCCGCCTGCAGGATGGCCCCGCCAACCAAAGATTTTTACCCGCAACTATAGATGGCAGTACTAGTTAAATTCACGAATTGCCAAACAAAGTATGTATGGTAGCTTGGCTTCTATAGTTAGTATAATATTTTATGGTATTTGGTATAAAAAATAACCGTATAAAAAATAATATGGCTGGGGAGAAAGAATATGCCGCTGGTTAGAAAAGGAACAGTATATAATTGGTTATATGTACCTATATACAGAATAATAATGATCGTCTTTGTAGAAAAGTTCTGTTAAACCACTGCCTTCTACAAATAACATAGCCGTGCTGTAGATTGGCGGGAACGCAAAAATTCAAACTAAAGAGACCTATCGCGATATTACATATAAACTTGTAATAGAGCAAATATACATAATTTAATATTTGGCTGATAGAAAAATGCGTGCCAATACCATTTATTTTAAAATATGCAGATTTAATATTTGGGGTTAAAAGGTATTGTGGTATGTAGAGCTTACCAAAGTGCCAGAGTGGTCACTTGGTTGGAAGCGATTGCATACCAGCGTGAGCTGGTATACACGCCTGTAATTGAGGTGGTAAGGTCGGTCAGTTGGACGTGTAGGTATTACCTGTTTGTCCGCCTTCAGCTACATACAACCCAAATGATATCCCAACCGCTTGGTTCGAACCTGGAGGCCGTCTGTTCGGATAGTCCCGACAGCTGAGCCACAGATTGATCGACCAAGCAATTGCGATACCGTATACAATAGATTAAATATTATTATCAAATATTACTCAGGTAGGAATGGTTGACAGATTGAAAGATATAACAGGAAATTTAACTTACTCTTTTATTTATCAAGATGATGATTACAATTGGTGTTTACTAATATTACTTGGTACAGAAATGTCGAGTTATTATTTAATGAATATAAATGTAAATTTGAAACGCGGACGATTTGAACGACGACGAGCGGTCGGGCAGCGTGATGCCTAGCTTCGAGATCTGGATGAGCGGAAATGATGTGGGCGCGCTGTGCTTCCCCTTAAATAGGAGACGGGCTGTGAATACGGCGCAGGGCAAGATGGCGCCTGCCGAAGTACTCAGCGCAGCGAAGCACTGCGCGGCGCAATTGGCGCAATTGGCGCAATCGCCACAAATATATAATTAAAAGCAAGTATTACGACATTTTAACATAAAATATACTTCATTGAATATTTGTTTTTCTCCTAAGAAAATGTATTTTTTAACTTCGATTCTATTGATATAAAAAATTGTTATTTTTTATTCGGCATATAAATGAGAATCAAATAATACTACTAATATTATATAATTAGTATACACAATGTAATCAAAATAATATGACATGTAACAAACACATCCACCAAGCTTCAATTAAGAATAATTCACCCATTAGGTTAAGAATATTTTCATTTGATACTATCTTATAATTCCATGTTTGATACTTTTAAAATTACCTGATATTGCATTCTAAAATAAAGTATTTGTATTTTATCCTACATCTAAAAAAATATTTACTTACCATTACAGTGTCTTGAAACACACAAGTGAAAAGAACCGTGAAGGTGAGTACAAAAAAAATATTAAATTGAAACATAATAAACACAACTTTATTCCACAATCAAAAATTATAAGACACAAAAATACTATATACATGACAAGCAACTAGTGTTAATACCGATTAATATATAACTTTAGGATAATGTAGACATCTGATAATCAGAAGGCAATTACCATAGGAATAAATTTACAATGTTTATTACATAGTTGTATTGTATGAAACTAAAATTAAAAAGGTATGTAGGAAGTGCTGTAGTTTGATGTGTATCCGGGACCGAGAGATTGAGAAGAGTAGAAATGACAAATAAGTAAATATCTTGATTTAATTATTTTGCCTTAATGTCTTGAGTTCACAATATTAAATTTGGAATATATAGGTATTCGAAATTGACAAAATACTGTGTAAAAATGCGTTTTTTTAGCAATTGTAAACAACTGACAACAGTTCAAACCACACCGACTGTTCGCAAATTCATACTAAAATTCATAGATACGAGTCGAAGTTAGGTCTCTTTAACTGTCAACGCGTTTTCTACAGCACGGCTTTGTTTGAAGCAAGGCAGTGGTTAAACACATAAAATTCTGCTGAAAATAATGGTATTAAAAAATAATCGGCTGTCATGTCCCTGAAAAGCCGAATGTATTCAAGGTAAAAATAACATATAATCGAAATGATCTATTCCCGGAGCTGTAAATGAAACACTTATCCTGGGTTGTTTCATCAAAAGTATCCGTAATAGTATAGTTAAAATACTTTGAATTCATGAAATTTTATTGTTTGAAATTGCGTCACTAACGGTGAAAGATTTCAAGGAAACAACCCAAAGTTTTGAACACTTTTATGAAATCAAATTATTTTAACTGTACTTTTACTTTAAACTTTGTTCGAGAAACACTGTCACTTAACTACTTTCGAATCTTGAAAATTAAAAAAAAAAAGTATAAATAAGGATTAAGAGTTACATTCACCCCCGTAGATAGTGGATCTAAAAGAACATTAATTTATTCACTACTTTGTAAATAAAAAAAGCTTGAGCCGTCCGCCAGCCCGAGCTTACATGTTTTTAAACTTAAACTCTTATTAATGAGACTGTTTGATGGTTAGAACCAATAGCACTGTTCTTTTTGTGTTCTGTTCTCATTCAGGGCGGTATTTTTGCTCGTATTTTCACTTCATAATAATTTATTATAAACTCCAGCAAAACACAAAATGTCAAAAAACTATATTCGATATGGACGAGACGTGTAATTTTACAATAGTATTTATACTTTCGATACTTTTTAGTATTTTTTTGTATAAAGGGATTTTTAAAATTCATCAAATTTTAATAATTTCAAGCATTATAGTCACCAGTCAAAGTCACCAATAATTATTAAAAAATGTAATCCAAAAGATCCCGCAACCACCGTGTCTATCAAAATCATAGAAGAAATATATACCAGATAATACCAAAAATTTTCAAAATACAAAAAAATACCAGACATGTTCCAAAGAGGCAAAAAATATCAATTTAGTACTAAAAATACTAAAAGCAGTCACACTGCGTATATCTTTATATTTTGACTGCAATAATATCAATATTTTTTCATTTATTTAACAAAAATATAATAAATAAGAATAACATATTGATCAGCCCACCTTTGGTTTTATGTTGCATGTACTCACTGTTGGTAATAAAATTTGGTAACAAAAAATTAATTATTCTTGTATAATGTGGCTCCTGAAAATGGTCCTGGGCATACAGAATATATCCACGGACCTGATCGGTACAAAAGTGAACTCTGAGCGGCATTAATGTAAAGAATTTTGAGGTGTGCCTTGTTCGTCTTTTTTTTGTCTAAAAAGTGCGTTGAGGTGCCTTGTTCGTCCGTTTGGTATGTTGAAGTTTCAAGAGGTTTGTACAGTCAATATTGGAGAATATTTTGTCATAAAGGTAAATTAAGTCTGAGGTCCTTCGTCTTGTCTGTAAAGTCTGCAATTCATGTTTGAAGTTATTACCAAATATGTTTCAAAAATATTCGTTGAATTCGTTTTATACTGTTAATATAAATATTATGTTGTGGATTCCAGATGACTGACTCAAATGCTCCAATTGACTTATAACAATTGTGTTATATAGTATCTATGCTAAATGTTTTCACTTGTGTGAATGGTTTGCATACTCACTTGCATACTACCATTACACATTATTTAAAACATCAAATAATTTTTCTGCATGCCAACTTTATTTACAATGTTATCAACACAAATATATCTTTTTGATCTTTTAAAATTTCAATTTTAAGAATGTTATAAAAACATACATTTCAAGCAAAACAAATAATAATATGAGTGAAATAATATGGACGAAAGGAGTGATTCGTATTTTGTAATTATTAAATTTGAATTTTATATTATTTGAGAAACATAAAAAATGTAAATACGAGAAATAGGTTAAATTTCATTGCACAATCGAAAAATATAAGATAAAAATAAATACCTCACAAAAAATAACTATATATTAGAAAATAATTTCGAAAAAATGATGTGATATACAACAAGCAAGAACCATACGATTAAAATTTACAATGTTCATTTTCAACGTTTATTCGCAGTGTTTAGCGGAGTTTGAAGCCGAACATTTCAAATGACTGGTAAGTAGTACTGTATTCATTGTACCTACTTGAAATAACTTTTCATAATCAATTATAGCATTAAAATGTGTAACTAGTATATAAGACTACATTCAAGAATATTTAATTTGTTTAGAATTTATCCGACAGTGAAAGATGCCAGTTTGTGTTGATGGCCGAAAAACAAAACACGGTAAATGCAATTTATGTTTGACGAAGCGCATGTTTATATTTAATTTTCAACCTCCTTTGTTCATACCTAATGTAATGAATTTACTAAAGATAATGAAATTTGATTTATTAAATTTTAAATAATTTATTTTACTTAACATTAAACTGTCATCGTTTTAACTGATGTTGATGTTTTTTTTTTGTATTTCATTTCAGGTATAACTGTGAGGTCTATTAGAAGAATTGTAAAGGAAGGAAATTAAACCGGAGGTAAATTTTCAACGCCGGGTAAATATAGGAAAGGGCGACCAAAAAAATATTGGATGATTTCAACATTTGTGTCATTAGGCAGAAAGTACATTTTTTTATGTAGTAAAAAGAGAGATACCTATTTTGAGAAGTTTACTACGACTTTTGCGAAAAATTTTGATAAATATAAGATTTTCGTATAACAAATGTTCTTCGAATAGAACAGTATTAACGGAGAAACAAAATATTTCGGCAAATAGAGAAAATAATTATCAAAAATTAACTGTGGAAAACCGAAATTTACATACCTAAAGAACTCCAAAAAGATATCATTTTTATCGATGAGAGCTATATACATCAATCCATAGAATTATAAGGTACAGAAGCCGCGTGCTATACAAATTTCGAATTCAAATGTATGACAAGTTTTTTTACATGTGTGTTTGTGAGGCGGTAGATCGGTAGGTGTACGTATACTGTCTTTAGTAGTGTGGAACAATGAGTTGAACCCATTTGGAACGCTGCATATAGAACATTTGCAGCTAAGAATCTGTGTCGCATTATGCGAGTAGTACAACTGCTGTTGGGGGGGTTTCGTTTCTCTTTCAACGGTTTCCATAGCGAGATTTTCATACAGATTGCGAACAAAATTGGGAAGCGTTGTGTGTATTTAGAAACTCCAAATTACATTTATTTAAACAGAATGGTTAAATTTTGCAGTGCTTATGGATGCCAAAATGTTTGGTTTCCTAGTTGTGGGATTAGCTTTCATGGGTAAGTGATTTTCGAAAGTTTTATTTCATATTAGCTTTCACGTTCATAACCTTCAATTTAAACAATAACTTGTTTGTATTTGTAAGGATACATGTTTTTACTACCACAAGTATTTTATTTATAATATTTAAGTAAATTATCTTTCTATATAATAATCAAATTAATTATTTATCAAAATCAATATCTCTTGTTTTGTACATAAATTATTGTTTATTTCTTGTTTTAAAACATTTCAATATTATGTATTCTTTGTTATTATATTATATCAATAAATATAAAGTGTGAAAAAAGTGTGTGGTAGTTATTGGTTTTATAATTTTTAATAAAAACAAAATTTTATTTTAGTATTCTTTGATTTATATCCTAATAACTCCCTATAATTCCTTTGAAACATATATGTACAACTAGTTGGAAAGAGAGAGCAAGCCCCCCGAGCAGTAGCTGTCCCACTCTAACAAAGTGACACACTTTTGGTATTGACATATAGCACTCCAAATGTCTATAGCTCATTGGTGTGGTATGTAAAAATAATGTTGCCAGAAAATAAATATTTCCCCATTTCGCTAGAATTTATTTCAAATTTGTACTTCGAACAAATTTTCAGGATATCAGTACCTATTGGTCGATCAAGCTGATTGCTTGATCGACCAATAGGTATTAATTATTATCGTTATTAAATATATGAACATTGGGGTTTTATTATTTATACTTACCATACGAATAATATTAATCACATAACTCGATTGTCTTGATAATTTAGATAAGGAGTACCTACTTACATATTATACACTTACCGTACGGCATACAAAACCCTAGAATGAAATCAAAAATATTTATTTGAGTATTTAATTTCAATAATAAATGGTTATTAACAATGTCGTCAAATAAATTATGAATATTTAAGAATCATACATGCATAATGAACATAACAGAAATATAATGTAACAATAGCTTGGATATTGATTTCGGAACAGGAAACTAAAAAAACATAACGCTCACATTTGACAAACATAATTATAATCGCATTTTGAAAAATTGTCAGAAGAATATTAACATTTAAAGCCTGAAATCCCAACAAAACAATATAACAAATTATCAATAGACTGATAATAAACTATTTTGGGTTCAGCGCCTTTAACAATTATTCGGAAACCGAGTTTCGTAAGGTATATATCTTCACTACGAAAATGTACTGAGCATATTACGGTCCATTTTCTTGGTTTCCATGTAATTCCACCTCGACTTCTTCTAACAATATTAGTCCATTGACTAGAAATTATAAGATCAACAGGAAATCTGTAAAACAATGAGACCCAAATTAATAACTCGCCTTTGTTGGAAGATGTTGGAATGTACACAATAAACCCGCCCTTAGTATTTTAAAATAAATTATAATAAGTTGTATGCTAATATTTTTTTTTCATATGCCCCTGGCCGATTTATTAATAACATAAATAACAAAACGTAAAACTGGCGAAATGGGGAAACAATATTCTGATACGTGACATCATTGTCAACCAATAATGTCATTTCGTTGTAAATTATTCGGAAAAAATATAGCTAATAATTTTACAAGGAAACAAATTATTAAAGATGGTACTTACGAATGAAATGTGATCCCTGTACTTATGTGATCTTTTTTTTATCATACTTACAACATAAAATCGCACAAACTGTCATTTTTACCAATTTTTTATCACGGGCTCCGCACGTCTTAACGCAATCGAACAACAAACTGTGCTGACGGCCGGGCGAGTGAAACTCAGAAGTTTGATCTTAGTTTTAGTTGTAATACTTTCATTGCGCTGACTAGATATCTATATCATACATAATCTAAGCATCAATCAGATAAGGTTAAAAAATGTTGGCAGTTGATTGACGTACCTGGTGTGGGCGAAGATATTAACACAGGAAATAGATATATTATCTTCCACGCAGAGAGTGAAAAAGGATTCGTTCCTAATGAACTCTTCATATTTACGCGTTCCAATAAAAATGAAGACTATCATTCAGGATAGCAGAAAATTAAGCTTGAAAAAATGTCGGAGGACAGAATATTGCAAACTTAACAATCGAAGCATTCAACAGTATTAGGAGCGATGATTGGAAAAACTGCTCTAAACATGCTGAAAAACTCTAAATGGAGTATTATAAGTGTGGTCAAACACTATGAAAATATGAATGTTCTTATGATTCAAGTGAATGATGACAGTGACTCCGATTCAGATATTTCCGGAGTCGAATACTTAGATCCTTCTGATGAAGAGAGTTTTCAGGACATAGAATATTTAGATTCCGATTAGGTGATATTCATTTTTTTAGTCTGTCCATGCATTATTTATTTATACTTTATTAATTTTACTAAACAGCGTTATACTATGAGTTTCTTTATGTTCCCTTATTTAATTTATATTTTACATAAATAACAAACATGCTTACATACGAAAAAAACAACTTGATTTTTTTTATTATAGAAATAATTATGATAATAATGTTGCTTCCGACATTTTACTTTCGCACGATAAATGTTTCATTGGTGATACCATATGAAAGATAGCAGCGATCTCAATTATTTGCCAACTCATTTTGATAAAATATATATAAAACACAAAAATAGACTTAAAAAATAAAAATTTTCTCATAACCAATATTAAATTTATAAATAAATACAACACAATATATATTTCCGACTTCGTTGACGATAGGCCTCTTAAATTGTCAACGCATTTTTGAAATGCGGCTTCGGTCGAAGCAGGCAGTGGTCAGGCACAATTTATTTGTTTTCAGTTTTGTATTCACTCACTTACGCAGTTTGGCGTTATTTCATTACAAAATCAACGTTGATCGTCAATTATGAACTGTCAAAAATTGATTGGCCGTTTTTCGGCAATCAAGCGAGTTAATTGTGTTTTTTGTTAGTAAAGAACTGTCAATTGTGAACATAACCTTTGTACGTTTTGTGTTATATGGTTTTTTTTTATTATTATCTATATTGTATTAAATAAACAAATGGTTGTTTCAAAACAATATGTTATTTTATTAAAACAAAGATTTCAAAACACCTTTTCAGCGTGTTTCACTGAAACCAAAGCTGCACAAACCTACAAATTTTTCAGGGTCCTATAGGTAAACGAAAATAAACATTCTATAAAGCATCTAATTTTATTTTTCACATTCTATAAAGCATCTAATTGGGATAATGGACATTTTACAAATTGAGATAATACGAACTCTGTATTAGTGACCAACTAACTGTATAGTTTGCTTTACATTTTATTTTATACATGAATTACAAAAAAATAAAATAAACATTAGAAACATCTGTGTATTGGCGGGCCGGCCATTACGTAATGAATATTTCACAAAAAAAAACATTTTAAAAATCGAGATAAGACAAATTCTGTATTACAATACATAAATTAATTATTATCTTTGTAAATTTATGTAATTGTAAAACAGAAAAAAATAATAATAAAAATTCTGACAAATATGTCGACTATTATGTTAGCGTCTCGCAGTTGTCACAATACAAAATAATGGATGCAAACAGCTGTAAACCATGCTGATGCCATGCTGTAAACAACGAATACCATAGAGCATAAGACGGTATTACACGTGTTAAAAACATTGATTGACGATTAGTTGATTTTTTCTTAATGGTGTATTGAAATAACCAATTTTCTAAATTAACAATTACGAATCTAATCGACGATCAGTTGATTGACAATTAACTTCATTTTTGATTGTCCATTGAAATATCGGCCGTTATATTATAATTGAAATATTGCCATAACGAGAAGGATTCAATCAACTTAGTAATAATTTTTAGTACCAACCTTATCTTAACAAATGCAAAATTTTAGTTCAGTAATGTTCGTTTATAATTGCTTCACTTTTAATGTAAAATGGTAATGAAAAAGGTAATAAAAATACCTTACAAACAGATAAAAAAAAACTTCATAGAAACAAGAATTGGAAAAATACAAGGAGGGGTTATCGAGAAAAAATATAACACTATTTTGTCAACTTATATATTATATATTTTGTTAAATTATGAACAATTATTTGAGTAATTGAGCTGTCTTTCACAATTTTGAGCCTAAAAGTTGGGCTGTAACAAGTATGTATTTTAAATGAATTGATCTTTTTGTATAAAGTATATAAAAATATCCTAGACTGGCGAGCCTTTTACCACTTGCCGTTAAATGCCAGGAACAATGAATGTTTAGGTACTATTGAAGATTTTATAGTAACAACTGTACTGATTATAGTTCCTAAAACACCATAAAAAAACAAAATATTCCAACTCATTCGTTCGCCATATTGAAAAACTATTATTTTAACAAATAAAACACAGATGGCGCCAATAAAAAATATGTTTTTTTCTTTGAAATTCCATAAGTATTGCCAAAACAATATGTTTGAATAATGTGTCAGGGAATTGTGATCGACAACTTGGCAACACCGTCAGTATTAAAGCTCCGAACGCCATCATGGTTATGGGGGTTTGTTGTCGCTCGTGATTATAAAGATAATCGATGTGTTTACTTAGATATTTTGTTGTTTTAAATTAAACAAACGTTAAATAGTGACAATAATGAGTGCCAGACGTTTTATTTTGGATTACTAAGCGTTTTTAATTAACACGGTAAGTTTGCAGTATTGCCTTTTTGTAAGGTTATTATTTTGACTTGCCATAGAGATCTTTGTATACACCTACATAGAAGCGGGCTACGATCCAGGCTGTTATGTATTTGGTTCTTTGTGTAATTCAAGAAATTCGCTGTCTGCCGAATATGGTGGAACTTGATTTAGTCTATTTAAAACACAAGCATGACGCGCTCGTGGTTTGTTTGAAACTTTTCACACATTAATTTTAATTATGTCGCACGCTATTGTGTACGTCCAACGTAATATTTGTATGTTTCGCAACTTTATTCCTATCTTATTTTATTACTTTGTATTTTATATTGATTTATACACATTCGGCGATGTTTCAACGAATTATATTCAACTTGACTTCGTGTTATGTTGTGAATTCGATGTGATGTTGACTCACAAATTCTATGAATACTTATAATTATTATTGAGGTCTCACTAACGCATCTGTTCTTTGGCTATATTGTATGTATGTGTTATGTATGATAAACGTATTATTTATTAGTATGGACATCAATTTTAATTCTTAAATTATGATTTATCAGAATAAATGTATTTCTTCTTCTTTTGTTTCAATCTTGAAGATTGGTTGGCAGCATTAAATTGATGCATCTCCTCCTCCACTCCGCTCGGTCTTCAGCGACTCTTTTCATCTCCGTGTAAGAGGTACAATGCATGTCGCGGCACACCTGTTCTAAATACTCCCGGCGGGGACGCCCTCTGCCAGTTGTACCCTCAACCATTCCCTCTAAGATGATATGTAGGAGATCCTCGTGTCGCAACACATGGCCTATCCAATTTGCACGCCTTTTCGATATGGTGTTTGACAGGTGCCTGGTTTCCTTAATTCTGCTGAGAACCTCATCATTTGTTATATGGTCCCTCCAAGATATGCCAAGCATTCGGCGATAGGTCCACATCTCGAAGGCATCCAATCTTTTGCGTTCTCTTTCACCTATGCACCATGTCTCACAACCATATAACAAAATACTCCATACAAATGTCTTCACTAGTTCCTTTCGGAGTTTAAGGTCCATGTTGTTGGACTCGAACATCTTGGATTTTTTGTTGAAGGCGAGTTTTGCCTTCAACAAAAAATCCAAGATGTTCGAGTCCAACAACATGGACCTTAAACTCCGAAAGGAACTAAAAGTACTGGAGGACTCTGGGAAATGCCTTATGGTCTCAGGTTCGATGAAAGGAAAATCCTGATCTATTACCTTCACGCGGTGGGGGGTGAGCAACGACGTCAGTCGGCCAATATAGACAGGGACCGAGTGTTGGCCGGGATAAGCTGAACCCCAACTAACTTCACCAGGTAAAGTTGGTTAGGGCACTCTATTGTCCTGGAGAAAGTAAATGCTCTCCAAAGGCGGAGGAACTTCTTTGGTCAACGGCATAGAATGTGGAAAGCAACGGGAAACTACCACATTAAAGGCCCATGTGGCATCCCAAGAAACAGCAAAAAAATGTATTTAGGTAAATATATATATTATTTATCTAGAAATCCTGCAAATAAGTGGTTTTCCTCCTATATACTTTTTATTAATCTTTCATATTATTTAACATACTATCGTTTTCCTGTGTTATTTGTCGAATTGTATAGTTATATTTAATAAGTATAACGCCGTGTCCCTATTGACTACCTATCTATTGTCTTATAATAAATTATTAGTTTCATTTATTTACCTATGTACATTCTAATTTCATGCATTGCCTTTACGTTATTCTGGCGATGTATAGTTATGTTATTTTTGTCCATAATATATAAAAATAAGTATGAATAACTCTCTAGTAGGTATATGAAATCTATGAATGTCTTATTGTAACAAAACATTGATATGAATAGAGGTTCAAGCTCTATAATATTCCCAATGGAGTGGAGTATATAAGAGACTGCGAAATTCCTCTCAATGTAACAAGTTTGCCTCCAATTTCTCGCTGCTTATATCACATGTGATAAAACGTTTTGGGGTTAGTATATAATTGAAAATTAAATAAAAAATGTGCATATATTTTTAATAATAATACATTTATTGAGACAAGGAGTTTACAAATACCAGTTTATTGATAAACGAGTGCGTTGTGGCCAACGCTAAACATCTCACTATCAAGTCACTCCATAAAGCATTCAAATTTTGTATGGAAAATCTTCAGCATTTTCATGAAATGAGTTTGTTCAATTATTTTTTTTATTAAAATATTTCAATATGAAAGCTTGATAATTCTTCAATGCAATTTTATGAATGTGATGAGCCTTTTTACCAATTTGAAAATAAAAATTTCAAATATTAAGTTTCCTGAGCTCGGGGTCACTTTGAAATATTTGATAGTAAAAAAAATGAGAAGCACTATTCAGATATCCTTCAAAATCTAATGGGGCGAGCATTAGTGATATAGGTACATATTTGCAAAATTTGGTAAGAATCGAACGAGTACTTTAGTCTATAATCGATAAAGGTAAATGAACACGCCGTACATAGCACACACACACACACACACACAGTGATGAAACTTTCAGAATACAATCTCAGCATGATACTAGTTGATCATTTGCAATAAAAAAAATTGTGAAATCATAGCTCCCCACTATATCCCCTTGGGTTAGTGAGGAGTAATAAACAACTATTAAAATGTGAACGGTATTTTGAAAGACGGAAATGTAAGAAGCGTGAAGAACATGTATAAGACGATGTATGAATGTCGTCGAAGCTATGAATTTGTGTCGAGATAGAAATAAGTGGCGTTTGGTTCTCTCTTCCTACCCCGAGAGGGACTTGGTGTGGTGGTTTGTATGTATGTATACAATTTAAAGGAAAGAATATAGAAATTCAATTAAGTATGTTATTGATATTATTTTTTGTTTTATTATGTTCATATATTTTTCCTATTTTTGCTTAAGTTTATTATTGTATTCTTTTATGTGATTTTGTTTTCAATATGTGTTTTTTTTATGTATGTTTATAAAGGACATTATATACCGTTAATGATTGAGTACCCATGACATGCCACGGCTTTCTATTCATCATCCTTTACTGTCCATGCTGCCCGGTTATGGAACAACATGGCCCTTGACATTAGAACTGCACCAACGTTAGGAACCTTCAAAAGTAGATTAAAGCGGGCGACACTATTTTCTATTTATTAACCAACATACTTCACATTTATTTCCCTATTTATTTAATTAATTTAAGGGGAAAAATACAGCAATTTATAATCCATAAATAAAAACAATAACAAATAAGTATCAGTAATTTGCCAAAATAGTTCCCACAACATTTTAATTTATTTTATAGAATACAACAGCAATACAATAAAGATTTTTTGTACAAATATAAAAATTGGCAACATAAAAATTATACAGAGATAATTTTTATGTTGCCAATTATAGTATTCTAAAAAGAGATCGAAAGAAGAGTTATGGCAGGAAACAGAGTGAATGGAGCACTAAGACCAATTATGAATGATCGCAACATATCAAAGGATGCCAAAGTTGTCATTCATAACGCCATCGTAGTGCCAACCTTGACGTATGCAAGTGAAACCTGGACATGGCAGAAGACGCATGAAAGTAGAATAAATGCACTTGAAATGAGATCGTTTAGAAGGATTTGTAATAAAACGATGTATGACCGGGTAAGAAACGAGGATATAAGGAAAGAATGTAAGATGTCATTACTAGAATGAAAGTGAACACATTGAGATGGTTTGGTCACATGGGGAGAATGAATGAGGAGCGCCTGACGAAGAAAATATACAGAGCGGAAAGGAATGGAATGAGAGGTCGGGGACGCCCAAGAAAGGGATGGCACGACCATGTGGACGAAATTTTGAAAGACGGAAATGTTAGAAGTGTGAGCAATAGACGAACATGTATGAGACGATGCATGAATGTGGATGAGGCGAGGGATGCGTGCCAGGATAGAAAGATGTGGCGTTCGGTTCTCTCTGCCTACCCCGCAAGGGACATGGCGTGATGGTATGTATGTATGTATGTAAATATATTACGTATATACACATTTATTAACAATTATGAAGACAGGATGGTAAAGGAGAGAGGTAGGGAGGGGAGTGGGGGGAAGCATCGACCACTAGAAACTCATAATATGATTTGCCTCACGTGTCTCAATGTATGAATAATAATAAATTAAAATTAAGTTAATGGGGCATTATTAAAAAGTTAAAGATGTGCACAATAAAACAGAGCACAGATTAAACATCCGACAAATTCACAATTTTTTTTTAATAAGTACATTTTTTCTCATACAACACTAAAATATATACATACATACTTGCACATCATTACTTCAACCTACCACAAAACCTTACAAAAATAACTAACACTATGACGAATTAAAATAATAGAACTGATTTATATAAAGCTACTCTGGTACAGGCATAGCCTAGTAGAGTAGCCTAATCCACAAATTAAAATATATAAACGTATACACTAATGACAAACTTAACTTTTTCTTACTTATAGTATAACTTATAATTTTTATTAACTACTGTATAAAGTTATATTGTACTTATTGTTATTATTATACTTGTAAAAAGGATTTTAATAAATAAATAAATAAACATAAAAACTTGAAGCAAACATATCCAACTCCGGATCGCTCAAACAATTTCTATTGTACCCAGTACAAGCTCTATTAATATAAGAATTTAGCATATAGTTAGTTTCAGAAGGTTCTATATAACATGCGTAATATAAAAAAAGACAAGTTAGCTTAAAAACATATACAGTGGAGTGAGTTAAAAACTAAATTAAAATTAAAGTATACAGCATAAAACAAAAAAATAAAAAGTTAGACAAAAATATTAAAAATTATTAAAAAAATATTAGTTAGATAAATCTTCTCCTTTTTTTCTCTTCCCTCCCATAGTTTTGTATCAGGGGGGCAAGTCTGGTTCAATCGGCAATATCAAAACCCTTGTGACTACCCATATCATGGATATAATTATCATATAGAGTTCTACAATATCTTTAGACATTGTATAACTCCATACGATAATTATATCCATGATATGGGTAATCACTAGGGTTTTGATTATCCGGTCGGACCTGATTTGCCCCCCTGATACAAAACTATGGGAGGGAAGAGAAAAAAAGGAGAGGAGATTTCAGGGGGGCAAGTCTGGTCCGACCGGCGAAATCAAAACCCTAGTCATTACCCATATCATGGATATAATTATCATATGGAGTTATATGACATCTAAAGATATTGTAGAACTCCATATAATAATTATGTCCATGATATGGGTAATCGTGAGGGTTTTGATTTCGACGGTTGATCGAGACTTTGCTCCAGAATTGCTCCCCAGGTTACATCTAAGATTCGTTTAATTGTCATTGGTGTTTATATTTGTATTCTTTTTACTTTTTTGTATATTTAGGTTTTCTTTTTTTGTACATGTAACACTTTCACCCATAATTGTAACAGATGGTTGTCTGGAAGAAATTGCCACTATAGGCAATAAGTCCGCCATTTGTACTAGCAAAAAGTTGAAGTGGTAAATAAATAAATAAATAAAAATAATTTTGTTTTCGGGCGTACCGTAAGTCTTTGGTAATTTTGAGGTATGCTATGATGGTATGAATGAATGAATGATATTTTTTTTTGTTACCGAATATCTCGGTCACCATATCAATTAACTGTTGATTTTTTACTATTTTGGCTTCTGGCATGTTTGTATGCCTTACTGTGCCACGAATAATATATTTATATAATTACTGTGTCACGAATAAAATAGTACCTACCTATAATATAGTGTCATTCATTAATGACTTTATGTTTGTCATATTGGCGGTCCTATATTGCATTTTTGTTCCCGGCGTTTCTTTCCGACCAATCCCTCAAGTAAAATTTCGCGTAAATATTTTAATTTCAGTAGTGTCACATCTTAGACATATCCACTTTATGACCTTTTTGTTCCCGGCGTTTCTTTCCGACCAATCCCTCAAGTAAAATTTCGCGTAAATATTTTAATTTCAGTAGTGTCACATCTTAGACATATCCACTTTATGACCTTTTTGTTCCCGGCGTTTCTTTCCCACCAATCCCTCAAGTAAAATTTCGCCTAAATATTTTAATTTCAGTAGTGTCACATCTTAGACATATCCACTTTATGACCTTTTTGTTCCCGGCGTTTCTTTCCCACCAATCCCTCAAGTAAAATTTCGCCTAAATATTTTAATTTCAGTAGTGTCACATCTTAGACATATCCACTTTATGACCTTTTTGTACCCGGCGTTTCTTTGCCACCAATCCCTCAAGTAAAATTTCGCCTTAGTATTTTAATTTCAGTAATGTCACATCTTAGACATATCCACTTTATGACCTTTGAGGCGCTACCCTCATCTAGAATAGGGATTACAATCTGGATTCGATGAATTAAAAATATTCATCAATTCGATTTCTATACAAGCAAAAGTGGCTTTTCAAAACCACAAGTGTTTTTGCTCCTCACTAACCCAAGGGGATATAGTGGGGAGTTATGACTAGTATCATGCTGAGATTGTATTCTGAAAGTTTCATCACAATGTGTTTGTGTGTGTGTGTGCTATGTGCTGTGTGCTATTTTTTTTTTTTTTTTTTTTTTTTTTTTTTTTTTTTTTTTTTTTTTTTTTTTTTTTTTAAATAAAAAATGAATATGTCCTTGTTAAACAAGTACATATACATCTTCCTACGTTCCCTAAAATAAGCAAATAAATGCTTGTGCTATAGGTGAACGAAATCGGTCGAGGCAGGATTAGAACTCGCGACCACTGGATCATTAGCCCAGCGTGCTAACCGCTCTGCCACCGACCCATCCATACGCTATGTACGGCGTGTTTATTTTACTTTATCGATTAATTTCAAATTTTGCAAATATCTTCTTCTTCTTCTGGGTGACAATCCTAGGATTGGTCTGCACCAAACACTCGATCCCTCCACTTAACTATATAGTCCGCCAGTCTCTTCATCTCTTTGTAACTGCTACAGCGCACGTCACCGATTATCTGGTCTATATAGTTGTTTCTGTTGCGACCTATACAGTTACCCCCATCAATCATTCCTTCGACGATGGTAAAAAGCAGGCCTGGGTGCCGGATGTTGTGGCCTATCCAAGTTGTTCTCTGTCGGGCAATTCTTTTCATATAATTGCCTTGTCTCTCCAACCCTACTTAGTACCTCGTCGTTGCTGTTGTGTTCTGACCAGTGAACTTTAGCCATGCGTCTGTAGCACCACATTTCAAACGCAGACAGACGTCCCGTTTCACGTTGGCTGATGGTCCATGTTTCACAGCCATATAGCAGTACACTCCAGACAAGAGTCTTGATCAAATTATTCCTAATTTTGGTGGAAATATGAGGGGATTCAAAAATTGTTGATCTTTTGTTGGAGGCGACTCTTGCTTGGTGGATTCTGCTTTTGATGTCTGCTGTTGAACGTCCGTCTTGAGATATTCTGTTTCTCAGATATACAAATTCTTTCACCTGTTTAATTTCGATGCCCCCCAGAACAATATTTGCGGTGCATTCCTCCCTTCCAGCAACCATGCATTTTGTTTTGTCCTTTGTAAATCTAATTTGCAAATATGTATATCTAATACTCGCTCAGAGCCCATTAGATTTTGAAGGATATCTGTATAGTGTTGAAAATTTGAACATTTTCATTTTCAAATTGGTAAAAAGGCACATCACTTTCATGAAATGGCATTGAAGAGTAACCAAGCTTTCATAATAAAATATTTAAATAAAAAATAATTTAATAAACTCATTTCATGAAAATGCTGAATATTTTCCATACAAAATTTGAATACTTTATGGAGTGACTTGTTAGTGAAGAGTTTAGCGTTGGCCACAACGCACTCGTTTTATGATATTTTGAATTAAAATAATGATTTAAAAAAGCATGTCGCATGTTTGTAACTCGATATTGTACCAGGAGATGGGTCCAAAGTGCCTAAAAAAGACTAAAGGAATTACTTAGAACTGGCCTACATTCAGCAATGGATATATGGCTAAAGGGAAAGGAGGAATTGTATTGTATTGTACTTAGATGTTAAAAATAAATGCATTTTCTTACTTCTAGTATAACCAAAAAGCATTTTAACCAGTTAAAAAAATAACAAGTTAACGCAGTATGAATTATATAAAAACAAGAAAATATTCCAATTTACACAAAAAACACAAAGGAAGCACACAATATCTTAAAGAACTTATCCTTTATGTATTCAACACTTAGGCGACGAAAAGCGGCAAGACCAGATGCTTCCTTCACACATTCTGGCAAATCATTAAACAGTTGAAAACCTTAATTAATAACCTTTTAATTGTGTCATTGATAACACAGATTCATAATTATTGTTATGATCATATAATACATTTTTAACGTTCTTATTATCATCATCAAAAGTCTCAATCCTGTGGATTGGTTTGCAGAAGTCTACATCTCGCTTTCCACTTCTCGCTATCCTCTGCAGCCCTCTTCAGCTCAACATATGTGGCGCAGTTCATGTCCTCGCACACCTGGGCCAAATATATTGCCTATTTATTGTGACCTCAGCTTTATTGTGATCATAATATTTACATGCAAATGTATACACACACACACAAACATAAATTAGGAAGAAATAAGTTCATTAATGTACATTGTTTGTAGACATTGCTTTTGAATACCCCTGAAGATTCAGAAAAAAACATGTCTATTACTGCAGTATGTTTTCATTGATAATAACATCTCAATTGAGACGAAGTTGGGATATTATAGAAGAACCAGGAACTCAGGCACCTACATAACTTACGACCTGTCATCGGCTGGTTTGCGTGACCACTTTATGCGCTTGCGCAACGTTCACCAGTTATGCCTTTATTGAGTTCCCTTATTAATGCAACTTTCAAAAATTACATTGATAAGGGAACTCAATAAAGGAATAATTGTTGAACGTTGCGCAAGTGTATTAAGTGATCACGTAAACAAGCGGATGACAAGTCGTAAGCCCTGTAGGTGCCTGAGTTCCTGGTTCTTCTATGATATCTACAAGAGCTGTGTCAGATAAGAGATCTCTCTGGGAGGCACCTCACACTCTGGTCGTCTGGATCACAGAGTAACTATTCCTTAAAGGAGTTGGACAGAGTCATCAAAGCGGCTTACTATGACCGATGCTTTAGTGTGAGTGGTCCAATTAAATGGAATTCACTGCCTCTAGATGTCCGCAGTGCCCAAAGCAAGAGCACTTTCACTAAAGGACTAAAAACAGCTTTGTTTCAGAGAGCAACAAAACATTAAACTATCAGCGCCCCCCTCTCGAATCATTAAACGGCGCTTTACAAATAACTTATTATTATTATTATCCCAACTTCGTCTTTGTTGAGATGTTATTGTCAGTAAAAATATCATTTGATTCCCGACAGGGAAAAAAATCCAATGTTTGCATATTATATGCAATTAAAAAATATATCCGTAGTATGTAATAAATTTGGAGCAAGCTCTTGTGATAAACAATTCTGTTTTGTAGTTATTACGTACTGCCGGAATACTGAATAGATCATTATTTCTGGAATTGAAGGATGCTGAGGGAATTTCAATTGGAATTTATTTGACATATTATTGTAGTCTTTTCTTGAATATTTTAACCAAATAATTTACCAGTCTATTAAAGTTCCAGAATCATTCTGTTTTTTTTTTTTAATTTACTATAAATTGGGGTTTTTACTTTCTGAGAATTGGGTGTGAAACTGTAAATAAAGTATATAATTTAACTAATCATTGTATTTTAACTAATATTGTTGGCTTTGATTCAGATTTTTAACACTCGATAAAAAACATCTGTTCCTTCGCAAAATAAGTATAATCTTAGCATATTTTATTTAAAAACTCGTTTATGTTTTGATTTATTCATTGCTTAATCTCTGTTCGCTGTCAGAAAGCCACTTTTTTAATCGCCAAAGACACACTTCTTCTCATCCATAGCTACATTATGGTTTTTAATTATATTTATAGTCTAGTGTGCCGGTATATAAGTTCCAAGCTTCACTTGGATCTCGATTAGTGAGTTTTTTATTTTTTTATTTCCATAATATAGTACAATAATTTCAATATAACAAAAAATAAATATTGCAATGGAATTTATTACCGAGATAATACTAACAATAATTATGGCATACATTTTTGCTTCATAATTTTTAATAGTATAAAATTAAAAAAAAATAGTAAAAATATATATAAGAACAATAAATAACTAAACAAGTGGACCAAAAAACAAGTGTATTTATGATGGTGAGGATGTGTAAGAGGACAATGTGTAATAAGGATGTATGATGGCGTAAAAAAAAACTATCTCTTTCTGAGTGGAAAAATCATCTTAGAACAAACGTCAATTCTCTCTCTGACTCTTCTCTTCCTCTCCGAATCAACCAATCAATAACCAGCTTTCCAAAATTATGTCCACTCGGCTGGACTTGGTCCAAGATATCAGATACAACTCTATTATATATTTTGGGTGCTAAGAATGTGTAGTGTCACTGAGCAAAAGTAGTTGAACGGGTACAAGTCGAAAATCCTTCTGATAATGGACAGTGCGATCTAATTACAATAAATTCTGCATCTATGTTATCATCACGCCAAACCAAAAACGATTTGGATGGGTGGATGGCAGAGCGGTTAGCGCGCTGGGTTAGTAATCCAGTGGTCGCGAGTTCGAATCCTGCCTCGACCGATCTCGTTCACCTATAGGGCAAGCATTTATGCTTAGTTTAGGGAACGTAGGAAGATGTATATGTACTTGTTTAACAAGGACATATTCATTTTTTTTTCAAAAAAAAAAAAAATAATAATAATGAGGTTTATGATATTCATCATGCTCCCAGGCTCTATTCACAGAAGGCTCCAAAGAATGAGCTTAGTCAGTAGCGTCTAGTTCCAGCTCTTCTTTTCTGCATTCTTAGGTTAGGTTTAAGTTTGTTTATAATAATAATAGCGACTCGCGTGAGCGAGTTGCTTTATAAATTATCATAAATTGAATTTACATTTTTTATTTAATTTTTCGTATTTAATATAATATTTCACAGCTCATTTGACTCCATACTACGAAATCTCAACCAATCAGAGAGCCAACCGGAAACAGAATGCGGAATGGTAAATGCGGATTGTAGACGCTAGTAGCTTAGTCGGACTTGTGTATACAGTGGTTAGCACACGAGTAGCAGGACGTCAGTGGGGTAGTGGGGTAAACGGAAGGTTGAAAGACACATGGTATGATGGGAGGATGATGTTAGATAGGACGCTTATTATATATGAATTGGTACGACTATTTTAATATGAAATTGCTTTTGGTTTATACATTTAATATGTGTTTTATAGTGAAAATGCATATTGATATGATTTAAAATAATATAATACCTAATAGTAAAATTTATTAAGACGTAAAAACATATAAAAAAGTATGACAATCAATTATAAAAACATGTATAACTAGGGAGAACATTAATATTTTTTAACTATGTATTCAGCACCTAGCCTACGAAAGATGACAAGAATTGTGGTTTCTTTTATGTTTGGTGGCAAACTATTATATATTTTGAGACCTTTATGGTATAAACTATTTAGTTTATTTGTTAATCTCGTTTTTGGAAGTCTAAAATACTATTTAGTATTATATTCGAGGAAGTGGAATGATTTTATTTGTCAAGTGTTCTTGTGAAAAATTACAGTAAAAAGCGCTTCCGCCAAAATTGAAAACGTAAGGAAAAACTTTATTTTTTTTTATGAGAGCTCTCGAGTGGTAGATACCGGCATGTTTATTTCGAGATTAATTTTGTTCAAATTTGCCTTTTTCGGATTATTCACTGAACCATCAGATGAACACAAGCTTCAAATATAAATTTATTTTGACTTGCGGGTCGACG
Source organism: Molanna angustata (assembly GCA_963576475.1). NCBI lineage: Eukaryota > Metazoa > Arthropoda > Insecta > Trichoptera > Molannidae > Molanna > Molanna angustata. The sequence continues at coordinate 7,335,449 of OY754966.1, read as the reverse complement.
CTTCGGTAGTTTAAACGCTGGACTGTCAAACGCATGCTTTGAACCATTTCGTTTGCATATAGATTGCATTTAGGACCTTGTTTACCTTGGGCATACAAATGTATATCACCAAATCTGTGATAAACAACATTTTTTCTTCTAAAGGTAAATTTAGTGTTTTTTTTTTAAATAACAAGAATATTAATTAAAATATTTAAATAGTAAACAAACACAGCCGGTCGATTTTCATTTTCTCATACGATTGAAGTAAAAATCTGCTTCATAGGTCTTGTAGCTTATAGTTAAAACTAACTTTACACGATAAAATACGCAATAGAATAAATGTATAAAAAAGGAGGGAATGCAAGATGAAGAAGAGTATTATAAGTAAAATGAAAGTGAATTCCTTGAGGTGGTTTGGACATATTGAAAGAATGAATGATGAACGACTGACAAAAAAAATATACATGGGTGTAAGAGATGGAGTGAATAGCAGGGGCCGCCCCAGAAAGGGATGGCATGACCATGTGAATGATATTTTGAAAGAAGGAAATATAAGAAGCTTGAATAAACGACGAGCATATATGAGACGATGCATGGATGTAAAGGAAGCTAGGAATGTGTGCAAAAATAGCGGAGTATGGCGCTCTCTGCTTACCCCGTACCCATATTCTCGCTAAAACAAGTATCCATTAATTATCAACAAAATTAATTTCTTTGGCGTGTTTGTAACAATATAAATAATTCAATACTTAACTCACCAGAATTTGACGTATTCCAGTGTAGTTTTACAGGGGCGAGAAATGTTCTTAGTGCTAAGATCTTTAATGATATGTGATTTGTTTGTGAATATGTTACTTTTTTAATGTAATCTAATATTTTCAAGTAATATTATGTTTACCTCGGCTGCAGTATGAAACTTTATCTATTGCAGAAACACATTATATTGTGATGTTGTATTTTCATCCTGCAACTGATGGTATGGCCTAACAGCGGAAACTTATAATTGGCTGTTTTATTATTATATTTTAATTGGTTAACTGAAATTCATAGCTGTTAGTCTCCCAAAAAATTGAAAATAAATAAAAATAAATAAATAAATAAACTATTTTTAATTTCAAAGAAGTATCTTTTGAAAGAATAGAGGGTATTTTATTTATTTTATTTTATTTTACCAAGGACACCACACAGTACATGCATACAATTATTGAGATTAAATAAATAAAAATACAAAAATAACATGTACCTCTTACGTACTATACCTAATATCAAAATAATACAACAAAAAAGTGTGAATTAGTGGGGTGCGCGCATGAGAGAAGAGTAATACATGTGTGAGTGAAAGAGATATCTAGAAAGAGTGTGAGTGTGTGGGTGTGTATGTGTGTGAGAGGGTGTGCATATGTGTGTAGACGAACATATATTGACAGATTCATGAGTTGGGAAGAAAAAGAAAATATATTGCTGAGGGTGGTTGGGAAAAATAAAATTAATCAGTACCTAATTGTTATAATGTCACGATGTTAGATATAAGTTTATTTTTGAATGTTATATGTGAATCAAAAAATATGTCTAAGTCGGCATTTTTTTCGTAAGAGTTAAATAAGTTTATCATTCTGTTAATCGGAGCGTTTTTGGAAGCATTTGTTTTACAGATATTGGAGAAGATTGTATTGGAGAAAAGATTTTCAAAATTTACTTTATAGCCTCCAAAAGCTATGTGTTTCTTACAACTTTTTTTAGTTAGGGTGGCATAAAACACTAAATATTATAGTGACTGAAAACATTATATATCAAAACAGCCTAATACATTATAAAGTTACGTGTTAGTAACTATGGCGTGCGTTAAAAGGATTTATAAGTGATTTCAATTATCGGAAACCCAGCATTAGACGAATTTTTTACATTTAACCCATATCGTTGTGGTAAACCACGTTATAAACCAAGCAGTAAGAGTATTCAACATAACAAAAATAAATTTTCATTCTGTCGATTGAGCGGAATTGTCCCTCTGACTTGAAATGAACACACTTCATCGGACATTCTCATCGATTTTATACACTCTTTTAGGACATAATACATTTTTTTTTCTGCGACATATGTAAAATTATGGAATAATCCAACTGTCGATTTGTTCAAGAGAATTTTATTCTCTTAACATATCTACAAAGTATGAAGCCGAGTTTTGTATGCAGGGTCTATATTTTTCACGAATTTTCCAACTTTGAAGTCAAAAAATACCAACTTAGAGGATTTGTAATCCAACTGTCGATTTGTTCAAGAGAACTTTGTTCTCTTAACATATCGACAAAGTATCAACCCAAGATGTGTTACATGAAACTATAGTTTTAAAATATTGATGACTTTGCTGATTTTTAAAATTGTACTACGAACGTTCTCTAGAGAAATGTTGTATATACTTAAGATATTTTTTTAGGATACACGCTGTTTAACATATTATTATTTGAGGAAATTTGATTTCAAAATTGTTTTGGTTTATAATGACTTAAGAAATAATGACTTTGTAACAAATTTTATAGGAAGAATTACCTGGGGGGCAAGTCTGGTCCAACCGGCGAAATCAAAACCCTCGTGATTACCCATATCATGGATATAATTATCATATGGAGTTCTATGACATCTAAAGATATTATAGAACTCCGTATGATACTTAATTATATCCATCATATGGGTAATAGCGAGGGTTTTGATTTTGCTGGTTGTACCAGTCTTTTCCTCCAAGCACTCCCAAGGAGAAGGACGGTGATGAACGAGTCGAACCCGAGACCTACAGATGCAAGACTTTCATCGGAAATATCGTCCCTGTTGACATGCTATTCAATGTTTAGTTAATGTGAATGTGCCTTGTGAGGGAATTCGTGCAATTCGCATCCGTCCGTCCGCATGTCTTGTGTTATGTGTACATGTAATAATTGCTGTCTAGACGCGCGACGTTGCGCATTTGTACGATTATGTTGTTCCTTTCATTAACGAACACCGTCACCTCACCTAGCGATAACGTCGCGTCGCGAGATCTCTATCCTATATATAGCCACTGGCGTGATTGTCGCATTAATGAAAACATGTACACCAAAGATCGTTTACAAAGTTGCGCTGAAAAATTTTACGTATTGCGATTTCGTTTATCAAAATTCACGTTTATGTTACCGGTTACTCATAGGTCCGAATGCAGAGTCCTACCTTAATACTAAATTCTAAATACTAACCATGTTTTCATTGCACAGTCGCTCATTTAAGTTAGGAGATCACGTGGCTTCCTGACTGGAGGATGCTACGACGTTTTTCTATGAGAATTGCATTGCAGAGACATATCTAAATACTTAGCGCATTCGCATCGGCGTAAACTAACATTTGCGAATCGTCAAAAAGTAAGGTTGATAACGAGGAATCTTACGAGTGGTTTAATAATAAAATACGAGATTTTTTCGGTGGATGATGATTTTATCGGCTTTATTGAATATGTATTTGGTAATTTTGTCAAATCAAATACCAAACAGAGTATTCAGCGATCCATACGAGATGCCGAAAATTCGGTGGAATTTCAAGAAAATCGTGACGTCGAGCTGTCAGTGTGAAGTTGGTTACATATGTTTGTGTTGTTATAACAAAAAAACATTTTAAACTTCAAACGTCAGAAAAGCGATAGATAGCTTTCTAAGCCCATAGAAAGCTATCTCTTTTCTTCATACACAATAATGTGAAATTCTACGCCATCGACCTTAAGTTTGACGTGGTATTTAGTGAGTGATGTCTCTGCAACGCAATTGTTAACTTAAAAAATGGTAAATGGTTGTTATATACCGTAAATAAATAAATAAATACTAAATATTCCAGTGAGGTTAGGAGTTAGTATTTAGGTATCTAGGACTGTGCATTCGGTTCATACAATTCGGCATATCCCCGTAGCCGGTAACTCGTACCTATCTTTATTTGCACATATAGGTACCAACCAAACAAAAAGTCTGACTCAAGTTATGTATTTTATGATAATTATTGCTAGAAAGTATGGGCCCTCATGCAAAAAATACAAAAAAAGGGCCCTCTAAGGATTCTTTAAGCTCTCATCCCTCACGCAAACATTTCGATAAGCATGTATGAGACAGTGTATATCAACATTATCTCATACTAGCTCATCTTGATAGTAATGCAATTTTACTTAAAATTTCTGCGCCACTGGTTCTCACTCTATGCTGTGCAGAGTACAGTATATGAGCCACGTTTCATTTGTCAGTATGTTTCATGTGCGTATCATCATGTCGTTTTAGTAGCCAAGTAAGTACTAAATCGACGTATCAAATTTCGTAATTTAAATTATGTCTGTCTCTTTGATTTTTTTAATGTGCAGTGAATTCTACATAATTTGATATTGAAATCTTATACCATACATTTAATTCTAATCGTGCTCTTCATTTCTGAGGTCCTGTCTGTCTCGGAAAGCTATTCTTTCGCGGTCGTGCTCCGTTCCTTATCTTTCGGGGTCGTGCCAATGTCACCTTGGCCGTTACTTAACTTTCGTGGTCGTGCCAATTTCTTCTTGGCCGTTCCTTATCTTTCGTGGTCGTGCCAATGTCACCTTGGCCGTTCCTTATCTTTCGTGGCCGTGCCAATGTCTTCTTGGCCGTTACTTATCTTTCGTGGTCGTGCTAATGTCACCTTGGCCGTTCCTTATCTTTCGTGGTCGTGCCAATGTTTTCTTGGCCGTTACTTATCTCACGTATTCGTGCCAATGTCTTCTTGGCCGTTACTTATCTTTCGTGGCCGTGCCAATGTCTTCTTGGCCGTTACTTATCTTTCGTGGTCGTGCTAATGTCACCTTGGCCGTTCCTTATCTTTCGTGGTCGTGCCAATGTTTTCTTGGCCGTTACTTATCTCACGTATTCGTGCCAATGTCTTCTTGGCCGTTACTTATCTTTCGTGGTCGTGCCAATGTCTTCTTGGCCGTTCCTTATCTTTCGTGGTTGTGCCAATGTCTTCATGAATGTCATAAATGTGTATAAGTATTCCACTTGTAGCCCAGAATTCAAAAGGTTTAAAATTCACGCAGTGTTTGCTGTGAGGCACCGGCTTAGAATAGTGATTCCACTCTTTTCTATTGTCATAGTTTTGGAGTGTCCCGTAAGAGCCAGGTAATCGAAAATACAACATGCAACAATAACATTTTACAGAGGTCGCCTATGATGTTCACCACCCATTTTGTATGCAGTGTTCTATTAGGTGAGATGATACTAGTGCGTGGGGACATACGCACGTGCCGTGCTTTCCCTTATAAGGTGATGCACACCCGCACATTTGTCGCTGGTTGTTCCGCACTGTGGCATGTGCCGTGATGGTATGAAGGCATAAATGAAATAAAATCCATGCATCCTATCCAAATAGACGTCATAATAGTTTAATTTATTTTTGAATAAGGGAATGACTAAACGAGTTGGTTGTAACCAACGCTCTACTCTTCACTACCAATTCACTCTACAAAGTATTCAAATTTATTATGAAATATATTCAACATTGTCATGAAATGAGTTTGAAATTATTTTTGATTTAAATATTTTATAATGATATTTATTTATTTATTTAAATGGCACTTGTAACCTCAAATGAAGGAACATTGGCCAGAGTCAAGTTTGTTACAAAATCGTGCATTTGTTAATTACAATAAAATAAACAACAAAGTATAAAATATGTGGGAAACCAAAAAAAAAAAAAAATATTAATAATTAATACTGAAATTAAAAATTTAAAAAGTTGTGAAAAAAGTTTTGTTTTTAAATGGGAAGTAGAAAATGAAATCACAATTTGACGTTATTCTGTCTGATAAATTTTGTAAGAACATTAAGTACTTGAAATTTATTAAGGCTGAGTAAGGAGGTGATATTATGAGGAGGAAATATTTTAAATTTAATAATGATAACTTAATGGTTTTTCAATACCTACCATTTTATGATAGTGATGTGCCTTTTTAGCATCGAACACCTATCTAACAACTACCTACCTATATTTTTTTGAATAATTAAATAAATAAAGTTATAAATGAATGAATGAATGAATGAATAGGGAAGGAGGGACTGTAGTGATGGTAGGGAAAAAAATACAGAATTATAATTAGCGAATCTAGATAAATACTAACTAGACTCTTTGCAGAGTTTTAAGAAACACTGCAAGATATGCTTATTGAACCAACAAGGGTGCCAGCAGTGAAAAAAAGAGAAGGAAGAAATACATTTTATTTTTAATTACTATTAGATTTTTATAGGTTATGACATGTGGTCTGTCCTCAATGTTTTGTGTTGTCCTTAGGCTTTGCTGAAAACCAGCAGCACTCCAGGTATACTTGGTAGTGCGCAGCTGAGCAATAGCCTTTTTGTTGTCAATTGTAGTTCAAAATTGTATATATATATATTCTTTTTTTTTGTTTGATGTAACATTAATGGCAACAAATAAATGGTTTATTTATTTATTTATTTTATTTATTTATAAGAATGTTAAGTTATAAAAAGGAAACATACCGAACAACCTTTTTTATATAGGAGATAAATAATTAAACAGGCAGGACAACGTCTGCCGGGTTTTACTAGTATATTATATATTTTTACAAAATTTCAAAATATTTTTTTTTTTTTTAATGAATATGTCCTTGTTAAACAAGTACATATACATCTACGTTCCCTAAAATAAGCAAATAAATGCTTGTGCTATAGGTGAACGAAATCGTTCGAGGCAGGATTCGAACTCGCGACCACTGGATTACTAGCCCAGCGCGCTAGCCGCACTGCCATCGACCCATCTACTTTAGTACTTTAGTCTATAATTATTAAAATAGAATAAACACGCCGTACATAGCACATATTATTAGATACATAGTACAGAGCACACACACACACACACACACACACACACACACACACACACACACACACACACACACACACACACATTCACACACACACACACACACACACACACACACACACACACACATTGTGATGAAGCTTTAGTTCATAATCTGCAATTAAAATAATTACCTTTAAAATTAAAAATTCATAACACCACACTATATCCCCTTGGGGTAGTGGGGAGTTAAAAATAAAAAAATATAATTTTATTACATGAGTACGCCAACACTAATCAATTTCTAGACTAACATTTTTCAATTCATTGTGTTTGCCTTGTGAGAAATTACCGTTGAGCGTGAAAATCTCAACCCGAGAGGCTAATGATCCCATGTCACAAAATAGCGACTTGCTTAATATAATGTTATGTTCATTGTTATGTAATACATACTCGTATTATCATTTGATTATGAGAAAAAAAAACAAACAAACATATACCTTCTTATTCATGTGCCATAGGTAACTACCTGTTCTAGTAATTCTATCAGGGCTTTGAACCGAAACTATAGGGTCATTTTGATTCGGTGTATACATGTTCAAACTGAACCTTAGAAATCAGATGACTGAAAGCCAAAAATAACGTAATTTATGTAATGCAACGTTAACTGGAGTTAATGATTATTTTCTCTTCGGTACGAACATCAACATCGTCGTTTTCAACATCTCTAGTGAATGTACGTCATACAATTTTAAAATTCAGTTTAAATTCCCTTAAAAATATATTAAAACTAATTTATCAAACTAATTAAAGGTTTAAAGGTAAGAACATAAAATACTGTTTTATTTTTATATTGTCTCATTGGACGTCTAACTAGGTGAACCTGTTTTAGGACGTCCGATATGTAGTTACAATATGTAGGTATCGATAACTTATTCATTCATTCATACCATCACGGCATATCCCACAATGTGGGGTAACCAGCGAAAGGTGTGCGGGTGTGCATTGCCTTATAAAAGGGAGCACAACACATTTGTGTATACCCACACACCAGTCTCGTCTCACCTAAAAAGGCACTACATTCAGCATGGGTGGTGAACCTCATTGCTGAACTATGTCAGATGTTATTGTTGCCTGTTGTATTTTCGATTACCCGGCTCTTACGGGACACTCGAAAACAGTAATAGAAAAGAGTGGAAGCACTATTCTAAGCCGGTGCCTCACAGCTATCGATAACTTAACCATATTAAATATCCTTATATACGGCATTTTATTAAAATTACTCCATTACTATGTATCGTAGAGAAATAAATCTTTTGTGTGCTTAAAGAGTGCATAAAATCAGAATGAATGACCGATAAAGCTTTTTTATTATTAAATTTAGATAAAAAATAAAAATTTAAATTTAGATTATAAAAAAAATCTAGTCTTTATGTCGAACTGTTTAACATCCTATAAAGCTGGTGAGTAAATAAATGAATTGTCAGTATTAAAACACAATATGTACATTATTATTAATGAGTATAGTGTTGAGGGACAAAACCAAGGGTACTTTAGTGAAATTAATAAACTTGACATAGGACCATTAGTATCGCAAGTACTCAAATATTGATTTTGGGAAGGCCTTGATCAAAATTATAGTTTCCCACTTTACTTTAATGTACCTACATTATAAACCTACGTAACATTTGTCTACCTTATACATACATACATACATAAATGTATAGTAAATAGTTTTTTGAAATTATTGTATTAATGCATAAACAATTTAAAAAATTAAATTTAAAGATATAACTTTGTATTAACCACGTTTTTTGGTTGAAACGATGCGACCGGTTTCGGAACTAACCGTTCCCTCATCAGGCTAATTTTCAACTGAAACTTTAGTTGAAAGTTAGCCTGATGAGGGAACGGTTAGTTCCGAAACCGGTCGCATCGTTTCAACCAAAAAACGTGGTTAATACAAAGTTATATCTTTAAATTTAATTTTTTAAATATGAACCACAAAGTTAACATTCAAACATTTGAAAATATCATAAACAATTTGTTTCTTTGTGTGAACTGTTGGTAAGGTGTATTATTTTTTTTTGTATTCTGTCATTTTTTGTTTCTATATTTATATTTGTTTGTATTATTTATTTATTTATTTTGATTAGGAAACAAAACAGGAGTACCTACAGAAAGAAAAGTACATGATAAATATGAAAGAAGTATACAACAATCTGTACACCCAATAACATTGTTTCACATACTAGAATAATAAGTACTGCAAACTAACCACAAGAATACAAAATAAAAAAAATTAATAGAATATGCATATTTAATAAAACAGCTCAAAACAAAGTAGGATATGGGGGGGGGAGAAGGGGATAAAGAGTGATATAATGACGTGATGTATAAAATAAAATAATGGAAGAAAGGATGAGAGGTAGGAAATTAGGAGAAATGTCATCACTGTTGTAGGTCGCGTAACACTTTTACTAAATACATCGTGACGATATTGTATATGTAGTTGAATATGCATATATACTTGCATCGCAAACTCAGAATTGTGCACATTTGTAACATATAAATGGCTAATGCCGTATATTGTTGTCAAATAAATTAATATAGTTTTGTATATTAAAATTATAGGTTCATTTTATATATGTACGTAAGCACGTGTATTTTTTTTTTAATTTAATCGAACATAAAATTCAAAGATAATTATTAAAAATAAAACAAATAATAAACGTTAATAAATATTTAACAATTAAATAAAAAATTAAAGGCAACCTTTTCAAATTTAAAATCTTAAATTAAAACTTTTATCAAAAATTAAATTTTTTGATACTAATTCGATTTTTTTATATATTGTTACAACGTTTATTTTTGTTGTAACGCCATCTATTGAGAGAATTGTTTTTTTTTTCTCTTTTTTTTGTAAATCCGGTTCTCCTACAGTAAATATTCCAACTTCGTCTCTATTGAGATAATTAAAAATCTGTTAAAAAATACCTTTGACTCCCGACAGGGAAAAAAATCCAATGTTTGCGCATATGCAATAATAAAAATATTCGATAATCTTTACATTTTGTGGTCTACGCTTTGTGAATCCAGCGGATCAAAAGTTATAAGGGGGGGGGGGGGGGGACAGACACACACACAAAACTCCGAATTTTGAGTAAATTTATGTATGGGAATATATTATATGCTGCGAAGTCTCTAAGTTGGTGTTTTTTACATGCAAAAAGTCCACTATACCATACAAAATGTTCCTAGTATTCCTTATCCGCGACAGTTGGACAGTTAATACTAACTTTTTTCCATTAAGAAAATGGATATTCAATTTGGAAAAAAACATAGTCCAACTGTCAATTTGTTCACGAGTTTCAATCCAAGATCCGAGATGTTTTGTATGGCCAGGTATTTCAAATCTTGAAGTACCTATGGTGGCTATATAATACACAAAAATATATTAGTTCTTAAATGTTTTCTTTCTTGGAATGACCGTTTTTTCCTACCTGTGATTATATTTTTTATGCATTATACTTATTATATTTATAGACAAGCCAGGGTTCTCGGCTTTTATAAGATTTTCCGCTACTGGTTGGTACATATATAGTTTTCTCAATTTTCAAGCATTTTTGTATATTAATTTCTCAACCATCATGAAGTATAATACTTCACAAAGCACTCCTTTCAGGGTAAATTGACTAATACAAAAAAAGTATAATACTTTGAATTAAAAGCAAATGAAAGGTAATGAATGTAATTTATACGAAAGGGAAATAAATTGGATACATTTTTTAATGTACGTATCTTACATATCTGTACAAAATAATTTAAAAATTTAAAGCTTCGGATAGGCGGGCGTCTAGGTATGACTACGCTGTCAACTCTTTGGTGACCCCTGATATATAACCACGTCTTACAACCTTCTAGCATGACGTTGTCAATCCCTGATCTTGGCAAAGTGGTGGATGAAGAATGCTTCGATTCCGGAGTGAAGTGTGATGAGAAAAAAAGGACCATGTCGTGTTTAAGGGTAGAAAGAATAGATTTGAGATAAGCCAGACCTCCCCGTGGAATGTCCAGTGAAATTTTTATTTTTAAAACAATATTACTTAATATTGATCACGAACATCGACAATGAAAGAATACCGGTTTTGAACGATATCGACTATGAACAAATACCGATATTGGACGAACATCGACTATACACGAATACCAATTTTTTTTCAATTTATTTTTGTAAAAGGTTAGTACACATACTACATTACATAAAAAAAACAATTATATATATAATAATGAGATATCCAAAACGAGTACCTATCTCGACTTACCTTTGAGTATCATATTGTGAATATTTTCATATTATTATTGCAACAGAAATGAATATTATTGTCATATTATATTGAACAGAAATAAGGAAAAAATGGAGTATCGAGAAAATAGGGAGGAGGATAGTGTGTATGTATGTGTATTTTGTGTGTATTTTGGACGAATATCGACTATTAATGAATACCGATTATGAACGAATATCCAATCAGATTTTCGACCGAGTCGAATTATATAGGTACATATTCATATCTTTCTGGTCCGTCATGTGTAGCGTAAAATATATTTTACCCTAATGTTCTTAATACCAATTTATTATCCGTGTAATTGGCGAACAACTAGACCAATAATTTCATATCTCTATCAATGATCTATTGGGTATCTCTATATTTTTGGTAGGTAGGTACCATATATAATATTTAATTTATAGAATACTTTTTACAGTTATGTCAATTATTGAAAATAATTTCGTAAGATATCAATTTCCTCACTCTGTAGTATTGGAGAGTTGAAACAAGCTTTAACTGTAGGTAATGTGAACATAATTATATAAAATATATTAAAGTATTTATTTTTTGTCTCAGAAAGCTACAGCTATAATTTATTTATTTTACATTACATTTATTGTATAAAAGTTGAGCCAAAGGTGCTTTCTTCAATTTAAATTATTGATTATACAGTAATTTGTAATTGATTACACAGATGTACTGTGCTCCCTTTTATAAGGTAATGCACACCCGCATACCTTTCGCTGGTTACCCCACATTGTGGTATTATGCCGTGATGGTATGAATTACACAGTTGAAAAATTCATTATAAAATACAAGATTAAAGAAAAAAATAAATTAAAAAGATAGATAAAAAAAAACAAAGATATGCACATATAGAGTAAAGGAGTATGTTTCAGGATGAGGAGGAGGGATCTTTAGTGAATGAGGAGGGGATTGTTGGATTGTGTATTAGAGTTTAAGAACATCTTTATCTGTTTTTGGTAACGTTGTAAAGTGTCATGAAAAATATCTGTTTGTTTGAAATGTGTATTATAATCTCGCTGAATTCTAAAAATGGGTGAAAAGTATCTGTAATTAGTATGGCATACTGGTATGTGGAATAAATTTTGTGAGCGGGTATGTCTATTCGGTACATGGAGTGAAACAGTTTTGAGTATATCAGGGGAATCGATCAAGTTATTGCTAATTTTGTATATGTAATATTTGGTCAAAGTAAAGTCTCCTGTCCTGCAATCTATTCATGTTGAAAATTTGGGTTGAACTATTGTTATTACTGTGTTCAACATAAAGGCGTCTCTCTAATTGTTTCAAGATGGTTTTTTGAATGTTCTCTATTTGGTTAATGTATATTTTGTAGTATGGGTTCCGTATCGGTGTACAGAATTCCAGTACCTACCTATTATAACAACATAATATTGTATACTGACATATATAATAATATTTAGTATATTAAAAAGTATTACGTATTTCTTCGCATTTTACTTTTCTCTTCTCTCCTCTAGATATTTGATGAGCTACAGTTCAGTAAAATAAAAAAAATAATATTAATCGTCTGGAGATGGTTTGACCGCATAAAGTGAAAGAGCCCTAACATCTCAATACAAAATAACTTCAAAGTTTTTTTACATCAAATAATATGTACACTGATCTTTGTTCCACACATTATGAATTTGACGATCGTTCTGTGAAATCGGAAAATATATATTTGATTTTAAAATTGTGAGGCACCGGCTTAGAATAATGCTTCCACTCTTCTCTATTATTATTTTCGAGTGTCCCGTAAGAGCCGGGTAATCGAAAATACAACAGACAACAATAACATCTCACATAGTTCAGCAATGAGGTTCACCACCCATTCTGAATATAGTGCCTTTTTAGGTGAGACGAGACTGGTATGTGGGTATACACAGATATATTGTCCTCCCTTTTATAAGGCAATGCACACCCGCACACCTTTCGCTGGTTACCCCACATTGTGGGGTAACCAACCAGATATGCCGTGATGGTATGAATGAATGAATGAATTAAAAAGGGGATTTTTAGTGCCTGTTTTTTTTAATAATCATAGTGAAAGGATGGAATGAATTGGTATCTACTTGTTTTTTTGAATATTCTTTGTTATTTAAATTAAAAACAGCCATTTAACTACAATTGATATTAAAGTATATAAATACTACGAAATGAATTAAACGTGATATTATTAAAGTAAACTTTGTGGCGTATGTTTTTTCTTTATCATTTCACTCTGTTAATAAAACCACGAATGGGATTTTTTAATGCTTCTCGAGGATGAAACGGTCTCCTTTCGTATCAAATAACTCATTTCATAACTAAACAAAGCCGAATTAAAAAAAAAAACTTACACAATAGAATAAAAATATTGTTTGTTTAAAAAATGTTTCATTTGAAGGTTCTGGGTAAAAGATTTTCAAAATTTACTCTTCAGCCTACTTAATATAAAACCAGTTAAAATTCCTAATGCAGATTGTACCAAACAGTTTGGCGATTCGTTTTGCTAAGGAAAGGTATAGTTAGCAGACCGAGAGCTATACACAATACCTACACGAGCGCGAATCTAATTTTTTGGTTCAATACCGGTTTAGAGGTAGTCGGTCTATATATGTATTTGTACATTCATAATATGCAGTGTAGGCACAGTGTAGTTAACAGTGGTGCCATCTCGCGATATTATCTTAAAGATTGCACGTTCAACGTACGAAAGTGATCATTAGCTTCGTTAACTGCGTCGTTACTTCCATCATCAGCTGTGGGACCCGAACACATTTGAATACTCGAATATTTTTATTATTGCATATGCGCAAACATTGGATTTTTTTCCCTGTCGGGAGTCAAAGATATTTTTTAACAGATTTTTAATTATCTCAATAGAGACGAAGTTGGAATATTTATTGTAGGAGAACCGGGAAATCAAGGCACCTACAGGGCTTACGACCTGTCATCGGCTGGTTTACGTGATCACTTTATGCGCTTGCGCAACGTTCACCAATTATGCCTTTTTAATGAGATCCCTAACAATTCAATTTTGAAAGTTCTATATATTGTAATACTGAAATTCTTTTCACTTGAAAATAAGGAATTTTTACTACAGCCATCTATGGGTGAAATTATGAACAACAATCTTATTATTTTTTATTTATTTTATTGTAACGCCATCTATTGAGAGAATTGGTTTTATTGTAGGAGAACCGGGAAATCAAGGCACCTACAGGGCTTACGACCTGTCATCGGCTGGTTTACGTGATCACTTTATGCGCTTGCGCAACGTTCACCAATTATGCCTTTTAATGAGATCCCTATCAATTCAATTTTGAAAGTTTTTGTTTCCTTATTTTCAAGCGAAAAGAATTTCAGTATTACAATATATAGAACTTTCAAAATTGAATTGTTAGGGATCTCATTAAAAAGGCATAATTGGTGAACATTGCGCAAGCGCATAAAGTGATCACGTAAACCAGCCGATGACAGGTCGTAAGCCCTGTAGGTGCCTTGATTTCCCGGTTCTCCTACAATAAATATTCCAACTTCGTCTCTATTGAGATAATTAAAAATCTGTTAAAAAACATTTGAATACCTTTTGAAATAAAAACGTTAACGAGTAATTTTTTTGTAATCTCCATTACTAGTGGAGTATTGTATTTTATTTATTTATATTCTTCTTCGATGGCGCTACAGCCCATATCGAGCCGTGGCCTCCGTCAGTCTTCGCCTCCAGTTTCTTCTATCGTCTGCAGCAACTCACCAGCTGCTCGGCACTTGCAATAGTTGGGAAGCATCCCTTCCAACTTCGTCTTCCCATCGCAGCCGCGGTCTTCCAACCTTTCTTTGGTATTCGCTGTGGTGGCATTCTCTGTACATGTCCGGCCCATCTCAATCTGCTCAATCTGACATACACAGAGAGCCTGGGAGTCTTGCAGATGGCATACAGCTCATTATTATATCTAATCCTCCAGGCGTCACCATCGGGCACAGGTCCTAGGATTCTACGAAGCACTCGTCTCTGAAACGTATCCAGAATTTATTTATATAAAAAATATTTTTTCATGTTTAATAATATGTGATGTAAGCACAATAAATAAATAAATAAATAAATATAAGTTAATACAGTAGGAAATAAAATGTTTAAATCAATTGTAACAATACAATCCGTAATGTAATTTTATTACTTGTCTGTGATTGGCTTACTTTATAGTAATTTTAAATTTTGCTCTAATATAGTAATTAACATTTCATTGAAATAAAAAGATAGGTATTTCCTTCTAGATTTTGTACCAATGATACAATACACACAGGCATTGCCTTTGTGGGAAATTTGGTCGTTTGAATTCTATTTTGTAATTTTCTTTGATTTTTTTTTGTCGTTTTCTTTAACTATGTAACATGTGCCAAAATTGAAATAAATAAATAATAAATATTGTCTGATGATGTATTCCTTTGTCGTATGCAGCACGTATCGGTTTTATTATCATTGGAATTGACGTATTGTTTCACGAGCAAACTCATCCAGAGTTGCCATCATAATAATGTTATTGAGAGGTCAGGTCAGTTTATTGCGACGAATACCAAAGTGGGCGCTGATTTGACATCTTTGAGGCGTTTGATTGTCCCAGAGGGGACCCGAACAACAGCTACACCGTAAAAGGGGGCTTAATAAGGCACGTGCCAGCTCTTTAAGGGAATTTGATCGCGGTTTTTGTGTGGGCGGGTTTGTTTGAGAAGTAATAGCCGAACTAGTGAAGAAGCGAGAACAGCCTGTTTTGCTGCTTATTCTGCCGACATTCTTACTAGTAACCAGCAAGTGGCGTTTTACGTGTAGACAGTTACTAATGAACCACTAGCACTTGTAGTTAGTACTGGGTCGTTAGATAGAATAGAAAATTATGCATTGGATATAACTTTTTTTAGCCTCTTTTGGATGTACCTAGTTCAGAGGGGATTTAAATCTAAATAAACCAATTT
This sequence comes from Molanna angustata, assembly GCA_963576475.1. Taxonomy (NCBI): domain Eukaryota; kingdom Metazoa; phylum Arthropoda; class Insecta; order Trichoptera; family Molannidae; genus Molanna; species Molanna angustata. The sequence goes on along the minus strand of OY754966.1, from coordinate 7,319,316 downwards.
CAAATCAAATTTCTTAAATATGTCAGACATTGTGTTTCTTAAAAAATGACCAATATCTCTGTAAAATATTATCCTCCTGGGGATCTAACAATAGTAAGGCGCCATAACTATGACAAAACTTCTTAAAGGCTTTAAAATTGTTCTTCGAGAACACAAAATCCGCGTGACCTGTGCTTAGGCTGTGTTTGTCGAACAAAGATTAAAGTAAAAGTATAGTTAAAATATTTCACAAAATTGTTCAATACTTTTGGTTGTTTCATTGAAATCTTATGCCATCAAGCAATTCAATTTTGAACAATTTTATGAAATCAGAGTATTTTTACTATACTATTGCTGATATTTTTGTTACTAATGAACAAGTAGCACTTGTAGTCGGCCGAGTAATCGTTAAACATAATAGAAAATAATGCATCGGATTTAACGTGGATACCCTCTCTTGGATGTACCTAGTTCAGAGGGGATTTAAATCTAAATACCCCAATTTCAAATCAAATATGTCAGAATTAGTTTATATTTTTAATAAATAAAAATATAAACTATTTTAAATGGAATTCCACCAAGAACTGACGATCAAAAAGTTAAATCTAAATATGTTAAAAAAAAAATCAAGTATTTTCAAAATTTCTTTAGTGAATGCTCGTCACGCAATTTAAAACTTCAGCGTATATTCCTCTGAAAAAATATTAAAAATATCCTTTTTTGCAACATATTTATTTTAAATATCTCCATTAGGTACTAATATATCAGAGAAATACATCTCATATGTGCTTAAATACTGCATTAAATCAAAGTGAATGTTCGTGATGTTTTTTTTTTCATTTGAAGACAGGTTTGTTCTTAAAGTGCAAAAAAATAAAAATTAAGGGTTTTCGATAATTTAAATGACGTATAAGCCTTTATTAATGCGCGCGATAGTTACCTTTACTAACACGTAACTTTGTAGTGCATTAAGCGGTTTTGATAAATCGTGTGTTCAGTCACAATATTTAGCGTTAAGTATAAATAACTGTAATGGTTTAACTAGAGGAAACTTTAATAGATCGAATGTCTAGAACAAGTAGAGCAATATTTATAATTGGGGAGTATGTTCGAACGGAATGAAATACCTGATTAAGATATTGGAAGAAGAGTTATGGCAGGTAATAGAATAAACGGAGCACTCAGACCAGTAATGTCTGACCCAAGCATCTCAAAGGAAGCCAATATTGCCAAATACATAATGCAATTGTAGTGCCTACTTTGACGTATGCCAGTGTAACATGAACGTGGTAAAAGACGCATGAAAGTAGAATAAATGGTGTAGAAATGAGATCACTAAGAAGAGTATGTAATAGAACGATATATGATAGAATGAAAAATGAGGACATAAGGAGAGTATGCGAAATAAAGAAGGATATTAAAAGTAAAATGAAAGCGAATGCCTTGAAGTGATTTGGAAATATTGAAAGAATGAACGACGAATGACCGACCAAAAAAATATACATGGGTGTAAGAGATGGAGCGAATAGCAAGGGCCACCCCAGAAAGGGATGGCATGACCGTGTGAATGATATTTTGAAATCGACGTGTATGTAAGAGACGATGCATAGATGAAAAGGAAGTTGGGAATGTGTGCAAAAACAGAGGAGTACGGTGCCCGGTTCTCTCTGCTTATCCCATAAGGGATATGGCGTGATGGTGTGTATATTTATTTATTTATTAAGTTCTACGCTCATTAGAGCATTTTCAAAGATTTGTTAAATAAGAAAACAAAAATTAACAATGGTGCATTGCCATAATCATAAAAAAAAACAACAAAAACATTGGCAAGCTACAATTAATAATAAAGAAAAAAAAAATCCTGGAAATACTAAATGAAATTTTTTTTTTTAAATATAATAAATAAAATTATCAGACAAAACAGCAAAACATAACAAGTTAAAAATATATTATCTAGTAAAATAAAGACACAAATGAAAATACACCGACAAAAAATAGAAAAAAATAATAATAAAATAATACAATGAAAGCAAAGAATATGACAATAATTAAAAAAGTTACATGTTATTAATATAATATGTATGTATGTAATGTATAAAAGTATCACGTTGTACCTATATATGTTTGGTGTTTAATTTACGTCACCTGTCAACCTTGAGTCTCTTCCGTCCATGTCCTGTCGTGTCCAGGATAAATCGGTCACGTGTGTAATTAATGTTTTGTAACTTTTCACTTTACTGCTGGTAGCCATGTCGGTATCCGGACAGGCCGTATATTTGCAGCCAGTCGTGGTGGGGTCTTGGCCTTTTTTTTTCGCTCGTTCTTTCGTTTGCCGCATTTCGGTTGAAATATCGAGCGTAAATATCTCCATTAGCAGCTTGTTTGTGATCTTTTTTTATATACGCTGTGTTTTTAGCTGTTGTTTCTTTTCGAGTAACGACCACAGAATTGGAAAAGTATTCGTTTTTATCGAACCACGTGGAGAAAGCATATAACGCTAAATCTAGTTACCGAAAACATGATATATTTAAACCGCCTAAAGCCACGGTCTTATGCACTATGAGTAACGTGTTGGTTAGGGTAACTATTGCGTGCATCAAAAAGGGTTTATACGTGAATTAAATAATAAAAAAAACAAACAAACCTGACATGAAAAGAAAAAAATATCCCGAATATTCGCTTCGGCTTTGTGCACTCTTAAGGCCCCCATTCACGATCGCGCCATCCTTCCAAATGGCTTGCTATCACTCCAAAATGCGCTCGTGAATGTCAAATCCCGCGTAGCCCAATTGGCCTGACACACCAAAATGGAATTCCAAACGATCGAAACTTCATAGTGCCGCGACAAACGGCGCGGCGCATCCTGTTGGTACGGCATGCTCGTGAGTGTGAAAACCGGCGGTACATTGCGCTATCTCATTGCGCTGAGCTGTTTGACACTCACGTTAATGCGAAAATACAACATTTTCTCTTTGTTTTTTTTTCTTTTTATATATAAACAAACCGCTATAGCTGTCGTATAAAACTCATCATCAGAATTATAACTCATTTTTATTTGAAAATTACAAAAAAATAGAAATTATTAATGCGAAAGCGCCAACAGCTTGTGTATACTAATTTTGATGGCTCGATGGCGCGCCCGTGAGTGTGATGAAAATTTTACAATGCTCCAAATGGAGCCGGTCCATATGGAGCGACGCCGAATGACACAATCATGAATGGGCTGCTTTAAACCACATAAAATTTTTTTTTTCACCGACACATAGTTATGGAGTCATTAAATACGAGTGGGTTGTGGCCAACGCAAAACTTCTCACTAACAAGTGACTCCATAAAATATTCAAATTAATTTCGTATGAAAAATATTCAGCATTTTCATGAAATGAGTTTGTTCAATTATTTTTGATTTAAATATTTATTATGTAAACTTGATAATTCTTCAATGCCATCTTATGAAAATGATGTGCCTTTTTACTAATTTGAAAATAAAAATAACCAATTTTGAGTTTCCTGAGCTGGTCACTTTGAAATATTTAACAGTTAAAAAAATGAGAAGCACTATTCAGATATCCTTCAAATTCTAATGGGTTCTAAGCGAGTATTAGATATACAAATTTGCCAAATTTTAAATAATCGATAAAGTAGTATAAACATGTACATAGCACATAGTAGGTACACAGCTCACACATCCAGATACATTGTGAAGAATCTGTTGGAATCTATCCCATACAGAATCATTCTGAATACAATCTTAGCATGATACTAATTTATTATCTGCAATAAAAAAAATAACTCTAAAAATTGCGAATTCATATCACCCCACTATAAACCCTTGGGATACCTAGTGAGGAGTATAAATATTAATGAAAACATTTGCTTCCAAAACACTGCTATTAATTTAAACCTATGAAGTTGTTAGCATACATCGATTCTAATTAATATGCTTGAGATGTGAAATTACCCAACGAAGACAAGTACTTGTAATAGATACGAGTACATAGGTTCATACATACATGTATAGCTTTGGAAGTCACTTTGACAGAAAATTGCAAATAATATGTATATTTTTAACCAATAAAATAAGATTATATTTTTATGAATTTTAATTGATCGCTGATCACAGGTATGAAGATTTATTTACATATTAATTAGTTTTAAGAATCCACATTGACCTTGAATAACTCTCAAATATTTATCTTACTTACAAAATACAGGAACGGCCGACAATATATAGCAGACAAGGCAGAGAGGTGATTGTCAACACCTAACCCCTGACCTCTTATTACATTATTAAACCCCTTCTGTATCTTGATACAAATTCATCGCTTCATCAACATTCATGAATCATCTCTTGCTACAACCACCACCACCCGTTCTGCACATGGGGACTGTAAACGGCCCCTTTACAGAACGCTAAGTGAGCGACAAAAAAAATGCATAGCACGAAAATCAGCTCATGGAGCCGTCTAGATTAGCAATCTCGGAACCATAGTGCAAAAGAACAATCGACGAATGTGAATGAAAGATTCACACTTGTGCGGACTTCAGATCTTTTTAAATAAGAAACATCAGGTATGACCAAGATCTCTGTAAAATATTATAACCTACTGGGAATCTAACAATAGTAAGGCGCCATAATTATGAAAGTTAAAGGCAAAATAATTGTTCTTCGAGATCACAAAATCCGCATGACCTGTGCTTAGGCTGTGTTTCGGTATAGAGCATTATATTTTTTTATAAATTAAAGAAGATCAAAATATCTGGAAAAATACGATGTAACGTTGCATTAATGCATCAGGTTAAGTTAACAAACCAAATAAACTGTAGATGGAAAAATAATAAGTTCTGCTGATGACACTGTACTAATAGTAAGTGAAAAAACTTGGAAACAGAGCTACAAAATAGCTGGTATGGCAATTAACAAAATAAAAAACTGTCTGGATAACAGCCTTCTTACATTAAACAAAAGTAAAACTAAATACCTTACATTTAGCGCCACACAAGCAGGGCAACCTTTACTAAATTCGATGTTTTCTATAAAAATACATTGTTGTGTACCTAGAGACTCTTGTGACTGTATCCCTTTGGAGAGAGTCACTGCTATAAATTATTTAGGTCTGACCATAGATAATAATCTAAGATGGCAAGATCACATAGAGACACTAACAAATAGAATTCTAAAACTTGGTTATATTTATAGAAACCTTCTAAAAATTCTAAAACAAAAAAACATTAAAAACTGTCTATTTCGCATTGACTCATTCGTTGATCTCATATGGAATTGTTGGTTGGGGTGGATGTGCCAAAACTATCTTGGAAAAACTTTGTCTAGCTCAAAGATGCATTGTGAAGATAATTATCCAAAAACCGTTTGATTACCCTACGGAAAACCTCTATAACGATTTTAAAGTATTTGACCCGAGACAAATATATATCCAGCATATACTAACTTATTTTCATAAAAATATAATACATCACCAGAAAACACAACAATCCAGAACCACATGAAAACAACTTTCGGACAAAGAAATGCATCATTTATCGCTCCACGAATTTATAATACTTTACCTATGTCTCTCAAGGTAATAACTTCACATACATTATTTAAAACAAGAATAAAAAAATATATAGGGAATTACGGAAGGACAGAAATTGCCCAAATATTAAACACCCAACAATAATTCTGAGAAATAATATTAAATAATATAACTACACGCTACACAAGCTGGTTCGAGGATTGTCTTTACATTGCATCTTATTTTAAGACAAATAAACTCTAAAACATTTCTCTTTTTTTATTAGATTAATTTCAAAGAAGAAATCTTGATTTTGTATTTTATTTGATTTGTGACTCAAGTCAAATAATATTGTTACTGAGTATATACGTTGAGAAGACCACAGAGCAAATTTTAATGTCAAACTGCTACATAACATAAATGACAACAACGGGTGTGCTGTGCATATTATGGTAGAAATAATATTAGAATAATAACATATCAAAATTTACTGTATCAGTTTATACTTTTGTGTTTAAGATATTGGTAACTATGTAATATTGTAATTTACTGTGTTGTGATGTCTGGTGTCCGCTCTATGTAACTATGTATAACCAAAATGTCAAATATTTGGCTTGGTAAAATTGTAAACTGCTAGCCCTAGAACAGGGTTACCTAGTTGGGCAGCAGTAATCTTCATAATAGTCTTTGTGATAAAGGTGTGAAAAATAAATAAATAAAAAAATAAAAATTTCGCAATGGCGCTGAATGGAAAATAAATGTTTTTTTAGGTTTATTTAATAAACCTGAAGCAATAATGCAACGTCACATCATATTTTTCCAGATATTTTTGTCTTCTTTAATTTAAAAAAAAAATGTAAACTACGCTTTATATTTTATTAAAAATATAAGATACGTTGAAAATCGGGGTATACAATTATTTTTCTACGAGAATTTATACAGAACATTATCAAAAAGTAAAGATATATTTTTCTTTATTAATACCCAAACTATCAAAATTATTTTTTTCAAAACGATTTGATAGGAAATAATGATGGTATATCAAATTGAAAAATAGGTACGTTGGCAGCAGTCCCTCCCCCCTCTTAAAGTGGTCATTCAATCCTAGGCAGCTCTTTAGGCCACGAACGATTTTCTTTCCTTTTTTTTAACCGATTGCGATGATAATAATATGGTGGCGTTTGTCGCATTGCAAAGCCTTCACGCGTCCCAACCCCGTATGGCGTCGGCGTCCTCCTCCTTCCGTCCGTATCCACCCCCCCTCCGCCGTCCCCCTTCCGACGACGCTCGCCACGTGGTTCGGGCCAGTCAGTTGCGGCGCGTCGCGACGTCAATTCGGGCCGCGGAACGGTCGAACAATACACACACTCTGTAAACGATTGAAATTAAAAACGATATTAAAACCATATTTGGGGCTTGAATACGTTCGAACGTGTCCTATCCGCTATCGGGAGTCCAACGCGAATTGTTTGATGAGTGTCAAATCGATGTCCTTGTGTCAGTTTAACCGGCAACTTGATGTGTTTTGAGTGTCGGCCCGTACAGTCTAGAGAGGTTGTGTTTTGTTGTTGAAATTATGTAATTTGTCCACGCCGTTTTCATGTCATGTTGTTTCGTTTCGTAGAATAATAGTTTTTAAACATTTTCTGTAATTTCCTGTTTTACTCAATTCTAAATGTCCTTTACATCACATTTATGTGTTTCCTTATAGGTTAAGTTAGATTTTGTTAGTATTTTTTTGTGTTTTTTTATTCTGTAGTTATTTTTTTGTCGGCCTTCGTGACTCATTTGCTTAGGAATCTGACTGCTGATCCAAAGGTACCGGGTTCGATTCCCGATGGAGACACAGTTTTTAATAGTTTTTCAGTCTGGATCTGTGAGACAACTTGTTATTGAACTTGTTATTGGGTGCGTGTTAAATTAATATTTAACATAGTACCTGTTATTTGCCCCAGAAGTAATGTAAAATGAAAAAGGTTAAGTTAGATTTTATAACACAACCTCTGTTGTCCAAAATAACGTATGTGTTTATTTGTGTTTATCTATGTTGGATTAGATTCGATTTTGTTTATGATTTCTGTGAGCCTGTGTGACTTATATTTTGTTAAAGATTTCTGTCAGCCTGTGTGAATTATATTTTTTGTTTTCTATATAGGTTATATTAATTTTAATAACAGTTAATTTTAATTACAAGTTTTTTGTTTTCCTATTTTATGTTTGCAGTGCATCTTTATAGGTTAGTTTAGATTTTGTAGACAAATTTCCCCAAGAGTATACATATAGTGGAGATTTATATAAATGCAATTTAAATTTTATTTTGCAGATTATCAACTAGTGTCATTCTGAGATTGTATTCTGAAAGTATCATATACGATTTACGCCTGTTTATTTTACTTTATAGATTATAGACTGAAGTACTCATACGATTTTTTTTAATTTTCAAAATTTGTATATCTTATACTCCTTTCCCGGCCTTTTTGGTGCAGTTGTCTATTAGGTATCTGACTGCTGATCCAAAGTTCCCGGGTTCGATTAGCGGTGGAAACACGGTTTTTAATTGTGTTTTTAGTGTGGATCTCCAGAATGTGGAAACTTGTTGTTGGGTGCGTGTTAAATTAATATTTGACATAGTACCTGTTAGTTGCCCGAGAGTCAATATTAAATAAATAAATAAATACTCGCTAAGACCCCGTTGGATTTTGAAGGATAACTGATCACTGATCAGTGCGTCTCGATTTTTTTTAAACTGTCATATATTTCAAAGTGACCCCAAGCTCAGTAAACTTAAAATTTTCCATACGAAATTCAAATACTTACTTTGAGTAGTGACTTAGTATTTAAGGAGTATTGCTTTGGCCACAACCCACTCGTTTTAGTATATATTCGGTTATGTTATATATTTTTTTCTTATCAAATTTAGCCACTACGAAAAATATAATAACGATTTTAGTTTAAAAATTGAGTTTTGTTGATATATGTATGTACATATCTTAATACGCCACCGCCGTCATACATACATATTTCGTTATTTATTTACATTGATAGTTTTTCATCGTTTTAATGGATCGTTCATTGATTATTGAATTGTTTTATTCTTTCCGGTTAGTTTTTTACGGCGCTGGCCGATTTACTAATGATATTAATAACAATTAAGCACTACAAATAATAACACTCAATTGTTATTACTACCATTATACACTTCCTCAAAAGAATTAACAGATCAATGCGTAAATTGTAAATTATTTAAAAGAGCAAAATAAAACGCAACAAAAGCATCATCAAGCTTTCAATTGGGAATAGTTCATCCATCCAGATACTTAACATATCAAAGGATTAGGCTCTGAGGAGGTCTCTATACTACCTAACAAGCCAACTGATTCCCGAATATTAACGTTTCAAAAATCTTTAACAATTCTTCATGTATTCATTATTACCGTTTTTTGCATTTTTATTATTAAGTTTTTCGATAAATCTACAATTTCTAAATTACGAATTAACGATTTTGGAATAATGCCAGTGGCTGAAAAAATAAACTAATATTAATATTTTACGAGAGTGCCAAAGTCTTTTTATCTCGTTACCTAAAGCGGTGTATTTTCTAATTTTTTCATCAAAAGATTTTTTAATATTACTATATTTTATTTATGGTGTGTTTTTATTTCTTATTTCTTTATTACTTTCTTATTTTCGGTTTTTTGTACAGTAGGTATCTAGTAATTCTAAATAATTTCTAGATTTTTAGTTATTATGCTTTTTGACTTTGTTTTGTGACTCCATTTTATCATTACAATTGTATCTCATCGATTTCATCATTATTTATTTTGTGAAATACTTTTGTAATTACTGTATATATTTTTTTATTGTAAAAGGCTTCTAGCCGTATAGACAAATAAATAAATATAGTAATATCACATTTATTAAAGAAGTCTAGTACTTACCTACATACTATAGGTAGTAGTATGAATAAATATTCAATAATATTTGTTCGCCCGTTGAAATATTTCTGTTTGTGAAGACAATATCAATTTTCTGACAAACTTATGATATTTAACAAGCTGGTATTCATGTTTAGTGTCAAAGTTTCATTTCTCAATCAATAAATACTTACCTTTTTGTTCTTTTTATTTGTTTACATTACATCCTGTTTTTTTTGCATCGATGTACGAATGTCAAACGGAAAAATAAGTAAATACCTAATATGATTTCCAACTGTCGATTTGTTCAAGAGAATTCATTTCTTTCAATATCATGCCAAGATACGCGAGATTTATATGCAGGGTCTATAGTTTTCGCGGCTTTTTCAACTTTGAAGTCAAAAACACCAACTAAGAGGCTTCGTAGCATTATATGTTATACATACATATATGGGTCGATGGCAGAGCGGTTAGCTCGCTGGGCTAGTAATCCAGTGATCGCGAGATCGAATCCTGCTTCGAACGATTTCGTTCACCTATAGCACAAGCATTTATGCTTAGTTTGGGTAGGAAGATGTATATGTACTTGTTTGACAATGACATATTCATTTTTTATATAAAACATATATAGATTTACTCAGAATTTAGAGTAGAACATTTTGTGTGTAGCACAAAGCCTAAAATTTTAGGAAATATAGAAAATCATAGGCCTACAAAACTTTTATACTCTGAATTTTGAATTTTTGTTTCAATCAGGGGTTATCAACTTTTGTTTTTTTTTATTTTTCCATATATCTCAAAAACCATAAAATCTAGAACGCTGAAAATTGGTATAAATATAGACAAATACGAAATCACTAATTTGTTTTTTTTTTAATTCCAGAAATCAGACATTTTTTATTTTTTTTATGAATTTATGTGTTTGACTACCTGTATTTACAAAGTTTTTAAAAATACGTACCAAACTATAAACTTTTAAACACAAATCCACATAGCCTTATGCACAAATTAAAATAAATATATGTATTCACTGATGGCTTAATCTTTAACTTTTAACTTAATTATAGTATTTTACATTTTATTTACTACCTACTTTATCAAGTTGTATTGTACCTACATCGGATATTATTATACTTTAAAAAAGGATTTTTAATAAATAAATAATTAAAATAAATAAACCCATCGAAGACAGGTCGCAAGCCCTGTATGTGTCTTGAGATCCTGGTTATCCATTTTTTTTTTATTATTTTTTTTTAATAAAAATGAATACGTCTTCCCCTCTTTTGAGATGTTGATAATTTTTCGTAAAATACTATTGACTCCCGACAGGGAAATCCGTAAAATCCAGTTTTTACGTTTATGCTAAAATATTCGCTTTATTTTATTTACCAATAATAGTTCAGCAATGAGGTTCACCACCCATTCTGAATGTAGTGCCTTTTTTGGTGAAACGAGACTGGTGTGTGGGTATACATAGATGTGTTGTTCCCCCTTTTATACTGCACACCCGCACACCTTTCGCTGGTTACCCCACATTGTGGGATATGCCATGATGGTATGAATGAATGAATGAATGAATTTATTTTATTTACAAAGTTGACGCTACAATCCTCATTTCAATGTATATTATTTCGTCTATTTTTGTTTGTTGGTAAAATAATCATACATAAATAGACTAATTTAATGGCTTTGAAATCTCGCGCATAATTCCAATGTTTTTCCTCATTTTTTTAACTAATCCCACATCCGTTGTTGAATGTTAACTATTCGCACTTATTCACATTAGCGATGAGAAATTCTTGAAGTCTATGTGTTGGTAGACCAACACCAAGGTCCGTCTTGCTTTTATATATCATCATCATCATCATCAGACTGTGTTTGCCCACTGCAGGACATAGCCCTCCTCTCTCCTTCTCCACTCCTCCCGTTCCTGTGCGACTCCCATCCACTGTGGTCCAACATTTTTTTAATGTCATCCATGCATCTGTTAGGTGGTCGCCCTTGTGGTCTCTTGTCGCCAATCGGTCTCCACTCCACCAGTCTTTTCGTCCATCTATTGTCGGTCACTCTTGATCTTGTCGGTCCTGCCCATCTCCACTTCTGATTTTATACATCACTATCATTAATTTGTAGATCGTCTCCTTTAAATTATTTCTGTAACTTTAATACAAAATACCAATAATTTCAGATAATAAAGTAGGGAAAATGTATATAGGTAAAATGCAAAGAAAGATTCAAATAAACATATAATTTAAAAATCAATTCAAACAGTAATTATTTATATATTAAAATTTTTATTTTATTTTTTTTTATATTACTTATCGGGCAACTAACATGCACCTAATAACAAGTTGCCACATTCTGGAGACTTTCAATCGTCTCACCGATCCAGACTGAAAACACAATTAAATACTGTGCCTCCGCCGGGAATCGAACCCAGGACCTTTGGATCAGCAGCCAGATACCTAAGCAACTGAGCCACGGAGGCCGACATTCATTCATATACCTACAATAATTTGATCCTAACAATAAATATTAAATTTTTAAATCCATACGTAAAAGTATTTATCCACAGGGGCGAGTATAATATGACGCAGCTAGCATCCTCATAGGCATAAACTATTGTGATATTTATTGTTAAAAAAACGAACAACGCTTATAATTACTATAAAATGATCATGGACAGTACACTACATAGGTATTTAATATGTTGGTATGTAAAACAACAGCGGTTCGATTTTCCCATCCATTAAGTTGATATTTTTAAGACAAAGAAAAAACAAAATGGATAATTTTCTCAAAAAAAAAATAATGAATGCAAGATACTTATCAGAAACCATTTAAAATCTTTTCGTATGATTGCCTATTAGCATAAAATGTTTTAAACGGATTATTACTTACCTACCTACATACAACGGTATACGTGCGAGAGGTACCTACGTATATTACATAACATGAGAGGTAAATTACCTTCTTAGTACCTATATCAATTTGCCACCAACGTTCTATGTACGCAATAGTTTCCTAATGTTTGTTTCACTATTTTTTATGCTCATTTCACGTAAAAAGTCATTTTTTTCTATATATTTCAAAAGAAATTTCTGTAAACAACTAGTGGAAGACGTTGTTTTTATTTTATTTATTTTTCTACTTTTATTTTAATAAAAATTTTCATCATTATAATTGGGATATCAGTGAATTTCCCATACAAAAAGGTCAAGTACATATTACATTCCTTAAGTTACAGTAATAAAATTATAAGATGTGATACAGGTTTTTTATTACTTATAAATGAGTCAAATGTTTTTAATTACATTCTACGATATTTTTTTAAGTATAGTTTTAACTGAGGATATTTTATTTTATCAAGTTTATCCATACCACTTGGAAGGGTGTTAAATATTTTCGGTATGCTTACTTTCAGTGTCCTTTCATCGTAATAATTTGTCCATCTGGGAATTATCAATTTATTTTGCACAACTTGTCTGGAATTATATGTATATATATTTTTACAGGTAAATTATATTCATTTATCTTTTTCTTTTTTATTTGTTTGGAAACTTGACAGCCTAATTATAAATAAGTATACAAAAAAATAAGCGTATTATGAATCCTTACTTAATTACATTATAATATATTATTGATTTTGAGTAGATGAGTTATTGTATGATGGCGAGTGTATGTGGGGGAAAGGGAAGGGTAATGGATATAGGAAAGCGTTGATAAGGAAGGTATGAAGGTTTAAGGAAGATAGATTTGATTTTTAACTAGTAATATTACCAATAACTGCGCGTAATTGACGTTTCATCAATGTCTGCGTGCAGTTAAATATATCCGGTTTGGGGTCAAGACTGTTGCAATATTTTAAACATAACATATGTTTATATAATTATTTTGTGCGTAATTTGTTCTGCAATATTTTGTTCGTAATTGGTTCTGCAATATTGTTCTGCCACATACCGCATTTTATACAGACCGTTTTTTTTTCGACATATGAGTGCGGTATATTCTCTAGACACGTAAAACAATTGGAATAGTTTTTTGTTCACACCGCCATCTTTCAAAAGCTCACACAAATTAAAGATGAATAACGATTTTATTCCCATAAAAAATTGGGGAGGGTGTAGGGAAGTCAAAATTTGTGGTAATATGTATTTTTGGACGATAAATTCTCGATAACAGCGCTATATTTCGGGTCCAAAACTATCCTATCTTTCAATCCGGAACCATCTAAACAAAATTAAAAAATAATCATATGAAATCGGTTGGGCGGTTTCTGAGATAAGCGTGTACGAACATCGTGACACGAGATTTTGTGATTCGGCTGTGTTTCTCGAACAAAGATTAAAGTAAAAGTATAGTTAAAATACTTTGATTTCATAAAATTATTCATAAGTTTTAGTTGTTTCATTGAAATCTAATGCTGTCAAACAACGCATTTTTGATCAATTTCACGAAATCAAAGTATTTAACTATACTATTACCGTTATTTTTGCTGAAACAACCCAGCCTAATAAAATTATGAGAGTTGAAATACCTAATAAAAATTTGTTAAAAATGAATTATTTTGGTTAAATTTATAAAACATACCTCCTTTAATGCTCCATTACACCCTTTGCAAGTGACATAGGAAGGTACCTACTGCTAAAATGCAATTCCCTCCAACTTATTTGATGAGAACTGAGAACGTAAATTATTGTAGATATAATGTATTATCCTTGTATTACCAAGTACATATACATCTTTGTACATTACCTAAAGGTGAACGAAATAGGTCGTGGCAGGATTCGAACTCGCGACCATTGGATTACAAACCCAGCTCGCAAACCGCTCTGTCATCTTCCATCCCAATTATTAAGCGTATTTTTGATGATTTCGTCCGTTGACAAACAAATCTTCACGTCCGTCGTCATAATCATATTAGGGGTTGGCAGAAACCCCATAGTAAACGTATCCATATTTTTACTAAAATCATATCTAGATTCAAATGTTTGGTAGTTTACGCTTCCCGATCTTTTGTTGTCTTCTCAAATTTTCTTGTCTCATTGCTGCGCCTCTTTTCAAATGCTTTTATCGTCTAGATTTTTATTTGACGATTGTTTTTAAACCGACACGTATTCTGTCGAAAAATACATTTTGAACCCATTCAGTTTGCGATTTAATCTTTTAGCCTACTTACGATTCTGTGTGCGTGCGACAGCATTCAATTTTATGCCGTAAATTATTATTAAAAATAATTCGATTTTGAATATTAAATACCTAATGTAAATAGTGATAGCGCAGAAGTCTAAAATCGACCGCAACATTAAATTTTGAGAAGTATTTAATTATTTTATTTATTTATCTATTAAATACATACACGCCATGTCCCTCACGGGGTAGGCAGAGAGAACCGAACGCCACATTTTTCAATCTTGACACACATTCATCGCCTCATCAACATTCATACATCGTCTTATGCATGTTCGTCTGTTGTTCACGATTCTTACATTTCTATCTTTCAAAATATCGTTTACATGGTCGTGCCATGCTTTTCTTGGACGCCCCCGACCTCCTGTTCCGTTCCTGTCAGCTTTGCATATACTGTGTTTTCTTCGTCAGGCGTTCTTCATTCATTCTCCCCAAGTGGCCAAGCCATCTAAATGTGTTAACTTTCATTCTGTTAATTACATCTTTCTTCATCTTACATTCTTCCCTTGTATCTTCATTCCGAACTCTGTCATACATCGTTTTGTTACAAATTCTTCTAAGCGATCTCATTTATCTATTACTTGTACATAATATAAAATGCACACTTTGTGGGCTTTTAGTCATAAGGCAATTTGTAACCAGATTACAAAGTATGACAAAATTATATATGTACCTACATCAACAAAAGAATGAAAATATGCATTACAAATTATAAGTATCCATTGTAAATATTAAAAATAAAAACATCATAGCAAAAAACGGATTGGGAAAGAACAAGGAGAGGAAATCGGGATCAGGTGTCAAGGTATAAACATTCCTCCTTTATTTTTTTCTTGAAAATACAATGTGAGTTTCGCTTCGCTTCTCCCGCCACCACCCGCTCTGCATATGGGGACTGTAAACGGCCCCTTCACAGAACGCTAAGTGAACGACAAGAAAATAAAATCCACATCACGAAAAGTAGCTCACGGAACCCTCTAGATTAGCAATCTCGGCACCATAGTGCAAAAGAGTAATCGACGAATGTGAATGGAGGATTCACACTCGTGGACTTCAGATCTTTTAAATGAGAAATATCAGGGGTGTGACCAAGATCTCTGTAAAAAATTAACCTACTGGAAATCTAACAATAGTAAGGCACGATAACTAAAAACAAACTTTTTATAAAGTGAAAATTATAAATAAATTTGGTATGGTAAAATAAAACCAAAGTTTTCATTTCTACTAATTTAATGACACTGACTAGTTTCGGTCATCCAGTGACCATTTTCAAAGTGTCACTGGATGACCGAAACTAGTCAGTGTCATTAAATTAGTAGAACTGAAAACTTTGGTTTTGTTTTACCATACCAAATTTATTTATAATTTGAAATGGAGTTCTACCAAGAATTGTCCGTCGAAAAGTTAAAAAAAGTTTTATTAAGTGAATTAGACGACGTAATATCCGGGCTTAGACTAATCTATAGTTTTGCTGATTGTGCTTTAAACGACGAGCTGAAAATTTTTGTGTTATGGCCAGGGACGGAGAGTGTCGTACGTTCAGCAGATCGCAGTTGACGTCCATGAGTGGATAAATAAGTGAATTTGTTTTTAAGATTAGAGAGAATATTGTACAATAGTGACACAATGTGTATATTGGGCCAACAAAAAAATATTGTGATTCGACGATATATGATGATTCTGATACATGCATTCTGAAGTACATATTATTCTTTTCACATGTTGCAAAGTGTGATTGTTATAGCACCATTAAGTATATTGTTTAAAATTACGAATTCATATATGTATTAACATGTTTTGAAATTTGAATTTAAACAACCGCGTCGTTGTTACCACAACGACAGTTTGAACGTAAACATCGACCATTGTGGAAAGGGGATTTGTGGGTATAATAACTACTGTATTGTGACTGTATGCCACCTATGGTGATACGTAAATACAGTAATATGTTATCGTAAAACAATTTGAGCCAGGCTTCGTGGTGCGCATAAGGCAAATTTGTGTCTTTTAACATGGTTGTTTTATGTGCAAATCGCCCCTCTCCCCGGCGATTTGGCTCAAGATATATGACGAAAACTATAATATATAAGTAAAATGCAGTGTGCCTATTTCGGATATTTAAATATTTTGGTTTCAGTAGTCTATATGTACTACGCGGGTGTATTATAGTAACGCTTCCCCTCTCTTTTGCGTTATAAGGAAATCATCTTTCAATGTTTTTTATTAAGGTTTTTATGTGATTTTTTTTTATTTAGTTTAATGTATATATGTATTACGCAGTTAATATATTTTATTTATTTAATTTAAATTCAAGATGAGTGATGTGATTTGTTATAATTCGTTTAATGTACAATCGACGAACATGTATGACGAACATGTATGACGAACATGTACGACGAACATGTATGACGACGAACATGTAACAATCGACGAACATGTATGAGACGATGCATGGATGTAAAGGAAGCCAGAAATGTGTGCAAAAATAGAGAAGTATGGCGCTCGATTCTCTCTGCTTACCCCGTAAGGGACATGGCGTGATGGTATGTATGTATGTATTTATTTAATTTAAATACAATACGAGTGGGTTGTGGCATCCCTGAACTTTACACATTATGTTGGTGCTGGCTTTTTTTTTCTTGGAACGTTGACTATCTCTAAATGTGCTTATTGTTTAATACATTTTAAATATATATGTACCCATATATGATAAATATTATCTTTATGCAGTCACTCCTCCGTGCGCTCAGTTTGCTTAAAGGTTTATAACTTGATTCATATAATATAGTTAGGTACTGTGTACTTATAGTTGGGTACGAATGTGTGGTAAAACGATGTATGATAGAATAAGAAATGAGGATATTAGATGATAATGTATGATTGATAGAAATATCATAAGTAAGATGAAAATAAATGCCCTAAGGTGGTTCGGCCACATAGAAAAAATGGGTGATGAGTCTGCCAAAAAACTGTACAAGGCTGATAAAAGAGGAACGAAAAGTAGAGGTCGGCCAAGAAAAAGTTGGCACGATCACATAAATGGGATTTTGAAAGATGGTGATGTTAGAAGTAAGAATAATAGAAGAGCGTGTATGAGACGATGTATGGACGTGAATGAAGCGAGGAATGTATGTCAAGAGAGAGGAGTCTGGCGTTCGGTTCTCTCTGCCTACCCCAAATAGGGAAATGGCGTGATGATATGGTATGGTATGTAGTTAGTTACTGTAAATTTGTAATGTAAACTGTTGGTTCTGTAAATCAATAAAATAAAATGGGTCTGAAGTTTTCATATCAAAATAGGTATAGATATTAATACACTTCTATTTCGCTTCTTTAGTATAACTGTGATCATATACGATTTATTTTACAAAATTTTGCTTATGTTAGACCACATATTCATCTATAAGACCATTTGAATGATTGTGATCAAATACAAATTTTGAATATGTTAGACTACATATTTATTTATGAGAGCATGTGAATGACTGCGAAACATAACGACTTGTTTTATAAAAAAAATGAGTATGCTAAACCACATATTCATCTATGAGACCATATGAATGACTGCGAAATAAATCGAATTGATTCATACAATTTTTTATATGTTAAACCACATATTCATCTATGAGACCATTTGAATGACTGTGATAAAATACGAATTGTTTTATTAAAATTTTGACCATGAGACCATTTAAATGACTACGAAAAAAAACTAATTTAGACTATTTTAAATTACATTTTTATCTAAGCGACCATATGAATGAATGCGAAACAATACGAATTGTTTTATACAAATTTTGACAATGTTTAACCACATTTTCACCTACGGGACCATATGATTGAATGCGAAATAATACGAATTGTTTTATACAAATTTTGACAATGTTAAACCACATATTCATCTATTGGACCATACGAATGAATGAGAAACAATAGGTACGAATTGTTTTATACAAATTTTGACAATGTTAAACCACATCCATCTATGGGACCATATAAATGAATGCGAAACAATACGAATTGTTTTATACGAATTTTGACAATGTTAAATAATATATGTATTCATCTAAGGGACCATATGAATGAATGCGAAACAATACGAATTGTTTTATATAAATTTTGAAATGTTATACCTCGAATTCATCTATGAGACCATTTGAATGACTGTGATCAAATACATTTTTTTTATACAAATTTTGAATATGTTAAACTACATATTCATCTATGAGTGCATGTGAATGACTGCGAAATAATACGAATTGTTTTATGCACATTTTGACAATGTTAAACCACATATTCATATATGAGACCATTAGAATGACTGTGATAAAATTCGAATTGTTTTATACAAATTTGGACGCTGTTGTACCATATATTCGTCATCGGCATTGTCAATAATGAGTTGACCTCACTTGAGTCACAGAGTGACCATCACCACTTGGTGACAGTTAGATCCGCGGCCGTTGTACTCATGTTGACAAGTGTAACCTATATAACTATATGTGTATGTCCCATCCTAACGTTCCGCTTAAGGCCGGAACAAGACGCGGTCTGAGAGACATGTGATATTGTGTAAACAATCGATCGTTTAAACTGCATATTGTTTTTATCACATTGTGTGATATACATTTGTGTGTGTTTTATGATAATTTGTTTAAAAAGCGCACATATTAGGTATAAAGTAATGGAGTTCACATCGCGGTGACTTGTAGTAATATTTTTAATCTTCCCTTTTAATCCTTTCCTAGATCCTTTTGATTCAGATTCACCATCATTCATGTATTTTTATTGAATTTTTTTACATTTTCTGGTAATTAATTATATGCGTAATTAATTGTCTTATTTAATGTTTTTTGTAATTGTGACTGTTTGTAACAGTAAATAAATACTCGATGGGATTCTGGAGGGTTATTTTCTTTCTATGTAATAAAATATAATAATTATTTCGCGATATATATTTTTTTGGTTATACCACCTCACTAGGCCAGGGGGCAAGTTCGTTCAAACGGTGAAATCAAAACAAGTATGATTACCTATATCATGGATATAATTATTTATTTATTTTATTTTATTACAATTTACGGCTTACTAGCCTTTTATACATACACAAACAGAATTTGAACATAATTATACATACTAAAACAGATTATATTAAACAAAAAACAGATTTATTTAAAAAAATAATAATATACCTACCTACATGAAAAAGATAATGTAAGATAAAATTATAAAAACATGTAAGTAGGTATTTAAAAAAGCGAAGAAAACAATTTAATGCTTGTTATCGTTTATAAGTGCAATGTAAAGGTATCTTTTATAAATACCAATTGAATTGAATTAATTATCATATGGGATTTTTTGATACCTTAGATATTGTAGAACTCCATTAGATAATTATATCCATGATATGAGTTATCATGAGGGTTTCGAATCCGTCGTCTGACCGAACTTTCCACCCAGGTCTGTATCGAGGTGGTGAATAATTATATTTTAGTCACTTTATTAGATTTTTCTGGATTTTTATTTATAATTTTGTTTTACTTCTCGAATACTAGAGCGGGTCCTTACCCGCTCGGGAATCATATTTCTGACCAATCGAGCCACGAAGGCTTATTTTCTATGAAGGACAAATTCATTTTAACAATTTTAATAAAAATCGAATTTAGTGACGACATCGTTTCTTACGATTTGTAAGAAAAGTAGGTAAACACTACACAATGGCCCTGAGTCAAATTGAAAACGCTGTTCGTTATCGCCAAGCGCTATTTTTTTTTTGTATGTGATTTGACGTTTGTTGTAGAAATTTTTTCTACAATAACAAACAACAAACGTCAAATCCCATACAAAAAAAATTAGCGCTTGGCGATAACGAACAGCGTTTTCAATTTGACTTGGGGGCAATGTCTCACTCAATATTTTGAAACCTACTTAATCTCAAAACATACGTACATACCATCATGCTGTTTTCATATTCTGGGTAGGAAAAAATGACTGACCTCCATACTATCCTATCCTGACATACATACCTATATGTTTTATATACGTACATACATACTATCTCGCCATATCCCTTACGGAGTAAGCAGAGAGAACCGAGCGCCATACTCCTCCATTTTTGCACACATTCCTAGCTTCCTTTACATCCATGCATCGTCTCATACATGCTCGTCGATTATTCAAGCTTCTTATATTTCCATCTTTCAAAATATCATCACATGGTCATGCCATCCCATTCTGGGGCGATCCCTGCTATTCACTCCATCTCTTACACCCATGTTTATTTTTTTGATCAGAGGTTCATCATTCATTCTTTCAATATGTACAAACCACCTGGAATGGAAGACCTGATAAAGACGTTGAAAGAAGAGTTATGGCAGGTATAAGAATAAACGGAGCTCTCAGACCAGTAATGTCCGATCCAAGCATCTCAAAGGAAGCCAAAATTGCCGTACATAATGCAATTGTAGTGCCCACTTTGATGTATGCCAGTGAAACATGGACGTGGCAAAAGACGCATGAAAGTAGAATAAATGCTGTGGAAATGAGATCACTAAGAAGAGTATGTAATAGAACGATATATGATAGAATGAAAAATGAGGACATAAGGAGGGAATGCAAGATGAAAAAGAGTATTATAAGTAAAATGAAAGTGAATTCCTTGAGGTGGTTGGACATGTTTTATATAGATAACAAAATATCTTATCATATTTGTTAGTTTCTGTTTAAGTGTTTATAGTTGGTTCGGCTACATAGAAAGAATGGGTGATGAGTCTGCCAAAAAACTGTACAAGGCTGATAAAAGAGGAACGAAAAGTAGAGGTCGGCCAAGAAAAAGTTGGCACGATCACATAAATGGGATTTTGAAAGATGGTGATGTTAGAAGTAAGAATAATAGAAGAGCGCGTATGAGACGATGTATGGACGTGAATGAAGCGAGGAATGTGTGTCAAGAGAGAGGAGTCTGGCGTTCGGTTCTCTCTGCCTACCCCAAATAGGGAAATGGCGTGATGGTATGGTATGGTATGGTGTTTATAGTTTGGTGCGTATTATTCAATTATACATAGGTACTATCGCCATCGACAGTTGAGTCTCATGTGTTACATGCAACTAGTTTATTTAACCCGATTTGTATACATTTTGAATTGAGTCACTTTCATTCTCACCGTGCCATGTGTTCAGTGATATGTACATACATACATATGTAGGCACCTACTGGTTTACATAGTTACCAGGCCAACGCGCATTGTTCGTACCAATTCAATAATACCTCCATTTATTATTATTGTTGTATTCAAATAATGATTGATTGGTACTTGCAATAATAAAATAATATCGAGCATCCGATAGCGACATATCGATAGTCCACGACACATTGAGGCAATTACAATCGAACATGTCTGCTTCGAAAGGAAAATATATCAAGAGAAATAAATATCGCACATTTCCGTTCGTAGATTCAAGATGAAATAATTCATTTAAAGTCTTAGAATGAAATAGGATGGAGTCACTATCAAAGCAGGGTTTTGCTGAAGTGTGTTTATTTTTTATTATTAAATTAAAAACGACCCAAATGTATTATTGCAACAGAAACAATAAAGAAAGATTGAGGACACCCTTTTTGAATGTTTTCTTCACATATCAAATTTGTAATCGATTTTTCACTAGCCTACAATAAACAATATATAAATTTATTCTCAAAATAATATACCGTGGTACTAAATACCCTCAATTCTGTATAAAGGAGTGCTGTACGTCTACTAGACCACGGACGCAATGTCGGAATTCTAAGTTTATTTTATAGATACTACCACGAGAGAAAAAAATATATCAAGGACAGCCTTTTTGAAAGTTTTCTTCGCATATCAAATTTGTAATCGAATCAAACCACGAATTTCGTTGACATCAGCATCAAGTCATAGAATTTGAATTTCATGAGCATACATGATACACAATGAAAGACAAACCATGAATTTCGTTACATCAGCATCAAGTTAAATTGAAATTTTGTGACAGCCACATCATACTTGCTCACGCTAGACCCCTCAAGCATACACGATACGCAGTGAAACAAAAAGAACGTTTTGTTTATATCAGCATCAAGTCGGCTGATGATCCAAAGGACCTGGTTTCGATTCCCGGTGGAGACACAGTTTGTAATTGTGTTTTCAGTATGGATCTGTGTGACGAATAATATCGTGGCAACTTGATATGGGGTGCGTGTTAAATTAATATTTGACATAGTACCTGTTAGTTGCTTGAAAATTACCTGATATAAAATTTAATACCCTCGATTCTGTATAAAGGCGTGCTGTACGTCTACTAGACCACAGACGCAAGGTCGGTATTCTAAATTTATTTTATAGATACTTCCACGGGAGATGCTCAGAAGAACTTGCATCCCTGGTCCCTCTTCCACCCATTCACAATAGAGTCACTCGTTTTACTCAATCTCAACACCCGTTCACAGTAAACCTTTAATATACACGAACCAATCGCTTCTTAAACTCTTTTTTTAACACAGGAGCCCGGCTGTGGAACGATCTTCCGAATTCTGTGTTTCCACCTTCCTACAACCCGGGTCTTTTGTAAAAACTTCAATGACCATACTGACATTTTTATTGTATCTGATTCTATATTCAAAAGGGAAATTGTAAAAAAGATCACAGATACAGCCTCTTAGGACCTGGTTATGGCTATGACTGGAATGCGCTGTTGAGAAAATGATGTTATATAGATGATTTTTAAAGCGTCATTCTTGTGAATTCAAAATTAATCTTTATACTTCATAATATGTTTATTCCATATTTGTAGAATTTTTTATTTTGTTACTTTGATCATTATTTTAATCTCTAAGCACGTTTATTTGTCCTTTGTAGCTTCTGTATGGGAAATAATATGTATCTTCTTCTTTTTTGCCCTTTTCCCGTCTTAGTCGGGGTCGGCTCTCCTGCCCCCCTAGACAACATGCCATTTAAGCTAAGTATTATCTCTTAGACAATGCTTAGCTTAAATGGCATGTTGTTTAGGGGGGCTGATACGTAATCGCCAGAACACTCATTCCTGGGTTGTCAAGGTATCGATGCTGTCCCCCTGAAGTTCCTTTTGAATGCTAGACCACCGAGTTGCTATAGTTGGTATGTCAAGGCTCTTTTTAACGACGTGATTTTCTTCCCTACGTATAACATGACCATACCAATGCAGCCTTGTTTCTTTTAGTTTGTCCGCTATAGGTGCCACTTTAAAACTTCCTCGAATATAGGTGTTTCTGATTTTATCACTTCTTGTTACGCCGCCGCGCCGGCCCGTCTAAGCATTTTCATTTCGGCCGTGTGGAGTTTTTGTTGGTGGCATTTCTTGGTGGTCCAGCACTCAGCTCCATACAACATCGCCGGTCTGACAGCGGTCTTATATACTTGTTTTTTTGTTCCATTAAATTTAATTATTTACGCGTTTCGTGCAGGAGACATCGTCAGAAACTCTACTAGACTGAAACCAGTGGTTGTATACAGAATTTACATGTCAGTACATGTCACTGACATGTTATTTTTTTATAACCACAAGTCTTGTAGAGTATTATTCTGACGATGTCTCTTGCACGAAACGCGTCAATATACAATTAAATTTAACAGAACAAAAATAGAACAAGTATTTTTTATTTTATATTTATAATATATCTATCTACAAACATTGGAGTTCTATCAAGAATCGTCGATCGACAAATTAAACATAGTTAAAAATATATGTCTTTGATTGTTATTTTTCTTTTTATAAATAAATAAACATCTATAGGTACTAATTCCTGTATGAAATAGTCTCTTTCTGCAGTGCGGAATTCACTTTGGTGCTTTACATAATATAGATATACTTTCAATGTCTACGTTTGGTCTATATGTATGTATGTATGGTATGCACGTTGAGGTTTGCCGAAGGTCTGAAATATTTACATATTGTACAATTCCACATTTAATTTTAACACTTTTTCTTTGTGGCCACGGCTACTAGAAATGTTCTCTTTTCAAAGGAAACTCTTTCGAGGTATTATTGTTTTTTGCTCGATTTTTAACTGGTAAAACTGTTTTATGTAGTTGTATTAAAAATAACCAAAAGAAGATAACGTATAGTACCGATATCATAATAGGTATGACATTATCTTACTTGTCTAGTAGGCTTACTTGTCTCGCTTCATTAAAGTCCATGCATCATCTCATACACGCTCCTAACTCATTCTTACCTTTAAGTCCAAAAATCACATTTATACGATCGTGTCAGATTTTTCTTGACCAACCTTCCATCCAATCCAAGGCATTTATTTATATTCATCTTACTAACGGTATCTCTTTCTATCTATCTCTTTCTATTGATATACTTAACCTCAAAAAACGATTACGTTGTTCAAAAAAGTTATTTGAATTTGCTGATCAATTTCCTATTGTTTTATTTACATAAACAAATAAGATCATTTAGAAGCATAAGATATAAGAAAATGAATATCAAGATAGAACCGAAGGACAGACTCCTCTATCTTGACGTACATTCCTCGTTTCATTGACGTCCATGCATCGTCTCATACACGCGCTGCCATTATTCTTACTTCTAACGACTCCATCTTTCAAAATCCCACCTTTGTGTTCGTGCCAACTTTTCCTCGGCTAATTCATCTCATTTTTTTATTAGTGTTGGTCTGTAATTCAAAAAATATGCCCCATGAGATGACGAGGTCCAACTATCCTTCCATCTCTTGGGAGGTCTTTCGGGCAGACGGCGACCAGAAGGGATTTCATTTGCTGCTATATACAAGACTATCACTGTCCATTCTGACTACGTGGTCCCTCCAATATCATCATCTGCATCTACTCCACCGGACGATTTCCTCTATTTTACATATTCTTCTCATTTCAACATTGCGAATACGATTTCGAAGAGTTTTTCCAGTGATTTTACAAAGAGATGAAGAGACTGGCGGACGAAAGAGATAAGTGGAGGGATCGAGTGTTTGGTGCATACCAATCTTAGGATTGTGACCCAGAAGAAGAAGGCCTTAGGAAATTCATTTTCGTTGTCCTTAGGAGCCCCTTAGTTCGTACAGTGTCTGCTCGCGTTTCTAATCTTCGTTTTTATTTTGTCATCAGCGTTATACTTTATCTTTGTCCGCTTTCTTTCTCTGTAGGCAAACCACCAGATCTGAAAAGCGTCTTGGGGTTTTTACTTATTTTCATCTTACAATATCTATTTCAATCATACGTATATACCAATCTGTAGTATAACGATCGCCTTCTCATTCTTTCTATAGAGATTTAAATCTAATATCCAATTATTAAGAGGATGACTGTCGCCAGCTTACCTATTTTCCATTTGATATTCCATCAATACTACTAATCGAATCATTTTGAAAAAAATAAATAAGATAGTTTGGATACTCATTAAGAAAAATTCGATGTTTCCATTAGTTATGATCCGTATTTATTGCTCTAAAAAATAATTAGCATACCCCGATTTATGACATTTATCTTATATTTCTAATAAACTATAAGGCTTAGAGCAATATAATTTTTTTTTAAATTAAAGAACACAAAAATATCAAGAAAAATTCGATCTGGCGTTGCATGAATGCTTCATGTTCAGTCAATATTTTCAAAAAACATTTATTTTGGAAATTGCGCTGACTAGAAAATTAAAGTCCCGTATGACGGTCATGCAAATATGACACTTATTCTAGCGGTCGTCACAAGGAATACACTCTGTATTCGCCTTCTCATTCTTTCTATAGAGATTTAAATCTAATATCCAATTAGGCTGTGATAAAAGTGTTATTATAAATTTATTATATCGACGATCGATTGGCATCCAAAGATGTGCATAATATCAAAATATCGCCTGTTGGCAAGTCCTGTGCATTCATAAATGCAAATTGAGCGATGCCAAGTGCCAAAATTGTGATCGTACACATTGCCAAGTCGAAACAATGGCCAGATTTCGGTACAACTGCCTCTCTACACGGATTACCTTCGATTGTGACAGCTCGGGCACACAATACAAAATGTATAACTGTTTAATCCGTACTACACGACTTGATTTATTATCCTTCCCCAAGTCGTCCGTTTTTACCAATCCCCTTAGTTCCCGTCTTCCCCCCTCCCGTAACTTTCAGGTAAATGGTGTATTGAGTGGAGCGGATCATCAATACAAAAATAATGTGAAAAGGACGACAACATGTACTTACTCGTTCATCTATCTCCCTTTATCTTTTGCGGCAAACAGATTGCTTCAAGTTGAGCTTTTTGTAGTGTCTATACAGTTTTTATTACGATTATCCATTCGTTCAAAAGAATTTATTTCAATTAATGAATCGACCAAATCGACGTTGCAAACCAGAGGTGGAGCTGGGCAGGGCATATCGCCCGAACCACGGACTCCAGATAGACTAAAAAAGTGCTGGAATGGCGACCTAGAACGGGCAAGAGAAGTGTTGGAAGGCCTCTAACCAGGTGGTCTGACGATATCAGAAGAGTAGTTGGAGGCGGATGGATGCGGTCTTCCCAGGATAGGGAGCCGTGGAAGTCTCAGGGGGAGGCCTATGTCCATTACTGGACGAAAGAGGGCTGACGAATGAAGAAGGAATGAATCGACAGTATTAACCTTAGTACCGTGTGAGAGAATTGTAGGCAGTAGTGAGATGGTGTTTCAAAAAACTCAAATATAGAGGCTTCGCAGCATAAATTCGTTTTTTCAACAACATGCACTTTTTGATATTTGATGTTGAGTACTGTTTCAATTTTCATTCCGAACCATTCCGAAAATATTCAAATACATTTTATTGGTTACCACAAATTTTTGGTGGCACAGTTAGGCGGTGTGCACCAAAAAAATTTGCTTCTGTCGTGTCTATAGCTTATTGATATGAGGTGTCTCCATACCTTAACGAATGCGTTACGGAATATTGCGATTTTTTAACGTTGAATACTTGTACATATTTTTTTTTAATATCGCTTTTCACCGGGTTATAAAGAAGACTTAGATTTAGCAACATAATATTACTTTACAGCCTTATAAATAACATCGTTTTATCCCTAGTAACATATTTCTGAAGATTACAGGTATATCCATACTTAAGACGCAAAGGAAACGAGGAATTACTCGGTTCTTTAATGTTGATCGCCTTTCAAACAAAAACACACAAGTATATTCATATTGGAAATATGTATATTGTTTTTTTTATTGACAAATATTTTTTCAACATATTAATAGAGACGAAGTTGGGATATTGTAGAAGAACCAGGAACTCGAGGCACCTACAGGGCTTACGACCTGTCATCGGCTGGTTTACGTGATCATTTAATGCGCTTGCGCAACGTTCACCAATTATGCCTTCTTATTGATTCCCTTATCGATGCAATTTTTGAAGTTCTACATATTTGAATAGTGTGTAACATTTTACCTGAAAATAATGCATTAGTACTATTGCCATCTATGGAGTAACGCAGAAACCTTTTTGTAACGCCATCTACTGAGAAATTGACAAATAAATTTTTATTTGTAAACAATGTTTGTGATGTGTTAACTTCGGTTCCCTTTTTAGCTACCTGCGCGCACTGAGGAGTGTTTGATTTGCCATAGTTAAGAGTGTATATAACGCTTAATCTTGAGACAGAAAACATGATATATTAAAACCGCCTAATGCACTATGGCCCGAGATTTCAGTTGGCCCTTAAATTGTTGGATTTGGTAATCCAAGTTAAAAGTTTAGGGAAGATTAAATTTCATTCGCGTATTTCAGTGCAAAATGAAACGTCAGTTACGTAATCTTCAACTATAGATATATTTTACGTTTTTCTATGGTTATTGTCTATAACGCCTCTGTCAAAATTGTAATAACCTTAAATGATACGTGACGCGAAGCTGTGACTAAATATTATTTTATTATTATAACAACACATTATTTTATTTGTTTCATTACACAGCATGTTACTTTTTCAATTTTTTATACCGATCGATGTTTTTTTTAATTAAAATCAAACATTGTAGTGAAAAAATGTCATTGAATATGTACTACGTACGTAGTTCTTCAATGCAAAATGTATGTACATTTTACAGATGGATATGGAACTAAGTGATAATGGTAAAATAGTGTCTTATGTAGAAAATTTAAGAATACACATTATATATAGAAACAGGATGGATCAATTTAAAAAGTGGAATGAAAAAACATCGCAAAAATAAAGTTGCGTGCCTGACGTTTCATTATGGCTGACAGTTTATTTCGTTTGTTGTCAGGCAATACATCAAAATTATGTAAAAAAGAAAACATTAAATACATGAACCACTTCTATATCAAGTCTTTTATTTTAACAACAAAAATAAATCATGATTATAATTATTATGCATAGTTATTTGTAGTATAAAATGAAATAAAACATTAAAGCGTGCGGCGATTAGTACGCCACCTGGCGAAAAAGACTAGAAACAATACTTAACTCAAGATTAAGACACGCGATCCGCCAGAATCGTTGAGTTAAATATTTGTCGTTTAGTGACGTATTTAAGGGAAGATTAGGTACTGAAATACGCAATATTTTTGTTAAACTTGAGTTAAACTCCTAAGGGCCGACTGAAATACTGGGCCTATGAAGTTACGTGTTAGTATAACTAACTATCGCGCGCGTTAAAAAGTGTTTATACGTAATTCAAATTAATGGTATCCAAAAAATGATTTTTTTTATTTTAAAAACAAACTAGGGGGCAAGTCTGGTCCAACCGGCGAAATCAAAACCCTCGAGATAACCCATTTCATGATAACCCATTTAATTAGAGTTCTAAATAGCCCACTTTGCCAGTGTGGTAATGAGGATGAGACAATTGATCATGTATTTTTTAACTGTAAAAATAATTCCGCCTTCAAAAATATATACAAACAATTAATTAAAATCACTCACCAATCTCCACTTAATATCCAACATCTTTTGTCTCTTAATAATTCACGTGTACTGTCCGTTATTTCAAAATTCCTTTCATTGAATGACATAAATTTATAATTAAATTAACTTTTCTCCTCTGACATGAAATAATTGGCACATAGCACTCTATAAAGGGTGAATATCCGTAAACAAAAAAAAAAACCCATTTCATGGATATAATTATATGGAGTTCTATAATATCTTTAGATGTCTCTATATGAGAATTATATCCATGATATGGGTAATCACGGGGGTTTTGATTTCGCCGGTTGGACCAGACTTGTCCCCTTGAATTGAAATAAAAAAGTAAACTTTTAACTTTTTAAGAACGTTCCGGCCAAAATAGGTACGTAACTATTCCATTTATTCCAAGTTGATATTTTATAACGCTGAAATAAGACCGTAAATCTAAAATATAAAATTTTAGAACGTTCCTTATTTAGTTACAATAGTTACTGAATACGGGGTAATACTGAACCATAGTGAACTACCTACGTGTTGTTGAAGCAGGTAATAGCACTGAGTTCGTAATTATCCAACGGCATTTTGGGTTCGCGCGCAGGCCTGATCAATCGTAGGCCACGTCCGGTCGCCTTATGACGTTTACATACCATCTCAATCTGTTCTTGAGCAATTTATTGGTGGTTAGAGATTTAGGACTGAATAAAAATATTATAAAAACACTATTTATTTTGAAAAGTTAGGTGTACAATATATTTTATGGTGTTGTCGACTATATGGCATGAGTTTTAATGTAATTTCTATAAATGTACAACCTACACTGGAATAATAAATATTCCCATTGTGTGCCATTTGTAATGTATTTTTAATGATGATGGTGAAATTGAGAAAAAAGCCCTTACGTTTTTGTGAATTAATGTTCTGATGGTAATAATATTTAATTTTTGATTACGACCTGAATCAATCTATAACTTTATTGACTTTAAGTTTTTTTATACACTTTATAAAAAAAACATTATATGGTGTTGCTCGGGAAAGTAAATCTGTAGCAATAAGCTAACCCATCAAGAAAATCGATTTTTGTTATTTTGAACTATTTATTTGTTATGATTAATTCAGAATCATTGATAATTTAAAAAAATATTCAATACAATAAATAAAAATTAACATATACAAGAAATTAAAAAAAAACCTCTCCGTCTCTACCTTCAGTCTTTCTTGTCCCTTCTATCTCATATAATGGAATTTCGGAAGTGGTTTGAAATTAAATTGAATTTAAACTTATTAAGGAGTAGTGTTAGCCACAATCTATTTTTTTTTATTTAAGAGGGCGTATAACGCTAAATCTGGTGACTGAAAACACGATAAATTAAAACCGCCTAATGCACTATGAAGCGTTACTATCGCTTGTGTTAAGACTAGATTTATGCATGATTTAAATAATCGGAAACACAAAATTTGTTTTTTACATGGGGCAAGTCTGGTCAACCGGCGGAATCAAAACCATCCATGTTTACCCATATCATGGATATAATTATCATATGGAATTAATAATAATAATAAGGACAATTCTCTAATTTCTTAAGATGTTTTTCGCCCTCGCGGTAGACCGCCAAAAAGATGGAGGGATAGCTGGGGGTCCACTTCGCAGGAAGAGCAGGCCTCTTAAAAAACAGACCTGAAGGTCTATTCAAAAGAAGAAGAAGAAGAAGAAGTTTTACAGCTTTCTTGTTCCCTTTACTTTTGCTATGAAAATTGCTGTTCCTTTTCTCATCGTGTTTCGAATGTACCCGCCCTATGATGATAAAATAAATAACTAGTAAAAAAAACATGTTCGGGTATTACTTTTTTTCTATAAGTAAAAACATGTATGTATTTAGGCATGAAACTGTATGTATCATTTTTGTTATTATTATTATGTATGCTGTATGTTTTCTGAATAAAAAAAAAAAAAAAATAATTTATATCCATGATATAATTATCAAATGAACTAAACCTCTGTACCAAATATTGGTTAAATAAATAAATAAATATGAGTAAACATGGATGGTTTTGATTCCGCCGGTTGACCAGACTTGCCCCCCTGACATGAATTAAATAAAGCAATATCACTAACAAGCGCCCTTGAGGTGAGTTTTCACGAAAACGGCGCTATATAAATTATCCAACCATATATATAACATTCACTTTAGTTTTATGCACTCTTAAATAAATTATTTATATACGACATAGCGATGGAAAAAATATATTTTAAATATTTTTTAGGGGAATTAATGCTGCATTTTAAAATTGTGTGACAAACATTCACTAGAGAAATATTGAAATGACAAACATTCACTAGAGAAATATTGAAATGACTTATAATATTTTTTTTAGAAACACGCTAGCAATTTTAGATTTTTTTTTTCAAATAGGGGTGTTTAGGTTTATATGCTTCCTTTGGCATGATGTTGTATTGTGTGGCGGTGTATTCATTACGTCAACATCACGCACTGTCCCGTCAGACATTTCGCATTCATAATACTCGCCAACCCAAAACATTTTCAACAACCACGTGGCATACACACGTAGTATAATATACTATGTTGATATTTCTGACTACCTGTTCTTTGTAGTGTTATTCTAGGAAGGTTTACCGCCATTTCGTTGTTATGCCCATGTTATATTATTATTATTATTATTATTCAAGTACCTACCCAACGGATTGTTATATTATAACTTATATGTACAACCCTAGGTCACATTAAAACATACGTATCCAGCAATTATAATTTTAATTTCTTGGGTCAATTTACAAGACAATTTTGTCAACATAATATCTTGTGGCTCACTTCATAGTACATAACATACGTTAATGTCTAGAGAGCTTTACGAATAATAATAAAAAACTTTTTATTATTATTTTAATCTTAATTTTTCCCAACATTATTTCATATTGTTTCTTTGTTAAACGTCCGTGGCTCGAAAGATAAGTGAATTTATCTTTCAGGTACTGAGTACTGACAACATTTTGAAGACTGAACGCCTTTGTTGAGATGCTCCTCGTTTGCATCCAAATAGCATACAGTCAAGCAACATAAGATACTCAAAAGTGGTGTAAACAGAATAGTTTAGTTCATTAGTTAAAATGAGCTGCAAAGTATAAATATATCGGAATTAACAACTGCTTACCTAGCGTTCGACAATCGCAATGAACAACTAAATATGAATGAATGAAAATATATGTAATCCTCCGCGAGCACTGCCCCGTTTTGCTTGAAATCGGCATATTTTTTTTTTATATATAAAAAATGGATATGTCCTTGTTAAACAAGTACATATACATCTTCCTACGTTCCCTAAAATAAGCAAATAAATGCTTGTACGTTCTTCCTACGTTCCCTAAAATAAGCAAATATATTCAGCGTGTACGACTCGTGCGGCAGCGGGCGGTCGCGAGAATTGTATGGATTCTCCAGGCACAAGTAGAGTGTGCCCGAGGAATGAAATATTTCATAGAATCTTGCTTTACAAAACATGTAGGTTTAATAACATTCGCTAGATATACTACAGGCGAAAGACGGCAAACATTTATTAGAAAAATAGTGTGTTTTCAAGATTCAATTACATACATTTTTGAAGGAAGGTTTTGGGAGGGCTGAGCCCGATAGCCCTTTTGGAAGAACGGCCACTGTTCATGATATTCTCTCTCGAATCTCAAATGCCTGTTTTTTGTTATTTTTAATTTTTATTCATCTTTGCATGTCATTTCAAATAATGGTTTTCACAGTGTTTTGTTAAATTAACTCACTGAATACCGTTGGTTAACTGGTCTTGGTCTAGGCAGATCCACGTTTGCAGTATTTCCATTCGAAAAGTTTTCGAGCTTCCTGGTTTTCCATTTCATTGTATATCGTTCCCATTGTTGTATTGTCACAATTTTTATCTGCGATATAACATTTGCACAAATATATTGCATACTTTTTGTCATTGAAATGGTTGTGTATTAAAATTCGCGCTTTTAATTTATTTCAATGAAGATGGTTTAATAATTAAATATATAACGCCATTTTTGTGTACTCAAGGGTGTTTGTTGAATACAATCTTCTGGAAAAAATTAAAATTTGAAGTTGGAGAAATTTTCAGATGCTTCATTATGGCTCGTCTTCTTTACAGACTTACATACATCCCGTCATGCCGTTACCCTAACGGGGTCGGCAGGGTGAACCAAATACAACATTTTTCTATCTTGACACACATTCATCGCCTCGTCAACAATCATACACCGTCTTATACATACATGTTCGTCTGTTGTACACGCTTTTTCACATGGTCTTGCCTTCTTTTTCTTGGGCGCCCCCGACCTTTTATTCCATTCCTGTCAGCTTTGTATGTTTTATTCGTCAGGCGTACTTCATTCATTCTTCCCAAGTGGCCAAACCATCTCAATGTGTTAACTTTCACACTGTTAACTAATTATTTCATTCCTACCTTATGTCTTCATTTCGCACCCTGTCATACATCGTTCTTTTACAAAATCTCATTTCAACTGCATTTATTTTGCTTTCGTGGGATTTCTACCATGTCCGGGTTTCACTTGCATATGTCAGGGTTGGCACTACGACTGTTTTATGAATGACAAAATAAAGAGAATATTATATATTAAAATCTGCATCAATAAACACAATAAGTTGCATTTCGTAAGCGCTGTTTACATTTGCTAATTAATGTGACTATTTGAAAAAGAGTAAGAGTAGTTACCTATACATATACTGTAGGTAGTATACAGTAGACTATGTAGGTACCTATGTGTATATTATATTATATTGTTACATGATCCGTACTAGTTTCACTTTGTTTCCTGTCAGACTGAATCCATAATTGATGTTGTATTTACATAAATACCACGCACTATCTGCTTCAGACACTTGATTAGGTGCCAATTCTCATAGAAACTGTCGCATCCATCATTTCGCTAACTCTGACACCGTGTTATCATGCTATTCATTAATTATGCTAATTTATTAGACGCAGCCAACTATACATCTTATTTTATATGTATTAGGTATTATCATTTTACTTTTAGAAATACATCTTTGATTAAAACGCTTGAATAAACATAATAAACGTATATACGTGAAATAGCCGCTTGAATAATTAAATTATAACCTTAGCACCTTCAAGTGTTTGATACAAGCAAGTCAACAAACATTATGAGATGTTTTCCCTTCTACATTATATATGTACATATAGTGGATTGATTCTTAATAATAGTTTTTCTGAAGTATTTTTTAAACAATACACTACACTGTGAATGTTATTTATTTGGATTAGTAAACAGTCATGTTAATAATTACATACAATACACAAACGATTTACAGAAATGAGACCAATTACATATTAATCACAAAAAGTACAGAAAAATGACAGTTACAAAAAATAGAATAAAAAAAAGCATTTCAAATATTGTAATAAGTATGTATATCTGTGGGAAGGATGTGGATGATTAGGATGGGTTATAAGGAATGAAGTAAACATATTTATTCAACTATCGTTGTAGGCGAATCCAACCTTTTATATAGTTCAATTCTGTATCGTTATAGTAACCTTATTTAAGTTTAATTCTTAGTGGGGCGACTGCTGCCAATGTACCTATTTATTCAATTTGATATTACATCATTACTACAAAACGAATCATTTTGAAAAAAAAAATAACTAAGTTTGGATATTAATAAAGAAAAATATACCTTAACTTTTTAATTATGATCTGTATATATTCTTGTAGAAAAATAATAAGCTTTCCCCGATTTTTGACATTTTTCTTTTATTTATAAAAAAAACTGTAAGGTGAAAACTGTAAGCAACATACATTTTTTTTTAATTAAAGAAGTAAGTACTAAATATCTGAAAAAAATATGTTGCATTTATGCATCAGGGTAAGTAAATAAACAATAAAAAACGTTTAATCGCAACGGCACTGAATGGAAAATAAATGTTTTTTTTTGGGTTTTTTTACTAAACCTGAAGCATTAATGCAACGTCACGATATATTTTTCCAGATATTTTTGTCTTCTTTAATTAAAAAAAATATATACTACTCTACGCCTTATAGTTTATTAAAAATATAAGATAAACGTTTAAAATCGGGGTATGCCATTATTTTTCTACAAGAATTTTTACAGAACATTATCAAAAAGTTGATAATTTTTTCTTTATTATTATTCAAACTATCTAAATTACTTTTTTCAAAACGATTTGAATAGATTTAATTATGGTATATCAAATTGAAAAAAAGGTACATTGGCTGCAGTCGCTCCCTTAAAGGTTAATTGAATTAATTATGATTTAATTAGCTACATTACATATTATGTAGTAAACACCTGTTATTGGATCATTGGAACTACTATGCTCCTTGCTCTTTCTAACTGTCTATATGTTTATGTGTATTCCCATGTACTATTGGTGTTTCTTTTAATAATTAATAAATAAATTATTTGAATGTACCTACAGTTTCAATTATTTCGAAATCTACACCATCTAATTAGTATAAATCGATATTCATCTCGAAAAATCAAAAAAGAACAAGAAGAAGGTTAAGAACAGACTTCTTATATCTCAAAATGTAGCAAATTAGAACTACATATACCGCTTATTTTGTAAAATTTCGTTTTAATCACTGTCGATATATTGGATTTCTCGTAGTATTTTGAAATAAAAAAATGCAATCGGTTCGTCGCCATAAACGAACATTTTTTTCTCACGCAATTTATTTAACTCAATCGAAAAAAGAAATACATTTTTTTCTGATACTAAAAATAGTTTCCGCACGGTGAATTGTCCATACGGTCAATTGTCCGTACGGTCAACTGTTCCCACGGTTAATTGTCATCGCGGCCAACTGTCCTCACGGTCAATTGTCCGTACGATAAATTGTCCATACGGTAAATTCTCCCCACGGTAAATTGTCCTCACGGTAAATTGTCAATACGGTAAAAAGGGCGTACGGTCAATTGTCCACGGTCGATCGGCTACTACGGTAAATTGTCCGGGAATCACCAACATCCAATATTGCTAAATTTTCAATGCACATTTGCTTTCGATGACAATATATACAAAAAAAATGAGGAGTGTGGCCAACACTGAACTCTTTACAACGTTTATATTCAAATTTAAAACTATTTTTCATATCTAATTCTTCTTCTCCTTCTTTCATGTCACCTTGTCAACCTTTGGGTCAGTTTTAAGTCTATTTATTAGTCTGGTTGTACAGAAATATTATAAACTATAGTCTGTTTCTGGAGAGAATGACCAGTTTTGAGACTTTCTTTAGGCAGGTACTGCCTGAATAAACGGTCGAGTAATCACAGGGGTCAGTCATTCGTCCTATGCATCTATTTGAAATGATGATGATTTGATTAAATTGTTGTGAGGTGAGAATAAGACCGTCAAATAGGCAAGAAAGGGCAAATATCTGGTCATTCTTTCCAGAAACAGACTATATATGTACACTTATGTATATATGAATAACTGATAAAAGCATGTTGTGAAATAAAAATCTAACAAACATAGCAGGCAGTTTCCGACCAAATGTCAGATTGCCCTGACCTTCGGCCGAAGCTAAAGTCAAATGTTTGATTTTTCTAAGAAATTTTATAAGTATACTATATATGTACTTACTTTATGTGATCGGCTGGTTCAAACCCTGTATACTGTATAATACCTGAAGACGCAAACATGAAGTTATAAAATAAAGAGTAATAGTGGACTGTATTTGTAGGGGTGATTTAGTTGCAATCACTGCAAGGCAAAGGAAGGATATATAATATTTGGAACACTCACTTACTTGAATTATTCCTGGTCACAACTTGTCACTTTAATCACACACACACACACACACACACACACACACACACACACACACACACACACACACACACACACACACACACACACACACACACACACACACACACACCACACACACACACACACACACACACACACACACAAACAATTTTGATACATTAAGTAAGTGAGTTTAGAGGAGCGGTAAAACGGTTGAGATGCGGATTGTCTTAGCAGGACGCGGTATGAAAGTAGACAGAATTTTGGATGTGGGGCCGGCAATGATTGCAACAATTATTATATTTCACTTCATATAAAAAAAATACAACAATTATTACAACGACATATTGGCGCCAACAATACCTATCGATGCAAGCTGTGTATGCAGTAGCAGTTATAAATTTAGTACTATCAAAGAGTTATCAATTATTATACTCTTGGGATATAATTAGGAGTAGTGAATTCGCAATAGGTAATGTTACTTTTTTATTGCAGATTATCAACTAGTATCATGCTGAGATTGTATTCTGAAAGTTTCGATTATTTTCAAATTTTGCATATCTAATACTCGCTTAGACCCTATGGAAGGATATCTGAATACTGTCAAATATTTCAAAGTGACCCCAAGCTCAGGAAATTTTAAGTTTGCTATTTTTATTTTCAAACTGCTAAAAAAACACGTCACTTGCATAAAACGGCATTGAATAATTATTCAGTTTTCATAGTGTAATATTTAAATAAAAAATAATTCAACAAACTCATTTCTTATAATTTTCCATACAAAATTTGAATACAAACATTGTCGAGTGACACTGTAGTGAGGAGTAAATTGTTGGCCAGAACCCACTCGTTTTTATATTTTTGAGTTAATTTTCAATTGCTATTTCAGTCGAATCTGTGAGACGTTAAATATCTTAAGTTTTTCAGAATGTGGCCAACTTGTAATTGGGTGCGTCTATAGTTGGTTGTGTCGACAAGTTACATATAACAATTGTATGTGTATGATGCGTGTGTGTTCATAATAGTAATAATATTATAATATGGAACAAAACATAAATTTGAACCTTATCTTGATTCATTTCTATTGCCAACTTTTCTATTTTTACTTACGAATGAAAGCAAATTAGTTCTCGCTTTCATAATATTTTGTTTTGTCGATGTATTTCATTCGGTAAATAATCGTTACCATTTGTCACAAACCATTTCATTTCATTCCCCCATTCCTTTTTTTCTCCTTCATATAATCTTGATAGTAATAATAATTTATTAGGTGCCATTTTGTGATACAAGATCATTCCAAGGGCGAATGGTAAACCGCCTTATTTACTTATTTATTTATTTAAATCTTCTTGTACATACAATTAGTACACTGGCAGGCTTATTGCCTAATTTGCAATTTCTTCCAACCAACCAGAGTAATTGTTAAATTTACAAAACAATGTGTACTATGAAAATAAGTTAATACCATTAGGTACATATTAAATAAATATAGGAGAAAAAAGGTTAAAAAAAATAAAGAAGATAGCATATAAGAACAATTCATAGCATTGATTGGAAAACTAAAGGAAGAGGAGAGGAAGATGTAATCAGGTGTTGTCAGATAAATATTTTTGCTTTAGCCTTTTCTTGAAGATGTTTAGTGAGATAGACGACGTAATATCAGAACTTAGGCTATTCCATAGTATAACTGAATGTAGTTCAAATGAAGAGCTAAAAATTCAGAACTATGAATAGGGATAGATAGTAAAGTACGTTCAGCAGGTATTATAATATGGAACAAAATTATTGACTGTAAAAAAAATATCATCAAAATTATTATCTTATTGGCTGTATACAATTCTTAACCGGGCTACAGATATTTAGTAAACATGGTAAAAAACGAGTAGATTGTGGCCAACGCTATACTCCTCACTTTCAAGTCATTGCGCAAAGTATTCAAAATATGGATGAAAAATTTTCAGCATTTTCGTGAAATGAGTTTTTCAAATTATTTTTTATTTAAATATTTTATTATGAAAACTTGATAATACTTCGATATCATTATATGAAAGTGATGTGTCTTTTTAGCAATTTGAAAATGAAATATAAAATTTGTAAGATTCCTGAGCTTGGAGTCACCGAAAAATATTTGACAGTTCAAAAAATTGAGAATCAAATGGGGTCTAATCGAGTAATGGATTCACATATTTACAAAATTTGAAAAGAATCGAATAAGTACTTTAGTTTATAATCGATAAAGTAGAATAAACATTCCGTACATAGCACAGCAATTACTACACAGCACACTCACAGATACATTTTGATTAAACTTTCAGAACACAATCTCAGCATGATACTAGTTGATAATCTGCAATAAAAGAAATAACCTTAAAAATAGCAAATACATAAATCGTCACTATATAACCTTTAAGGCAGTGAGGAGTAAAAATATGTGACATCATATTTCTAGAAGTGAAGGTGATATATATTTCAAGAAAGAATTTTTTATAGAGATCCCGAAGAAAAATGTGGGATATATAATCCCATTTCCTGGTAACGTCACCGAATATTTTAAGGAAAATTCTCATGGATTTAGCAAAAATCTCAACATAAATATGATTATTCATAGCATAAAGTTTATAAAAATCAATTATCATGAGATCTCTTCAAAATATCAAAAAATTACTCGACTTATTGCTACTCTTCTTTGACAAAAAAGTGGTGCACGAAATGATTGGACAAATTCAAATATATGTTATTTTAAAAACTGTCTACTGCTACTTCGTAACCGTAGGTGATATGATGACAAATGTGTGAATTTGCTGAGAGTGGAATATATCAAATACTTGGGAATCACAATAGACTCTCATATTAAATGGAAGCAACATATAAACATTACGACTAAAAGAATTCGCAAACTAATTTACATTTTTCTAAAATTAAGGAATAAACTGTCATTGAATTTTCTAAAAACTTTGTATTATGCATTTACCCAGTCAATAATAGAATATGGAATCTTAGCATGGGGTGCAGCATTTAAAACCAACATTAAACCTGTTAAAACTGCTCAAAATTTAATCATAAAAGTTATTAAAAAAAAACCAAGAGACTACCCAACACAGCAACTATATAAAGAATTTGGAGTTTTAAAACTGATAGCATATTATTTAAAAGAAGTGCAGTATTTCAAACATACAAAAATATTATTGATAACAACGATAATATAGAAATAATAAGCTCCCGTCCTCGCTCAGAGGGACAAATTAAGGTTCCAAAATACAATAAATCAACCATGCAGCATCACTATTCTTACCTAGGAATAAACTGTTATAATAAACTTTCTTTAGATATAAGAAAAATTCAACCTTTTATAAAATTTAAAAAAGTGTACAATAATTTTATTTTCTCAAATCAATGTTAAACAATTATGTATCTAATATAATATCTTTAATGTACCTATTATAGACTTCAAATAATTGCTACGCTCTTCCTCCGCTGAACACGAGATTTACTCTTTCAGTGGAGTAATACGTAGGTACCTAAAATATAAATGTATTAATTATAAGAAATATTATATACCTTTTATAACAAAATATTATTTGCAATAAATAAATCTAATAAAAAAATAATAATGATTTTAAGTTTATAACGCATATCAATCATATTGTGAGAAATAGAGAACCATTGCCCTGAAAAATGATTTTTGTTATGTAGGAATGACATTACAATTGACCGGTAAGGGTTATATAATTGTTACTTTGTGATCTCATAGTAAGATGTCTTCCTGATAGCATATTCTCAGGAACGGTTCTTATGGAATGTAATGTGAAATTAAGTCGTCGTTTATAGCCTTTAATACCATCAAGGAAATCTCATAATCATCTCGATCTGGTCACTTCAACGAGTGTAGTTTTAATTTTTCTCGGAGGCTCACGCCTAGCGTTTACCTTTTCATGGACCGCTGTGTCAGCGCCCTCTGGATTTGGTGTTTTTGTTAGATCATGCCGTAATGTATAGCACCTATACTGTAATTAATGCATATAAATGGGGGGGGCGTCTATTTAAAGAGTGAAATCAAAATCCTCATGATTACCCATATGTAATCATCTTAGTTCTATGATATTTTAAGATATTTCATATATATTCGTCCTTTTCCTCATGACACCGCCTCCATGCCAATCTGTTTTGATATTCTAGAAATAGACCTCTTATGGATAACAACTTAAAATTAATCATTCAATCAATCCTCCCAACTTAAAAAAACCTTCAAGTTATTAAAATTAATCTTGCATCTAGTACCTACTGTTAATCCTGTAAAATTGCATTTTATAAATTGTAAATGAAGTGATTGTTTTAAATAAAAATTTAATTAAAATAAATTCTTTGGAATAAGAGATAATTTCACATACCTGTCTAGAGGAATCCAGGGCCTTGGCTGTATGCATTTGTGTTTGGTTATTTCATGAAATTCCTCCAATAATTTCACTGAACGATCATTGGCCGGATGTTCTCCATGAGAAGTAGATAATGTAATACAGCAATTCGCTATTTGATTCCAAATCCTTTGAATCCACCGCATCAATAATTTCTTTTCGAGCGGTTCTGCTCAAAATAGATTTATCAATTCAAATACTTACTTATCGATTCGAGGTTAGTATTGATTGGATAATTGTCGCCATATAAACTGATTCATTTCCAATATACAATACAGGCAAACATACAATTACTGTTAAGTATATTTTTATGTATTTTTTGTTGTTATATCATTGTTTATTGATTCATCTGTGGACAAACGTTATAGCTCTGGTTTTTGTTTATTTCATATTGTTTTCATGTCTTTTATATATTTTATTAGACATTTTGTCCCTTAAATATATAAAATAAACCATACTCTTAGGCTAGCAAAAGCCTTTGGCATCTATTCGTTCTTTTAATTATAGCCTTCAATAACCCCCTTCCCAAACCATCGTGCCCTTTCCCTATTTGAGGTTGGCAGAGAGAAACGAACGCCAGACTCCTCTATTGTCATACATTTCTCGCTTCGTTCACGTCCATACATCTTCTTATACATGTTCTTCTGTTATTCTTACTTATAACGACTCCATCTTTAAAAATTCTATTTATGTGATCGTGTCAAATTTTCCTTAGCCGACCTCTACTTTTCGTTCCTCTTTTATCAACCTTGTATACTTTTTTGTCAGACGGTCATCACTCATACTTTCTATGTTGCCAAACCACCTTGGAGCATTTATCTTTCTTACGATATTTCTTTCAATCACACTTTCTCGTCTTATATCCACATTTATTATTCTATCATACAGTAAACAAACTAAAGAAAAGATTTTCTAGGTACTTAAATAATACACACGAATATACATATATGCATACATACCATCACTCCATATCCCTCACGGGGTAGGCAGACAGAACCGAACGCCACATATTTCTATCTTGATATACATTCATAGCCTCATCTACATTCATACATCGTCTTATACATGTTTGTCCGTTGTTCACGCTTCTGACATTTCCTTCTTTCAAAATATCGTTTACATGGACGTGCCACCCTTTCCTTGGGCGGCCCCGACCTCTCATTCCATTCCTGTCCGCAATGAATATATTCTTCGTCAGGCGTTCCTCATTCATTCTCCCCATGTGGCCAAACCATCTCAATGTGTTCACTTTCATTCTATTAATAATATCTTTCTTTATCCTACATTCTTTCCTTATGTCCTCTGACCCTGTCATACATCGTTCTTTTACAGATTCTTCATAGCGTAGGTACCTAATCTAAATATACCATGATTAAATTATCATTACTGTATTTATAATTTCATTTATTTATTTGTGTTTATAACAGCGTGTGTTTTACACTCGTTTCGAATACATAGTTGTTGTTATTGATAAAGTAATAGTATAATGTGATTAACACCCAATGTTCAAACGGTATTTCTGCTAATTACTTTCCAAATGAGTACCTATCACATCGTGTGTCAAATGTCAAGGGTTGTCACAGTAAAATGAATTAAAATAATTTATTTATTCTGCTGTGTCGATGGTTATATAATAAAAATCTATACACAC
Organism: Molanna angustata; assembly: GCA_963576475.1. Lineage (NCBI taxonomy): Eukaryota > Metazoa > Arthropoda > Insecta > Trichoptera > Molannidae > Molanna > Molanna angustata. The sequence continues at coordinate 7,275,918 of OY754966.1, read as the reverse complement.
AGATTTACTTCTATATTTTTTTTTAGTTTGTTAAAACGCCTGTTGAAAACGGTCGTTCTGTTTGAAACGAAAATTACTCTACATGATTCTAAAAAAATGTTAGTTAAAAATACGCTTACAAATTGTAATACAACTCTTATCTCGCAATTGTTGCATAGTATATTAACCGTGTACCAAATGTAAAATAAATAAATAAATAAAAAAAAAGTAAGTACATAAATTGTCTGTGACGAAGAGTTTTAATATATAAATTGTGTGTGGTGAAGAGTAATAATATATAAATTGTGTGTGGTGAAGAGTAATAATATATAAATTGTGTGTGATGAAAAGTATAAATACTTAAATTGTGTGTAATGCAGTACATAAATTGTGTCAGATTAAGAGTAGTACCTAATACATAAATTGTGTGTGGTAAAGAGTAATAATACATAATTTGTGTGTAGTGATGAATAATAATGCATAAATTGTGTGTGACGAAGAGTTGATACAAAAATTGTTTGTGATGGAGAGCTAAAATACATAAATTGTGTGTAATGCAATACATAAATTGTGTCTGATTAAGAGTAGTACCTAATACATAAATTGTGTGTGATGAAGAGTAATAATATATAAATTATAATAATAATAATGAATACCTCCTTGCACCCTGTGCAAGTGGCTAGTTTATTGCCGAATGGCAATTTCTTCTAACTAATCAGTTTTTCCAGACTAGGGAAGCAATATCTGCGTGAGAAATAAATTTATATAAATTTCTCCTCTGTTGAGAATCGAACCCAAGACGCCCGCACCTAAACCGAACGGCTTTCCAACTGTGCCACGACGGTTGGCCGTGTGTAGTGAAGAATAATAATACATAAATTGTGTGTGATGAAGAATAATAATACATAAATTGTGTGTGATGAAGAGTAATAATACATAAATTGTGTGTGGTGAAGAGTAATAATACATAAATTGTGTGTGATGACCCTGCAATGTAATTTAATTGTTTAATCATCAATTATGTCAAGACCCCGTAAGAGTGAATTCACATTAAGTATGTCATTAAGTATTTTTTTAATATATATTTACAATCTGATTCTCCGACAATAGTTATAAAAAGTTTTATAGTCTGGCAACAATACTCGACTAGATTTTCATTGTACTTGCTTATATTTATCATTATTTATATTCACAAGGCATTGCAGCTTTAGTGACGATGACCGTCTGCAACAATATAATTTATCTTCTGTTCATTAGTGATGAGCAAATGCAAGACCGGCCTGGTATGAGTTTTTAATAGTCTTGGTCTTGTAACTTCTGTTACCAGTTATGTTTTTTTACAATAGGAAGGTTTTGCTACATCAGTTATATGACCCGGTATAAAATACATGGTTTTCATATGGTGTGTCATTGGGTGTCGTATATCAGGCCTGCGCGCGAACCCAAAATGCCGTTGGATAATTTCGAACTCAGTGGTATTACCTGCTTCAACAACACGTAGTTCACTATGGTTCAGTATTACCCCGTATTCAGTAACTATTGTAACTAAATTATGAACGTTCTAAAATTGTATATTTTAGTTTTACGGTCTTATTTCAGCGTTATAAAATATCAACTTGGACTAAATGGAATAGGAACGTACCTATATTGGCCGGAACGTTCTTAAAAGTTACTGAATTAGACGTATTTCAAATAATTATGAACATGATGAAAATTTCAAAATTGCCGTTTGGCAATAAACTCGCAACTTGCGCGGGGTGCAATGAAGTGTTTATTATTATTATTATTATTGCAAAAATGTTGATCTCGGTTATGATCCGGTAATTTCCTTCACAACGGAGCGCACTCAAGTTGTGAGGCTAAGAGTTTGTGTGTCTGTGTCGTTGTGTGTAGTTGTTTAAAGTGGTATCTGTAGAAATTTTCTGACTATCGTGCATGTGTTGATTATTGTAGTTTTTTGTATGTTAGTGATGACGTATGGGGATAACTTTAGTATGTCTATATTTTTTTGGAGTGTTTTTGGTATGATGCCTGTAGACGATAATATTATTGGGACTATTGTTACTTTTTCTTGTTTCCACTGTGATTTTATCTGTTCTGCTAACGGTATGTATTTATCTATTTTTTCTAAATGTTTCTTTTGTAGATTTGCTGTATTTGGTATCGATATTTCTATTAGATATGTGTGTTTATGTATTTTGTCGATTAATGTAATGTCTGGTCGGTTATGCAGGTTTGTTCTGTCTGTGATTATGTCTCTATTCCAGTATAGTTTGTAGCTATCATTTTCTGTTACAGCTGGGGGTGTGTATTGATACCACTTGGGGTGTGTTTCGATAAGTTTATGTTTGTGGGCTAGTTCCAAGTATATGTGTTTGCAGATGTTATCGTGTTATTTTAATATTATTATTATTATTATTTTCGAGTGTCCCGTAACGTCAGAGTCGGGTAATATAAAATATAACTGGCAAAAATAACATCTTACATATTATAGTTCAGTTATGAGATTCACTATCCATTCTGAGTGTAGTGCCTTTTTAGGCTAGACGAGACTAGGGTGTGGTTATACACACATGTGTCGTGCTTCCTTTCATAAGGTTATGCACACCCGCACATCTGTTGCTGGTTACCTCACATTGTAGGATATGCCGTGGTGGTATGTGTAGTTTTATTAACTTGGTATAAAATTTCATCAAAAATGTTTCGTTGTGATAATCGAATAAAGTAAGTAATACTGTCGAACTAACGTTTGTCTGTAGGTATTAATAATTCAAATAGTCAATTATGAATGGATCGTTCATTATTAAGTAATGGTGACTTTCGTTCAAAGTAACGAATCGTTCGGTGTAATACCGCTTATTACAATTTATATCTATTTTATTTTGACGGTGAAACAAAACAGGTATAAAGAAAACGAGTGGGTTGTGGTAAACTCTAAACTTCTCACTAACAATTAACTCTATAAATTATTCAAAATTTGTAAGGGAAATATTCAACATTTTCATGAAATGAGTTTGTTAAATTATTTTTTTATTTATATATTTTATTGTGAAAACTTGATAATTCTTCAATGCCATTTTATGAAAGTTATGTGCTTTTTTACCAATTTGAAAATAAAAATTTCCAAATTCAACTTCGCTTTGAAATATTTGACAGTTAAAAATTGAGAAGCACTATTTAGATATCCTTCAAAATTAAATGGGGTCTAAGTGAGTATGAGGTATACAAATGGCAAAATTTGAAAAGAATCGAATGCGTACTTTCGTATCGATATCGATATAGTAAAATAAATACGCCGTAAATAGTACACAGCACACACCCACAGATACACTGTAATGAAACATTCAGAATAAAATCTTAGCATGATATTAGTTGATAATATGCAATAAAAAAAATAGCATTATAAATTTCGAAATAATAATTCTCCACTATATCCTCTTGGGTAAGTGAGGAGTAAAAAGAAAAAGTGTGTAAACATGAAATGAGGTATATAAAAATCCGTACTCCCAATAATATTGTTTTGCAAATAATCGAACTGATAAAAGAAAATACATACCTAGTACCTAACAATAAAATTAAATTTGTATAGAAAAGTGCATAAAATCGAAGTGAATGACTAATATTTTTTTTCAATTCATGTCAGTTTTGTTCTTAAAATGCAAAAAATCAACAAATTAGGGGTTTCCCGATATTTTGAATCACATATAAACCATTTTTAACGCAAGCGACAGTTACCCTTACTAACGCGTAACTTCATAATGCTTTAGGCGGTTTTAGTATATCATGTTTTCAGTTACTAGATAGTCACTATGAATTCGTTATATGTCCTCTTTATTACGAACCAGTCGTTCACAGCAGTCTAAATTTTGTGATTCCACCTTCTTCCAACCCAATGGGGCAAGTCTGGTCCGACCGGCGAAATCAAAATCCTCGTGATTACCTATATCATGGATATAATTATCATATGGAGTTCTATGACATCTAAAGATATTATAGAACTCCATATGATAATTATATCCATGATATGGGTAATCGTGAGGGTTTTTAATCCGGTCGGACCAGACTTGCCCCCCTGGTCTTTTTAAAATCCGAATTGATATTTTAAGTAAATTCGTGGTAAGAATCGCATGAATTAAGAATATAACGCATATTGGTATTCATAATTTCGACCGCCTATTATGAACGAAACGTCGAAATTTGCAAAAGTGAAGACGGATCGTGTGAGATTGTGGTACGGAGGATGGGATGAAACGGCGCTAGTGGTGGTAGTGACGAAAGTGGTGGCACCGACGTCGGTTTGGCCGCAGTGAGGCGATGCGCGGATGCAGGGGGCGCGAGCGCCGCGCTAGCACCGAGGCCGCAGTGCCGGTCGCGCTGGATGAGCACGAGGGCGGACCCTCGGGCAACAGGCCGCACAGCTGGCACAACACCCCGAGACGGATGAGAAGACCGGGACCGGCCAACATGGACGGGACCTGCTCTGCCCGTCAGTATTTTATATTATACCATTTAATTTGACATACAAGAATTTATTTTTTACTCCTCACTACCCCCTGGGGATATAGTGGGATGTTATGAATTCGTTATTTTGTAAGGTTATATCATGCTGAGATTGTATTCTGAAAGTTTCATCACAATGTATCTGTGTGTATGTGCTGTGTGCTATGTACGGCGTGTTTATTTTACTTTATCACACCAAGATAATTGAAAAAAATAACATCATAGCAAAAATAGGATTGGAAAGGAACAAGAAGAGGAAATCGGGATCAGGTGTTTAGGGATAAATATTCCTTCTTTAGTAAATATTACGTAGCAAAAGAAAAAAGAAAGGAAAAGGAGAGGGATCAGGTATTTTCGGAGAGGTATCCCTGCTATAGTCTTATTAAATGGAAAGTGACTTTGACGAAGTTATATCAGGACTCAAATTATTCCAGAGTCTTGCTGAACGTACTTCAAAGGAAGAGCTGAAAAATTCAGTGTTGTGAATGGTGATAGTTAATGTAGTACGTTCAGCAGATCGAAGCCATAGGCCGTAATTAGATAAATAGATGAATTTGGTTTTAAGGTACTGCTGTGAATTAGGATTAAAGAGCGTATTATGTAGAAGTGACAAAATATGTATTTTTTCAATAATGGAATTTTACAAATTGAAAGTCGTCACAATTGTTGTATTAGAGACTGCGTATTTAAATGAAGAAAAAAATATAACAAGTAACACAATATGGTACTGAGTATATTGTGAAGGTGTTGAAAATAATACAAGATGTATGATATTGAAAGAGCGTGTTAAATACGTGGACGAGACTCGGAATACGGGCGGGGTAATGTTAGGCTAGGCTTGGACACACATCAGTGGAGTTTCCAGGGCCCATAGGTCCTGCGGGACCGCTGAGCCGGGGGTCTGTGTCACACCCGACAATATCGTGGCCGACAACGGACAATAATGGGAAGCCTCTTTCGTTTTGTCCGCCAGCTGAGGGGTCATTATCGAAATTCCCGCGTGTCCCCTTGACAAAAATTACATCTTCACATTCTCTACGTGGCTGAGAGGCGACCCAGCTGAGCTAGTGGAGGGTTTCAACGAAGGCTGTTCGACTGTACTATATTGAAGAGCCAATATTTTTTTGTGTTGAAATAAATATAAATATTTTACTACTAAGAATGAATGAATAATGAATTTTCGAAATGTGTGTATTTTTTTATAATCGTTAGTTAATTAATTTTTTAAGATAATGTGATTTGTTTTATAGATTCTGTGAAGTATTTTTAATGTGTAAACAAAAAGTTGCTGCTTTCCTAAATACAAACATCTAGCATAAATTAGGAAAAGAAACTTTAATATTTTATTTTATTTTATTTTATTTTATTTTATTTTATTTTATTTTATTTTATTTTATTTTATTTTATTTTATTTTATTTTATTTTATTTTATTTTATTTTATTTTATTTTATTTTATTTTATTTTATTTTATTTTATTTTATTTTATTTTATTTTATTTTATTTTATTGTATTTTATTTTATTTTATTTTATATTATTTTATATTATTTTATTTTATTTTATTTTATTTTATTTTATTTTATTTTATTTTATTTTATTTTATTTTATTTTATTTTATTTTATTTTATTTTATTTTATTTTATTTTATTTTATTTCATTTTATTTTATTTTATATTATTTTATATTATTTTATTTTATTTTATTTTATTTTATTATTAAATTTAATTCTACTTAATATTATACACATTGTTTATTTTTAGTGAATAAAGGTTGAATTATACATTTTTTAATGGTTCGGATTTTCTTATATTTAAGAATAGTGATGCTGCATTTAGGAACTGCGATTTTTACCTCTGAACGTGAACGAGAACCGAAAAAATTTATATGTTCATTATTGCTGATAATATTTTTATAGGTTTGTAAAAATGCAGTTCTTTCAAAAATGCTCTTCATATTTAAGATTCCGAATTCTTCATACAGTTTTTGTGTTGGATAGATGAATCAAAACTATGCAGTGAGTAAATGATAAAGACAAAACTCTTGTAATATGATACCCGTTGAATATGTGATGAAATAATTTGGTCTGAATAACAAAACCGGAAAAAAATGTGCATTACTTCGGGTGGGGCTGGAACCCAATACGGAGCAATACGAAGAATCGCGAAATTCCCAGAATTTCGGCGGCACAGACTCGAAAAGACGATGATGTCAAATAAAAAAACGAGTACAAGACGCGAGTAGTTTGACTGAAGCATATTCTCTTCCCAAAATGGCCAGGTTAAGATATAATCGACAGCTTCGGAGCCATACGAGAACAATTATTGTCAACTGCAGCACTGCACCCGTATCACTGGAGTGTTAACAGAATTCTGGTTTTAAAACCTTTTTTTATTTGCCAGATTGTATTTGTTCGCGAAATTGCCCTATCATTTTTGCATTATCCCTATTCCTTCATTCAGAATATAAAAAAAATGTTCATGGGGGCAAGTCCAGTCAGGCGGCGGAATCAAAACCATCCACGTTTACCCATATTATTATTATATTCACTCGCCTATTCTGAGACTACATAGACTTGGTGATGATTTTGGCTCTGTTGATGTCTTTTGCTGTTCAATGAATATAAAGAGATACTTTTAAAGATTGTATGAATTCTGGGTACTTCTTCTTTTTCTTTTTGTTTTTGCTTAATCTTTTGTGTGTTTTTCTTGAATTTTTATTGTACTTCAATACCTATATATTTTGTAAATTATATATATTTTTTTCTTGATATTTTTTGTTGTAATATATTGGTACCTATTTATAATTATGAATGTTTGTATTTTGCTTCGTGGTTCATGAACGTATGTTTTAATAATTTGTAATTGTGTATGTAAAAGCCCATTCAGGGCGTTTATATAAATAAATAAATAATTATCTTGTGGAGTTCTATAATACCCTAAGATATAGAACTCCATATGATAATAATGAATGGTTTTGATTCCGCCTGATGACCAGACTTGCCTCCCTGATGTGTACACCATTACCCTTTTCATTGATTAGAAATTTTTCGAGCTTGAGCCCACCCTCAGTCACCACCTAATTATGTAATAAGTTTCATAACGAATTTTAATCGAGTGAATTTATTAAGAATCTTTACAATATTTTTTGACAAATTTTTAATATTACTTGAAATTTGTAATAAACATTAAAAATAAATATAAAAAATAAAGTTAATTCCAGTGTTTATTTAGACTACAACCGGTTTCGTGCTAAGCACATTTTCAAGCAGATTTTAAGTCTCTACTTGAAAATGTGCTTAGCACGAAACCGGTTGTAGGTTGTAGTAGTTTAAATTAACAGTGGAATTAAGTTATAAACGTTTTTAATATTTTTATTTTCTTTATTTTCTTTATTTTATTTCTCGGGCAACTAACAGGTACTATGTCAAATATTGATTTAACACGCACTCAATAACAAGTTGCCACATTCTGAAGACTTACGATATTAATCGTCTCACAGATCCAGACTGAAAACACAATTAAAAACTGTGTCTCCACCGAGAATTGAACCCGGGACCTTTGGATCAGCAGTCAGATACCTAACCAACTGAGCTATGAAGGCCGACGAATTTTTAATGTTTATTAAAAATTAAAGAACTTTATACAGAATTCCATCAAGAAATTTAGGTCGAAAAATTAAATCTAAATTTTTAACATCTCAATAGAGACGAAGTTGGAATATTGGAGAACCAGGAACCAGAACATCTTGACAATAATTATACAAATTGTATTCGTAATAATTTATTTAATTTAGTATATCACGAAAGATTTTGGAAACCATAACTAATATATGTAGAGAAAATATTTATAATTGCTTAGAATGTTTTCGGAACTTATGTAACTACCGAGGATGGACGGTAAAAGTTCGAAAACGTTCTAACTATATAAGTGGTTACATAACGTATAAAGATGAATAGACGATAGAAATGTATAGACGAGTCAATCTTGAAAAAAATATATATTCAGACTTCCCATCTGTGGCACAAATTATGCACAGCACTCTTTCATATACAGAGCATGCAGAAATTATGATTCTTTCTTCCGTGACATTGATCTCTTCAACTCATCGCATAGAATATTTAAACTATCCATTTTAGCTACGTTCCTCTTACGCACGCTTCCCATAACGCCCTATTTCCTTTCAATTTCCTTTTCCTACAGCAAAAAATATTATGTTACTGATGTTTTTTTCTCAATTCATGTTTTTTAACCAGTGATATTCATCAAACATTTTTGGCTTATTTGTTGTGTTAATGTCTGCTTGTCCTATGTACTAAATTGGCTGTGTGTTTGTTTTCAATAAATAAAATAACATAACATAAGTATTGTATGGTGTTCGTTTCATGATTACTTCACTTAATTTCATTTCTATTGTTATTTGTTTAATTGAGTATTTGTTCATTTATTTGTTTATTGGTTGATTTATTTCTTGATTTATTTATTACTTCGCTTATTTCATTTCTATTGCTATTTTTACTCTCCACACTATGGAATAGGGGAGAGTCATGATTTCGCAAAATTTAAGTGTATTTTTTTTACATCAATTTCTCAATGGGTATCATGTAGAGAATGCACACTATGAGTTTCGTCGTGATGTGTTTGTGTGTATGGCGTATACGCCGTACGCCGTACGCCGTAGCATTTATCTTTTTTGTGTCCTCTCTACAGCCCAAACTATAAGTCCGATCGACTTTATATTAACATCATATGTGTAAAGTGCAAAGACCTAGAGCTGATTAGTTTTCCATAGACAACTTTTGATTTCTTCTCTATGAATTCATCATTTACGTTGTTTTTTTTTTGTGTCCTCTCTGCAGCCCAAACTATAAGTCCGATTGACTTCATATTGATATCACATGTGTTAAGTCCATAAACTTAGAGCTGATTAGTTTTTCATATACAACGGTTCATTTTTTCCCAATGTTTCTTTATGATTTCATCTATTAAAACTGAAAAAATGCTCTCACGACCTGGAAATTAGAGATATTTTAATTTGATTTCAACTATTTATACAACACCAAGAATCTTCATAAAATTGTATTCAAAGTTGGTCAATGTTAAAAGAAAAATATTCAACGGTTTCAAAAATTATATTTTATTTAATGGATATTTGTATGAAACTTATATGTAACAAGAGAATTTTTTTATATTTGGCAATGTTCAGTTCATTGATTTCATATTGATATAAGAATATTAATAGCTTGAACTTAGAACTGATTAGCTTTTCATAGATATCATAAAATTTCTTCATATGATATCACGTGTCAACATTGTCAAAATGCTCAAACGCTCTTTGAAACAAAATTTATCTGCTTTTATTAAAATATTTCATGCAACATAAGCATTCTACACTATACTGCAATAATAGTTTGTCTATCTTAACATAAAAATATACTATCGATAGAAAATTTATTTTCCTGGTAGTAAAATTTAGTATGAATAAAAATGTATATAATAAGATAAATTTCTTATGTATGGAAAAGTTCAGTAATTTGATTTCATGTTATAATGTAAAGAGCTTGAACATAGAACTGATTAGCTTTCCATAAATAACAAAAATTTCTTCATATGATATCACGTGTCAAAATTGTCAAAATGCTCTAACGTCCTTTAAAACAAAATTTATCTGCTTTTTTTAAAATATTTCATACAACATTAGAATTCTACACCATACTGCATTAATAGTTTGTCTATCTTAACATGAAAATATACTATCGTTAGAAAATTTATATTCCTGGTAGTAAAATTTAGAATGAATAAAATATTTCATTGTCAATATTTGTGGTGTGGAGAGTTTAATGTTGGCCACAACCCACTCGTTTTAATTGAGTATTTGTTCATTAATTTATTTATTGGTTGATATATTTATTACATCACTTAATTTCATTTATATTGTTATTTGTTTATTTGTGTATTTGTTCATTAATTTATTTAATGGTTGACTAATTCTTGAGTTATTTATTCATTGATTAATTAATTCTTACCTAGTTATAAAAATGATTAATATTTGGTAATGTCTGGAGTCTTCACTGGTCTATATGCTGGTAACTCATTTTTTGTATATATAGTATGAATTTGACTGTTTGTACTCTGTAAAACGAAATAAAATAAAAAAAAAGATAAATATCAACCAATTTTAGTTTTTAGCTGTAGTGTTATTTTCGCTCAGATTTTTTTGATGACCTCTTTATATCGCAGAACAAATATCTAATTGTGTACGTAATGAACATTGCTCGGTATTATGGGGCAAAAGAACCAAGAAAATGCTCGAGACGTTCGGATGGGATGCTATAGGTATCCCCTCCTCTCCTCCATACTCTCCTGATATCATCTTCCCTTCGATCCGTGCATCACTGCATAATATCTGGCCACCACCACTTCACCGGTAATGACGCAATAAAAAGAAATGTTTCGATTCATAAATTCCCTCCAGAGACGAGGAATTCTTATTCTTTCAGTGAGAAGAAGAAAAAATGCTAGCCTTTGTTCATTTTTAGATATATTTTTTTATTTGACGTTCGCTTAACCGTTTTCTTGAATGATTTAAAGACGCGCTGATTAATCCAAGATATTTGATGCCTATATAAAATTATTAACTGTCAGATCGACAGTACATTCCTTCTAAGCTCACTCCGTTTTCACTGTCCACTTAGAAGAAATAGAAACCAGTCTCTCTTTAACATACCTAAAATCTTCTAGAACTAAGCATATGCTAAATATATTTTTAAAAATTTGTAATTGTTGGATATTTAATCTGTGCTCTGTTTTGTTGTGCGCATCTTTACCTTTTTAATTTAAATTACTAAAAATAATTTCATTCATTCGTTCATTCATACCATCACGGCATATCCCACAATGTGGGGTAACCAGCGAAAGGTGTGCATTGCCTTATAAAAGGAAGCACAACACATATGTGTATACCCACACACCAGTCTCGTCTCACCTAAAAAGACACTACATTCAGAATGGGTGGTGAACCTCATTGCTGAACTATGTCAGATGTTATTGTTGCCTGTTGTATTTTCGATTACCCGGCTCTTACGGGACACTCGAAAACAGTAATAGAAAAGAGTGGAAGCACTATTCTAAGCCGGTGCCTCACAGCTAAGTATTATTCATACATTGAGACACGTGGAGTATAAATCATTATATGAGTTTCCAGTGGTCTATGCTTCCCCCACTCCTCTCCCTACCTCTCTCCTTTCCCATCCTATTTTTAAAATTGTTACAATATTTTAGAAATTTTTAACATCTAACAATGTATTTTAGAATACTATAATTGGCAATATAAAAACCTATAGCACAAGCATTTATGCTTATTTTAGGGAATGTAGGAAGATGTATTTTTACTTGTTTTACAAGGACATCATTTTTTTATTAAAAAAAATATCTTTGTATATTTGTATAAATATTCTTGTTCTTGTTATAAATACATACATACATACCATCACGCCATGTCCCTTACGGGGTAAGCAGAGAGAATCGAGCGCCATACTTCTCTATTTTTGCACACATTTCTGACTTCCTTATAAATAACTTATATATAATAATTACCGTTGAAATTAATACAAAGAAACTCGTCTACATAAAAATGTATTTGTATATACCACACATCTGAATAAATGAACACCTTGACACAGGACTCCCTAGTGAAGTAATCATAATTACATACATTAGATTTACACATACACTATTGATCTAGCATGTAATACACAATGTACACTGTCATTTATTGTTAACACATAATAAATTAATAAATACATATTTTATCGACGACTCTTTTTTACCGACGACCGTTTTAACGGTTTACAAGGCCATTTTTATTTCGTCAAAATCGAAAAAATTGACGAAAAAGCTCATTTTAAAATTATAATATAAGACGAAATGTAAAACATCATGTACTACTTCTGCTTTCTTAAAACTCGTGTGTTTCAAGGTTTCAAATATCTGCTTATCTTTACATCGCTTACGACCTGTCATTTAACAAAATTGTCATAAAAATATTATTGACTCCCGACAGGGAAAAAAATAATGTTTGCGTATATGCAACTATAAAAAATTCGTCTTTGCCTATTATCAGTCTTAGTAATATGTTCTTACTGAAGTTCAGTTGAAGCCTCAGAGCGTTTTAAAAATCAAGGTATAACTTTTTAGATATGTTTTTAATCATTTTGTCATCCATTCCGTGAACCAAATTGCGTTGGATCTCAATTGATTATACTGTTTTCATATTTTGTTATATAGAACTTTGTCATTTAAATTGTATGATTGTCCATTAGTATGTGTATTATTTTTGTTATGTGTATTAATTAGGGTGCGTATATGTATTTGAATGTATGTGTGTATTCATAAGGCTTTCCTGAAAACCAGTTAAAGCAGGGGTGTCAAACACAATTTTGCATAGGGCCATATATTAAATTTAGAATGTGTAGGTGGGCCAGATTCAAATAAAAAAATGTACTGAATTATTATGACATTTTATTTATTTAAATATATAGTATATAATCTTCTTCTTCTTCGTTTCCTCAATGCTGAGGGTCGTGATATATGGGACCGATTTTATACGGTTGTTAAAAATCATATCAAAGTTATAAAAGAAGGTAATTATTTTAAGCTCGTGGATCCAGATACCTGACTTCACTTGTTTTTGACATGCTCATTGATGTCAGGTATTATATTCGTTGTAATTCTTTTAAGAATTGATTGGAGATGTTTATTTGTAAGTCTTGTGCGATGTTTGTTCTTATTTATTTTCATGACGGAAAACACGAGCGACAACAAACACTTCGGTCAGCCACCACATCCATGATTGGTAAGTTGACTGTAATAAATAGAGTCAACACTACATCGATAGGTGATCGTGCTTTTGCTGTGGCTGGACCAGCCTCGTGGAATAAACTACCACCTGAACTGAGGCAAATCGACAACTTAGCACTATTCAGGAAACACCTGAAAACTCACTTCTTCCGCGAGTCTTACTAAAACCTGTAATAATTATATTCAAAGCGCCCTTGAGGTGAGGTTATCACAAAAACGGCGCTATAAAAATTACCCCAATTTATTATTATTATTATCTGCTCACATAAATAGGTGCTACCAAACATGCACAGAATGCGTGCTGCATGCTTTTTTAATTCCGGGTAGTTATCCAAACTCTTGAAATATTATAATAATTGTAATAATTAACACTTCCTTGCACCCTGCGCAAGTGGTGAGTTTATTGCCGTATGGCAATTTCTTCAATCTAATCAGTGTTTCCAGCCCAGAGAAGCAATATTTACGTGAGAAATAAATTTAAATAAATTTCTCCTCTGCTGGGAATCGAACCCAGGACGCCAGGACGCACAGAAACCAAACGGCTTACCAACTAACTGTGTATAAAATGTAAGAGTGTTAACCTCTTTAAAATTTCCTTTCAACGGCCCTGGGGCCGGATGCGGCCTGCGGGCCGTATCTTTGACATGACTGAGTTAAAGTTATCCTGCAGTCTGCATCCGAGCAATTAGTCTTTTTGCAGTCTATATTTAAGTCTCAACGAATAAACATCAACTTATTTATTTATGAAATAAATGCTGTAGAAATGTGGTCACAATGCATTGCGGTATCCCGAAACTAGTTTTGTAGAATAAATAATTGAAGTAAATATCATATGTACCTACCCAGAATGTGGCAACTTGTTATTAGGTACGTGTAAAATTAATATTTGACATAGTACCTACCTGTTAGTTGCCCGATGAGCTATAAAAACAAAATAAATTTTACGTTGGTGTTTTATTTATTGAAAAACGAGTAAATCATAAAAAAGTAACAAAGACAGGAGTTTTATTCATTGAAAAACAAGTAAATCATAATAAAGTAACGAGGATATGGGTTTTATTTATTGAAAAACAAGTAAGTCTTAAAAAAAGTAATGAGGACAGGAGTTTTATTTATTCAAAAACAAGTAAATCACAAAAAAATAATGGGGGTAGGAGTTTTATTTATTGAAAAACAGGTAAATCATAAAAAAGTAATGAGGACAGGAGTTTTATTTATTGAAAAACAAGTAAATCATAATAAAGTAACGAGAATATGGGTTTTATTTATTGAAAAACAAGTTAATCATAATAAAGTAATGAGGACATGAGTTTTTATTTATTGAAATCATAAAAAAATGAGGACAGGAGTTTTATTTATTGAAAAACAATTAAATCACAAAAAAATGGGGATAGGAATTGTATTTATTGAAAAACAAGTGAATAATAAATAAATACTGAAGACAGGAGTTTTATTTATTGAAAAACAGTAAATCATAAAAAAGCTGTGCAAGCGTTGTGTAAAATTTGTATGAGAGATGTACAGCCGTTAATCAACTGATCTGCTACACAGCGTTTATTGGTAACGTTTTTGCCTACACGGGTGTTAAACGGTCGTCTAACTTTTACCAACACGTTTATTAGTAAGACCGTAATTATTTTTTGATAACATGTAATATTGTATATAACTCAGTCTATATGTATATTTAGATAAAAAAAAATCAAATAAATGCATATAAAATATATTGCTAATAATACATAAATTAAAAATTATTACTGAATAGGTTTTTGAAAAAATACGACCTATGAATTAATATTACTGTGGCAGGCCACATCTCGAAATTTCTTTCGAGCGCGCGCCTAGCGACGGCAAGTACATTTGTTTATCGCTAGGCCGAGTTTATTCGCCCGAAACGTCAAATAAGTGACAATACTCCTCAACTGGGTATGACACTTCAAATAAATAAGTCTAGAAAGTTCGAGGACATGGAGAACATGCTACCCCCAGCGCAGCACTATTTAAGGGAGTCTACACCTCTACACGTCGTCACTTCATTTCCGTATTTCCGTCACTTCGATTCGTCACTTCACGCCGCCGTTCTCGACCACGCCGTCTCACCGACACTTTATCTCTCGACCACCGGTCATCTCTCGACCCCGCGAGCACGATGGTACTTCACCATGCGAAGATTCGGACACTTCGAACACACCCGCTAACTCGCTCGTTATACCTACTCATCGTGAGAAAGTTCCTTTGTAAGTTATTTCATCAATTGTAAATTTACCTTTAAGCAAACTATTAATCGTGATCAATATACTCATTGTTACTTTTGACCATTCTTTCTTCTTCTCTCTAAACCACTGTCCTTGTGTTCTTATTTCAAATCATATCCACTTGGGATATAGTAAACTCTCTTTACTGGTAACCCCTCTGGTTACCACATATATTTAATAGTAACCACTCTGGTTACTAACCTACTTTTGATTGGTAACCCCTTTGGTTACCAATCAGCTTTATTACTTAAATCACAAATATCATAGATGTAATCGAATATATTTTTATTATTGCATATGCGCAAACATTGGATTTTTTTCCCTGTCGGGAGTCAAAGATATTTTTTAACAGATTTTTAATTATCTCAATAGAGACGAAGTTGGAATATTTATGATTTCCCGGTTCTCCTACAATAAATATTCCAACTTCGTCTCTATTGAGATAATTGAAAATCTGTTAAAAAATATCATAGATGTATATTTTGAATAAATTACGAATGATTATTGGATAATTAATTACAAACAAATAATCAATATTCAATAAATTATGGATGATTAATGAATTTGATTGATGTAGGTCTACGTATCTCGTGTGACGTACGTGGTAGGAAGTTATTTGGCGTTCTTCGTTCGCATAAGTATTTTCACAGAATAGGAAGGAGTACCGTACCTACACAGAGCAAGCAAGTTACCAAGCAGGGGTCGGTGTGCGCGTTGCATAAAAATCAATGGTAACCAAGGTCGAACGAATAATACCGCCCCTCAATCCACCCCCCCCCCCCTAGCCCTCGGCCCACTCCCGCATAATTCGGGACACATTTGCCTACCCGTCCTTTCTCATCCCATCAAGCACCGTCTTTCTTCCCGTACATACGACACGACATTCACAAGTTTTCAATTAAGAAGTTGACAACAATAATTGTAACTTGTAACGTTCGACAGCGGACTTCTTAACTATCGACGTCTAACTCGTCAAAGAATTTTCATCAGTCCCGAGTAAGTAGCACTTCAATATTTTTATACCGGTCGAATTAAGTACCTCATTCGTGCTTCAAGCAGTCAATTGTGATTAATAAAATTGTAACAAAATATGGATTTTATACGGCAAAGTGGACATAGACATCTCTTTTAATCAAGCCAATCAACGTGAAGTCTCGAGTAAATTCGACACGATAGCTTAAAATACCTAAGCCAAAAATATATAAAAAAAACAAATAACTAACACAAAAACACATAAGTAAGTATTGCAAAACATACAATGATTGACACAATATACTAAGATTGTCTATTATAAGAATATGTAAGTAATGTCAAACATAAAAAATGCAAATATTGAAATAACATTATAAAATAAAGAAATACAATAATTCAACATTTGGTAAAAATATAACCCTAGACAGTAAACAAAAAAAAATATGCGTAAATTAACTTAAATAAAGTATACATATGAATTCACGTAAACCAAGACATTCAATAATAAAAATAGAGATACTACAAATAAATAAATATAAATAGAAAAATAAAATTCATACATACTATCAAGCCATGCCCCTCACGGGGTAAGCAGAAAAAACCGAGCGCCATACTTCTCTATTTTTGCACACATTACTGGCTTCCTTTACATCCATGCATCGTCTCATACATGCTCGTCGATTGTTCAAACTTCTTATGTTTCCTTCTTTCAAAATATCATTCACATGGTCATGCCATCCCTTTCTGGGGCGACTCCTGCTATTCACTCCATCTCTTACACCCATGTATATTTTTTTTGAAAAATAATATAACAGTATAGTATAAATCACAATTAAACATTAAACTGGTTAGGTTATACAGGTTTAGGTATTAAACAGGGGTACATCTCTCTCTTACAAAAGCCAACCCCAACATCAAATAAGTCTATTTTTTATGTATTTAATCATAATATTTCAAAGAAAATATATAATAGACAACTGCTTCACTACACAGAGTCTCTTCCGAAGCAACTACCTATGTATATAGTTTGCATAGTAATTACATTTTATAGTTATTACTTAAAATATATTCAAAACATTACACTTACATATAAAACAAAAAAAATACAATAAAATAAAATGAACAACAAGATAAAGAATGTAAATATCGTAACAATAAAAAAATACTTAAGGATTACTCGTTACTTAGACGTTGCATGCGAACGAGCGTCGAATTTTTTGTAGCTAGTGTTGGGCCAATGTACGATTAAATCTAGACCGGGGTTGTCTTGTTCTTGCACCCCGGTCATTGGTCATGGTCTTGCATATAATTTTCGCTTTGAACGAGCTTCCGGTTGCGCAGAGCGCAAATTTGTGTCTTTTTGCTTCGTTGATTTACGTGCAAATCGCCACAATCTCGGCTAAAAGTCCAAGATATTTGGTGTTAATTCTACCTAGTATTGGTCTTGCAAGACCTTAGGTCTTGCTGACTTTTTAATTAAATATAAATAAGGCGATAAAATTTTACGAGATGTCGAGATTTTTGTCTGGTTTTGGTTTCTCAAGTCTCACTTGCAAGACCAAGGCCAGGCTTCATTTAATCGTAACGTTATTTTGTGGTGTAAAAATGGGTTAATTGATGTGTTTATTTTTAATTGCTTTTTTTTGCAGATTTACAGAAAGAAACATCTATAAAAACTGCCTTTTTTATTACTATTTTCATTCTGTGCATTTAAATACTATTTAATATCAAAATAATTTACATAATACGGTACAGTGTATGAAGATATCTCGATGAAATGTTGGTCTGTAATAAATCATTCTTATCGTGTTGTGTTGTTTCATTTGTGTACATGTCATGTAGAGATATTTTATACATAATATGTATCTCAATTTAGAATTATTTTCATCAAGTTCTGTTTGAAATCACTAGAAGTCACAATTGTTGACAAAGAATACATACCTACATGTATATAAAATAAAAATTGCATATTCTGAATTAATTTATAACAAAGCTGCGAAGTACCCGCTTGGAATGGTGTTTCCACTTTTTTCTATTTTAATCATTTTCGGGTGTACCATGATTCAACAGTGAGGTAGGTTCACAACCGGAACGCTCTTGTAAAATAATATAGGAAGTTACTAAAACAACCTGAGCTGCCGAGCTGCCCATATCTGGAATACCTCTTGACCAGCAACAGGCTCAGATCAAGAAATCCCCTGCTAAAAACAGAAAAAAATCTACATGACTCCAACTTTAGCATCATGGAGACATGGAGAGTCAGATGGGAGGAGGCCTCGGACCCGGTGAACCACGGCCTGCCCTGCATATCAATTAAACCGCCGGGATTCGATCAGCCACGTAAAGTCTGGACATCATTAAATAGAATGCTGACTTTTGACAGCATTAAATGAGCTGACTTTTTTCACAAATGTGGCTGGTTGGACTCCCCTAGATGCGACTGCGGGGCGGATAGACAGACCATGGACCACATTGTGTCCGAGTGTGACCTCAGGGCGTACGCAGGAGATTTCAAGGACTTCTTCTTGTTGAGTGACTCAGCGACGAATTATATTTTAAACCTTGACAAGTAAGCCTACTTGTGCTAATTACTATTATTATTGTATCTAAACTTTATTTTGTTATGCGTATGTGATTAACCCATTCGATAAATAAATGCAACCGCTTTTGAATGTCGTACTTTTTTAGATGTTCTACCTTTTATTAGGTAGTGTACACTCGCACACCTGTCGCTGGTTATACGATATAAATTTTGATGTTGAAGTTATTGAAAGACTACTCGTTCTGTTTGATTGTCGCGCTATTTGTGTGAAATGTCGGAAGCCGTCGATATGTGATTGTTCGCGCATTCATTTTGCTAGGGTATTATTTTCTGCTGCCGTTGTGTGTTTCAACTTTTCATAATGTCGCAACTGGCGTTGGTAGGTAGGTACTCTTGTTTTACTTTCATTTCCTCTCCGAGAGTTACGTTATATCACGCAAAATGGGGATTTGATTCGTTGACGTTTCCGTTCTTTTATCTTTATATATATTGAAATATATGTATATTTTCAAACGTTATTAATCTTCCCTTCAATGAAATGTGTAGTCCAACTGTCGATTTGTTAGAGAGAAAATATTTCGTTTGACAGATCGACCAAGTTTCAAGTCAATACGCAAAATTTGTAGAAGGTTTAGATTTTTCACGTTTTTTTAACTCAGTCAAAAAACAAAAACCATAAAAGTTAGTACGCTGAAAAATTGTATCAAGAAAAAAACATTTTCATATGATAAATTTATGTGTTTGATTGCCTTTATTTCCATTTTTTTAAATATCGTAAAACGCTGGAATACCCTAACTAGATAATTAGATTTTCTATAAAAAGTACATTGACATAGTTTCATACAATTTGTATGACAGTGTACACAATATTAACAGGGACTCTCAATAGTTTGTTACTCTTCCTTCATACATAACTAGGAAGGAAAAAATGACTGAGCTCCACACTATCCTATCTGGACATGCATGTTTTGTATGTCAAGATATCTTAAAATTTCAAATAATTTGGATTTAAGGGTCTATAATTTGATATATATTGTTCTACTATACATATTATCGCTATCGACAGTTGGATCTCATGTGTTACTAGTATAGTGTTTCATATGTGGTTCATAATTACTAATAATAATAATAAACGCTTCCTTGGACCCTGCGAAAGTGGCGAGTTTATTACCATGTGGCAATTACTTCCAACAGACCACAAAGACGGTGGACTTGCTTAAGTCCAGATGGAAAATGAGCAAATGAAACAGATTTGCTGACAAGAAGGAAATTATTCATAACGTGGATGTTTTAAATTAGTTCTCAGTTGGAAGCGACCACATAATAGTCAGAGTATCAGTACCTATCTATCAATTTAGAATATGAAAGGTGCATAATGTTACATAAGAATTGAACAAAAATGTGGCAAACTCCATTAAGGGTAAATGAGTACGTAAGAACTATTGAAAACATCCTACAGGAATCCGAGGGCGAGGAACAGAATATAGTATATATATAGATGAATTAAATGAAAAAGTTGTTAAAACAATGTCAGAGTCTGTTCAAACAAACTGCCCACGCTTAGAACGAATAAATAAAATGTGTCACACAGTTGGATAACACCAGTGTTTCTAGCCCAGAGATGCAATATTTGCGTGAGAAATTAATTTAAATTTCTCCTCCCTCGTGTCAGACAAGGATATATACTTTCGTCCATGTTGTTCAACCTGTACTCGGAATTCGTTTTCAGAAACGTCCTATAAGATGTTGACATAGGGACAAAGATACATAAATAACATAAGACATAAGTCTCCAGAATGTGGCAACTTGTTATTGGGTGCATGTTGGATTAATATTTGACATAGTACCTGTTAGTTGCCCGAGAAGATATGTTAAAAAATAACAAAAATATGCCGACGACACTGCTGTTATAGCCAACACTGCCGAGCATTTGCAACACATGGTCAACTTGATTAATGAATCTGGAAGGGAAATTGGCCTCAAAATGAATGCTCTCAAAACAAAAACAGATCAAAAAATAAAAGCCTCTATTGATGGCTGTGTAATAAAACAGGTGTCCTGTTTTAAATACTTGGGGTCCTGGTCGAATGAGAGTGAACCCCAGATATCAAAATAAATAACAGGATTGAAATGGCGAGATCCACATTCTGCAAAATGCAAAAAACTGATGTGCTATGTACAAGATGGAGAGCTCTCAAAGCATACTGTTGTATGGAGTGGAAGGTTCGAGAAGAAGCATTGGAGATGTGGCTACACAGAAGGTTGATGAGCATCTCATGGGTCGATAGAGTCCCCAATGAATGAGTTCATAATATGATGGTGCAATGCTACAGAAACCATCTTTTTTTACATACAATTTTTACTTTAACATTAGAAAAAAGAAAAAATCTTTACACAATAGATTTTATAATATAGATAAATATAAATGTAAAGTAAATATTATAAATAACAACTAGATTATGAAGAAAAAATAATATCTTTTATAAGTTCAATCAACTTAATATTGAAGTCATATTATGTGAAAGAAATATTTTTATGAATTTTCTGACTAAACCATTAAATATTCTGGTAAACTGGATAATTTTGTTTTCTATTACTGTCCACAATATCCATGTTCTGGTAACATTTCAAAATTTTGCAAGTAATATTAATTAAATTTATTATTATTTGACGAAACAATTGTGTTGTTATTAAGTGAAATAATTGTGTTGTCACTGAGTGAAATAATTGTATTATTATTTAGTGGAACAATTGCATTGTTATTAAATGAATAATATAAGATTATATCTCACCCCCATGGGGATGTTATATTGCAAGTTAGACTGTAGTATTATTTCATACACGAATACCTACATAATATATACGATATGAAATATCCAATGTGTTGGACAAGTAAAATGATGACTCATACGATATTCAGGCTTTGCTCACACGTAGACAATATTGCAATGTCTAAACGGAGTCATGATGCTCATATATACATTTAAGGTCGGAGAATTTCAACTTAGACGAAATTTTAACCTCAGTATTATATATTAAGTGTATCAGTTATATGAGGTTCATTATTCATGAACCAAGAGATGAAATTACCAAAGTTATAATATATGCACGTGTTAGGTCGGAAATATTCAAGTTAGACAAAATATCATAAACCTATATTATTGGTACATAACCATACCATACCAACAATCTATTTTACTATTTGGGGTAGGCAGAAAAAACCTAACGCCAGATTCCTCTCTTTCGATATACATTTCTCGCTTCGATCACGTCCATGCATCGTCTCATAAACGTTTTCTAATTTTCTTACTTCGGTCTTCTCCATCTTTCAACATTCCATTTATGTAATCGTGCCAAGTTTGCCTTGGCCGACATCTACCTTTCGTTCCTCTTTTATCAGCCTTGTATACTTTTTTGTCAGACGGTAATCATAACACATTCTTTCTATGTGGCCAAACCACATTATGGCATTTATTTTCATCTCACTTACGATATCTATTTCAATCATACATTTTTATTATTTTTTTATTTTATTTATTTTGGATATCCAACAGTAGGTACAGTAGAATATAATGATATTATAACAATGGGAAAACGAGTGGGTTGTGGCCAACGCTAAACTCCTCACTAACAAGCCATTCAAAAAGTATTCAAATTTTGTATAGAAAATTTTCAGCATTTTCATGAAATGAGTTTGTTAAATTATTTTTTATTTAAATATTTTATTATGAAAACTTGATAACTCTTCAATGCCATTTTATAAAAAAGATGTGCCTTTTAACAAATTTGAAAATAAAAATTTCAAATTTTAATTTTCCTGAGCTTGGGGTCACTTTGAAATATTTGACAGTTAAAAAAATTGAGAATCACTATTCATATATCGTTCAAAATCTAATGGGATCTAATCGAGTATTAGATATACAAATTTACAAAATTTGAATAGACTCGAATGAGTACTTTAGTCTATAATCGATAAAGTTAAAATGAACACGCCGTACATATCACACAGCATATAGCACATAGCACATACACAGATACATTGTGATGAAACTTTCAGAATACAATCTCAGCGTGATACTAATTGATAATCTGCAAAAAAAATAGCCTTAAAAATTGCGAAATCATACCTCCCCACTATATCACCTTGTGTTAGTGAGGAGTAAAAACAGTAAATGTAGTAAATGAGGACATTATCGTCTAATGTCCTCATTTCTTATTTTATATAATTTAATATTTATTTTATTACAACTCAACAGCTATTTCAAACATAACTAAAAACTTTACATACACCAAAGCCAAATACAGAGAAGTCTAAATTATTTTTAAAATTAATGCTGAAAATAATTATGTGAATTTGGTAGTTGGATGTTCAATATACATATGTACATATAAATATTATTTAATTGTGCCAATACGGTATCCACATTATCTACTGTGATATGGCTCACTGCACCGCTGCTCTGGAGTATTGATGTACTCTGTCATACATCGTTTTACTATACATTTGTCTAAGTGACCTCATATCTACCGCCTTAGTCTTACTTTCATGCGTCTTTTGCCATGTTTATGTCTGACTAGCATACATATGGGTCTGTAATGACTGGTACCTTATACAGATAATCTAAATACGAAAATCACAATCCAAATAAATAACATTAATAGAATGAAAGTGAACACATTGAGATGGTTTGGCCACATGGGGAGAATGAATGAGGAACGCCTGACGAAGAAAATATACATTGCGGACAGGAATGGAATGAGAAGTCGGGAAACGGTATTTTGAAAGACGGAAATGTTAGAAGCGTGAACAACAGACGATTATGTATAAGACATAGAAATAAGTGGCGTTCGGCTCTCTCTGCCTACCCCGTGAGGGACATGGCGTGATGGTATGTATGTATGTATGTAAATAAATAACACTATGAACAGTTTATTTACATATTTATTAACCTTAGAAACATTTTTAACTAAAAATTACTTGAAACTGTATATCACGCTTTCGCCCATTTAATAATGAAATATAGCTTTGCTGTAAGGGGGAGGGGGTGTATAAAACATCCATTTTGCTTCTAAAAATTACACAAAGATTGATATTAAAAATTATAAATAAAAAACCATCTGACTACCTAACTTTGCGACTATTTCGTGATTTTCAAGTGCCGTCTTTTAAAAATATTTATTAAAAATATGTGCTTTGTATTTCAAATACATAAAGACATTGGAAGGTCGCCCCATGCCTTTGTACGTGTGGCGAGTGATAAAATTTAATATAGTGGGTCAATTGTGTACCTCGTTAACGCATACAAGTTTTAAACAGCACTACTACACGTACAATGGGGTGGTGTGGTTCAACCGACTTGAAACAGATTTGAGACTGGCAACTGAATAATATATACCTAATGAATTCAAAAGAAAAATAAAAAATAAAATGAACTTATTAAATTTGACTGATACATAAATTATATTTAATTCTTTTTGTACTTACTTTACTTACTTCCGATGGCCATACAACTCCAGTAGAGCTTTAGCTTTCCAAGCCTTCCTGTCAGCTGCAGTGGACTCCCAGTCATCACAAGCATTCAGCACGTTCATATCTCGGGTAACTTTGTCCATCAATCTCTGCCTTGGTCTTCCCAGGAGTCTCTTGCCCACAGGGTTATTTTGCAGGATACGTTTTGTGGCTCTTTCTTCCCCTGATCTGACAACATGTCCAATCCAAGCTAATCTTCTGGACCTGATTTCGCTGGTGATTAAAGGTTGTCCTGTCAATGCACAAATTTCCTCATTGCTTCGTGGTCTCCAGGTACCTGCTGCAATTCCTGGTCTTGGGCCTAATATTTTACGTAGTATCCTGTTTTCAAATGTCAGAGGCCTTTGTTGGTCCTTGAGTGTCATGCACCAGGACTCAGCACCATACAGGATTACTGGTTTGATTAGGCTATTATAGACTTGGAGTTTCACTCTTCGCGATATGGTGTCTTTTGTATTTAAATGTCTCTTTTACACACGAGTGCTTGCACTCTGTTAAAGGGAAATATGTTTTTTCTTACTGTACTTCGTTTTCTATATTTTTTTGATTGTTATATGTATACTTTTTAATTGTTACCTATATGTACTTATGTATTATAAATTTAATAATAAAAATAAAAAAAAATATGGTAAGTATACGTACATCGTTAGTATACTTCTTTGTGCAGAGATGAATACTTGCTATAATTGATAATAAACTTTCGATTGATTGATTGATCCCTATGTATTTGTTTAATCGGTATATCACGTCTCGCCGGAGGGATTTATTTGCTCTTGTTCAAACTTGACCAAATTAAATGGCATTAGTCACATAATCTCAACGTTATTCCTCACAGCATAATAGTTGTGAAAACTCAACATAAACTTGAATCTCAACATGAATGAACTTAAAATGGAAGGGTAAAATTTATCACTCGCCACTTGTGTTTGGTGCAAAGTGTTTATTATTTATTATAAAATTTAGGATAAATTTGATTGTAGTTGTTTTGTACTATAGTTTTAATTTCTATATGTATGGTATGTGTATGGTGTTGATTATATCAAACTATGTAGGTATTTCAAATTGATTATATTCAAAATTCTATTAAAGCGAATGTTCTTTTCCATAAACTCATTTTTATATCAAGACCAAAAGTGTATGGTAGGTAGGTATGTAACTTCGTATGCATATTATGTATGCTCTTTTATTTACACGACGAGATAGATGTCTGGAATAGTTTCCAAATTTCAGTCTCACGGGAAACACAATATCGCATCTGTCGCCGGTAAATCACGACCCCTTTGTCAAAAGCACCCCTTCACACGTGCTTTGTCACAAACAAAGCGGTTGGAATCATCGATTCTTTTCTATTAAAACACCCGTTTGTCCCTTTTAGGCGGCTTAAATTCTTCCAGAATTGGGTGTGCTAGATCGATCCGCCAACTGAGGGCTACTAAAAGCCTACGGTCGTTACGAGATAACATCAATACTATTTGCGACGACGAGGCAGGAATTTGTACAAAGTGCGAACTCTAAGACATCTTTGTATTTTTACACTCGGTTTACCCGTCAATCCTTTTTTAGAGGTTGTATATTTTTGCAGCTTACGAGAAAAGTTAATTCTGCGAAGGTACGATTATTTACTAAAATATCTCGCGGAATGAATACATAGCAAACGGGTAGGTAATTAATTTAAAAGGATTTAATATTGATGTAATCCTTTTAGGACTCAGCTTCCTCCTGAAATACTATGTATAAATTCACGACATACAGATCAGTATCAGTCCACATACGACACGGTAACCTCAATGAATTATCATTTAAATATATTTAGACTTTTCTTGTAATTGGCTTAATTTTTTAAACGGGCCTTACCATTTACTTTGAAATAATAAATTATATAATTATTATCTATAAAAAATATTACAACTAAATATTTTTTTACTTATTTTTATTTATATAATTTATGTACATGTGTACAAAGGCAGGTTTATTGCCATAAGCCAATTTCTTCCAACCAACCCGAGCAACGTGAAGTCTCTAAGTTAAATTGGTACAATACTAATTTATTGAGATATAAATTGATAAAAAATAACATAAAAGAGTAAGAAATATAAAAAAAAAATACAAAGAGAAAAAAAAATGAAAAGAGAGTTTAAAAAAAAGAATAATAAAAATAACACTGAGGAAAAGGAGGTTACGGAAGGATATAGAAGGAATTCAGGAACTATTTGACAAATAAAGTTTTTTTAGTTTACCTTTAAATATTTGAATGGATTGAGATGACGTTACTTCATCACGTAGGCCATTCTATAGTCTAGCTGATTGTACTTGAAAAGAGGAGCTGAAAACTTCTGTATTGTGAATGGGGATAGCTAGTGTAGTACGTTCAGCAGATCGAAGGGATAGGCCGTGACTTAACAAGAAAACGACGTTATTTTTTAAATATTGTGGTGAATAGGGATCATAAATAGTCTTATAAAGTAATGACAGAATGTGAATGTTACGACGATCTCGTATCTTTGGCCAACGAAGAATATTTCTACAAGTCGAAACATGATCATATTTTTTAAGATTGTAAATGAACCGTATACAGACATTCTGTAATCGTTCCAGTTTATTTAATAATTCTTCATTGGCATCCAGATAACACACATCACCGTAATCAAGCAATGGAAGATGTAGTGATAATATGATATTAATATGCTTTTAAAAGTGTTCTTTTTTATATCTATCTATCTAAAACTTTTTATTGTATTTTCTTTATTTATAATTATTAAAATGAAACCAATATATAATTATTCCATTTATTTATTTTGTTGACTACGACAAAGCACATTTACGAGTAGAGACTACTCGTAACTACTCGTAAATGTGCCTTGCACGAAACTATTCGTAGTCAACAAAATAAATAAGTGGAATAATTATATACATATGTATTGGTTTCATTTTAATAATATTAAGAGGAATTTCACCAACAATTGTCAGTCAATAAAATATAATGTATTTTGTTGATATATATTTATGTTTAAAATATGGTTTGTGTAGCATTGCACCCCCCCCTCCACCTACAAATGTTCCTTAATTATCTGTTATTATTATTATTATTATAACCCTTATATTTTTCTGGTCCAAAGTCATGGAACCATCTTCCAATGGATATAAGATGTGCCGAAAATATCAATGAATTCAAGAAGAAATTAAAAACTCATCTTTTCCGCAAATCGTATCCAGATTGTCCTTCATCCGTTCAATATTCCCTTACTTAATATTATGCCTGTTTACTTTGTATCGACTATTTTTTTATAATTAATTTCATCTGGATTATGTAATATAATGTACTTAACTAGATTAATTTGTGATTTTTACGTATTTTTAAGATTTATTTTTTAAGTTTTATGTTTCACCATTTCCAATGTGTTAGCTATAGGGCTCATTTTAATTTATTTTTTCGCAAACTGAAAGCGCCCTTGAGGTGACCACGGTTGTCACTAAACGGCGCTTTATGAATTGTCCTTATTATTATTATTATTATTATTTCACAATAACATACATACAATTTTTTAAATATAAAAGTCATACAGATAACATAACATAACGTAAAATTTAAACGAATTATTTTTGACTAAATGGTTAATATTAACATTTAATATCACTCAAAATTAGGATACGGTTAATTTTATTCAAAAAAATTATGAATAACTTCCCCATGATAATCAAATCATTTAATGATGTTGATTTTTCAATAAAATGAATATATGCTTGTATTAAAAAGTAGGTACATATAAATTTTCATACTTACATACCATCACGCCATGTCCCTCGCGGGACAGGCAGAGAGAACCGGATGCCACTTATTTCTATCTTGACACACATTCATCGCCTCGTCGACATTCATCGTCTTATACATGTTCGTCTGTTGTTCACGCTTCTAACATTTCCGTCTTTCAAAATACCGTTCACATGGACGTGCCATCCCTTCCTTGGGCGGCCCCGATTTAGGGTTCCAAATGACTGAGGCGAATTTCAGTGAACTTCTGACGAGCGCAATATATAGAATTGTTAGTGTTTTTGGACTCCTCAAAATCCTTCCCTATTCTGAATATACCTGAAGCCGAGAATTTTATGTGATTTGTTAACAATATGCTGTATAATTATGTTTGATGAAAGTAAGTTTAGCATCAAGGTACACTCCAAGGTCTCTAGATTCTGTTTTAGTGGCTATACCTACATTATTTAGTTTATATGAAACTTTTATTCTATTATTTTTCCTTGTATATGACATTAAAGAACGTTTAGAATAATTTACAGCAGTGTTCAGTCATAAATAGGTAAACCTTTATTGCTGATACTAAAGGTTTGGCTAAAATGCAGGTAGCCAGTTCAGTTGTCATAATATTTTTTTCAGTGTTGTGTGTGGGTATTATTAATACGACGAAACACGTTGCTACACAGTATAATATGTAGGTATACAGAATCAAACAAATTCTTTTATTCCCTTCTCTTCTTCTTTTTCAGCCTGTTTTCATCCATTCTTGGACATAGGCCTCCCCCTTGATCCTCCACAACTCCCTGTCTTGGGCACACTGCATCCATATCCCTCCGGCACATTTCTTGATGTCATCAGACCACCTTGCCTGGGGTCTGCCGATACCTCTTCGGCTTGTTCTCGGTCGCCATTCTAAGATCTTTTTGGTCCATCGTGAATCCTGGCATCTGGCAATATGCCCAGCCCAGCTCCACTTAAGGCCAGCGACCCTTTCCGCTACATCGGCTACTTTGGTTCTTTGTCTTATGACATTCTGAATTCTGTCCCTTATTGAAATACCCAGCAACTTTCTCTCCATAGCTCTTTGTGTTACTAACAGCTTGTGCATTATTCTTTTTGTTAGGACCGATGTTTCCATTCCATAAGCAAGCACTGGGATTCCCTTCGCATGAAAGTAAAATTAACGCTGTGGAAATGAGGTCCCTAAGACGAATGTGTGATAAAACGATCTATGATAGGATAAGGAATGTGGACATCAGACGAAAATGCAAGATTCAAAGAGATATTGTGAGTAGAATGAAAATAAATGATCTGCGATAGTTCGGACAAGTAGAGAGAATGAACGATGAACGCCTGACAAAAAAAAAGTATACAAGGCTAAAAAGAGTGGAATAAAATATAGGGGTCGGCCGAGAAAGAGTTGTCATGATCATATAAATGAGATATTGAAAGATGGTAATACACGAAGTCAGAATAATAGGAGACCATGTATGACGCGATCCATGGAAGTAAATGAGGCAAAACATGTATGTCAAGATAGAGGAGTCTGGCGTTCGGTTCTCTCTACTTAACCCAAGTAGGGATACAGCGTGATGGTGATGAATTTTATTTAGAGGTATAGTAGGCTATATAGTGTATGTTGAAAATAATTTCCCCAGTTTCCTCAAAAGATAAGTCTTTTAAATAAAGAACAGTTTGTATGTATGTACATTAAAAATTTGAATTTGTTATTTTTCTTGTAAAATTAGTTTTACTAAAACCCTTTTTTAATTTTTTATTGTAAGTAACTAAGAAACAAAAATCGAATATTTTTATTATTGCATATGCGCAAACATTGGATTTTTTTCCTGTCGGGAGTCAAAGATATTTTTTAACAGATTTTTAATTATCTCAATAGAGACGAAGTTGGAATATTTGGAATATTAGTAAAAATTCCTTATTTTCAAGCGAAAAGAATTTCAGTATTACAATATATAGAACTTTCAAAATTGAATTGATAGGGATCTCATTAAAAAGGCATAATTGGTGAACGTTGCGCAAGCGCATAAAGTGATCACGTAAACCAGCCGATGACAGGCCGTAAGCCCTGTAGGTGCCTTGATTTCCCGGTTCTCCTACAATAAATATTCCAACTTCGTCTCTATTGAGATAATTAAAAATCTGTTAAAAAAGAAACAAAAAGCCTATGAAGTCGATTTTTACTTGAATCGAAAGAGAATAAGAAAATCTACCAGCTGAGTTTTTTAATATTATAATATTTTAATTACTATTCTTGCTATTTAAAAAAAACCTCTAAATTTTACCTTTAAACCTCTAATTTTTTGTATATTACATATTAGGTGATATTCAATATTAGAAGGTAATTTATCGTGCATTTTTGTGTACATCCGTATACCCAGGGTATACAAGGGCCTTAAATGTTAAAAATTAGTTGGTAATCCAACTCAAGACGCCATCGCAGAATTTACTATACCACTATTGTTGTGAGTAATATTATGAACGTCGCTGTGAGTAATTGATGATAGTATATTTACGACAACAATGTGTTAGTCGTTAAAAAAAATGTACTTGTCTACATAAATTATTATGCGCATTTGTTGTGTTGTTTTGTTCAAAGAGTTACTCTTTGTCACGATAAGTTTATTTTACTTAACCTCTAATCTAATCATAACTGTAATGTCACGTGAATAAACTGTAATTGTTACCTACATAATAAAGAATTGGACGATAAGGCATCTCTTTGTTATGCGTTTTTATTAAACAATTCTATGGAATAAATAGTTGAAAGTTACGATTTCCCGATTTTTACTCCTCACTAAACCAAGGGGATACAGTGGGGAGTTATGATTTCACAATTTTTAAGGGTATTTTTTTATTGCAGATTATCAACTAGTATCATGCTGAGATTGTATTCTGAAAGTTTCATCATAATGTATCTGTGTGTGTGTTGTGTTCTATGTGCTATGTACGATGTGTTTATTCTACTTTATCGATTATAGACAAAAATACTTATTCGATTCTTTTCATATTTGTATATCTAATACTCGATTAGACCCCATTAGATTTTGAAGGATATCTGAATAGTGCTTCTCAATTTTTTTAATTGTCAAATATTTCAAAGTGACCCCAAGCTCAGGAAACTTAAAATTTGTAATTTTTATTTTCAAATTGGTTAAAAAGCACATCACTTACATAAAATGACATTGAAGAATTATCCAGTTTTCATAATAAAATATTTATAAAAAAAAATATACAATTTCTTCATACGTTGCTATAACTTTGTGGCACATTTTAAATAAATTTTTTTGTATTCACAGTGGTTAAAACAAAAAATATATTTGTACCAAATTTCAATTTGCGAAAAAATATACAAACTCATTTCATGAAAATGCTGAATATTTTCCATACGAAATTTAAATTCACTGTGGAGTGACTTGTTATTTAGAAGTTAAGAGTCAGCCACAACCCACTCTTTTACCATGTTGTTAATATTTTCATAGTTATTTTTTTTCATTTCTGTATTTTTTAATCCTATTGCTTCTTTGTGAATAACAGGTACTTTTTTTTTTGTTTTTTTTTTCCTAATATGTATAATGAATATGTTCTTGAAACAAGTACATTTGCGTCCTCATACATTCCCTAAATCAAACATAAATGTTTGTGCTCTAAGTGAACGAAATCTCTGCCATCACCCATCTATATCCGTCACTTAATAATTTAACACGCAAACAAATAACACCTAGCCACATTCTTGAGACTTAAGATATCAATCGTCACAGATCTAGACGGAAAGAACAATTAAAACTGTCTCCACCGGGAATCGAACCTAAATCGAATCAAAAGTGAATAACTAGTTTATTTCCAATCGTACAAAAGTACAAAATAACAATTTCTATACATGATTACATTTTTTATTTATAGACGCGAATGAACTGAGGCATGTATAGGAGTCTTTGCGTTTGATTCTCACTGCTTACCCCAAAATGAGAAATTTTAGCTATACATACCATCACGCCATGTCCCTCACGGGGTAGGCAGAGAGAACCGAACGCCACATTTTTCTATCTTGACACACATTCATCGCCTCATCAACATTCATCCATCGTCTTATACGTGTTCGTCTGTTCTTCACGCTTATAACATTTCCATCTTTCAGAATATTGTTTACATGGTCGGGCGCCCCCGACCTCTTATTCCGTTCCTGTCAGCTTTGTACATTTTCTTTGTCAGGCGTTCTTCATTCATTCTTCCCAACTGGCCAAACCATCTCAATGTGTTAACTTTCATTCTGTTAATTACATCTTTCTTTATCTTACATTCTTTCCTTGTATCTTCATTTCGCACTCTGTCATACATCGTTCGATTACAAATTTTAGTTATGGTTTGGTATTTTATTTAATAAGATGATATCCAAAATTTGTTTTTCTCTCGCAGGATATACTTAAATTATTGTTAATCCCTGAATTCATACACGTAGGTACCACTTATATTTCATCATAAAATATATATCTTATTTGTAATAATAATGTTTTATTGTGTTATCAATTAGATAATTCGTCCTGTGACAATCTATAATGCTCCAATTATTTTATTTGTTTCCGCAAAATGCTTCAGTATATCGACAGGAGAGGACGGGGATATACGATCGCATAGTGTTAGTGAAATTACGCGTTAGATAATGTTATTTCATATTATCTCGTTAATTAATAAAATAATCCTGAAGTTGAAAACTAGGACAAAAAATATACCAGGATAAAATATTTATTTATTTATGTTATTTGTTTTTATCTGATATATGTCAGCGCCCTTGATGTGAGATATTCACAAAAACGGCGCTATATAAATTATCCAAATTTATTATTATTATTATTATTAAAATGTATTGTAAACGTGCTATTTTCGGCTTACATCATTATAAGAAGACACTACAACCAGGTACCTACATTTTTTACTCCAAATATGCGTATGGTTTTTTTGAAATATTTTGTTTTTAGTTTTGGAGACCATGTTAGAAGCAAAATATAACAATTTTATCGATTCATCCATAAAAAATACACTTTTCACTCTTAAATACGTTGTTTTGGAAAGCTTGTCTAGTATTTTAATATCGCGTTTTTAGTGTTTGAGATGATATTAGAGGTAAAATATAACACATTTTATCGATTCATCCATAAAAAATACACTATTCACTCTTAAATACGTTGTTTTTGAAAGCTTGTCTAGTATTTTAATATCGCGTTTTTAGTGTTTAGATGATATTAGAGGTAAAATATAACAAATTTTATCGAATCATCCATAAAAAATACACTATTCACTCCTAAATACGTTGTTTTAGAAATATTATCTAATATTTAAATATCGTGTTTTTAGTATTTCGTTGTATTAATGGCAATAAAAAACAAAAAAAAAATATTTAAGGGGGGACTGCTGCCAACGTACCTATTTTTCAATTTGATATACCATCTTTATTTCTTATCAAATCGTTTTGAAAAAAGTAATTTAGATAGTTTGGATATTAATAAACAAAAATATACCTTAACTTTTTGATAATGTTCTGTATAAATTCTTGTAGAAAAATAATGGCATACCCCGATTTTCAACGTTCATATATTTTTAATAAACTATAAGGCGTAGAGTTATATATTTTTTTTTTAATTAAAGAAGACAAAAATATCTAGAAAAATATTATGTGGCCTTGCATTAATGCTTCAGGTTTAGTAAATAAACCTAAAAAAACATTTATTTTCCATTCAGCGCCATTGCGTAATAAAAGTTTTTTTGGTTTATTTACTTAACCTTCTTTAAATTTGTTCTTCTTTAATTTATAAAAAAAAATATTGCTCTATACCTTATATTTTTTTAGAAATTTAAGATAAATGTCTAAAATCGGAGTATGCTTATTATTTTCCTACAACAAAATATATATACAGAACATAATCTAAATGTTAAGGTATATTTCTCTTTATTAATATCCAAACTAACTAGGTTATTTTTTTCAATATGATTCGTTTAGAAATCATGATGGTATATCAAATTGAAAAAATAGGTATGTTGGCAGCAGTCACCCTCTTAAGTCAATGTATTATTGTTTTATTCGTGTAAAAGTAAATAAAGCCGGCATTAAATATAAGCCAACACTAAACCAGTTTGGCATTGTTTATCTGAAAAGTGTACTTATTTTCTGTGGCTTATCATAAACCGTGGCTTATGTCGCGAAAATTTCAGCTGTCAATTGAAGCAACTTCAACAAAATAGTTGGATTAACTTATTTGTACATCGCAATTTTTGGATATAAAAATGAAAATGTGTATGTAGGTACATTTAGATGTGTCGGTGGCAGAGCGAATATCGCACTATTTTAGTAAAAGTTCGAACCCCTCCCTAGTTGTCGCTTACGTTCGCCTATAGCACAAGCGTTTATGCTTAATTTAGGGAATGTATGAGGATATATAATATATACTTTTCACAAATACATATTCATTCATGAAACAAATAAATAAAAATTAATTCATTACAGGTATGTGTAACTAGAAACATTTATTTTATTTACGTGTATGAGTAAAAAACAATATTGTTTTTTTTTTGTTCTTTTGAAAAGTAAAAGGATCAACACATATTCTGAATGGTGCCTTTTTAGGTGAGACTAGACTGGTGTGTGGAAATACACGTAATTAGTCTGTTTTTTGTATATCATATTTTATTTCTTTTCCATGTGCAATCACCATTATTTCCCATAGAGAAATTGACGTGCCTAGACGACAAAAGTAATAAAATAAAGAATATCTATTAATGTTGAAAAAACATATACACGGACGGATAAGATAATCGAATAGACAATACAATCGGTGATGTTTCATGAGGTAGCAGCTTTCACGAACTATTTTTTTAACTCAACAATACCTCCATTGTATAGGTATGTTTGGTAATGAACTGTGTGTTGATTGAGATATTTTCTGAGACAGCTTGCCGGTCTTCTAATACAAAAATATGGATATTTCATATATTTCCCTCTTATTATTATTACTCCTCACTAACACAAGGTGATATGATATAGTGGGGAGTTATGATTTCGCAATTTTTAAGGGTATTTTTTTTTTGCAGATTATCAACTAGTATCATGCTGAGATTGTATTCTGAAAGTTTCATCACAATCTATCTGTGTGTGTGTGCTATGTACGGCGTGTTCATTTTTTACTTTATCGATTATAGACTAAAGTACTCATTCGATTCTATTCAAATTTTGCAAATATGTATACCTAATACTCGATTAGATCC
Source organism: Molanna angustata (assembly GCA_963576475.1). NCBI lineage: Eukaryota > Metazoa > Arthropoda > Insecta > Trichoptera > Molannidae > Molanna > Molanna angustata. The sequence goes on along the minus strand of OY754966.1, from coordinate 7,240,266 downwards.
CATTAGATTTTGAACGATATATGAATAGTGATTTTCAATTTTTTTAACTGTCAAATATTTCAAAGTGACCCCAAGCTCAGGAAACTTAAAATTTTAAATTTTTGTTTTCAAATTCGTAAAAAGGCACATCACTTTCATAAAATGGCATTGAAGAGTTATCAAGTTTTCATAATAAAATATTTATACATACATACATACCATCACGCCATGTCCCTCGCGGGGTAGGCAGAGAGAACAGAACGCCACACTATTCTATCTTGACATACATTCACCGCCTCGTCAACATTCATGCTACGTCTCATGCATGTTCTTCTATTGTTCAGACTTCTAACATTTCCTTCTTTCAGAATATCGTTCACATGGTCGTGCCATCCTTTTCTTGGGCGCCCCCGACCTCTTTTTCCATTCCTGTCAGCCTTATATATTTTTTTCGTCAAGCGTTCTTCATTCATTCTTTCCACGTGACCAAACCATCTAAGTGTGTTAACTTTCATTCTAGTTACTACATCTTTCTTCATCTTACATTCTTTCCTAGTGACCTCATTTCTAACTCTATCATACATCGTTCTATTACAAATTCTTCTTAACGATCTCATTTCCACTGCATTTATTCTACTTTCATGCGAAAATTCTTCTATTATTCTACTTTCATAAAATATTTAAATAAAAAATAATTTAACAAACTCATTTCATGAAAATGTTGGAAATTTTCCATACAAAATTTGAATACTTTATAGAATGACTTGTTAGTGAGGAGTTTAGCGTTGGCCACAACCCACTCGTTTTTTTATTGTCACTATTATATTGAATCTCCGATTGATAAATTTATTTCTTTGTGTGAACAATTTTATTTTAATTCTTCTTTTATCCATGTTAGTTGGGCTCATTTTAAAGTGTTTTAAGATGGTTTAAATTTTGTTATAATATTTGCAGAATTATTACTGTTAATTTTATTTTTTACTGTTTGTAAGGTGTCTTATTCTTTTTTGTCTATTTTATCTGAATTTTATTTTATCTGTTTTCGTCTGAATCTATATTTTTATGCTTTTTTATTTTTATCTTTATTGTTATTTATCTCCATATTTGTAATTATCTCTGTAATTAATTATTAGTATTGTAACAAGTATAATTTAACAAGTAATTATTATTAATTTTTCAAGTATAATTTAGTATTGTAACAAGTATTTATTTTTATTGACAAACATTTTTTCAACATCTCAATAGAGACGAAGTTGGGATATTGTAGAAGAACCAGGAATTCGAGGCACCTACAGGGCTTACGACCTGTCATCGGCTGGTTTACGTGATCACTTTATCAATTATTTATTTATTTACAATTTACACAATATACGGCTTATACCGTATATTGTGTAAATAAATAAATTATAAAGGATAAAGAATAATTTTTAATTCACAAGAATGGCATTTTAAAAATCATCCATATACTTAACATCATTTCCTCAAAAGTAATAAGTAAAAAGAAGTATATAGTAATTATAAGACTGTACTTGTGCCTGAAATAAATAAATTTGTTGTGATTCCTTTTTTACGACAATGCATACCCGCACATCTGTCGCTGGTTATTCCACATTGTGGGATATGTCGAGATGGTATGTATGTGTATACTTCCTCATACATTCGAGCTCGCGATCACTGGATTATAAATCTAGTGGCCTATCGGCTCAGCCACCGACCAATCTAAAATAACAGGACTGTCAATGAAGTATGTATAACGTTTTTTTTTTGTTATATTTTCAGTGGTCGTAGGCGGATGCGCTGCGATGGACGGCGCCCGGGCCCTCGAGCTGCTCCCCCTGCTACAGGAGCGGCTGGCCGCGCTGACTGGAGGGCGCGACCGCCGAGGGGGCGCCCTCGTCACATTCCCAGCATCGCCGCGCAGGGACCGCGCCAAGCCGGACGACTACAGGCGCCTTCTCAACTACCTCATGGCAATACCGAAGTAAGTACATAGTGGGGAGATATTTATTAATTTATTCATACATATACATAATTGACAAATAAATTTTTTAACTGCAATGCCTCACTAGGTTAAAAACCTGTGCCGGAGCTAAAGCTTTTTGAAATAATGATACTTTTTACAGTGAACGCCAACTAACAAAACATACACAAAAATTGCATTCCAAATATAAATAGTATACAACAACAAAAATAGAAATAACATTAAAAATAAATACATAAAAAAGTTCAATACAAATTAAAAAAAAAAAAAAAACAAGAATCAACGAATGCCTATTCATTAGTTGAAACAAAACATATTAAACAAAAATCAAACTTTTAGAACAATACTGGTATCAATTATAAACACAAAAGAAAACACGTTAGTCCGCCAACGCCATACAATTCCTGAGTTCTTTACATCATATATGTGGCAAATATTCCTTATAAAGAATGCTCTCCGTCCTTTCCCGACCAATGTCGTAGAGCCAAATTTGCACATGCTTCTTAAAAAGTTTTTTCCTATTGGTTGTCTTGTCAAAGGGATCCAGGATGTTGAAGACTTTAGGTGCTAAATAGGTATAGCTTCTTTGCGCAAATATTATTTTGTAATTGGGAACATTGTAATTGCACGAAAGTGCTGCCCGTGAAAATATAAAAAAAATATATATAATATGAAACCGAATTTTTTTTTTATTTATTTACTTTTTAAAAAACAGATTACATTGTTACAATATTGAATTTATACAAAGAAAATTTGGCGTCGGGTTCTATGTCTAAATAAAGTACTCCATTCGTTTTGTTTCCAGATCTGCGGTTTTTATCCAACCCCACGCATAACATTTAATTTTTTTTTATTCGTTACACCTTCATGACATCGTGGTTACGCTTGGTAGATAATAATTATCGTATTATTTTAGTATAATCAATGCAACAAGTTATTTTTCTCTTTATGGACATTAATTAATAGGACGTTATTGTTTCGTAGGTAGATTCTGTCTATAAATAACATGCAATATACACCAATATACTGTTCATCGCACGTTCGTCGTCATTTTGTTTATAACTATCTGAAAACAACTTGAGCCAGTCATATGGTTGCGCAGAGTGCAAATTTATGTTTTTTTGCTCGGTTGGTATATGTGGAAACCGCCCCCCTACACGGCGAAAATTTCTCGAGAAGTTTAACGGAAATTATATTTTATTTTATTTAAGAGGCCATGTTATAAAACTAAACACCCCAATTTGAAATCGAATTTCTCAAATAAGCTAAAAGTATTTTCAGCTTTTTTCCAGTGAATGTTCGTCACACAATTTGAAAATTCAGCATGAATTCCCCTAAAATAATAATAGAAATATCAATTATAGAGCTTTTTTAAAAACGACACCATGACTATATTTCTGTTGTAGTGCCAGGTCGATGCGGACATTATGAATATTTCGATTTGTGTGATAGATTTTGTGTTTTAATGAATTTTTGTGTTGTTTATTTTTTCATTATTGTGTTGTTTAATACGACCTTTATGTTTTATTTTCACCTTTTATTATAATGGCCTAGGGGCCGTAAAATATAAATAAATAAATAAATTTCGTAGTGAAATATATATTTTCTGTGCTTAAATACTGCATAAAATCATAGTGAATGACTGATAGAGATGTCTTTTAAATAAAGAACAGTATTTACATCTTTATTCTATTGCCATGAGTTTTTTGAAAATTGAATTTGTTTAATACTTTCATTGTAAAATAAGTTTAACTCTTTTTTAATTTTGTATTGTAAGTAACTAAATAACTGCATGGCTTATGAAGTAGATTTTTACTTCAACCTAAATAGAATATGAAAGTCTACCGGCTGAGTTTTTTAAAATTATAATATTTTTATTACTTTTTTTGCTATTTAAAAAAAAAACTCTAAATTTTACGTTTCTTTACGAAGAAATGTTGTGTATTTCTTATTAGCTCATATACAATATTTGTTCATGTTTCATACATTATAATATGGTAATGTTTATGAACAAGGGCCTTAATGTACCTACATCAATTATGGACAAAAGTAATTGGTCTGTCTTTTTTCATTTCATAGTGTATTTTTTTCTGTTTATTTTATAAGACTGTGTCCCTTAAACAAATAAATAAATAAATTATATTTTCACATATATTCTTCCTTCGGCCATCTCTCCACTGATGGATGTTGGCCTCTTCTTCTAAGTCCTTCCACTGGTCTTTTTTGAGTTTTTTGGAGTCATCTATTTTCAGCGACGGGGACAATATCATGGGCTTTTATTCCCCTTTTCATATCCTTTTTTACATAATCATATCTTATTTATCTAGTGTTGTTTGTGAACAATAGAAATATGATTATAAAAGAGCATATTATATTCGTAGTTGTAGTGTATTATTAGATAATTCAAACATTATATCGTAGGTACCTATAGTTGTGTATCTCATAGTATGATTGTATGGTAAGGTATGGTTAGGCGGGCGTAAGCATACAATGTAACGTGTCATTGGGTCAATTGCCATAGGTCAAACATGTAAAAACCTTTTTAATATACATATAACACACTTTGTTGGTATAAGTTCATATTTGTCTATTATTACGCTGTGTTTGTTCAAAACCAATACACTTTTATAGATTTCACTACTATGAACAGTGGAGGATTATAATTTTCACATGTTTTAAGGGTATTCCATAATTATTTTTTTAATGTATGACGTATATTGAAATTTGATATCTCCTTTGCAAACCATACTATACATACATAAGTTCAATAGATTTAATGATTTTCATTTAAGGTGACGGGATAGGCTCCAAGGTACTTTTTGGATGCTCATTACGCCGTACTCTTAATATTGACGTCTACAACAAAAATATATATTATTCTGTTATTATTTTCTATACGTTTGTCCGATACACTTTTTTTCATTTTATGTAATATTTTCGTAAGATTTTTTTTAATAATAGATACAAGTTTTCTCAGATTTTTTAACCATAACTCAAGATCTGCCCCCCTAGACAACATGCCATTTAAGCTAAGCGTTATCTAAGCTGTCACGTGATCTCATAGCCACCAATTCCATACATTTACTATCGCTTAGCGATATAACGCTTAGCTTTAATGACATGTTGTCTAGGGGGGCTGAAGTCGTCGACAGTCCGCAAGTGTGAATCTCGACTTGCACTTGCTGATTGTTCTTTTTGCACCATGGTGCCGAGATTGCTAATCAAGAGGGCTCCATGAGCTACTCTTCGTGCCATGCATTGTTTTTTTATGTTGTCACATCAATTAGCGTTTTCTATATGGTGTCACATCAATTAGCGTTTTCTATATGTTGTCACATCTTGCGATGTTTAGTTTATTACGTCTGACAACACTAAAAAATATTAACGACACAAAAACACGAAAGGAGTTATTATAGTGAACGCACTGTAGTGTCTTTATAGTTGATACAAAACTGGTTTGTGGATGTGTATACATACATGCACGTGTCGTGCTACCTTTCCTAAGGTAATGTACCTACACCCACGCTCCTTTCGCGAGTCACCCCTCATTGTGGGGTATGCCGCGATCGTAAAAATGAATTTATAGTAAATAATTAGGTACCTACTATTGTCAATAATCCTAATTTCGATTGAAATCATTTCTCTTTTCGGCGTCGTAATTAGTGTTGGGCTAATGCAAGACCAAGACCGTTGTGCTTTTGGTGTTTCACCTCATACATACTCATTCTAGTCTTGGTCTTGCAGCTCTTATTTTTTTATTTTTCTATTAAAATTCAATAATTACAATTAAATATCACAAAAACAACAATTTATAGTAGGTATTCTGTAAATAATACGTACGTAGTTAATTGCTTACTTTTCAATTAAAAATGAATAAGTTTATGTAATGCTTAGGCTTGATCTTGCACCCTCTGGTTTTGACCTCGCAAGTTTCGCAAGACCAAGACCCGAATGCAGAGTCCAACCGAAATACTAAATTCTAAATACTAACCATGATTTCATTGCACAGTCACTCACTAAAGGATGCTTCCTAACTTATGGATGATACGAAGTTTTTTTATGATAATTGCATTTCAGAGACGTGTCTAAATACCTACAGCAAGCGCGTTGGCGTAAAATAACATGTGCGAACTGCTAAAAAGTAAGGTTGATCGCGAGGAACCCTACGAGTGGTTTAATACTAAATAACGAGACGTTTTCTTATGGATGATCACTTTTGGGACATAGTCACATATGTATTTGGTAATTATGTCAAATAAAACCTCACATGGAGTATTCAGCGATACGAGATGCCGAAAATTTGCTGAAATTTCGGGAGAATCGTGACATAGAGCTATCATTGTTAGCTTGATTACATGTGTTTGTGTTGTTATGAGAAAAAAATATTTTAAACGTCAGTTTAAACTTATAGAAAAATATATATCTATTTTCTTCATACACAATAATGTGAAATGCTGCGCCATCGACCTTAATTTTGGCGTAGTATATAGTTAGTGTTGTCTCTGCAACGCAATTGCTAACTTAAGAATACTAAATACTCCAGTGAGGTTAGGAGTTAGTATTTAGTTACCTAGGACTGTGCATTCGGGTCCAAGACTAAGGCTGTGTTTCTCGAACAAAGATTAAACTAAAAGTATAGTTAAAATACTTTGATTTCATAAAATTATTCATAAGTTTTAGTTGTTTCATTGAAATCTAATGCTGTGAAACAACGCATTTTTGAACAATTTCACGAAATCAAAGTATTTAACTATACTATTACCGTTATTTTTGCTGAAACAACCCAGCCTAATAATATTATGAGAGTTGAAATTACTTTTGTTAAATTGAAAAATTAAAGTTACTTTTGGTTATTTCGTTGAAATCTAATGCCGTCAAATGACGAAATTTTGAATAATTTTGTGAAATCAAAGTATTTTAACTACTTATACTATTACCGATACTTTTGTTGAAACAACCCAGCCTAAGACTGCAAGACTTTGTTGCTCATCACTAATGTATCCGCTCGCCTCTGAGCGGCGAACGCGTTTGTCCCGTAATATTATTTATCTCGTTTTATTTTTATCGTGTAGGTATAGGTTAAACTTGGCAAAAGGGAGAACTTTTCTCTTTTTCTCCAACGTGAGAGCTTCCGAGTTTGCGAAACTCGGTTTGCCGCGAGAAGCAGAGAGAAGATGAGAAGAAAAAAATATATATCGGGAATATTTAAATATAACTTAGGTACCTATAATTGTGTCTGCGCACTTCTCTTGCACGAAGGAAAATAATTTAATACCATCTTTTGTCGGAGAATCTGATTGTGAGAAATAATATTATTTATGATATAAACGTTTTATGATATCCTTTCTTGCCTCTTCCGCTTTTAATATTTTCATTCTTAACTCGCACACTGCTTTTAGATGGTTTCTTTTATCACTATCCATTACAATTTTGCATTACAATTTAGCATATTATATTTATTTCACAACGGGTTGAGGAATGGCATACTTACATACAAATTGCATGCAATTTTGTTTTAACCGCGACTGAGCATTGCTCAATTAAAATATTGCTCTGTTATGGCTCATTTTCTCATATTAATCATTGTTTTATTTTTAGCATTTCTATTTTGAAAATTCCTATCAAATATAAACAGTTGCTCTTCTATGACTACCCTTATCAAGGCATTGATCTTGTATGGTCAATGGTTATACGTATAGGGGTGAATGCTATTGAGGTTGTTATTTAATTGAAAATATAATATACCAAAAGGTTGCGATTTTAAGTGCGTGTTCAAATTACTTCCCAATAACATACATCACTATATTTTTGTATAAACTATTTCATAACATTATTGATTGTCTTAATTTATTAGAAAATATCTCAATTCACAGTCCAAACCGCAATGTCAGATCAAAACTTACTTTTTCTATGTCACACTGTAAAACTAATCTTAGGAACAACTTTTTCACTAACCGGCCCACCTCCAATTTTAACAACCTGCTCAATTTACATTGACTTCTTTTATACCCAATCTCTACTCTCGTTCAAAATTTCGATAAAGCGCCAACTTTGCACTGATAACATGACTCAAAATTCCACTCTCTAGTATATACATATATTATGTATGTGTCACCATAATGGTTGCAACACCTTTTTCGTTAATCCTTAATTACGTTAGAATCCCATGTTATGATTCTAGAATATATTCCTCTTTGTACTGTTCCTTGTATGTATCAGGTATGATCCTTTAATTTTGTTTTTCTCATTTCTTAAAAATTTTATTTAAAACTTTAAAAATTACTTGTAATGATGTCCTGTTATTATGTACCGTAGTCTATCATTTTCTGTTTTTTTCCATTGTTTTTAATATCATACTATGTTATTATATTCCACTGTACTGTTGGATATCCAAAATAAATAAAATAAAAAATAAATAAGATATTGCAATAGTCAGAAATAGAAATAGTAATTGAGTGATGAAGGGTTTCAAAATAAAAGATTACTTACGTGATTTACATCTATTTTCAGTTTAAATAAGTTACAGTATTATTATTATTATTATTATTATTTTTTTTTTTTTTTTAAATAAAAAAATGAATAGGTATATCCTTGTTAAACAAGTACATATACATCTTCCTACGTTCCCTAAAATAAGCATATAAATGCTTAAGCATATAAATAAGGTGAACGAAATCGGTCGAGGCAGGATTCGAACTCGCGACCACTGGATTACTAGCCCAGCGCGCTATCCGCTCTGCCATCGACCGATCTAATTATACTTGATAAATTTACAGATGCTCGCGATGTTTGGGTCGATATTAATTTTATGATTATTACTAAAGAGTTTACACTGCTGTCGCTTCGTCGGTTGATATGCGAATGAGAAAGCGCGCTGCATATTCGGTCCAGGAACTGATGTCCTTCGGCCATCTTCGTTAAAATGAATGACATGCGAGACTATTCGACAAATGACGTATCCATTGATGCATATTAATTGTGGTGTACATATAGCATCGCCACATACGTATCAAATCATATATCACATACGTTTCTTTATATCAGCTAATATCGATCAAAGTATTGATCTCTCATGGCTATTTATATAAAATCATTCCATACCATATTCGTTAGCTATAATAATCATATTAATTTTATCCTATACGTATTACAACATTGATTTTTTCTCGGTATTGAATCATACCAATCAAATCATTGCTGATCTTTTATGGCTATATCTCTCGATTCATTGCTCTTCTATGGATATACCCGTCATATCATTCCGCCTTATTTATAATAAATATATAAATAATGAACACTTCCTTGCACCTTGCGCAAGTGGCAAGTTTATATCATACAATAACACGGTAAGTAAGTTACCATTATTTTTTATAAGCTTTGGGACGCTGTCTCGCCGAATACAAAAGAGAACAACGTACATACAAGCATATTTTTCGTTTGGCTCTGTCATAATATTATCCACACATAAATTTTTCTTTCATCTTTTCAGTATTTTTCCTCACAATGGAGCAGTCTATCCCGGCTCAACGGCGACGCGATGACTGTAAAGAGACGTATTTTCTGATGTTATTTTAAATGCAGATTTTCATAAGGCGCTTCGTTTCGTCTAGAATTTGCCGTGAGACGGTTTATGTAGGTACTCGCACCCACCTCTGCAATGTTCAACATACACGGGACGCTTTGCGTAAATTGTTTCTTCGAAAAGAAAATAATGTTTTTTTTTATTTTTCGTGATATCACAATTTTTAAGCGTATTTCTTACGTCAATTTCTCAACGGGTATCATACAGAGAATGCACACTATGAGTTTCGTCATGATGTGTTTAAGGGGTATGCCGTACGCTGTATTCTTTTCGTGTCCTCGCTACAGCTCCTAATATAAGTCCGATATACTTCATATTTACATCATAAGAACGATTTGTGATTTAATTTGTTTATTTAAAATAATCCAGGGTATATTTTACACCACTAAACTAATTGAAATGATAAAATTCAGAGTACCGACAAGGTTTGCTTCACCTCAAAATGCACCTTTTCATATAGAGAATCTTCGAAGTAATTTCATTATTAACTCACTCATGCATAATATATTGCACCGGCTTGGGAACCAATATAGTGCTGTTGATATATTTAATGTACACACTACATACATATACATGGTTTCAAAAGGATGCTTGTCTCAAATTATATTTTTTCATTTTTGGTTTGTTTATTTTCTGGTTTAAAAATAGAATCTGTAATAATGTTTTTTTTTTCTTCTTCTTCTTTTTGTGTGTAGTTATATTGTCCTTTCTTTTACTACTTTTTTATTATTTGTTTCATTGATGTATTTGCGCTTATTGTTGTTTTGTTGTGACTACATTGTTATTATTTATCTTGTCTATGCATAGTTTTTTTAAATTTTTTTTATACAACAACTTAGCCTAATTTCACAATAAGAAAAAAAACATTTGAATATTTACAATGCAAATAACTGCATCCATAATTGGACAGTAAAATAAGGTACAAGTTTAGTCTTTTTTATATACTAATTATAATTTTTTTAAAAAGAGGCAGGAAGTAGACAGGGAGTATGGAGGAAGGGAAGGCAGTAATTTGTCATTGTTTTGAAAATATGTATAATACGTATATATGTACATTGTATAATATGAAGATTTATTTTCGCCTACTGTAGTATTGAGAAAAACTGTTGTTTACCCAACGTTTCGGACAAATAGCACAGTCCATTTTCATAGGGATTTTCGACTTATATTTCGAGTTCTGCATTGAATTGGTGTCAATCACTTTCGTTCATGTATAGTCTATGATCTATGTAATTGTTCTCTGTAATGATTGTATTCGTACCTACTTTTACAGTCAATGCTTTGGTTTAGTAGTAGGTAGGTAATTTCGGGTATATTTTGCAGTCGTTAAGTATTTGGTATGCGTATACCATCATCCCGGCTATTCATCATATTTTTATTTTTATGTATTTCAAATGATTTCCGGTATATTATGCACGTGTCATTTTTAATAATTTCAGTATAATAAGTCTAAAATAATATAATAACACTTAAAATGATATGATTGATTCTAGAACTACCTTGAAAACAGGTAGAAAGATGGCTAAAATCAATCAATGACAGTTTGTAATTCATGCGTGATCTGTTTGTCCTCGACTCTTCTCGTGAAAAAATGAATTCCTGCATCTTCTCCGTTATTGTCGTTCTCTTGTTTTTTGCAAATTGCGCTCTTGGCCATAGTTTACATTTTTGATCGAACATCGCGGAAAAAACAGACGATTGGCGGAGAAAAATGAATGTTTGGCGATGAAACGATACGAAATAATGTTCCCGATTCTTTTATCTACATTCACATACTTTCATTGTAAGGGAATCTGACGTATTTTGTAGTAAATATATGAAAGTGTTGGTACCTCACCTTTATAATATTATATTAGCACACCTATGTCACACATTTTTGTACATTTTTAACATCTTCCGTCGTATATTTTTATCAAGTGATATTAAATTTATTTTACCGAGCGATAATTCTTGATAGAACTTGACAGTATTACTTAGTTAAAATAAAATTATTCACAATAAGAACGATTCTGGAATAATCTAGTGGTTTTCATGGTCAATGTATTTTTTTGTTAAAATAGTGGAACTTCATGATTTGTCAGCCTTCATGGATAAAAGTTGGTTAGATATCTGACTCCTTAGAGGAAGATCCCGTCTTTGATTCCCATTGGAAACACAGTTTCAATTGTGTTTATAAATAAATAAACACTTCCTTGCACCCTGCGCAAGTGGTGAGTTTATTGCGAAATTGGAATTTCTTCCAACTTACCAGTGTTTCCAGCCTAGAGAAGCAATATTAGCGTCTTTGTATAGAAGTTTGCGACTCTTTGTATAAATGTTTGTGACTCTTTGTATAGAAGTTTGCGACTCTTTTTATAGAAGTTTGCGACTCTTTGTATAGATGTTTGCGAATCTTTGTATACAAGTTTGTGACTTTTGTATAGATGTTTGCTAATCTTTGTATATACGTTTGCGACTCTTTGTAAGTATAGAAGTTTGCGACTTTTGTATATATATTTGCGATTCTATGTATATACATTTGCGACTCTTTGTGTATACAATTGAGGCTCTTTGTATAGGAGTTTGCGGTTCTTTGTATGGCCGTAGGTGACTTTTTTATAGATGTTTGCGGTTCTTTGTATAGCCGTTTGCGGCTCTATGTATAGACTTTTAATAGTAATAATAATAATGAACACTTCCTTGCACCATGCGCAGCAAGTGGTTGGTTTATTGCCGTATGGCAATTTTTTCCAACTATCCAGTGTTTCCAGCCCAGAGAAGCTATATTTGTGAGAAATTAATTGAAATAAATTACTCCTCTGCAGGGAATCGAACCGAGGACGCCCGCACAGAGACTTTTGCGGCTCTTTGTATAGGCGTTTGCGGCTTTTTGTATAGATGTTTTCGGCACTTTATATAGGCATTTGCGATATCTTGCACCCATGTATTTTTCTTGGTCAGTCGTTCATCATGCAATCTTTAAATATGTCCAACCACCACAAGGCATTCATTTTCATTTTACTCATAATATCTAATGATTAAGTACCTATTGTATTATTATTTTTTAGTATGTCGAGGGTAATATTGTATGAATTTGATGGAGCATGGATGCAGATAGGTAGGGTGGTTATGTAATGATGTGGTTTAGCACTTGGGGTATTTTATACAATGATAGTCGCACTATGTATATGTAATATAAATGAATGGATATCGCATTGTAAGCTATCCCATCTACCTATGCATGTCTGAGAGAACCATATTTTTTTGCATTGTTTTTTACCCTTGCTATAAAAATATTTGCTTCACACTGCATTTCTATAATTTCTGCATTGTGCCAATATCATTGGTGCCAAAGAGGATTTTTTCAACAAAAAAATATATAGGTATTACAAAAGAAATTTATTTCTATAGAATAGGTACACCTAACCTATAAAATGTGTGTATTATCTCGAGAATCAGCCACGTGTAGCATTATTCTGACGAAGTGGCTTATAGGAAACGCGTCAATTATCATATTATACAAATATATTATTATATATACAATAAGTATATAAAAAAATGAGAACGAATGGCTCGAGCAAGTCGACGAATATGTCTATCTGGGAAGCATGTTTCAATGGAATGGACGGATTGATAAGGAGATCGAAAGAAGAGTTATGGCAGGAAACAGAGTGAATGGAGCACTGAAACCAGTTATGAATGACCGCAACATATCTTAGAATGCTAAAGTTGCCATGCATAATGCTATCTTGGTGCCAACCTTCACGTATGCAAGTGAAACCTGGGCATGGCAAAACTCGCACGAAAGTAGAATAAATTCAGTTGAAATGATATCGCTAAGAAGAATCTGTAATAGAACGATGTATGACAGGATCAGAAATGAGGACATAAGGAAAGAATGTAGGATAAAGAAAGATGTTATTAATAGAATGAAAGTGAACACATTGATATGGTTTGGCCACATGGGGAGAATGAATGAGGAACGCCTGACGAAGAAAATATACATTGCGGACAGGAATGGAATGAGAGGTCGGGGCCGCCCAAGGAAGGGATGGCACGTCCATGTGAACGGTATTTTGAAAGACTGAAATGTTAGAAGCGTGAGCAACAGACGAACCGTGAAGAACAGACGAACATGTATAAGACGATACGTATGAATGTTGACGAGGCGATGAATGTATGTCAAGATAGAAGTAAGTGGCGTTCGGTTCTCTCTGCCTACCCCGTGAGGGACATGGCGTGATAGTATGTATGTATTTATGTATGTATATATAAATAAAGTTGTACACAATAAGAACTTTAATTGTCAAAGTGAATGAATGATGAACGACTGACCAAAAAAATATACATGGGTGTAATAGATGGAGTGAATAGCAGGGGCCGCCCCAGAATGGGATGGCATGACCATGTGAATGATATTTTGAAGCAAGGAAATATAAGAAGCTTGAAAAATTGACGAGCATGTATGAGACGATGCATGGATGTAAAGGAAGCTAGGGATGTAGGTAAAAACAGAGGAATATGGCGCTCGGTTCTTTCTGCTTACTCCGAAAAAGATATGGCGTGATGGTGTGTATGTATGTATAACTGTCAAACTGTTTTTACAGTTTCGGGTAAAAAGAATATATTCTCACGTAAAACCAGAGTTTCTTACCAACGATAAGAAAGCGAAGAAATTTTCATTTTGTGTGTATTTATGTTATACTGTCAAAAAGGTAAAATAATTAAGTATCTACGAGCTTTATGATTTGATGTTTAAATTATAAAAAAATAATACAAAGTAGAGTATTTTTTGGAGATTGCCTTGAAAGTGAAATTTATAAACTAGAATTATGAAAAAAAAAATACTACTAGAATTATGAAATAATGTAGAATCAAAAAGTCTACTTTTAATTATAGATAAAACTTATAATGGAATTCTACCAAATAAAAACTTCGTCGATAATTAAAAAAAAATACATTTAATTTTAAGTTCTATTTAAATTTTTTGCAAACGCGATTCCCATTCACCGGTATCGCTCTATGCTGAGCATCGTCAGAATGGTGAACAATAGTGATGAAGACCATCCATATATTATATACATTCAAAGCGAGATGAAATGATGCGAGATAAAAAAATAAAATATATTAAGTGTAGGAGAACAAGGGAATCCCCAATTTATACTATTAAGGTGAATAACCCAACTTTAATATCAATTGATATATTATATCAGCGAACCCTGTGTTTAAAAATTAAAAAAAATATACATAACTTTTCAGGCAATTAGCAGGTTATGTGTCATATTGATTCAATCAATTTAACACGAACTCAATAAATAGTGTTTATATCTCTTGTGGTTTTTGCTACGGTTGGTGATATTCCTTTTTCAAGTAAAACTTTATTACATCTTCAAACTGGACTCTATTAAAAACCTTGGTTAAGTCAACGTATGCAAGGTATGATGTTTTGTTGTTTTCTAGTGATTTTTCTTTTATTTTCTTTGTACGAATATAGCATATAAGTGTTTGATCTTTTTCGCCGAAATCTATGTTGTTCTTCTCTGTTTAAGATTTGTTGTTATAATTTTACTTTTAGAATATTAGTAAACAATTTGAGAAATGCATTAGCAGAGATATTCACATAACTATATGTAGTAACCAGGGCTGCGTTAACAATAAACTACGAGTGCACTTAGTGATGCACTTAGTCGTTCAGAATGACCGGAAACAGACGCACTAATGACACTATGTCATTAAGCTCCAATCGCTCTATAATATAATCGTCGGGTGAAAAGTTCTATTTTATCTTTGGTAAGACGATTTGTATTTGTTTCTATGGTGTCTTTTATGTCAATTGACATTATATCTGATGACGACATGCATTCACAAAGAGGTTAATTTATAAAAATGTCATTCAAAAGTTTCCAATAAAAGGCCAGAGATCATTATTTACTCCACTGCCGCATTGTTGTCTTTCGATGAAAATATAACCTATAAAGAAATATGTAACATAAATGACATTTGACATTTAAAATATAGCGTTCAGATCGATACGCAGCTCGAAAGCGTTCAGTGAGATTGTTGTGAAATACGGCATTATCTGCAACTTCGGGTTCATCCGACACTCGACGTCGAGTGTTCCATCTGAACACAGCCTAGGATCTGATTTGTGTCTCTTTTTGAAAATGGGTTTTGTTGTGTTGCTATCCATTCATCGGGGGGCAAGTCTGGTTCAACCGGCGAAATCAAAACCCTAGTGATTACCCATATCATGGATATAATTATTATATGGAGTTCTATAATATCTTTAGATGTCATAGAACTCCATACGATAATTATATTCATGATATGGGTAATCAAGAGGATTTTGATTTCGCCGGTCAAACCAGACTTGCCCCCCTGATATTGTTGTGGTTTCTAAAATTAAATTAAAGAGTCTCTGGAGATCCCTCGTTAGTTCTTCACCACCATAAGTTCATTTGGTATGTTGTCATTTTCGGGGGCTTTTTTGATAATTTTACATTTTATTTTTTTTTCGCAAAGGCGACTCCCATTCACCGGTATGGTGAACAATAATCACGAAGACCATAATATATATATAGATTCAAAACGAGGATACGAATAATAGTTCTCTATTATTCGTATCCTCGTTTCGAATCTATAGGAAGGGGTAATACCAACTAAATGGAATACCCAAAAGACATTAAGATAAATAAGTAAGTACAATAAAATATAAAAGGAAAGGAATGAATATATAAATATTGTATTGAAAGGACAGCTATTAAGAATATAATGAATTATTCATGTTAATAAATTGAATAATGGCCAACAGAAAAACCCAACATTAACTATTCTATAGGTAATCAATAGTGGAAAAGTATTAAAATCTATTTGTGCGTTAGTCAAAGGAATGTTTCTGTTACATTTTACTGTATTTATCTGTAATATTTCAAGTTTATCTAATTTTTAACCTTTTTTAAACTATGTGTAAAAAATGATTGGAGATGTTGAGAGAATGAACTATGAACGCCTGACAATGAAAATATACAAGGCTGAAAAGTGTGGACATTTTTTTTGTCGCCATCTATGAAGTAACGAAGAAACCTTTTTTGTAACTATTGAGAAGTTATTTAAAAAAAAAACAATGAACGCAGCAATCCTTATACAAGAGGTGACAGTGTTTCTCGCACGGATGTCATCCCTGAGTTGCGGCAGAAATATTATTATACTTTTGGCTTGTTCACTCGTACCAAAGTGTATGTAAATAGAATATTTTTCTAAAAATATTCGTTTCAAAACATGTATGTCAAGATAGAAGAGTCTGGCGTTTGGTTCTCCTATCCCAAATAGAGAAGCAGCGTGATATAATGTATGTATGTACGAGTATATATAAGAAAGATCCCGGTTTATGTGTTAAGAGGGTGACTGCTGCCAATGTAACTATTTTTTCAATTTGATATACCATCATTATTACTAAACGAATCTTTTTGAAAAAAATAACCTAGTTAGTTTGGATATTAATAAAGAGAAATATACCTTAACTTTTTGATTATGTTCTGTATATATTCTTGTAGGAAAATAATAAGCATACCCCGATTTTTGACATTTATCTTAAATTTATAAAAAAATATAAGGTATAGAGCAATATTTTTTTTTATAAATTAAAGAAGAATAAAATATCTGGAAAAATATGATATGACGTTGCATTAACGCATCAGGTTAAGTAAATAAACCAAAAAAACTTTATTACGCAATGGCGCTGAATGGAAAATAAATATTTTTTAGGTTTATTTACTAAACCTGAAGCATTAATGCAACGTCACATCATATTTTCTAGATATTTTGGTCTTCTTTAATTAAAAAAAATATATATATTACTCTACGCCTTATAGCTTATTAAAAAGATATGATAAACGTTGAAAATCGGGGTATGCCATTATTTTTCTACAAAAATTTATACAGAACATTATCAAAAAGTTAAGGTATATTTCTGTTTATTAATATTCAAACTATCTGAATAATTTTTTTTCAAAACGATTTGATATGAAATAATGATGGTATATCAAATTGAAAAATAGGTACGTTGGCAGCAGTCCCCCCCTTAATTGGATTTATGTATGTTATGCTCGATTTGCCTAAATATTGGATTTTGTCACTTTCATTCTCTCCGTGCGATATTATCATTAGTATTATACATGTTAAGGCCATGGTTTGTACTGTAGGCATTATATATTATACAGTGGGATATACATATTATGTAGGCACCCGTTTGATACTGGCTTATTAAACTTACCGAGATTTTAATCGAGTTTACTCGGGTGCAAAATTAATACCGTCAGAGCAATGTTGACGCTCCTGATATAGTATAGGTACTCCTAATTACGCATCAGAACGAATGATAATAATAATAATTGAGAATCTCGTTTTAATTACACAATTTGCCTCATTTCCATCAAGCCTCAGATTTGAGTTTAATGAGAAAATTTTCATATTATTAATTAAACTTTATATGCCGACTGTCGATTTGTTCAAGAGAATTTATTTCTCTTAACACATGGGCTTTATATGGACCTTACACGTGGGCCTTTAGGCAGCATTTTATAAAAACTTCATTTTTTTGTATTTTACAAATATTTATGTTTTTATTCACAGTCGTCGAATGTTTTTATTGAACTACGGTGCCGATATTGTCGATGTTCTGGAGAGCTCCATGAGGTATTCCTTTTTCGTTCACTTAGCGTTCCGTGAATCGGTCGATTTCAGAGCGGGTGGCGGTGTAGTATCGTGAAGTATTTTACCATTTTTTTATCGTACATTTGAGTGTTCTTTAGATACGTAATACAGGGCTACGTTCACAATGAACGCCGAGTGCACTTAGTAACGCTCTAAGCCGTTCATAATGATCGGAAACAGACCGCTCGAACCGCTTGAGTGTAAGCACCAAAAGCAGTTATAGTATTTGTTGACTTCTATTTTATCTGTGGAATGATGAATTATATTTGTTTCTAACTACACAAATATAGAAAATTGAAATCGTTTGGAGGGTTTCGGAGATTAGCGTGTACGAACATCGAGACACGAGATTTTTATATATAAAGATTATTACTTGTTGCTATTTCGCAATTTTTTATGCTATTTTTATTGCAGATTATCAACTAGTATCATGCTGAGATTGTACTTTGAAAGTTTTATCACAATGTATCTGTGTGTGTGTGCTATGTACGGCGTGTTAATTTTACTTTATCGATTATAGACTAAAGTACCAATTCGATTCTTTTCAAATTTTGCCAATATGTATATCTAATACTTGCTTAGACCCCATTAGATCTGAAGAGTGCTTCTCAATTTTTTTAAGTGACCCCAGCTCAGGAAACTTAAAATTTACAATTTTTATTTTCAAATTGGTAAAACGGCACATCACTTTCATAAAATGGCATTGAAGTATCTTGCTGAGATTGTACTTTGAAAGTTTTATCACAATGTATCTGTGTGTGTGTGTGTGTGGTGTGTACGGCGTGTTAATTTTACTTTATCGATTATAGACTAAAGTATATCTAATACTCGCTTAGTCCCCATTAGATTTTGAAGGATATCCGAATAGTGCTTCTCAATTTTTTTAACTGTCAAATATTTCAATGTAACCCCAAGCTCAGGAAAGTTAAACGTGGAAATTTTTATTTTCAAATTAGCAAAAAAGCACAGTAGTTTCACAAAATGGCATTGATGAAATATCATTTCATAATCATCATGCCGGTCTTCGCGTATGCTACCGAAACCTGCGTGATGACTAAGGAAACTGAACTATCCATAGCGGCTTTTGAGAGAAGGATCTTTCGAATGATCTGCGCGCCAATAAAAGAGAATAGCGGTTGGCGTCGTCGATACAATAGAGAGATGGAGACCCCGATGTGATCAGTTCCACCAAAATAGGGCGCTTGTTTCGCGCTGGTCACATAATCCGAATGGACGACGATAACCCTACAAAACGCCTCACACTCTCTGTGCCACAAGGTCGAAGGAGACCAGGAAGACCAAGGACTCGATGGATGGACAGTGTCGATGCAGATGCATCCGGAGCAGATATTAGAAACTGGAGAACGAAAGCAACGGAAATACGGGAATGGAGGTGACTCCTGGATTTAGCTGTTCAGGGTTTCAGGGCTGATTCAGGGCTGTTGAGCTTATGATGATGATTATGTGGCGTGCGCTAGCGTCTGGATCCTGACTCTGCACCACTATATAAAGTCGGATCAGATGTGCGGCGCTCATTCGATTCAACCACCACCAGCTACCGCGGTCGCGCTGTCCTTGCGACCTTCTAGTTTTAAATCCGCGTAATTATCGATATTGTATTCAAATAAAATAATAAGTATTAAATAAAGTAAATTATTGCAATGTATTAGAGACACCATATATTCAATAAATCAATGTAAGTAATCGCTCATTATCTTTTGATTTCTGACTTAATAATTACCTGTGTTTTATTCTTATATTTTATATCTGTATGTACGTAGTACTGTGCTGGGTAAATACCTACACAGCTATAACAATACCTTCGCTTGGGGATAGGCGAACAGGTTAAAATATCTAAGGCCTACATAGGCCGGCACTGCCTATTCTGGGTGACCGCCGACAGGTTCATCTAACCTGATCGGCAACACAACCCAGACCACGGTAACCAATAACAGGTAACTTGGTAACTCGAGCGGAAAAAGGTAAAATTACTTAAAAATGTTGAAAAATATCCATAAAAAAATTGAATACTTTGGGGGAATGACTTGATAGCGTTGGCCACAACCCACTCGTTTTTATTTTAATTTCCACTTTTGTATTATAAAAGGCATCGGACGATCAAACCTCATATTTCCGCGCTATTTCTGAAAGTTTGTTTCGTATTTCGCATTCAAAGTATGTAGTTAAGTAGACTTGTGTAGTTTTGTTGATCCATATTTGATTCCCAATGGGGAACTACGTGTAACATAACAGAACTGGGGAAAACAGAACGGCTAACTTTGTAACATGTATGTAGGTATATAGTAAATACTACCCACATCATATCGTATTACTTTAGTAGTTTGTTTTAGTCAAATCATTCATTTCTTGTTTAGTTCGCGTATCGTGTGTTTCAAATTTAGATTTTACTGTATGTACATAGTGTTGGACAGATCGGATGTTAAATTTATTTGTTTTCTATTTTGAAACGAAAACAATACGCGAGTACCTGGACTGTAATAATGTTGCTTGAATGCGGATACAATATGATATGCGATTGTTAAGATTTTATTTAGACTAGAGTTCGCGCAGAGGTCTAAAGTCGACTTTAGTTCATTAAATTTTTAAGATTGAAAAGTCATTGAACCGTCAAACGATAAAATCAAAACCCTCATGATAACCCATATCATGGATGTTATTATCATATGGAGCTATGGTCGACCTTCGTGGCTCAGTGGGTTGGGTATTCTGAACTAAAGGTCCCGGGTTCGATTCCCGGTGAATACACAGTTTTTCAAATGTGTTTTCAGTCTGGATCTGTGAGACGATTAATACCGTAAGTCTTCAGAATGTGGCAACTTGTTATTGGGTGCGTGTTAAATTAATATTTGACATAGTATCTGTTAGTTGCCCGAGAGGCAATATAAAATAAATAAATAAATAAATTATTCCAATGTTTTCAAGGTTGTCTGAATGTCACAAATTAAGATAAATGTTGGATGTCTGTTTTATTACATTAAATGCTTGTCGCCCCGAAAGACTGCGGGAGTTGTAGCTATCCATATAGGTGTACAATATTATATATTACTGTGTTCTTTTTTCAACTCCTCCCTACCCACCCCAGTGTGCAAGTTGTTCAATTCACTTCGACACTTGGGCGCCACTTGCTGATAGTGATGGACATGCCATGTGTTGGTCTTGAATACGTGTGACCAAAACCGAAATATTCAATTTTAAAATGAATGCAATTCTAAAAATATTTAAATTCCGATCTCCCCATGACTGAGGAAGACGGCTGTAGTCAATCGCTCTTTGTGTGGCCCGCCTCTATGCTAATATGTTCTGGGAAAAACGTAGTGCACCAGTCACTGAAGACCTTAATGCAAAATTAATTAGATCACTTCATCTGGTCGGTGAGTTTGGATTCCTTGACAATTTATATAATAGTTATGTTTTTATAGTAACTTTGATAGTGGCTATCTTCTTGATTATGGAATCATGACCAAGATTCTTTCAGCGTTTGCCCGTCACTGTGTAATTGGCAATATCCACATGAGCAAAAGCAAACGAGTATTATGAAGTTTCTATTATAAAGCTAAGTATTTTGGCATTGGTAATAATTCAGGAAATCTTTTATAATTGACTTTAATGAGATTGTGTGACACATTATAAATTAAAAGTAAATATAAATAGTCAATACTATTTAGAATTATAGTTTATTTTTCCATATATCTCAAAAGCCTTGTAAAAGTATACACAAATACAAAATCTCAAAAGTTTTTTATTTTAAAAATCCTGGGATTCTCTAACTTTTTAAATTAAGAGGACATATAACGCTAAATCTAGTGACTGAAAACATGATATATTAAAACCGCCTAATGCACTATGTAGTTATGCGTTAGTAAGGGTAACTATCGCGTGCGTTTAAAAAGGTTTATACGTGGTTTAAATTATTGGAAACCCAAAATTTGTAGATTTTTTGCATTTTACAAACAAACCTTAGTTGAAATGAAAAAACTATATCGGTCATTCACTTTGATTTTACGCATTCTTTTAGCATATACAAGATTTATTTCTCTACGACACATAGTTTTGGAGTAATTTAAAAAGTATGCTGTAAAAAAGGATATTTTTAATATTTATTTTAGGGGAATTTAGGCTGAATTTTCAAATTGTGTGACAAACATTCACTAGAGAAATGTTGAATACACTTATGCTATTTTTTCTAGAAACATTCTGTTTAACATATTTGAGGAATTTGATTTGGAATTGGGGTGTTTAGCTTTATATGCTCCCTTAAGAAAAACATTATTTATGACTAATTTGTGTTTAACTGCCTATATTTCTAAATTTTTAAATATCGAAACACCTAAACTAGATAAATGAATTTTGTATTAAATGTTTATTCATTCTAGTTGTACCTATACCTCGAACTTTTTTTAATTAATTTTGTAAAAATTTAATTTAGTGTCAACTTTGTTTTATACAATTTGTATGGCAGTATTCACAATATTATCTACAGGGACTCTAAATAGTCCAACTGTCGATTCGTTCATGAGAATTTAATTCTCTTAATGAATCGACATTATTAATCCAAGATGCGTGTACGAAGGAAAATTTTGTATGGTGTAGTGGACTTTTTGCATGCTAATAACACCAACTAGAGGCCTCGCAGCATGGATTTACTCAGAATTCGGAGTAGAACATTTTGTGTGAGTTTTGTGTGTCTGTGTGTCCCCCCCCCCCCTTATAACTTTTGATCCGCTCAATTTACAGAGCCCAAAATTTCAGAATATATAAACAGTTATAGGCCTACAAAACTTTTATACTCAGAATTGTGAATTTTTGTTTCAGTCAGGGGCTATCAACTTTTGAATTTTTACTTTATTTTTCCATATATCTCAGAAACCATAAAAGCTAGAACGTTGAAAATTGGTACAAATATAGACAAATACAAAATCTCAAATTAGTTTTTTCAAAAAAATTCCAGGTTTTCTCAAACATTTTTTATTAAGAAAAATATTTTTTTTATGATAAATTTATGAGTTTAACTGCCTATATTTCCAAATTTTTCAAAAATATCGAAAAAAGCCGAAACACCCCAACTAGATAATTTAATTTTTTATAAAAAAATATTTCCATCGTATTAGCACATCTCAAACTTTATTTAACAATTTTTATAAAAATTGAATTTAGTGACGAATGTCGTCACTAAATTCATACAATTTGTACAATTTGTATGTCAGTCGCATATACACAATATGTAAGAAGACTTAATAGTTTGATAGGTACTCAATCTCCAAACATACATACAGAACCATCATGCTGTTTTCATATTCCGGGTAGGAAAACAGGACTGACCTCCATACTGTAATTATTGAAAATTTTAACACATGTTGGTATGTATCTTGACATACCTACATACCAACATGTGTTAAAATTTTCAATAATTTGGATTTATGGGTTTATAGTTTGATTCTTATTCTTCAACTATACATACTATCGCTATCGACAGTTGGATCTCATGTGTTACATGCAACTAGTTTGATAAAAACATTCATATCATCAAGCTGTTTTCATATTCGGGGTATGATAAATGTCTAACCTCCACACTATTCTATCTTTACACACATGTTTTGCAAAGAATACAAAATATCTTAAAATATTGAATAATTTGGATTTAAGGGTTTATAATTTGGTACGTATTCTTCAACTATACATACTATCGCTATCGACAGTTGGATCTCATGTGTTACATGCAACTAGTTTGATAAAAACATTCATATCATCAAGCTGTTTTCATATTCGGGGTATGATAAATGTCTAACCTCCACACTATTCTATCTTTACACACATGTTTTGCAAAGAATACAAAATATCTTAAAATATTGAATAATTTGGATTTAAGGGTTTATAATTTGGTACGTATTCTTCAACTATACATACTATCGCTATCGACAGTTGGATCTCATGTGTTACATGCAACTAGTTTGATAAAAACATTCATATCATCAAGCTGTTTTCATATTCGGGGTATGATAAATGTCTAACCTCCACACTATTCTATCTTTACACACATGTTTTGCAAAGAATACAAAATATCTTAAAATATTGAATAATTTGGATTTAAGGGTTTATAATTTGGTACGTATTCTTCAACTATACATACTATCGCTATCGACAGTTGGATCTCATGTGTTACATGCAACTAGTTTGATAAAAACATTCATATCATCAAGCTGTTTTCATATTCGGGGTATGATAAATGTCTAACCTCCACACTATTCTATCTTTACACACATGTTTTGCAAAGAATACAAAATATCTTAAAATATTGAATAATTTGGATTTAAGGGTTTATAATTTGGTACGTATTCTTCAACTATACATACTATCGCTATCGACAGTTGGATCTCATGTGTTACATGCAACTAGTTTGATAAAAACATTCATATCATCAAGCTGTTTTCATATTCGGGGTATGATAAATGTCTAACCTCCACACTATTCTATCTTTACACACATGTTTTGCAAAGAATACAAAATATCTTAAAATATTGAATAATTTGGATTTAAGGGTTTATAATTTGGTACGTATTCTTCAACTATACATACTATCGCTATCGACAGTTGGATCTCATGTGTTACATGCAACTAGTTTGATAAAAACATTCATATCATCAAGCTGTTTTCATATTCGGGGTATGATAAATGTCTAACCTCCACACTATTCTATCTTTACACACATGTTTTGCAAAGAATACAAAATATCTTAAAATATTGAATAATTTGGATTTAAGGGTTTATAATTTGGTACGTATTCTTCAACTATACATACTATCGCTATCGACAGTTGGATCTCATGTGTTACATGCAACTAGTTTGATAAAAACATTCATATCATCAAGCTGTTTTCATATTCGGGGTATGATAAATGTCTAACCTCCACACTATTCTATCTTTACACACATGTTTTGCAAAGAATACAAAATATCTTAAAATATTGAATAATTTGGATTTAAGGGTTTATAATTTGGTACGTATTCTTCAACTATACATACTATCGCTATCGACAGTTGGATCTCATGTGTTACATGCAACTAGTTTGATAAAAACATTCATATCATCAAGCTGTTTTCATATTCGGGGTATGATAAATGTCTAACCTCCACACTATTCTATCTTTACACACATGTTTTGCAAAGAATACAAAATATCTTAAAATATTGAATAATTTGGATTTAAGGGTTTATAATTTGGTACGTATTCTTCAACTATACATACTATCGCTATCGACAGTTGGATCTCATGTGTTACATGCAACTAGTTTGATAAAAACATTCATATCATCAAGCTGTTTTCATATTCGGGGTATGATAAATGTCTAACCTCCACACTATTCTATCTTTACACACATGTTTTGCAAAGAATACAAAATATCTTAAAATATTGAATAATTTGGATTTAAGGGTTTATAATTTGGTACGTATTCTTCAACTATACATACTATCGCTATCGACAGTTGGATCTCATGTGTTACATGCAACTAGTTTGATAAAAACATTCATATCATCAAGCTGTTTTCATATTCGGGGTATGATAAATGTCTAACCTCCACACTATTCTATCTTTACACACATGTTTTGCAAAGAATACAAAATATCTTAAAATATTGAATAATTTGGATTTAAGGGTTTATAATTTGGTACGTATTCTTCAACTATACATACTATCGCTATCGACAGTTGGATCTCATGTGTTACATGCAACTAGTTTGATAAAAACATTCATATCATCAAGCTGTTTTCATATTCGGGGTATGATAAATGTCTAACCTCCACACTATTCTATCTTTACACACATGTTTTGCAAAGAATACAAAATATCTTAAAATATTGAATAATTTGGATTTAAGGGTTTATAATTTGGTACGTATTCTTCAACTATACATACTATCGCTATCGACAGTTGGATCTCATGTGTTACATGCAACTAGTTTGATAAAAACATTCATATCATCAAGCTGTTTTCATATTCGGGGTATGATAAATGTCTAACCTCCACACTATTCTATCTTTACACACATGTTTTGCAAAGAATACAAAATATCTTAAAATATTGAATAATTTGGATTTAAGGGTTTATAATTTGGTACGTATTCTTCAACTATACATACTATCGCTATCGACAGTTGGATCTCATGTGTTACATGCAACTAGTTTGATAAAAACATTCATATCATCAAGCTGTTTTCATATTCGGGGTATGATAAATGTCTAACCTCCACACTATTCTATCTTTACACACATGTTTTGCAAAGAATACAAAATATCTTAAAATATTGAATAATTTGGATTTAAGGGTTTATAATTTGGTACGTATTCTTCAACTATACATACTATCGCTATCGACAGTTGGATCTCATGTGTTACATGCAACTAGTTTGATAAAAACATTCATATCATCAAGCTGTTTTCATATTCGGGGTATGATAAATGTCTAACCTCCACACTATTCTATCTTTACACACATGTTTTGCAAAGAATACAAAATATCTTAAAATATTGAATAATTTGGATTTAAGGGTTTATAATTTGGTACGTATTCTTCAACTATACATACTATCGCTATCGACAGTTGGATCTCATGTGTTACATGCAACTAGTTTGATAAAAACATTCATATCATCAAGCTGTTTTCATATTCGGGGTATGATAAATGTCTAACCTCCACACTATTCTATCTTTACACACATGTTTTGCAAAGAATACAAAATATCTTAAAATATTGAATAATTTGGATTTAAGGGTTTATAATTTGGTACGTATTCTTCAACTATACATACTATCGCTATCGACAGTTGGATCTCATGTGTTACATGCAACTAGTTTGATAAAAACATTCATATCATCAAGCTGTTTTCATATTCGGGGTATGATAAATGTCTAACCTCCACACTATTCTATCTTTACACACATGTTTTGCAAAGAATACAAAATATCTTAAAATATTGAATAATTTGGATTTAAGGGTTTATAATTTGGTACGTATTCTTCAACTATACATACTATCGCTATCGACAGTTGGATCTCATGTGTTACATGCAACTAGTTTGATAAAAACATTCATATCATCAAGCTGTTTTCATATTCGGGGTATGATAAATGTCTAACCTCCACACTATTCTATCTTTACACACATGTTTTGCAAAGAATACAAAATATCTTAAAATATTGAATAATTTGGATTTAAGGGTTTATAATTTGGTACGTATTCTTCAACTATACATACTATCGCCATCGACAGTTGGATCTCATGTGTTACATGCAACTAGTTTGATAAAAACATTCATATCATCAAGCTGTTTTCATATTCGGGGTATGATAAATGTCTAACCTCCACACTATTCTATCTTTACACACATGTTTTGCAAAGAATACAAAATATCTTAAAATATTGAATAATTTGGATTTAAGGGTTTATAATTTGGTACGTATTCTTCAACTATACATACTATCGCCATCGACAGTTGGATCTCATGTGTTACATGCAACTAGTTTGATAAAAACATTCATATCATCAAGCTGTTTTCATATTCGGGGTATGATAAATGTCTAACCTCCACACTATTCTATCTTTACACACATGTTTTGCAAAGAATACAAAATATCTTAAAATATTGAATAATTTGGATTTAAGGGTTTATAATTTGGTACGTATTCTTCAACTATACATACTATCGCTATCGACAGTTGGATCTCATGTGTTACATGCAACTAGTTTGATAAAAACATTCATATCATCAAGCTGTTTTCATATTCGGGGTATGATAAATGTCTAACCTCCACACTATTCTATCTTTACACACATGTTTTGCAAAGAATACAAAATATCTTAAAATATTGAATAATTTGGATTTAAGGGTTTATAATTTGGTACGTATTCTTCAACTATACATACTATCGCTATCGACAGTTGGATCTCATGTGTTACATGCAACTAGTTTGATAAAAACATTCATATCATCAAGCTGTTTTCATATTCGGGGTATGATAAATGTCTAACCTCCACACTATTCTATCTTTACACACATGTTTTGCAAAGAATACAAAATATCTTAAAATATTGAATAATTTGGATTTAAGGGTTTATAATTTGGTACGTATTCTTCAACTATACATACTATCGCTATCGACAGTTGGATCTCATGTGTTACATGCAACTAGTTTGATAAAAACATTCATATCATCAAGCTGTTTTCATATTCGGGGTATGATAAATGTCTAACCTCCACACTATTCTATCTTTACACACATGTTTTGCAAAGAATACAAAATATCTTAAAATATTGAATAATTTGGATTTAAGGGTTTATAATTTGGTACGTATTCTTCAACTATACATACTATCGCTATCGACAGTTGGATCTCATGTGTTACATGCAACTAGTTTGATAAAAACATTCATATCATCAAGCTGTTTTCATATTCGGGGTATGATAAATGTCTAACCTCCACACTATTCTATCTTTACACACATGTTTTGCAAAGAATACAAAATATCTTAAAATATTGAATAATTTGGATTTAAGGGTTTATAATTTGGTACGTATTCTTCAACTATACATACTATCGCTATCGACAGTTGGATCTCATGTGTTACATGCAACTAGTTTGATAAAAACATTCATATCATCAAGCTGTTTTCATATTCGGGGTATGATAAATGTCTAACCTCCACACTATTCTATCTTTACACACATGTTTTGCAAAGAATACAAAATATCTTAAAATATTGAATAATTTGGATTTAAGGGTTTATAATTTGGTACGTATTCTTCAACTATACATACTATCGCTATCGACAGTTGGATCTCATGTGTTACATGCAACTAGTTTGATAAAAACATTCATATCATCAAGCTGTTTTCATATTCGGGGTATGATAAATGTCTAACCTCCACACTATTCTATCTTTACACACATGTTTTGCAAAGAATACAAAATATCTTAAAATATTGAATAATTTGGATTTAAGGGTTTATAATTTGGTACGTATTCTTCAACTATACATACTATCGCCATCGACAGTTGGATCTCATGTGTTACATGCAACTAGTTTGATAAAAACATTCATATCATCAAGCTGTTTTCATATTCGGGGTATGATAAATGTCTAACCTCCACACTATTCTATCTTTACACACATGTTTTGCAAAGAATACAAAATATCTTAAAATATTGAATAATTTGGATTTAAGGGTTTATAATTTGGTACGTATTCTTCAACTATACATACTATCGCCATCGACAGTTGGATCTCATGTGTTACATGCAACTAGTTTGATAAAAACATTCATATCATCAAGCTGTTTTCATATTCGGGGTATGATAAATGTCTAACCTCCACACTATTCTATCTTTACACACATGTTTTGCAAAGAATACAAAATATCTTAAAATATTGAATAATTTGGATTTAAGGGTTTATAATTTGGTACGTATTCTTCAACTATACATACTATCGCCATCGACAGTTGGATCTCATGTGTTACATGCAACTAGTTTGATAAAAACATTCATATCATCAAGCTGTTTTCATATTCGGGGTATGATAAATGTCTAACCTCCACACTATTCTATCTTTACACACATGTTTTGCAAAGAATACAAAATATCTTAAAATATTGAATAATTTGGATTTAAGGGTTTATAATTTGGTACGTATTCTTCAACTATACATACTATCGCTATCGACAGTTGGATCTCATGTGTTACATGCAACTAGTTTGATAAAAACATTCATATCATCAAGCTGTTTTCATATTCGGGGTATGATAAATGTCTAACCTCCACACTATTCTATCTTTACACACATGTTTTGCAAAGAATACAAAATATCTTAAAATATTGAATAATTTGGATTTAAGGGTTTATAATTTGGTACGTATTCTTCAACTATACATACTATCGCTATCGACAGTTGGATCTCATGTGTTACATGCAACTAGTTTGATAAAAACATTCATATCATCAAGCTGTTTTCATATTCGGGGTATGATAAATGTCTAACCTCCACACTATTCTATCTTTACACACATGTTTTGCAAAGAATACAAAATATCTTAAAATATTGAATAATTTGGATTTAAGGGTTTATAATTTGGTACGTATTCTTCAACTATACATACTATCGCTATCGACAGTTGGATCTCATGTGTTACATGCAACTAGTTTGATAAAAAAATTCATATCATCAAGCTGTTTTCATATTCGGGGTATGATAAATGTCTAACCTCCACACTATTCTATCTTTACACACATGTTTTGCAAAGAATACAAAATATCTTAAAATATTGAATAATTTGGATTTAAGGGTTTATAATTTGGTACGTATTCTTCAACTATACATACTATCGCCATCGACAGTTGGATCTCATGTGTTACATGCAACTAGTTTGATAAAAACATTCATATCATCAAGCTGTTTTCATATTCGGGGTATGATAAATGTCTAACCTCCACACTATTCTATCTTTACACACATGTTTTGCAAAGAATACAAAATATCTTAAAATATTGAATAATTTGGATTTAAGGGTTTATAATTTGGTACGTATTCTTCAACTATACATACTATCGCTATCGACAGTTGGATCTCATGTGTTACATGCAACTAGTTTGATAAAAACATTCATATCATCAAGCTGTTTTCATATTCGGGGTATGATAAATGTCTAACCTCCACACTATTCTATCTTTACACACATGTTTTGCAAAGAATACAAAATATCTTAAAATATTGAATAATTTGGATTTAAGGGTTTATAATTTGGTACGTATTCTTCAACTATACATACTATCGCTATCGACAGTTGGATCTCATGTGTTACATGCAACTAGTTTGATAAAAACATTCATATCATCAAGCTGTTTTCATATTCGGGGTATGATAAATGTCTAACCTCCACACTATTCTATCTTTACACACATGTTTTGCAAAGAATACAAAATATCTTAAAATATTGAATAATTTGGATTTAAGGGTTTATAATTTGGTACGTATTCTTCAACTATACATACTATCGCCATCGACAGTTGGATCTCATGTGTTACATGCAACTAGTTTGATAAAAACATTCATATCATCAAGCTGTTTTCATATTCGGGGTATGATAAATGTCTAACCTCCACACTATTCTATCTTTACACACATGTTTTGCAAAGAATACAAAATATCTTAAAATATTGAATAATTTGGATTTAAGGGTTTATAATTTGGTACGTATTCTTCAACTATACATACTATCGCTATCGACAGTTGGATCTCATGTGTTACATGCAACTAGTTTGATAAAAACATTCATATCATCAAGCTGTTTTCATATTCGGGGTATGATAAATGTCTAACCTCCACACTATTCTATCTTTACACACATGTTTTGCAAAGAATACAAAATATCTTAAAATATTGAATAATTTGGATTTAAGGGTTTATAATTTGGTACGTATTCTTCAACTATACATACTATCGCCATCGACAGTTGGATCTCATGTGTTACATGCAACTAGTTTGATAAAAACATTCATATCATCAAGCTGTTTTCATATTCGGGGTATGATAAATGTCTAACCTCCACACTATTCTATCTTTACACACATGTTTTGCAAAGAATACAAAATATCTTAAAATATTGAATAATTTGGATTTAAGGGTTTATAATTTGGTACGTATTCTTCAACTATACATACTATCGCTATCGACAGTTGGATCTCATGTGTTACATGCAACTAGTTTGATAAAAACATTCATATCATCAAGCTGTTTTCATATTCGGGGTATGATAAATGTCTAACCTCCACACTATTCTATCTTTACACACATGTTTTGCAAAGAATACAAAATATCTTAAAATATTGAATAATTTGGATTTAAGGGTTTATAATTTGGTACGTATTCTTCAACTATACATACTATCGCCATCGACAGTTGGATCTCATGTGTTACATGCAACTAGTTTGATAAAAACATTCATATCATCAAGCTGTTTTCATATTCGGGGTATGATAAATGTCTAACCTCCACACTATTCTATCTTTACACACATGTTTTGCAAAGAATACAAAATATCTTAAAATATTGAATAATTTGGATTTAAGGGTTTATAATTTGGTACGTATTCTTCAACTATACATACTATCGCTATCGACAGTTGGATCTCATGTGTTACATGCAACTAGTTTGATAAAAACATTCATATCATCAAGCTGTTTTCATATTCGGGGTATGATAAATGTCTAACCTCCACACTATTCTATCTTTACACACATGTTTTGCAAAGAATACAAAATATCTTAAAATATTGAATAATTTGGATTTAAGGGTTTATAATTTGGTACGTATTCTTCAACTATACATACTATCGCCATCGACAGTTGGATCTCATGTGTTACATGCAACTAGTTTGATAAAAACATTCATATCATCAAGCTGTTTTCATATTCGGGGTATGATAAATGTCTAACCTCCACACTATTCTATCTTTACACACATGTTTTGCAAAGAATACAAAATATCTTAAAATATTGAATAATTTGGATTTAAGGGTTTATAATTTGGTACGTATTCTTCAACTATACATACTATCGCCATCGACAGTTGGATCTCATGTGTTACATGCAACTAGTTTGATAAAAACATTCATATCATCAAGCTGTTTTCATATTCGGGGTATGATAAATGTCTAACCTCCACACTATTCTATCTTTACACACATGTTTTGCAAAGAATACAAAATATCTTAAAATATTGAATAATTTGGATTTAAGGGTTTATAATTTGGTACGTATTCTTCAACTATACATACTATCGCCATCGACAGTTGGATCTCATGTGTTACATGCAACTAGTTTGATAAAAACATTCATATCATCAAGCTGTTTTCATATTCGGGGTATGATAAATGTCTAACCTCCACACTATTCTATCTTTACACACATGTTTTGCAAAGAATACAAAATATCTTAAAATATTGAATAATTTGGATTTAAGGGTTTATAATTTGGTACGTATTCTTCAACTATACATACTATCGCTATCGACAGTTGGATCTCATGTGTTACATGCAACTAGTTTGATAAAAACATTCATATCATCAAGCTGTTTTCATATTCGGGGTATGATAAATGTCTAACCTCCACACTATTCTATCTTTACACACATGTTTTGCAAAGAATACAAAATATCTTAAAATATTGAATAATTTGGATTTAAGGGTTTATAATTTGGTACGTATTCTTCAACTATACATACTATCGCCATCGACAGTTGGATCTCATGTGTTACATGCAACTAGTTTGATAAAAACATTCATATCATCAAGCTGTTTTCATATTCGGGGTATGATAAATGTCTAACCTCCACACTATTCTATCTTTACACACATGTTTTGCAAAGAATACAAAATATCTTAAAATATTGAATAATTTGGATTTAAGGGTTTATAATTTGGTACGTATTCTTCAACTATACATACTATCGCCATCGACAGTTGGATCTCATGTGTTACATGCAACTAGTTTGATAAAAACATTCATATCATCAAGCTGTTTTCATATTCGGGGTATGATAAATGTCTAACCTCCACACTATTCTATCTTTACACACATGTTTTGCAAAGAATACAAAATATCTTAAAATATTGAATAATTTGGATTTAAGGGTTTATAATTTGGTACGTATTCTTCAACTATACATACTATCGCTATCGACAGTTGGATCTCATGTGTTACATGCAACTAGTTTGATAAAAACATTCATATCATCAAGCTGTTTTCATATTCGGGGTATGATAAATGTCTAACCTCCACACTATTCTATCTTTACACACATGTTTTGCAAAGAATACAAAATATCTTAAAATATTGAATAATTTGGATTTAAGGGTTTATAATTTGGTACGTATTCTTCAACTATACATACTATCGCCATCGACAGTTGGATCTCATGTGTTACATGCAACTAGTTTGATAAAAACATTCATATCATCAAGCTGTTTTCATATTCGGGGTATGATAAATGTCTAACCTCCACACTATTCTATCTTTACACACATGTTTTGCAAAGAATACAAAATATCTTAAAATATTGAATAATTTGGATTTAAGGGTTTATAATTTGGTACGTATTCTTCAACTATACATACTATCGCCATCGACAGTTGGATCTCATGTGTTACATGCAACTAGTTTGATAAAAACATTCATATCATCAAGCTGTTTTCATATTCGGGGTATGATAAATGTCTAACCTCCACACTATTCTATCTTTACACACATGTTTTGCAAAGAATACAAAATATCTTAAAATATTGAATAATTTGGATTTAAGGGTTTATAATTTGGTACGTATTCTTCAACTATACATACTATCGCCATCGACAGTTGGATCTCATGTGTTACATGCAACTAGTTTGATAAAAACATTCATATCATCAAGCTGTTTTCATATTCGGGGTATGATAAATGTCTAACCTCCACACTATTCTATCTTTACACACATGTTTTGCAAAGAATACAAAATATCTTAAAATATTGAATAATTTGGATTTAAGGGTTTATAATTTGGTACGTATTCTTCAACTATACATACTATCGCCATCGACAGTTGGATCTCATGTGTTACATGCAACTAGTTTGATAAAAACATTCAT
The DNA here is from genome assembly GCA_963576475.1 of Molanna angustata. Lineage (NCBI taxonomy): Eukaryota > Metazoa > Arthropoda > Insecta > Trichoptera > Molannidae > Molanna > Molanna angustata. The sequence goes on along the minus strand of OY754966.1, from coordinate 7,205,343 downwards.
ATCATCAAGCTGTTTTCATATTCGGGGTATGATAAATGTCTAACCTCCACACTATTCTATCTTTACACACATGTTTTGCAAAGAATACAAAATATCTTAAAATATTGAATAATTTGGATTTAAGGGTTTATAATTTGGTACGTATTCTTCAACTATACATACTATCGCCATCGACAGTTGGATCTCATGTGTTACATGCAACTAGTTTGATAAAAACATTCATATCATCAAGCTGTTTTCATATTCGGGGTATGATAAATGTCTAACCTCCACACTATTCTATCTTTACACACATGTTTTGCAAAGAATACAAAATATCTTAAAATATTGAATAATTTGGATTTAAGGGTTTATAATTTGGTACGTATTCTTCAACTATACATACTATCGCCATCGACAGTTGGATCTCATGTGTTACATGCAACTAGTTTGATAAAAACATTCATATCATCAAGCTGTTTTCATATTCGGGGTATGATAAATGTCTAACCTCCACACTATTCTATCTTTACACACATGTTTTGCAAAGAATACAAAATATCTTAAAATATTGAATAATTTGGATTTAAGGGTTTATAATTTGGTACGTATTCTTCAACTATACATACTATCGCCATCGACAGTTGGATCTCATGTGTTACATGCAACTAGTTTGATAAAAACATTCATATCATCAAGCTGTTTTCATATTCGGGGTATGATAAATGTCTAACCTCCACACTATTCTATCTTTACACACATGTTTTGCAAAGAATACAAAATATCTTAAAATATTGAATAATTTGGATTTAAGGGTTTATAATTTGGTACGTATTCTTCAACTATACATACTATCGCCATCGACAGTTGGATCTCATGTGTTACATGCAACTAGTTTGATAAAAACATTCATATCATCAAGCTGTTTTCATATTCGGGGTATGATAAATGTCTAACCTCCACACTATTCTATCTTTACACACATGTTTTGCAAAGAATACAAAATATCTTAAAATATTGAATAATTTGGATTTAAGGGTTTATAATTTGGTACGTATTCTTCAACTATACATACTATCGCCATCGACAGTTGGATCTCATGTGTTACATGCAACTAGTTTGATAAAAACATTCATATCATCAAGCTGTTTTCATATTCGGGGTATGATAAATGTCTAACCTCCACACTATTCTATCTTTACACACATGTTTTGCAAAGAATACAAAATATCTTAAAATATTGAATAATTTGGATTTAAGGGTTTATAATTTGGTACGTATTCTTCAACTATACATACTATCGCCATCGACAGTTGGATCTCATGTGTTACATGCAACTAGTTTGATAAAAACATTCATATCATCAAGCTGTTTTCATATTCGGGGTATGATAAATGTCTAACCTCCACACTATTCTATCTTTACACACATGTTTTGCAAAGAATACAAAATATCTTAAAATATTGAATAATTTGGATTTAAGGGTTTATAATTTGGTACGTATTCTTCAACTATACATACTATCGCTATCGACAGTTGGATCTCATAAATACTACTTTCTCACTGATATTGATATTCCTTCAATAATTTTACCTATCTATCTTACATTTCTACATTACGACTGAATCATTTCGGAACAAAGTTTGCGCCTGACATTTTATTTGTTTACATTAAACATTCTGTACACATGTGCACAATGGCGATCTGATTTCCAAATGGTAATATCTTCTATTCAACCATATTCATTTGGTGAAGCCAATTTATATGAATAAATTAAATAATGAAACATTTAAAACAAAAACAATGAATAAAACGGAGAGGTGAGAAGGGGATAAGGATATTATTAGTAGACAATGATTTCTCCGATTTCTTTTCAAAGCGGAAAGTATTAATAAAACTCGAAGTTGCGATGGCATGTGATTCCATAGTCGGGCTCTTTGTACCAAGAAAGATGTATTGAAAATTGAAGTATTGTGTACTGGGATACTGAGCATTTTTTTTTTTTTTTTTATTATTGAAACCAAACAAAATATAACAATATAGTTACAAACAATATTACAAAAATGTACAATTTAAATAAGTTATATGAAACATTTTTTTTATAGGATTATTTGATATATACCACCTCACTAGGCTGAGCCTGTACCGAGGTGGCAGATTTTTTTTTTTTTGCGTTATATCTGACAGAAAAATATTAAACTTGTATTTAATTAAAACTTGTTATAAAATATACCTATTATAAAAATAAAATATAAACTATTGTAGCTTGATCATGTTTCCGCAGTATATAATGCCCTTGTTTCTAATCCATTAATAATTAATCCATTAATTATTTCAGTATTTGAATGAAGAGGCAACCCGTGTTTTGAGAGGAAGTGAAATTGATTTCGTAGATAATGATTTATTTAAAAAAATTTACCAAAATACCAAAATCCTTTTCGTATGATGGTATATTTTATTTATTTTATGAGTAGTAGATAAAATTATTTAAATATTTAAGTTGTCAACTAGAAAAAGACTTGTATTTATTCTGGCAACAATGTAAGTACAACATTGTTCGAGCCGTTTAAGGGGGCATATAAACCTAATCACCCCAATCAAATTCCTCAAATATGTTAAATAGTACCCCCTATTCAGTAATTATTGTAACTAAAATAGGAACGTTCTAAATTTGTAGATTTTAGATTTACGTTCTTATTTTAGCGTTATAAAATATCAACTTGGACTAAATTGAATAGGAACGTATCTATTTTGGCCGGAACGTTCTTAAATAGTTCCTGAATTAGACGTATTTTGAATAATTATGAAAATGATGAAAATTTCATAATTATTCATAATAAGTCTGATTCAGTAACTTTTTAAGAACGTTCCGGCCAAAATAGGTACGTTCCTATTCCATTTAGTCCAAGTTGATATTTTATAACACTGAAATAAGATCTACAATTTTAGAACGTTCCTATTTTAGTTACAATAGTTAATAGTTTGGTAGTGTGTCGCTAAAAAAAATAAAATAAGTATTTTCAACATTTCTCTAGTGAATGTTCGTCATGCAATTTTAAAATACGGCTTTAATTCCCCTAAAAATATATTAAAAATATGCTTTTTTCAGCATTTTTTCTAAATTACTCTATGTCTAAAAGAAATAAATCTTTTACATGCTCAAAGTGTGTATAAAATTCAAGTGAATGACCGATAAAGTTTTTAAATTTCAAGTAAGGTTTGTTCTTAAAATGCAAAAAATTAACAAATTTTGAGTTTCCGATAATTCAAATCACATATAAACCTTTTTTAACGCACCCGATAGTTACCCTTACTAATACGTTGCATCATAGTGCATTGGGCGGTTTTAATGTATCATGTTTTCAGTTACTAGTTTTAGCGTTATATGCCCTCCTTTTTTGTTATTTTTGTCATTTTTTATTATGTTTCGCCTTTGAATTTATTTTCTATATTTGGTTAGTATATTCGTGTAGTTGGAAATTTGGAACAATTTGGCTCTCGCTAAAAGCTTCCATTCGCTTTCATGTCATTAAGTTTGATTGTTCATCAATTTACTCGATGCATTCACATCCCCACATCCCTAGTTAAACCAGTAACTTGTTTATAAATTTACTAACAAGTAGATTTCACGTTTGAATATTATGATACCATTAACTCTTGACCTATTTTTGTGTATTTATAGTACGATTCATTAACATATTCAACATATACTATCAAAACACGTACAAAAAATTAATCAGTTAAAACAACATATTACCCTTTACCACACTCGTGTATGAGGGAGATCTGAAGGAGAAGGAGGTGTGAGGACAATCAGGCAATATTTGAAATGATTTTTTTTATTTTTTATACGTCTTTTTAAATTATTGAATTCATTTACCAGTATTAAATTTGTTTCAAGTTGATCAAACCGTATCACCTCATTGTACCTAAGCGTCTTTTTTGTCTATTACATAGTGTGACTTCTCCTATATATTTATGCATTTTTTTATAAACAATTTCATAGTATGGCACTTGAAAATTCATTATGTGTATTTTTATGTATTATATTTTCATACTAGTGTTTGTAACAAGTTTGTTACAATTTTATTGTAGATTTTTTAAGCTCGGTTCTCTGTGCTTATCCGTCTAATGACGTGGTGGTTATGTATCTACTCTTTCCTTCGAATCCTTTGTTTTATATCAGATTGATGTGATCCGATGAATATCACTGATGCATTCGAACTTATAACAAATTTATACAATGCAGTTCGATGAATGTCAATGTGGCGTTAGGTTTTATACCAGACTGATACAATGCGATTCGATGAATGTCATAGTAGCGTTAGGTTTTATACCAGATTGATACAATGCGATTCGATGAATGTCAGTGTAGCGTTAGGTTTTATACCAGATTGATACAATGCGGTTCGATTAATGTCAGTGTGGCATCATATTTTATGCCAAATTGATACAATGCTGTTCTATGAATGTCTAGGAACACAGTAGGTTGCTTACGTATGTACTCTATCGATCTTTAATTTTTTGCCCGATTTAATAATACGACCGAGTTACGGGATTCCTTATTCTCTTAGTTGTTGGGTACTGGGCGGAGTGAATTAGGCTGAATATTTTCAAAGAAAACTAATTTGTAAACATTATTCGATGTAAAGAATACGAAATTGAATTCCACCGGTTCCATCACGTTACGCCACTGCTGTGTACTATTATTTGACGGTACATTGAATTAACTTTTTCGTTTAGGCTCAGAGTAGGTACTTAACGTCTTAACTTTCATTTTTATTTTCTCTTTTTTCCCTAGAATATGAAATATTGAATGTGCGGCAGCTCCGTGGTGTAATGATAATTTTAATTATTTATTTACTAATTGATTATTTTTCGTTCCTTTCCGAGAACTTTGCCCACTTACTATATACTAGTCATCATGTATTTATCAAGAGTTATAAAGTTTTATCTTCACGTATTGCAAATAAATTTCATTGTTTAAGTACCATAATGTTTCACAGTAGATATGTATTTTTATTTAACATGGTCTGAAATTTGAATTTAAACAACTACGTCGTAGGTTCAAAATTGACAGTTTAAACGTAAATAACGACCATGCCACATAACGCCTCCCCTAAAAGAGCTGCAATGGTTGAGGTATCCAGAGCGAATAGATTAAACAGTGTGCTTGATGGTTTTCATGGCTTTGCATGACTTGGCTCAGCACTATATTCGAGAACGGTGCCAGAGAAATATACCATCAGGGAGATGCTTAACATTGGAATCGTCAGAAATACAATATAACAATCCTTTAAAGTATATAATCCTTTAAAATATATCGTGGTTTCAGTGTTAACGGACCAATCAAATGGAATAATTTGCGTTATAAAGTGCGCGGAGAGCAGAGTTTTGGGCCCTTCAGTAAATCCTTCTTCAGCCTGTTTTTTTTTCATTCTTGGACATAGGCCTCCCCCTTGATCCTCCACAACTCCCTGTCTTGGGCCCACTGCATCCATCTCCCTCCGGCACATTTCTTGATGTCATCAGACAACCTTTCCTGGGGTCAGCCGACACCTCTTCGGCTTGTTCTCGGTCGCCATTCTACGATCGTTTTGGTCCATCGTGATTCCTGGCATCTGGTAATATGCCCAGCCCAGCTCCACTTAAGACCAGCGACCTTTTCCGTTACATCGGCTACTTTGGTTCTTTCTATTATCATGACATTCTGAATTCTTTCCCTTATTGAAATACCCAGCAACTTTCTCTCCATAGCTCTCTGTGTCACTAACAGCTGTGCATTATTCGTTTTGTTAGGACCGATGTTTCCATTCCATAAGTAAGCACTGTAAACTTGCCAACAAATATGGACATGAGCCCTTGGAATCTTCTCTTACCATAAAACGGCGCTTTCAAATTTTGATTATTATTACTACGAAAGAGATGGAATATGTTAGTATGACTACTGCAGTGTGACTATCTCGATTATTTGAATATTTTGTTCACAGTATGTTAGCCTATGCGGGTGTATTGAAGTCAGGTTTCTCCTCTCTTCCATGTTCCAAGGTAAACATCAATGGTTTGTGGTGAAATATTTTTTTTATTTTATTGATTTATTTTGTAACGAATATTATGTATACATTTTAGTTTTCTGCACTCCTCCCCATATAAAATTTAACTATTCCAAATCTCAAACTCCTCCGTGCGCGCAGTTTGCTTAGGAGTCCGACGTTTTCGCTTCACACGTATTGATATCTTTTCAAAATATAAGTTTGTTTTGTTAAAATAATTATAGAAGACACATGATATGGTTGGATAATTTAAATAGCGCCGTTTTTGTGAGAGCTCGCCTCAAGGGCGCTTTGTATTAGTTTTACATGTTAGTAATAGCTTAAAATATAGGTTATAGGCACTTGAGGTGGACACACAAAAACGGCGCTATATAAGTAAGTTTTATTATTATTATTATTGATCTTAAATGTTATTAAAAATATGCAGATAGAAGCGATGTATAATCAATAGTATATTCGATTTAATTATAATTATAACAATAGTAACTTTTATTTAGACGTAAAAAATACAAGTAATGGAAGGATAGCTGGACTTCGTCATCCCAGGAAGCATAGTTTCTGAAGAACTAAGTCTACTAAACGAAGAAGAAGAAAAAATATAAAATTAATACATCTAGTCTAAACAAAAAGTATTTAATTTTTTTTTATACAATAATAAATAATGGTACAGAGTATGACACTAGATTATTAAAACATGTAAAAGTATAGAGAACATTAATATTTTTTAACTATGTGCTCAGCACTTCGCCTACGAAAGGTGGCAAGACTTGTGGTTTCTTTTATGTTTGATAATTGAGTCTAATACCATGAAACGTTGAGAAATAGAGATAGAGCAGGATGTCACGGAGCAGTTAATTACAGTGTTATTAAGTTGGTTTCATTACATTTTATTCAAATTTGGGAGGTGTTATTGTGTGAAATATTAAACACGTGTGTCTTAAGTTGTTTTTTAAACATGTTTATATTGTCCATTTGTCCGAGTCGGTATAGAAGTTTATTCCATGAGGATAGACCAGCAACAGCGAACGCACGATCACCAAAGTTTATCATTATTTACTTTTAAATATGAGATTAAAGGAACTTAATTTAGAGATATGGCGACATTATTCAGTTTATTTGACTGACTGACACTTGTTCCAACTTTACCATGTATTGCACTTTTAGGTGAAACACGGAGTGTACTCTCACAGTGCATTGACTTATAAGTTTTCCATAGACAAAAATCGATTTATTCTATATTATATCTGTCAAAGCTTTCATTTCGCCCGGGGCTCACGTTGTGGAAAATTGAGTTATTTATATTTTGTTGTACAGTTAAAAAGGGCTTCATATTATGAATGAATATTAAGTACTTATACTTGTGTATGAAGGAAATGTCAAACTTTGACAAAGACAGGTGCGTCGTTGACGATCACTTGTCTGTGCAGTGCGGAAAAGGCTCTCCACCCGCCTCATTTTGGTCCATTCCCGAATGTTTCGGAGCCAGGATAGCTGATCCTGCCGACCCTTTGCGGCCCTCAATCACTCCATTTATGATCAATTCAAGGATTGCATATTTCTCTCCTCTCCTTATGTGATCAAAATACAAACTAAGTCTTATTGTGTGTATTTAATTTTGCACATCCCTAAAGTGCTCTTTTTCCAGATTGTGGGGGTATGTAAGTATATTTTATTATAAAAACAATTTTCTTTTTTCTTTCAAATACATCCATTACTTATTCAAAATTTAGTAAATTTTAAGCATATCCAAAGTATGTCGAGTGTTGTTGATGCATTCAAAGAAAGTGCTTACATTAAAAATATTATTAATTTAAGAGGGCATATAACGCTGAACTTCGTGACTGAAAACATGATATATTAAAACAGCCCATTGCATTACGAAGTTACGTGTTAGTAAGGGTAACTACCGCGTGCGTTAAAAATGGTTTATATGTGATTCAAAATATCAGAAGCCCCAAATTTGTTGATTTTTTGCATTTTAAGAACAAACTTGACTTGAATTGAAAAAAAAAAATTCGGACATTCACTTTGATTTTTTGCACTCTTTAAGCACATAAAAGTTTTATTTCTCTACGACATATATTTTTATGCAGTAATTTAAAAATAAATATTGTAAAAATGATATTTTCAATAATAATTTTAGGAGAATTTAAGCTGAATTTTATAATTGTGAAGAACATACACTAGAGAATTGTTGAAAATACTTATGGTATTTCTTAGCAACACACTGTAACATATTAGAGAATTATTTTTTTAAATTGTAATGTTTAGGTTTATATGTCCCCTTAACGTATTTTGTCGAGCCCACTTTCAAAACAAAGTTAATTTGGTATGTTGATTACTTAATATTGGGAGATTTCGTCTTATTTCAATTACCAAATTCTTAAATTGTTTATAAAGTTTTATTTGGAGCTAAATTATAACAAAAATATGAGCTTAGGTATATTAATAAGATGGATGTCTAATTAATTAGTCTGTGGGCAGATGTTTTTTGCTGGAATTTCATAAAAAAATATTATTAAAACTTAAAATAATATAACACAGACATAGAACAAAGCCGGTTGCAGAACAAAAGCTAATCTAAGCTTAGCTCGAATTTCTGAGACTTAGAGCAGGCGTACATTGTTAGAAAAATTAAGCCAATATTCTTTTTTTTATTTACCAAATTTAACATGAACAATCAAAAACAAAAAATAAGTTATATAAAAAATACATCATAAACAAAGATGTTATATAAAAAAATCATAATAAACAAAAATGTAATATAAAAAATACATAAGTAATAAACAAAAATGTATTATAAAAAATGTACAAAAAATTAATATAAAAAATACATCATAAACAAAAACGTTATATAATAAATACATAATAAACAAAGATGTAATATAAAAAATACATAATAAACAAAAATGTCATATAAAAATATATAATAAATAAAAATGTAACATAAATAATACATCATTAACAAAGATGTAATATAAAATATACATCATAAACAAAGATGTAATATAAAAAATACATAATAAACAAAGATGTAATATAAAAAATACATCATAAACAAATATTCAATATAAAAAATACATAATAAACAAATATGTAATTGAAATAAATACATAGAGATAATTCATACTTATTCCTATAGAATTTTCGCAATGAAAAATTAAGTGAATTCAACTACAAAAAATAATCTCTCTGTGTTATGTTAGTTTATAGATCATAGATCTTTGTTACAGTATTTTATAGATCTATGTTATATTAGTCTATCTGTGTTATAACTACAATAATAGTGTCTATTGATTAATCTATTGTACCTATTGTTATAGGTGACATTACTTCTCACAAACAATATTCTTTATGGCGTACCTATCATACCAGCAAGCAAGTATTAACATCTTTGCATTGGATACCTATCATATATAGACTCAGTAGTGATTGTTATCCAAATGATATTAAAAATGTAGAACAATAGATTATGCCACTGTTTCTAAATCTTCTTGGTGTAGATATTAAAAATACAAAAAACTTGGACGCCATGATTGCACGCACGATACATGCGTGTATCTCCACACTCCACACACTACATTCAAATTGGATGGCGAACCTCACTTTTGAATAATGTGAGATGTCATTTTGCCTATTGTATTTTCGATTACACCAGCTGTTACCTAAAAACATTGATAATAGAAAACGAGTGGGTCGTGGCCAACGCCATACTCCTAAATACCAAGTATGCAAATTTTGAACGGAAATTTTCAGCATTTAAATGAAATGAGTTTGTTAAATTATTTTTGATTTTATTATTTTATAATGCAAACTTGACAATTCTTTTCCGCCATTTTATGGAAGTGACATGCGTTTTTAACTATTATAAAATATCAAATATTAAGTTTCCTGATCTTGGGGTCACTTTGAAATATTTGACAGTTATAAAAAAAGAGAAGCAAGATCCAGATCCAGACTGAAAACACAATTAAAATCTGTGTCTCCAACGGGAATCGAACCCGGGACTCTTGGATCAGCAGGCAGATACGTAACTAACTGAGCTACGAAGGTCGACAATCGATGAAGTAGAATAAACACGCCGTACATAGACACACATACACACACAGATACATTGTGATGAAACTTTCAGAATACAATCTTAGCATGATACTAGATGATAATCTGCAATAAAATAACACTAAAAATTGCGAATTACCCACTATACCTTCTTTGGGTTAGTGAGGAGTTAATGGTGGAAAAATTTCGATTCTAAGCCACACAGCATTTATTTCAAAAAATATTGTTTAAATTAAGTTAAATTATCTTACAAATCATTCAATCATTCATACAATCACGGCATATCCCACAATGTGGGGTAACCAGCGAAAGGTGTGCGGGTGTGCATTGCCTTATAAAAGGGAGCACAACATATCTGTGTATACCCACACACCAGTCTCGTCTCACCTAAAAAGGCACTATATTCAGAATGGATGGTGAACCTCATTGCTGAACTATGTGAGATGTTATTGTTGCCTGTTGTATTTTCGATTACCCGGCTCTTACGGGACACTCGAAAACAATAATAGAAAAGAGTGGAAGCACTATTCTAAGCCGGTGCCTCACAGCTAAAATACCTTTTATAGATATAAATACATTTTCTTAGTTATGTAATCTTAATAATATTCTCATGCAAATATTGCTTCTCTGGGCTGGAAATACTGGTCAGTTGGAAGAAATTGCCATACGGCAATAAACTCGCCACTTGCGCAGGGTTCGAGGAAGTGTTTCAATATTTATCCTTTGTCTAAATGCTTTGAGAGTACTACCTCAGAACAGGCATTCAGCCTAGTGAGATAGTAAAATTTCAATATTTTCATTATGTATACCTTTATGAAATGTACTGTAGGTACTGAAATATGTAAAAAAAATAACATGTTTTTCATGTCTTTTTTATTGATATTTATGACTTCTTCGTTCTTACATATATTATCTCCATTTATCTATTTTGTATATGTTACTTAACTGTAGGTATTTATTTAATGTTCAATGTTTGCGCCCATCAATATCACTGCTAAAATACTGCTATGGAGTTTTGCGGAAAAAATAAAATCTAAATTGTTATTCTTTTTTATGTACAAAATAAATGTTCAGAACCAATGTTCACGTCATTTATAGCAACTACTTTTGCTCGAGTCCTGTAGTTACCCACGTGTTTCTGTCTGATAACCCTTTTAATAATCAATCATATTTGCATATATATTATTTAATCAACACATGTGTCCTTGACACCAAAAGAGAATTATTCACCAATGTTTTAAGCTCCGTAAAGTGTTATACTTCGGCCATATTCTGAGAGGTGATAAGTATGCCATCCTTCAGCTCGTCACGGAGGGGAAGATTGAGGGTCGTAGAGGGGTCGAAAGAAGGCAGCTTTCCTGGCTGCGAAACATCCGCGAATGGACCGGTATTTAGAACTGTGGAGGAGCTGTTTCGCACTGCACAGGACAGGGAGGCTTTCTCTATGGTGATATGACACAAGAAGAAGAAGAAGAAAATGTGTCCTTGACTAAATAACCTCTTTTTAACTGCTGCTATCTTTTACTCTCAAATCCCCACTATACCCCTTTGGGTTAGTGAGGAGTTAAAAGGGGAAATATTTCGATTCTAAGCCTCGCAGCATTGATTTAAAAAAAATATTGTTTAAATATTCTGTGGGTACTTGTATTCATTGTGAACACAGAGTTTTAATATTCTAAAGGAATTGGATAGTGAACGAATCCCCTACAATGATCTTAACTTCAATGTGAACGGGGCTTTGATGTTGAATTGTCCTCTGATATACGTGAAAACCAGAACATTGGTACTTTTAGGGAATATCATGACTAATATTGTTTTGTAGGACCATCAATTGAGTATGAAAAAACGACATTTTTGATCTTGATTCATCAAGCGGGGCTTTTGATGCTTCCATTTTTATTGACAAACTTTTAATATCTCAACAGAGACGAAGTTGGGATATTATTTAAGAACCAGGAACTCAAGGGCTTACGACCTGCCATTTTCGTATTGTAATTTTTGAAAGTTCTATATATTTGAATAATGTGCAACAATTCATTTTAAAATAATGCATTATTACTATTGCCATCTATGAAGTAACGAAGAAACCTTTTTTTTGTAACGCCATCTATTGAGAAATTGGTTTTATTGCTAACAATGAAAGCAACAGTCCTTATAAATGAGGTAACGGTATCTCGCACAGATGTCACCCCTGAATTGCGCCAGTAATATTGCTTGTTTTACATTGATAAGGGAACTCAATAAGAAGGCATAATTGGTGAACGTTGCGTAAGCGCATAAAGTGATCACGTAAACCAGCTGATGGCAGGTCGTAAGCCCTGTAGGTGCCTTGAGTTCCTTATTCTTCTATAATAACCCAACTTCGTCTCTGTTGAGATATTAAAAGTTTGTCAATAAAAATATCATTTGACTCCCGATAAGGAACAAAATACAATGTTTGCGTATATGCAATTAAAAAAAATACTCGACTTCCATTTTTCATTTAAAAAAGTCAAATGGGTTGATGGCAGAGCGTTAAGCGCGCTGGGCTAGTAATCCAGTGGTCGCGAGCTCGAATCCTGCCAAGCATTTATGCTTATTTTAGGGAACGTAGGAAGATGTATATGTACTTGTTTAACAATGACATATTCATTTTTATTTAAAAAAATATAAAAAAAATAATCATCACGGCATATCCCAAAACGCGGGGCTTCCAGCGACAGGTGTACGTGAAGTACGACACATGTGTGTATCACCGCTCACCAGTCACGTGTCACCTAAAAGGGCAATATTCAGAATGGGCGGTGAATCTAATTGCTGAACTATGTAAGATGATTTTTTTTCATAGTGATATTTTCTATTACCCGGATCTTATCGGACATCCGAAAACGATAATAAAAGAAAGGAGTGGAGGCATCATTCTAAGCCGGTGCCTCACTACTATGTCTCCTATTGCTGTCCGAACAGAAATCCAAAATAACATAATATTTCATCGACTAATTTCTGTCTAAAAATTTAATTTTTTATATGAATTCATCGTACAAAACTTTTTGTGTCTGGTATATTATGTTATTATCAGCATGAGTCGAGCCTGTTAGAGTACAATTAAAGGATTACATGAAAATTCTTCGAAACACAATTGTTCGAACGCGCAATTGTACGAATAACTATTTTTCGAAAATCAGAATGACAATTGTCCGAAAGCAAATTATTCGAACTAACATTTGTTGGAAAACCAATTAACCGAATTTAATATATTTTTTGTGTCATTATGTTGCCTCCTTTGACATATTTGTTGCCAGTAAAATATATTCGATGAAGACTATTATTACTTGTTGTATTATTGTTGGGTATGTATGCTTGCACATTTTTAATAACTGTTGTTTGACAGCGCGGTGCGTCGCCATATTGTTTATTCCATAGATATTTATTATACATATTATAATATACTATGTAGATGTAGTAATCCATGCAAAAAGTGAGTCATGGAATATCGCGCATTTGAAGTTTGGTTGGCAACATATTTCAGTATTCCTTACATTTCATACATACATACATACCATGACGCCATGTCCCTTACGGTGTAGGCACAGAGAACCGAACGCCATATCTTTCTATCCTGGCACACATTCATCACCTCGTCAACATTCATGCATCGTCTCATACATGTTCGTCTATTGTACATGCTTCTAACATTTCCGTCTTTCTGAATATCGTTCACATGGTCGTGCCATCCCTTTCTTGGGCGGCCCCGGCCTCTCAATCCAATCCTATCCTCATTGTATATTTTCTTCGTCAGGCGTTCCTCATTCATTCTACCCATGTGGCCAAACCATCTCAGTGTGTTCACTTTCAATCTATTAATGATATCTTTCTTCATCTTACATTATTTCCTTATATTCTCATTTCTTACCCTGTCATACATCGTTCTATTGCAGATTCTTCTTAGCGATCTCATTTCAACTGCATTTATTCTGCTTTCGTGCGACTTCTGCCATGTCCAGGTTTCGCTTGCATACGTCAAATCGTTTTTTACGACATCGTTTTTTACGACAAATAAATCTGAAAACAATTCACACTAGTCGTTATTTTCTATGGAAAAACGATGTACTAAAACGTCAAAAATCCCTCGGAAAAATGCCTCACTTCGATTCATACAAAATTTGCTAACTACGACATCTAGTATATTATAATAAAAATCTATGGTTTATTCCTCTCACAATACTACCAACATGACGTCATAAAAATTCGAACAATTTGTAAATTCTGATAATTGTGTGTTCGGAAAATTGTTTTTCGAAAAAATGTGATTCGAATAATTATTGCCATTCGTAAAATTGATTTTCGTAAAATTGAGCATTCGAATAATTGTTTTTCGAATAATTTTCCTGACACCCGATTAAAATGGTACCTATTATTGTAGTAAAATCTGCTAAATCCGCACAATCGAATTTCCACAATGCCAGTATGGCCTTTAATCCTCTACCAAAAGAGAGAAATTATTCATCGTTGATATTCCATCGTTGAATGGCAGAATATGCGAGTTTTACAGATTAAAGAGGTACGGCTGATCGATTGTTGAATTATCCCCCCACCCCCCTTTTTTTCAAATACCAATCCAACTCTCTCTTGTCGTATCTGTATATTCGACGCAGATACATACCTATTCATTTCATCTTCGCATGCGAACGATTTTTAAACGGATTTATTTCGCGAACAATCGCCAAAATGACTCTGGAATTTTGATTTCATTCGAGTAGGTACCTACTTGGTCTGAAAGTTTCCCAAAACTCGCTAATTCCTAGCTAATTTTGTCTTCTCCTCCTGGGTCACAATGCTAGGATTGGTCTGCACCAAACACTCGATCTTTCCAATTATCTCTATAGTCCGCCAGTCTCTTCATCTCTTTGTAACTGCTACAGCGCATGTCACCGATTATCTGGTCTATATAGTTGTTTCTGGGGCGGCCTCTACAGTTGCCCCCATCAATCATTCCCTACGATGGTAAAAAGCAGGCCTGGGTGCCGGATGTTGTGGCCTATCCAAGTTGTTCTCTGTTGGGCAATTCTTTTCATAAGTTGTCTTGTCTCTCCAACCCTGCTAATTTCGTACGTTATCTGAATATTGTCACATAGAAATTATGTATCTACATTTTAATTTGTTCTCATTAATCTTTTGTATTGTTAGGAAAGGAAAACATTATTTGTACTTGAAATAATGAATCGTAACCACGCATTTTGTTTTAAGCATTTTTACATTTTTTTTTTTTAGCAAGTTGGTTCATAATATATTATATATATTTTTACTCCTCACTAGTCAACATCGAATGATAATGTCGGAGTGGTAATTTTCGGAGAGATATCCCTGCTTTAGTCTTTTCTTGAAAATGGAAAGCGAGTTTGACGAAGTTATATCAGGACTCGAATTATTCCAGAGTCTTGCTGAACGTACTATAAAGGAAGAGCTGAAAAGTTCAGTGTTGTGAATGGGGATAGATAATAAAGTACGTTCAGCAGATCGAAGCGGTAGGCCGTGATTAGATAAATAGGTGAATTTGGTTTTAAGATACTGCGGTGAATTAGGAATAAAGAGCGTATTATATAGAAGTCACAAAATATGTATATTTCGCTGTCGTCGTAATGTACGTAGATACATACTTCTATGATTATTTAATGTAGGTATGTACATCAATTGTGGGCAAAAGTAATTGGTCTGTCTTTTAATTATTTCATAGTGTATTATCTCTGTTTATCTTATGAGACTTATCCCTTAAATAAATAAATATATTATAAATAAAAAATATAAAATTTGAATACTTTTTGGAGTGACAAATAATTTTTTATGTCAAACAACGCAATAATCAACAGCATTACGGAATCTGTAGTTGGGCATTTTGTTTCTTGCTGCGTTACTGTTGGTCTAAATCATTTATAATGTATTTTTTTCTAAGCTATTCGAAGTTGACGCAAAGCTGACCGCTAACACGCGGCGACACATTTTTTCCAAACATATGCTACTTAACACATCTCATAGATATTATGTGCCTACTACTTATGTATGTGTTATATATTTCTTTGCTTTTTGGCACATTTGCGATTACGAGGTCGATGACTTATTATTATTATTATTGTTATTTACTTGAAACATTTTCTGATACAAATGTAGCGAGAGCAAGAACGACTTGTATTATTAATATTGTAGTATACTGGATGATACAAAAACTTATCAAAACTTTTGTATACCTACCATCAATTTTATCTCTTTAATCTTTCAAGCCGAACATTTTTCATATTACATTTGTTTCATTTCGTTTGATTTAGATTTATTTTGTATTGCTTCCTGATCAAAGGATAGGTACACAGTAGGTACTACACAGACAAAAATAGGTATATTTATGTATTTTATTTTTATTTTTATTAAAAAAGGTTACATCGACAGACATCCAACTTACAATTTTCATAAAAAGAAAATAATTTTGGTTATTATTGTGAGTGCTGGACGTCCAATTATGGATGCACACAAAATAACATGAGTTCTAATTCAATCACACACGTAAATTACACAAGTAAGAGTTACATAAATAAGAAAAAATTAGGTTACAAAAGTTAAGTAAAAAAAGAAGAAAAAATATAGTTCCTACATAATATGTTAAGCAGTTAAAAAATTAAGTTACATAATTTATAGAAGTAACACAAGTTACATACATAAGTCGAAGTTAAAAAAAATAGGTTCTTACATAAGAAGTAAAAAAAAAGTTACATAAATTAGAGAAAAGTCAATTTCATACTGATTACAATCAAATAGCGTATTTAAATAGCATTGAGACCTTCTTAAACCAACACACGCGAGTTAACTTTTTTCTTAAAGGCAGAGAGCGAATCCGCAAACACGTTTTTTTTATAAAAACATACATACATACCATCAAGCCTTGTCCCTTACGGGAAAACCGTATAGAATCGAGCGCCATCTATTTTTGCATACATTGCTGGCTTCTTTTACTTCCAAGCATCTCTTCTTAACGAACTGCACTGGTTGATATGTACAGAACGAGTGGACTATAAGGTATGCCCGATGGTGTTTAAGGCTCTTAACAACTTGGCTCCACACTACATTCAAGAACTGTGCCAAAAGAATGTTCCATTAGGAAGACAGCTTATATTGAGATCATCAGGATCACAGAGTACCAACTCTTTAAAAGATTTGGACGGAGTCAATAAGGAGGCTTACTATGATCGCGGTTTGAGTGTGAACGGGCCTTTAAAATGGAGTAAATTGCCCCTTGACATACGTGTAGCTCAGAGCATTGACACCTTCGGTAGACTTCTTAAGACTGCCTTGTGTCGTTGAGCCAACAAATATGCTTCAGAGCCCTTGGAGTGATCCTGTATCACTAAACGGCACTTGATAAATTTTATTTATTATTAGTATTATCGTCTCATAAATGCTCGTCGATTGGTCATGTTTCATTCACTGAAGACAGATGACCAAGAAGAATGTTAGCTTGGAGACCGCGAATGACAACCAGAGGTGTTGGGAGACCGCCAATGAGACGGAGGAATGAGGAGGCCTTCGTCTAGGAGTGGACAAGTTAGGCTGAGAAGAACAATCATTATTTTTAAAGAGTGAACATGTTCTTTTAACAAAGACAAATACATCAAACAAATTCGGTCGTAGCAGGATTCAAACAAGCGACCATTTGATACCTAACTCGGCGCGTTTACCGCTCTCCCACAACCCATCTTAATATTGTATGATAATCTATACGATGAATTCCATTAAATATTAAAAAATCTATAAAACGAAATACGCAATAAAAAATAAAACTATATGTGTAAAACGAGTGGGTTGTGGCCAACGCTAAACTCCTCACTAACAAGCCATTCTATTAAGTATTCAAATTTTGTATAGAAAATTTTCAGCATTTTCATGAAATGAGTTTGTTAGATTATTTTTATTTAAATATTTTATTATGAAAACTTGATAACTCTTCAATGCCATTTTATGAAAGTGATGTGCCTTTTTACGAATTTGAAAATAAAAATTTCAAATTTTAATTTTCCTGAGCTTGGGGTGACTTTGAAATATTTGACAGTTAAAAAAATTGAGAAGCACTATTCATATATCATTCAAAATCTAATGGGATCTAATCGAGTATTAGATATACAAATTAACAAAATTTGAATAGAATAGAATGAGTACTTTAGTCTATAATCGATAAAGTAAAAATGAACACGCCGTACATAGCACACACACACACACACACACAGATACATTGTGATGAAACTTTCAGAATACAATCTCAGCATGATACTAGTTGATAATCTGCAAAAAAAATACCCTTAAAAATTGCGAAATCATAACTCCCCACTATATCACCTTGTGTTAGTGAGGAGTAAAAAATATATCTCAGTCTTGTAGAGTATTATTCTGACGATGTGCCTTGCACGAAACGCGTCAATAATCAAATAAATTTAAAAGGTAGAAATACCAAGTAATTTTTTTTATATTTGTAATATATCTACCAAAAATATGTTTTTTCTTCTTTTTCGTCTTTTTAGGGGATCTTCTGATCTGTTCTTCACAGAAAGTTGAGTTTTTACGTGTATTGCATTACGTAGAGTATTGTACATTTAATTTTTCAACCTCTTATGAGGGAATGTATGTAAACCTACTTCAAATTGAAATCGAATTTCTCAAATATAACAGTGTGTTTGTAAAAATATACCTCTAGTGAATGCATCATCATACAATTTTAAATTCTTACAACTATGTGTCGTAGAGAAATAAGAGAAATAAGCGGTGATAGCCCAGCAGTAATATCGTCGCCTTACATGCTTGAGGTCGACGGTTCTAATCCGGGCGGGGCACGCACCTCTGGATTTTTAAAAAATCTATGTGCGAATTTATATCACTAGCTATGTGTAGCCATGATCCAATTTGTCTGGTTCCCCTTCCTAAGGGTTACGAAGGTCAGATGGCAGTCGCTTCAATGTAATAACCAGACTCGCCAATTCCAGGATCATGGTCAAAGCGTACCCCGATAGAAACGGGACAAAAGCGCTAAGGGGAAAGAAAGAAGATGTGTCGTAGAGAAATAAGTCGTTTACGTGCTTAAAAAGAGTGCATAGAATCAAAGTAGTGAATGTTTGTGGTATTTTTTTATTTCACGTCAGGTTTGTTCTTAAATGCATTAATCTGCAAATTTTGGGTTTCTGATAATTTAAATCACGTATAAACCCATTATAACATTAGCAATTTGTTTTACACTGTGCAGCTTAAAAGATAATGTAATATCCGCAAACAAAATTGGTCTGTGATATATTGTTTGTTGTAATATTTGTTTGTATGACTGTATGTTTGTTAGGTTTAACTAAAATAAAATAACGTACGCGATAGTTACCCTTTTTAACACGTAACTTCATAGTTCATTTGGTTTTAATTTATCATGTTTTCAGTTACTAGATTTAGCGTTACATGCCCTTCCAAAAACCAACTTTTTACTTTTAATCTGACTTTAAAGATTTGTAAATTTCCTCTTGTGTCAGCATTGTATAGGATTTTTCTGACGAAGTGCCTTCAAGTCAAATAAAAAATAAAAATAACACACCTATTTTTTTGTATTTATTTAAAAATCCAAAGATTCTCACGAAAATACGAATATGCTGTAATATTATCCTGGATAATACCAATAATCTTATCTCCTTATCTTATCTTCATATATTTATAAATCTCGTATCACGATGTTCGTACACGCTAATCTCCGAAACCGCCCAACGAATTCAATGAAATTATAGGAATTTGTATAAGTGGTTTCGGATTGAAAGATGGCGTTGTAATCGAGATCTTAAAAAAAATTTTTTTTCAACATTTTTTTATTAGTTTTTTTAGATATCTCAGCCACAAATAAATAACCACAAATTTTGACTTCCCTACACCCTCCCCTTCCAAAAAAAATTATAGGATTTAAGGATCGTAATTAATTTTAATGTTATGTTATCTTTCAATAGATGGCGGTGTGAACAAATCTATTGACATTGCAATATGCATCTAGAGAACAAATACAAAATACATAAAATGAGGTCTATATGGAATGCGAATGCGATCTACAAAGAAGGTGGCCTATGGCAGAACAATACATAAAATGAGGTTTATATAAAATGCGTTCTACATAGAAGGCGGTCTATGACAGAACAATACATAAAATGAGGTTTATATAAAATGCGTTCTACATAGAAGGCGGTCTATGACAGAACAATACATAAAATGAGGTTTATATAAAATGCGTTCTACATAGAAGGCGGTCTATGACAGAACAATACATAAAATGAGGTTTATATAAAATGCGTTCTACAAAGAAGGAGGTTTATGACAGAACAATACATAAAATGAGGTTTATATAAAATGCGTTCTACATAGAAGGCGGTCTATGACAGAACAATACATAAAATGAGGTTTATATAATATGCGTTCTACAAAGAAGGAGGTTTATGACAGAACAATACATAAAATGAGGTTTATATAAAATGCGTTCTACATAGAAGGCGGCCTATGGCAGAACTAATTAATTGTAATTGTTTTGTTTCATTTTAGACCTTGGGAGCAAGTCTGGTCAACTGGTGAAATCAAAAACCATACATATGTTTACCCATATCATGGATATAATTATCTTAAGTCCATGTCCATGATTTGGGTAAACATGGATGGTTTTGTTTGTTTCGTCAGTTGACCAGACTTGCCCCCCTCCTGATAATGCCGAGTCAACTCAGCGAAAAGGTTCTGTCATTGTAATCGAATTTTGTGTATAAATTCTTTGGTATATTTGTATATTAATCTTAAAATATATTTCCACTCTGTTGACACAGCAACTATCATCATATTATAACAACACAATCGTTGTTATAATATGATGATAGTTGCTGTTGACACAGCAACTATCATCATATGTATTATAACAACACAATCGTTGTTATAATATAAAATAAATATAAGTATAATATCATCGCATTCGTTTGCATAATTTTTATATTTCATATTCTTTAATAGAAAAAACACGTAAGATCTCATTCTATCCCCTTATGTCGTATTACATTTCTATAGTGGAGTCTGTTTGCAGATAGGGATGTGAGGTGGTTGGTACCTGCTAAAAGATATTTTTTTAGTGTATAGTTCCACTATATACTTCCACTTTATAAGTTGAATACAACTTCCCAGTCTTCAACTTGTATAACAATGCGCCAACATGGTTGAGTTGTGGGTACTTCTATTTTCGCAACAAAAAAATCTAAAACATGGCATCACTTGTCATTTATATTTTACTTTTATAAATAGAAATGGTTTTGCTTAAAAAAATGTATTAGTTCACCTATTTTTTTTAATAAACTTGCTTTCGTATGCGGTCTTAAATTTATCTAGTAAAATAATTAAATTTTTACTTTTAACTAACCCAAGGGGATATAGTGGGGAGTTATGGTTTCGCAATTTTAAGGGTATTTTTTGCTGATTATCAACTAGTATCATGCTGAGATTGTGTTCTGAAAGTTTCATCACAATGTATCTACATATGTGTGTGTGTGCTATGTACTGTGTACTATGTACGGCGTGTTTATTTTACTTTATCGATTATAGACTAAAGTACCAATTCGATTCTTTTAAAATTTTGCCAATATGTATATCTAATACTTGCTTAGACCCCATTAGATCTGAAGAGTGCTTCTCAATTTTTTTAACTGATCCCAGGTCAGGAAACTTAAAATTTGAAATTTTTATTTTCAAATTGGTAAAAAGGCACATCACTTTCATAAAATGGCATTGAAGAATTATCAAGTTTTCATAATAAAAAATATAAAAATAAAAAATAATTTAACAAACTCATTTCAGACAATGCTGAAAATTTTCCATACAAAATTTGAATACTTTATAGAATGACTTTTTAGTGAGGAGTTTATCGATGGCCACAACCCACTCATTTTAATTTGATATTGTTTCATTAATACAAAACATATTGTGTCATTTTAAAAAAATAACTTAGATAGTTAGGATATTAATTAAGAAAAGTATTTCTTTGATTTTTTAATTATGCTCTGTATGTATTCTACAAGAATTAATACAGAACATTGTCAAAAAGTTATGGAATCTTTTTCTTTGTTAAAACCCAAACTATCTAACTTATTTTTTTCAAAACGATTTGATTAGTAATTTGGTATATCAAATTGAAAAATAGGTACGTTGGCAGCAGTCACCCCCTTAACCATAAATACGTGCCATACGTGCTTTATGTGAATGAAATCGATCGTGACGAGATTCGATCCTCTGGATTATTAATCTAGCGCGTTAGCCGTTCTGCCACCGACCAATCTATATTTATTTTATATAAATCGGTATGATCATAGATACATACATTCCATCATGCCATGCCCCTCACGGGGTAGGTTAGGTAAAGAAAAATTAGCGCCATACACGTAGGTATATCCTTGCAAAGATTCATCTAAATTAATGCTCCGATATTGTTTCTTTCAAAATTTTCACATACTTATGCAAGGGCGTCTAGGGCTCTAGTCTGTTTTAGAGCATCAAGTCTGTTCTAGGGCGTCTAGTCTGTTCTAAGGCTTGCAGTCTGCTCCAGGGCCTCTCTTCTTCCCATTCTTTTTTCTTTCACGCATTGTTTATTCACATATTCTTCTTAATGGTCTCATTTCTACAGAATTTATTCTAATTTCTGTATATTTCGACCTGATAAAAATGTTTAATATACCCAATGATTAGTATTAAATTAGTTATTTGATTATTAATACGAATATTGACGAATTAAAGTGGATATAAAATGCATTAATTTTAATAGAAATGTGACTGGACCGAGAATGATCCTCTCCATTTAGATAGCGCTAGATTTTCTCCCGGGGAATCTATTCAATTCTTCCGCAAGCACAACGCTGGGATTACGGAGATATGGCCGTTGGGTATGAATAATTATAGAAACTAGATGAAAGGTTGTCTTTAGTTGATTCAACATTTATAGTGAAGTAATCGAACATACAATTGATAGTCCCAGTACCATACACATATAGTGAAAATGTATCAAATTATTTAAAAACGAAAATTATTTCTATAAGAAATACATGTACTCTCAACATAGTCTTTTCCTTCTTTTAAGCTATCCTTTAACGGAATTTAGGCTCTTATGTTATCTACCTACTTTTATCTGTAACTATACTTTTTCGTCCATTCTTCCATTCATTTCGTCAGTAAGTCTGCGGTTTCATACATACTTTTCGATGTTTTGTATATAATGTGTGTATGTATATTTTTTATCTAAGTTGTCTTCTTTATATTTTTTTTTGTACTTGTTTCATGCCTTAGCACTTTGCTTTATTTTATTTTTTAGAAATATCTAATCTTATTAACAAAATAATTTTGACTATTTTTAAATTGGTATACCAACAGACAGGCTATGCCTTGTGGGATTTTTGTGTCCACGGTTGATTTATTGTGATTGATGTTATGTTTATGTATATTGTATGTATGTTAACCGTGAATCAAATCTTAAATAAATAAATAAAAAAAAACCTCTTCCTGCGACATGGATAGGGTCATCCGTACGTCTTTTTTGAGGATGTCCCATCACTCGCTTACTACACCACGGCTTCCATCTCAAAACTCTATGAGTTTCTTGTCTTTTAACATGCTCCGATTATATCCATATGCAAATTACTATGCCCGTCCACAGTTTCAGTGTGGACGGGCCTTTTAAGTGGAATTAATTGCCCCGTGACATACGTGGAGCTCAGAGCATTGACAACTTGGGTAGACTTCTTAAGACTGCCTTGTTTCGTAGATCCCTTGGGTGATCTTGTATCACTGAGCGGTGCTTTACGAATTATTATTATTATAATTGTGTCGGTAGTTTTCACTCTCCATATTCATCTTCATTGAGTCAGCCAACGTCTACAGCATTGCTCCCTAACCTGGGCATCTATAATAACCGCATCTAGCCACTAGTCTAATATGTCATCGGACAACCTATCCTGAGGCTTTACAACACTTCTTCTGCCCGTTTTAGGTCGCCAAGCCAAAACGTTTTTCGTGTATCTGGATTCTCTGCACACAACCCGTTTAATAATAATAATAAGTAATTTATATAGCGCCATTTAATGATTTAAAATCATTCCAAGGGCACCTTTTAGTTGATGTAAAAATAGGGTTGAAAATTATGAACTTGTGGCGACATGGCGTCTGTCAACCCTTTAGCCAATAGAAAGCGTCAATTTCGTATCGTAACGGCGAGACCGTAACATGTCGATCTTTCCAGAAACAGCACGGAGAAGCATACAAGCGGAAGCATACACAAAAAATGCCTCTAACACAGCCTTGTAACGCTCAGTCAATACGCATGGTAAAATTCATAATCCTGTGTACGATTGAAAGACGCGTGCCTTGAATTGAACACGTATTAGCAGGAACAGTTTGCGTTGCTAAACCGTGTGCATTTGGAGGGCACGTACCTTGAATTCAACACGAGTTTTTAAGTGCATTAGTGCGACAAATTCGTGCCTAATTCGAGGCAGTACTTGACTACTAATCAACACGGAAAGGTAAATACGCTGTCGGGGCCGCCCAAGGAAGGGATGCCACGTCCGTGTGAACGGTATTTTGAAAGACGGAAATGTCAGAAGCATGAATAACAGACGAACATGTATAAAGACGATGTACGAATGTCGACGAGGCGATGAAAGTGTGTCAAGATAGAAATAAGTGGACTTCGGTTCTCTCCGCCTACCCCGCGAGGATCATGTTGTGATGGTGTGTATGTATGTATGAAAAAAATTTCGTTAAATATTGGTAACCTCCACGGTTAAAAATACATTACAATACAATCATAGAATAATAATAATATGGAATACTCTTTAGCCTGCAGTAAACGCGACTGCTTTATGTTGACTAATTTGGTCAAAATTTTGCTACGAGCATTCGGTAATCATTTGGCCGTCTGCGTGATACGTTCTCCAAATAGGGAATTTTTTAACTGCTTGCAATATTATTTACGCAGTCATAACGAGTAGTACTATACGAACAATGTCTACCAGCAGAGTCATACATATATTGACACGAGCCGGCCAATAAAACGGCTTCACTTTTTCAGCGATGTATTGTATGAGAATGAGTATTCTATAGTTTTATTTTTATTCTATGAATACAATTAAAAATATACATCATACTTGACATGGCTTTGGTAAAAATAAACCAAAAAGAACGAAAAATTACATTAATTTCCCTGAGTGCTGTCAAAATAGGATATGAAAGGGTTGGGTCGGGGTTGGCTGGAAATTGAATTTGATTTGGTTGAACTTAAACGAAACGTCGTCAACAGATCGTCTGATGATATGAGTCCCATTTTAATGGTGCGGTGTAGGTTTTTTTGCCGCCGCTCTACGAATTAATTGAAAGATAAAAGTACCTACATGCATATTATGAATATTTGTTACTGTTATTACGTTTTCTCTTTCCACTACAATGGAAGACAGGAGATAAATGATTTTGTAACCTATTACATATATATTATGTGTGTACATACGTGGTTTAATTGATAAGTTTACTCGAGTTTTGAATCCCTGATATGCAGATTCGAATCAGTCGAGACCATATCGAATCTACATACATATACTGACACACACATATGCTAACTAAATTAAAATATATATATTTATTCAGATGGGTTGTGCACTGAGAGAGGTTAGCGCACTGGGTTTGTAATTCAGTGGTCGCGATTACGAATCCTGCCACGAGCGATTTCGTTCACCTATAGCACAAAACATTTCGTTCCATATGTATATCAACAATTTTTTTAACGAAATGGCAGAAATCTACTCACTCCAAACAGGTGGACGTTGCCTTGAATGATATGGTACGAATAGTCTCGGGGTGCTTAAAGCCCACACCAACTGAGAGACTGTACCCAATAATTGGAATAGCCCCACCACATATTCGACGTAGAACTGCCGCAGATGCAGAGAGGTACAAACAAACCCATGACATAGCCACCATTTATACCATCACCAGCCAGTGGTGTCGCGTCTGAAGTCCAGGAAAAGTTTTATCAAGGCCACATATCCTGTTGAGTCCCTTCAACATCGTAGAGAACTCTGACTCTCAACTGAACGACTGGACTCTAGAGCGGCACCAAATGGGAGTATCGGAGTTGGAGAGCACATACTCACATGCTCAATAGACTCAAGGTTGGCGTCACCAGATGTAAAAAAAAACTGCTAAGGTGGGGGTACCTGTCTGCATCAGATGATATCCGATGCGAATGCGGCGCAACCCAGGATGACAGCCACTTGCTGATGTGTCCACTGATGGGAGTGGTTTGTAGTCCTGTGGATCTGATTATGACAAATGACGAGGCGATGGCAGTCGCTGCTTATTGGAATGGTAGAGCTTAGCCAGACACGAAAAAGAAAGATTTTAAAATAAATAAATAAATAAATTTGTATTTTTCCACAATATTTTTACACATAGCACATACACACAGATACATATTGTGATAAAACTTTCAGAATCCAATTTCAGGCTGATAATAATCTGCAATAAAAAAATAGCCTTAAAAATTGCGAAATCATAACTCCCCACTATATCCCCTTGGGTTAGTGAGGAGTAAAAATCGGGAAATCGTAACTTTCAACTATTTATTATAGGACTACTCATACATTTTTAATATGATCTATAGGACTACTCATACTCATACGCTCTAATTATTTTTTTTTCTTCTAATCTTAAAAATTTATAAATCAGTACTCGATCATAATCTTATATTTGTCTACATTCAATCTTAAAAAATCGTTAACATCAATGTTTAGTATGAAAATGTCATTGATTTTTGTATAAATTAATAAAATCCATAAATTAATTTTAATCTAAAAGATTAAAGTCTAAATTTAATCTTAATTAACTTCGTGCTGATTAGAAATTTTTTAATTTCTAAAAACATTATAAATTCTTGTACGTTTTAAAAAAATTGTTAAATAAAAAAAATTAATGTTTCGTCATAGCACAATTAGCTTTAGGTACAATTATCCTTTTGATAGATAAAAGTGTTCTTCCGTAATTAGAGACCATTATTACAAGTGAAACTATTATTCCTTCTTTTCCAGGTACCTACTTATTTCTGATACAAGACGTTGAATTGTATTATATTCTTTTACTACTTCTTTCATTTTTCTCTCTATATCTTTCTTTGCTTACAATTTGTCCGAATATATCTATATATCTCTCTTCAAATTGGAGATATTATCATTGAACTCGTCCAATTTCGTCTCCTTTGAGACTCCCTCAGTTCTATAATAATTTTCCTTTCAATAATAATATGTTCGGATCATGATTTATGAATACCGACCGACTTAAAGGAATTATATTCTAATCCTCTACTTTTTAATCTTCAACATCGGAAACATTTCGTTTTTTTTATTCTTATTTATTTTATTTTATTTAACCTTTTATCACACCATATTTATAATGACAACAATAGTAGATTACTGCTGCCCAACTAGGAAATCCTGTTCTAGGGCTAGCAGTTTACAATTTTTATTGACAATTATATGCAATTATGAACCAGGTGATTTTTCCCGTTCCACACTAAATATGCACACAATCTCAACTTTCTGCAATCACGATCATTACCTCAACAAACATATAGGCTCACACAAAACAGATCAACCAGATCTCAATGTCCTATGTCCGCCATAATACCTGTCATAAATCCAATCTCTGACGCGATTTTTATTTCAGAGCCATAGAAAGAGACTAGTTAACTATGTTGGTGTAATTAATATGAATCACATGGTTCCCAAATCAAATAAAATATTTTTGTGTTACTCAAAGAGCATCGCAAACACAATACGGCATAGTTAAAAATGTTGTTAATACTTACTTACTTACTTTCCGTGTCCGGAACACCAATATATTCGTCCACTCTGATTCCACTAGTGTTTGCTATCTATGTACTGTGTCTTGGTGCGTGCATGTCACTCCTATCATGGGACATGACAGTAGATGCACGTTGTCCTGTCTGGCGCCACACTCGCAGATGTCTTCCTCTCTGTATCCCCATTTCTTGAGGTCACTAGCTGTAACAGCAGGAGACACCCGTTCTGAGCCTATTGAGCGCTCTCCATGTTGGATAAGGCAGGTTGTGTCCCACTGACACGTCCTCCGCGCAGGACACGTCCGACTGACTGGAGCACCAACCAATGTTGTTAATAATTTTGAATTATTTAAGTAGTACAAGTTGTATCATTTTTGGCCGTTAATTTTATCGAAGTCTTTTATAATTATTATTTCGAATAATAATTCAAAATAAAATGCGCCTGTTGCTGAGTGGTTGGGTGATTCGTGTAGTGGATTAGTATTTCAGTGGAATTTATTTGATCGGTAAATGTAACGTAAGAATTTTCGCTCTGTTTGAGGAATACATAACACGGGACCGCATATTGTATCTTTTCATAGAGGTCCTTTTAATTGTTAATAATACGCACAAAAAAAAATTGATAATTACCATATCTATATTCAACAGATAATATTTGGAGTTTACCTATAGATGGATACACGTAGTATCAATTATTGAGAGGGCATACAACGCTAAATTTAAAGTTAGAAGTTGCATGTTAGTATGGGTGTCGCGTACGTTAAAGAAATTCTTTTTTTGATTTTTTATATTTTAAGAACAAATCTGGCACGAAATGAAAAAAACATCACGAATATTTAATTTTATTTTATGCATTCTTTAAACACATAAAAGATTTATTTTTTTACGACATATAGTAATGGAGTAATTAAAAAAAATGCCGTATAAAAAGAATATTTATCATATTGTTTTAGGGGGATTCATGCTGATTTAAAATTGTTTTTTATTTAAAATTTACCAGGGAAATGTTGAAAATACTTATGGTATATTTTTAGAAACACGCTGTTTGATATATTTTAGAAATTTGATTTGAAATTGGGATTAGGTTAATATGCCCCCTTGAAAATTTGGATAATAATGTCAAAACTATTCCGAGTTGGTTGAATGTACATACATACATATGTACATACCATGTCGATCGCCATGGCACATTTGGCAAGAAGTTTGACTTCTGTGCGGGCGTCCTGGGTTCGATCCCAAGCAGAGGAGAAATTAATTTTAATTTATTTCTCGCAATTATTGCTTATATGGGCTGGAAACACTGCTTAGTTGGAAGAAATTGCCATATGACAATAAACTAGCCGCTTGCGTAGGGTGCGAGGAAGTGATTTTTATTATTATATCATCATGAAATGCCCCTAACTCCATCTTTTTGCTGGTCTCCCCCTTGCTCTACGACCCTCCGGGACCTCCTTGGAGACCATTTTGGGTAGTCGCGTGTCTCCCATTCTCTCGACGTGGTCTCTCCATTGACGCCTTCGCCCTCTAACAGGCCCTCGGCCTAAAACCAGAGGAAGAAGAAGAAGAAGAAATGCCCCTCGCGGGGTAGATAAAGCCGATCTCCACATTTTTCTATATTGACCATCATTTTCTTATTAACGGAAAAAAATAGGTATTGTTGTCTACAGATATTTTAAAATATATATTCCAACTTCGTCTCTACTTTGATATAAAGTCTGTCACAAATATTTTCAATTTTTAATTGAATTGTTCCTTAGTCAACGTGTTTAAATAACATTACCTAACGTGTTGACTATAATATTGTTCAATAGAGAAATATTCTCTGAAGGATTTAGATTTAATTCCGAGTTGACGATTATAATATGTAATATCAACAACCTGTGTACTTCTAACTTATATGAGTCCATTTAAATTACATACCTACCTGCTCAGGGTCTCGCCCACAATCCATTCAAATGTTAACAGTTGCGCCAGGAAATAATAAATCGCCGACCACCTAGGCATAGTTGGTAAGCCGTTTGGCTTCTGTGCGGACTTCCTCGGTTCGATCCCCAGCAGAGGAGATATTTTTTTTTATTATTAATCAAATCAATACAAATTTTCATATAAATTAAAATTAACAAGGTTTACAAGTTTCATAATCACCATCTTTGATTGAGATAAAATCTCGTGTTAAAAGAGGGGATTATCTATTTTGTATTGTTACATTCACCAAAATATTGCACATCTACTAAATAATACTCACCATTCAATCACTAAGTTTTATCACTTATTCATTTCAATTTTTTCATATAACAATATAAAATAAACTGTTTATAATGTACATATGTACATTATAAACAGTTTATTTTAATAAAAACGTTACTACTCCCAGACCAGACTTACCTTTTTCATAACTATATTCAATAAGAAATAAAATATCAAAAAAACAGCCATTAAAAAATGATTCATTGAAAACGTGGCTAAATATCTCTCGGACTAATAAATAGGACCTGCCCTGCTTTCCTACCAATTGGTTTTGCGAATAATATATTACCTGGAGAATTATGTTCAATCCTGGTAATACATATATAAATATATACAATTTCATCTCAAGTAATTTACAGAAGACTAATCTGGGATTTAATATTTATGACTTAACATCTGTGTAAAGTACCTAATCATCTACTAACAGTTTATTTCATTAAGCTAAGTGACGCAATGTTTATTACGCAATGAAATAATTAATTTTGTATTTTGATGAACAAACGATTTAACTGTCAAACCATTTTCTTTTTTTGTAAACGTAATATACCAAATTTAAGGAGTGAGGCAGGCGATGGATGTCTGCAAACACAGAAGTGTATGGCGCCGGTTCTCTCTGACTAAAGGAAACAACCAAAATTAACACATTTATGGGAGTGACTGCTGTCAACATACCTATTTTTCATTTTATATTTATTTTATATTATTCTATTCTATTCTATTTCATTTTATTTAATTTCATTTCATTTCAGTTCATTTCATTTCATTTCATTCATTTCATTTCATTTCATTTCATTCATTTCATTTCATTTCATTCCTTTCATTCATTTCATTCATTTCATTCATTTCATTCTTTTCATTCTTTTCATTCATTTCATTCATTTCATTCTTTTCATTCTTTTCATTCTTTTCATTCTTTTCATTCATTTCATTCATTTAATTTAATTTAATTTTATTTTATTTCATTTTATTTTATTTTATTTTATTTTATTTTATTTTATTTTATTTTATTTTAATTTATTTTATTTTATTTTATATTTTTTCTTTTTATTTTATTTTATTTTATTTTATTTTATTTTATTTTATTTTATTTTATTTTATTTTATTTTATTTTATTTTATTTTATTTTATTTTATTTTATTTTATTTTATTTTATTTTATTTTATTTTATTTTATTTTATTTTATTTTATTTTATTTTATTTTATTTTATTTTATTTTATTTTATTTTATTTTATTTTATTTTACTTTATTATAAATACTATTGAGTGCATTTTTAGTATTGTTTATTGTCAACAATATACCTACCTATCATTATTATTTATCTAAGATTGGGAATATAAGTTGTGGAGTTGATCATTGTCATACTGCAGATTGGTTTCTCGGTTTATTAGGACATGTATTGAAAATTATTATATATCGCAATCTCCTGCGGCTAACTATCTACATATGTATATAAAGGTACCTATCTACTTATTTGATTTAATTTTACTTTATAACTAAATATTAGATTATAAAACTAAATGTTGCTTTATTTTCTTTTACTTGCTTATCAAAGTACATCCAACATTATTATCTATTCCTAATTTCCCATTTCTAATGTCTTTTATTCAATCAATATAATTATAATATTCTTCTTTTACACACATTTATCTTCGGAAATTTAATGCAATCCTGTTCATTCATACATTTCACGCCATGTTGTAGAATATGGCATGATGGCATAAATGAATAGTGTGTTTTTATTAATTAGTTTTTCATTTTATTTGTTAAGAACAGAAACGCGATCTCCCATCAACCGGTATCGCTGTACGATAAAAGTCTTCTGAATGGATTCGTTTAATTGATAACATTTGTTTAAGTCTCATTATTATGCACATCCATATGTATGTGCAGTTGAATGGGTGCATTTATATATTATGAATATTTGAATGGGTTTGTATGGCATTCACATAAATATGTATTCTATGTTTTTTTCTTATTTTTTAAATTTATTTATTTATTTTATTTATACATCTTCTTGTACATAATATAAACAAATATAATTGTACACTGGCGGGCTTATTGCCACTAAGCAATTTATTCCAACCAACCAGATTACAAAGTATGACAATATTGTGTATGTACTTGGAATAAAGAATATATATATATATATATATATATATATATATATATATATATATATATATATATATATATATATATATATATATATATATATATATATATATATATATATATATATATATATATATATATATATATATATATATATATATATATATATATATATATATATATATATATATATATATATATATATATATATATATATATATACATATTCTGCATTCAACACATGCTTAGGTATATGTGAAGTATGTATGAAAACACATAGGAGTTTTGGAGTAGGTATTGATACTGCATTTCAGTAGAGATGAAAGGGAGGTAGGTATGGAAGGAGCTCCAAGACATTCCTACAGGGCTTACGACCTGTCATCGGCTGGTTTTAGTGATCACTTGTATGGAAGGAGCAATCCCCGTGTTCCGCCCTCATCATAGTTTACCTCCAAAATGAAGAGATGAGTATTTTTTTTAATGAATATGTCATATGCCTGTGGTGAACGAAATCGGTCGAGGCAGGATTCTAACTCGTGACCACTGTATTACTAACCCGATGAGCAAACCGCTCTTCCATCGACCCATCAAAAAGAGATGAGTATTTATAATACATCTTTCAAACAAACACATATATTATAACTTCACTTTACAGTACGGTGACATATTATGTAGATATATCGAATGCAATGTTACAAGTATGTATTTAAGATACTTATTACGCACATTTATTAATAACATCATTTAATGATTCGGCGGATATTTTGTGGTAGTTAATACTAACCATATTTGAATTTTATAACTAGCTATAAATCACTATTTTTATGAGTCACTTCGCGACATGTTTCGGAAGCGCTGTCCTTCCACCGACCGGCGTGTCGAGACTCGACATGCCGGACAGTCGGACAGGCGCTTCCGAAAAATTTCGCTAAGTACATACATACATAACATCACGCAGTGTCCATCATGGGGTAGGCAGAGGGGACCGAACGCCACTTACTTCTATCTTGACATACATTCATCGCCTCGTCAACATTCATACATCGTCTTATACATGTTCGTCTGTTGTTCACGCTTCTAACATTTCCGTTTTTCAAAATACCGTTCACATGGACGTACCATCCCTTCCTTGGGCGGCCCCGACCTCTCATTCCATTCCTGTCCGCAATGTATATTTTCTTCGTCAGGCGTTCCTCGTTCATTCTCCCCACGTGGCTAAACCATCTCAATGTGTTCACTTTCATTCTATGAATAACATTTTTCTTTATCCTACATTCTTTCCTTATATCCTCATTTCTGGCCCTGTCATACATCGTTCTATTACAGATTCTTCTTAGCTATCTCATTTCAACTGCATTTATTCTACTTTTGTGCGACTTCTGCCATGTCCAGGTTTCACTTGCATACGTCAAGGTTGGCACTAAGAATTTTAACATATTGCGAAGTGACTCATAAAAATAGTGATTTATAGCTAGTTATATAATTCAAATATGGTTATTAATAACAATTGATATTTATGATGTTTAAACTTCCTTTTAGGACAATAATGTTGTCAAATGAGGTTGAACATATGTTTATTTTAAATGATTATTGTGTACTTTGTCATATCAATTTACTTTTATATTCAAGAACTGTTTTGAAAGCCAAAATTAATATGCGTATAAAATTATTTTACTGGCAGATTGAGATTGGAGACGTTTTAAACTTATGGATTGTCGGACAGTGGAGTTAGTTGGTCAATCACTTAATACCCTTATTTCTGTATCTGTAAACATATGGGACATATCCTTGGTTATACCCATCAATGTTTGTACTTGGAATGAGCAACTATCATTCATTGGAAACGCGCAGATGCATTGCAACTTTGAAATACTTTTATAACTTAATTAACGGACATGCGAACAATACCGACATACTTTCTAAAATGAACTTTTTTGTACCAGAACTTCATAGTTGTAGACATCGTCTTTTATATTATGATCGTCACTGTCGCACAAATCTTTACATGAACTCACCAATAGGACGAGCTTCATCTTATCTAAATATGATAAACAACACCGAAATTGATTTGTTTAGTGCATCTGTCACAAAGTTTGTAGATTTCTTGACGTTGCGCACATATTGTTTAAATGATTTATTTATAACGCTCTAGACATAGGTCCGAATGCAGAGTACTACCTAAATACTGTATTCTAAATTGGTTGATTCGGAGAGGGAGGGAAGAGTCAGAGAGAGACTTGACGTTTGTCCTAAGATAATTTTAATATAATTTACAATCAAAATCTTTTTCATACACCCTTTTACACATATCCACACATGCAAACACATCCTCACATTAACAAAAACACAAAGACACCTAATAATTTTTTTCATGTACCTATAATTGTATTTTATATGTACTTTTTTATATTTTTTATGACTTAAAATGTGTATTTTTGTACTTTATTATTTGTATTTTTTATATTTTTTTGTGCCTTAGATGTTTAGAATTCACGTAGCTGAAATTTATGCTTACTTATTGTCTAGTATTACCTCAGAACAGGCTTTGCCTAGTGAGGTAATAAATTCCATTTATATATTTCATGAACAATATTTTATATTTTATTTTATATTGTATTATGGAAATTAATAAATAAAAAAATAAAAAAATACTAACCATGTTTTCATTGCACAGTCGCTCACTTAAGTTAGGAGATCACGTGACTTCCTAACTGGAGGATGCTACGACGTTTTTCTATGAGAATTGCATTGCAGATACATATCTAAATACTTAGCGCTTGCGCATCGGCGTAAACTAACATTTGCGAATCGTCAAAAAGTAAGGTTGATAGCGAGGAACCTTACGAGTGGTTTAATACTAAAATATGAGATTTTTCGGTGGATAATGATTATATCGGCTTCGTTGAATATGTATTTGGTAATTTTGAACGTCAGAGAAGAGAAACGTCAAACGTCAGAAAATATATAGATAGCTTTCTAAGCCAATAGAAAGATATCTATCTCTTTTCTTCATACACAATAATGTGAAATGCTACGCCATCGACCTTAAGTTTGGCGTAGTATTTAGTTAGTGACAATGCAATTGCTAACATAAGAATACTAAATACTCCAGTGAGGTTAGGAGTTAGTATTTAGTTACCTAGAACTGTGCATTCGGGTCATAGTTTCTGTAATATTATGAATACACAATTGTTGATAAATAAATAAATCAATTATAAGTCCAGAAGATCGTACTATTGTGAGGAAGAAAAATCGTGAAATTGTTAATTTTATTTGATTTTTACCTTAAAAAAAATACGAAAGGCGATTTTAAATGATCCATGGTGCTTTTAATAGATAATTATGTATACGAAACGTACTAGGCGACAAATTGAGTTAGTTATTGTATCGGATGGTCGGCAGTTTGTTTGTAACTAGATTGGATTAGATAATACTGACATTCATATTATAAGTCACGTCTGTTGGATATGTGTTTGTGTGTATTCGCCACAATAAAATGCATTTAAATAAATTACCACTAGACTGACTACGTAGAGATGGCAGAAGACACGCGCCAAAGCGGAACGAACCGCCCGCCGTAGTATAGAGGTCTCCTTTGAGTGATATTTATATTTATTTGGAATAGAAAACAGCGGCAGCAAAAAAAAAAACATACAAAACAATTAAATTAAACGTGCGCCAAAAAATCTATCCACAAATCAATATAATTTGATCAAACAAAATAATAATAAATAAAACTAAAACAGATACATAACTTATTTTACTTATTTTATTTTACAAAGGACAGCACACAGTACAAGGAAAATTTAAATACATGTACCTCTCACGTACTATGCCTAATATCAAAATAAGACAGTAAAAAAGTGTGAATTGGTGTGGGTGCTTATCAAACTTTTAAAAATAACAAATAAAACAATATATTATTATGTTTCTTATTTTTTTATTACTTTCTTATTATCTGTTTTTTGTATGGTATCTAGTGATTATATATCATTTCTAGATTTTTAGTTTTGACTTTGTTTTGTGAATCCATTATTATTATAATTGTTATCTTATTTTGTAGTTCATCGATTTCATCAATTTTTTTTTTTGTTAAATACTTTTGTTGTAACTACTGTATATATCTTTTATTGTAAAAGGCTTCTAGCCGTATAGACA
Source organism: Molanna angustata (assembly GCA_963576475.1). Classification (NCBI taxonomy): domain Eukaryota; kingdom Metazoa; phylum Arthropoda; class Insecta; order Trichoptera; family Molannidae; genus Molanna; species Molanna angustata. Next base: position 7,168,841 of record OY754966.1, on the reverse strand, counting down.
AATAAATAAATAAATATTTAGTAGTATGTAGAGGATTTTGATTTGAGATGAAGGGGTAGGAAGGACGAAGATGGAAGCAAAGGGGTAGGAAGGACAAAGAGGCAAATATATCTAAACGATAGGTTATTTAATGAAGGCGTTAGAAGCAGGGGCGGATCGTGAATTTGTGGGGCTCTGGGCTAATACTACTTAAGGGCCTACCAGTGCTAGTGGCACAAAGCAAACACACTCACATCACACAGCGAAACCAATCAGTCCAATAAGTGCACATTTATCATAGCAAATTAAACATATTTTACATTTCTCTAATTTGACCTAAATTAATAATTTCTCAACTAATTGCAATTTTGTCAAAAAACTGTTTTATATAGTGGTGTAGGTATACTGTAGAACAATAGAATATTTTATTTATATAATACTAGTAAAACCCGGCAGACGTTGTCTTGCCTGTTTAATATTTACCTCCAAATGTATAAAAATGGTTGATCGGTATTTTTCCTATTTATCATTTAACATTCTTTTCTAGATTCACTAATTATAATTCCGTCTTTTTATTCCCTTTCATCCCTACAGTCCCTTCATTCCCTTCCGTCCCTATTCATTCCATTTTATTTACTCATTCAAACATAAACATATAAATTTAATTCATAAAACTTCTCGTGTGCGCGCTGAACAAACCCACTAAGTTTCACAAATTTTCGCAAACTTTTTTTTTTCAATTTTTTTTTGTCAGACATCGAATAAATAAATAAATAAATTATAATGCATAAACCTTCTCCTGAGTAAGCTGAACAAATTCCCAAAGATTCATCGCAATCGGATGGTTGGTTTAGGAGTCCATCGCGAACATACAAACAAACCAATATACGTGCAACCATTTTTATATATAAAGATGACTAATATATTATAATGAAACTCAATTATTATTATTACCATTATATACTTCCTCAAAAGAATTAGAATTGTTTATTATTTATTTATTTAAAAATATTATTTATTTAATTAATATTGTTTAAAATTATTTTATTTATTTAATAACTATTAAATTAAATTATTCAAAAATATTCTATTTAATTTATAAATTTATATCCACAACTATTTTACTAAAGAAATAATTTATTTCTGTTGATATATACGATTTATTAGTGATATTTTTGCCCGTGTCTATATTTAAGCTTTCCTCTGTGATTAAATTAAAAATGATTTGTTTCAACCATAGATTTTCATATAATATACTAGATGTCGCAGCTAGCAATTTTTGTATGAATCGAAGTGAGGATTTTTTCTGCAAAACTTTTGACAACAAAGTGGGACAGACCACATCGTTTTTCTATAGAGAATAACGACTAATGTGAATTGTTTTCGGATTTATATGTCGAAAAAAAGGCTTTGTTTAAAGATTATAGAACAGTTATTTAGGAAGTGTAGAAATGTATGGAAAACTGCAATATGTTACCAACCAAGACGTCAAACGCGTGATATACCATGACTCACTCATTGCACGAAGTACTCCATCTATTATAATATATGAAAATCTATGGTTTCAACCTATATACCCAGTTGTTTTATGTCGAGATTTGAGATACTCTGGTCTACCGGTTTCGACATTAGGGAAGCGCGACGTTAAAAATAAACCCGCCTCTTTACTTTTATACGCATTTGGTTGATTAAACATCGCTACTTACATACATACATACATATATGGTTGATTGTGTGCTGCTGCAGACGAATACAATCAACCATCTATGTATATAACGATGGTATAGTGCACAGACGTGGTAAGTGCAAAAAAATATATTACTATAGTTATATTTTATTAATGCTTTGTGACTTTTTGGTATTAACCACATATTTTAAATTAGTAATCTCATTATCATATCTCGTACACATAATCATAAACTATGAAGAATACAAGCACTTTTGTATGCCTATCTCGATTTGACAAAAAAATGTACTTACCGCGTCTGTGCACTATACCACCGATAATATATCTACCCATCTGTAAAGGTACCTACATATTATATCATGTACTTACTTCACATTCATATCATATTATAGCTTTGTTTTATACACATATATATTTATTTTTATCTTCAAGGGATGTCGAGTTTATAAAACGCGTATGGCTGCTCGCATACGTATTAATTTTTCTTTTGTAGTTGTCTTTCGCCCGAAATCAGGGCTACCTACCTATTCCAACTGTCGATTTGTTTAAGCGAATTTAGTTCTCTTGACGGATTTACATAGTTTCGAGGCAAGATCCTCGAGATTCTGTATTGCCAGGTCTACGTTTTTCGCGGTTTTTCCAACTTTGAAGTAAAAAAACACCAACTTTGAGTGTCCGCAGCATATAATTATGCTATCCATCTGGCGATTTGTTCAAGAGAATTTAGCTCTCTCGACATATCGAACATAGTTTCGAGCCAAGACCCTCGAGATTTTGTATTGGTAGGTATACATTTTTCATGGTTTGGGAACTTTGAAATAAAAAAAAAAACAACTTAAAGGAAAAAGGGACTGACTTCTACATTATCATATGCTGACATACATGTTTTTTTTTATATAGAAAACATATACATACATACATACCATCACGCCATATCCCTTACCGAACCGAGAGAACCGAGCGCCATACTCCTCTATTTTTGCATACATTCCTAGCTTCCTTTACATCCATGCATCGTCTCATACATGCTCGTCGATTATTCAAGCTTCTTATATTTCCTTCTTTCAAAATATCATTCACATGGTCATGCCATCCCTTTCTGGAGCGGCCCCTACTATTCACTCCATCTCTTACACCCATGTATATTTTTTTGGTCAGTCGTTCATCATTCATTCTTTCAATATGTCCAAACCACCTCAAAGAATTCACTTTCATTTTATTTATAATACTCTTCTTCATCATGCATTCCCTCCTTATGTCCTCATTTTTTATTCTATCATATATCGTTCTATTACATACTCTTCTTAGTGATCTCATTTCCACAGCATTTATTATATAGAAAACGAAATATCTTAAAATATCCAATAATTTGGATTTAAGGGTTTTAAAGTTTGGTACGTATTCATCAACTTTACATACTATAGCCATCGACTGTTGGATCTCATATGTTACATGCAACTAGTTTTAATTTTTGATTAATGTAATTCAACCATTAAGTATAGAATATCATACAATAATAAGATGTGTGGTGGCAGGGCGGTAATCGCGTTGTTTGTAATCCAGTGGTCGCTTGTTCGAATCATACGTGATTATGAATATATTGATTTGATCCGTCTCAAACATACATATTCGTGATGGATGAGCATTTTGTCATACACGTGAATAGTGAAAATTGTTTTAAAAAATACCTATTAGTGAGAAATCACTACAAGCAACATTCCTAAAAAATATATCTGTTTTTGTTCTTAAGCCGCGAACATTCTGATAATATATTTTCAATGTCATGTCAGAAGTATAACAATAAATTAATAAATAACAATTTTTTATATGTTAATAAGTATTAAAAATATGCACACTTCATATAAAGTGTGTACATTGATGAAAAATATAGTTAAAATAAATAAATATGTAAAGTGAAAATATGTCAATATAAAATATCCAAGTGGCACACGGTACGACCCAGTCAAAGTGTAAATGAATTGCAAGTGAGAGATTGAGATAATATGGTATCGAATGTATAGTATTAGCTGTGAGGCACCGGCTTAGAATAGTGCTTCCACTCTTTTCTATTATTGTTTTCGAGTGTCCCGAAAATACAACAGGCAACAATAACATCTCACATAGTTCAGCAATGAGGTTCACCACCCATTCTGAATATAGTGCCTTTTTAGGTGAGACGAGACTGGTGTGTGGGTATACACAGATATGTTGTGCTCCCTTTTATAAGGCAATGCACACCCGCACACCTTTCGCTGGTAACCCCACATAGTGGGATATGCCGTGATGGTATGAATGAATGAATGAAATGGGAACTCAACAAGAATTGGTATGAATCGAATATTTTACGATTGCATAATGTTTACGCAATCATATGTACGATTTTTTCCCTCGGGAGCCAATGATATTTGATGAATATTCAATGATTTACCGGTTTTCCTATAAATATACAATCCAACATTGTCTCATTGAGGTGTTATTTTTGTCAAAGAATTGTAATTTTCGGAAGCGCTTTTTTTATTTATTTTTTTTATTCTTGACATTTAAAATTTACTAACTATTATCGAACTATACCCAACCTCACTGGGACTATGCCTTTACTAGTATATTCCTCTATTTGATAATTTACCACGCAGGTCAAGCGGATAATGTTGTTATTTGATTTTAAAATGCATCAATTAGAGTTTCATTAAATGCTGACCCCCGTGGCAAGTCGCCTTATTTCTGTGCTGGCATCCTGGGTTCGATTTACAAAACGGAGAGAAATTTGTTCAAAAAATTTCATTCGAGCTCGATATTAATGTTTTTTTTTTTTTGAAAAAATGGGCAACGTACAATAATATTTTTTTAAACAAATATAACATAAGTAATTGTAAGCAACATAAGTAATTGTAACTTAATCAGCCCACCTTTGATTTCATGGTGCATTGTACTCACTACTGGTAATAAAAAAAAAAAAATATTATTCCTGTCTAACGTGGCTCCTGAAAAGAGTCCTGGACATACAGAATATGTCCACGGACCTGATCTTTTCCAAATTATTATACGTGGTAAGGCATCGGTACAATGGCGAATTTTGAGCGGCATTAGTGTTTTTTTTGTTTAAAAAGAACGTTGAGGTGTGTATGTTTTACAATTATTATGAAAATATCATATCTCGCCAATTATACCGAATATTGCCAACATTCGTAATCGAAAGCTACACATGTACGTAAAGATTTTATGCGCGCGCAATCGACGTGATCATGGGTCTACTCGCAATAGGTCGCAATACTATAATCTGAGAATTTAAAAGATTTATCAAAAAAAGGATAAAGATAATGAAAGGCTACCCCAAAACATGTATGGGAGAAGGACGAGGAAAACAAGAAGACAACAATAAAGATAATATAGTACCTATTTATTTATTGTTATGGATATATATGTTTTGTATGCCGTGGTTTGTTGTTTTTTCTCCATCTTTGTTAAGATATATCGTATTTATACGTCCTTTGAAATATGTTTTATTACATACATTTTTCATTCGTATCTATTCGTTTGCCCAAGAAGACGATTCTTTTCAGAATGTGTTGTTATGAATACTCTACACTTTTATAAATCGGATTATAACAACTGCCTCACAACATTTCTATAAGTATAAAGGTACTAGGTGGTTTAATGAACTCCCTTTGAGTCTTAGACTCGAAAAAAATTATAGTATATTTAAAAATAAAATTAAAAAATTGTACTGATTTATTTATTTATTTTTTGTTATTTCATTCTTGTTTTGTGTAGCTTCATATTTTTTAGTAGATGTACAATGTTTTGGTAAATGTAATAATATTAAATAGATACTCCCCTCTTTTAACACGAGATTTATCCCAATTAAAGAGGGTTATTATGAATTATATGATGGAAATTGTATACCTTTTTAAATTATGATTTATATGTGAACATTGTATTGTTTTTGTTAAATAAAAAAAAAAAAAAATATTTAGTCCAATACCGCCTTCATTTCGTGTTCGAATAAATACATATCCATACAGCGCTTCTTACTTGTCATACTTTTTTGAATATCCAAATTAATAATATAAAATACCCAAAACTGGATACAACATGTCATTTGTCAGATATAAAGGCTCAGTATTACTTTTGGCGTATAATTCTTCGAGTTACTAAATCAAAGATTAAATTGTTATGGGGAGATCAAATTTTGTTTGAGTATTTCATCTAGTACAAAAAGGAACATCGGTTATGAAATCTTCAATTATTGTTTGTATTTTACTTTATCTGTGGGTATACGCATCTGTCACTTGTCACCCAAATAACTAGTGCTAGAGTCCCCACTCCTGACAACTCCTGACTCGACTCTCCGCACCGGATTCTGATTATAGGCGAGAGCACTGGTAAACGGTGAAAAGTACCCAAACAAAGAAGAAGAATAACTAATCCGTTTGATACATGAAAGTATGATACTACGTAGTTTGATAAGATATACCGAAACAGGATAGAAAATCTCATAAGGAATTATTACTATTTTTGGATTTAAATTCATAATAAATATAATTTCAAAGTTGAAAAAACTTCGAGTTTAATATTTGTCAGACTGATGGATTTTATTGTATATTTGTGGTGGTTCATGATTGCAAATAATAGGTGCAAATACTTTGGAAAATACCCTATTGATTGGCACTGCTCTCATAAAACTAGTAATGTTATTTTATATGAACTCTTTTCCTTCTTTTTAGATTATGTGCCATTCCACCCAATCATCAAGATGATTTCTGTCAGTATAAAAATATTATGAAATTATTTTGAGACTCGAGGTTATTGCATTATATATTGAATCCATTAAGGCGAAGAAATTTTGATTTGTGGAAATAAATATGCAGGGAATTTAATGACAGAAAATGTGATGTATTGATTGGTAGTGGAATATTAAGTGTATAGTACAAATCATGTTCGGTGTGGATTGGACATTCAAAAACGCATGGGTCCACTGTTTCGACTTCATCTCCACAAGCACATGAAGGACTATCGGATTATCGTAGAGGTGACTGTTAATAAGATAGTGTCCAATTCTGATGCGTCATATATTTCACACATCTCGTTTGGCCATGTCCTTGTCATGGAACTATTAACTATTATCATACTAACTCATTAAGTAGTATTTGGCAAAGTGTTTGCACTCTCTATAAAATATTTATGTTTAATTTTAGATCCTGCCTAAGTTAAACTTAGGCAGGATCTAAATTTTGATAATTTTCTTAAACTCAGATAATAAAGATTGATTTTTAACACTGGGCCATAATCAATATATGGAATGGGTTTTTCAATTTTTGTGTACATATTTGTAAATTTTAACAACCCTGTAAAACATCATTCTGTTTAAATGTATGTATGTGTATTATTTCTTTACAATTGATCCTGTTCTCGGACAATGTGGCTAGGAATAATTGATCGTGGGGTTTTTTGCCATTGTGTTCACCTCTTTTCTTAGTGTAAGGTGTATTAGCTATGTATTAGAGAATGAATGGCTTGAACAATTAGAGGAATATTTATACTTGGGGAGTATGTTTCAACGGAATGTATGACCTGATTAAGATATTGAGAGAAGAGTTATGGCAGGTAATAGAATAAACGGAGCACTTAGAACAGTAATGCCCGATCCAAGTATCTCAAAGGAAGCCAAAATTGCCATACATAATGCAATTGTAGTGCCTACTTTGACTATGCCAGTGAAAAATGAAATAAAAAGATACATGATAGAATAAAAAATAAGGACATAAGGCATGAATGCAAGATAATGAAGCATGTTGTAAGTAAAATGAAAGTGAATGCCTTGAGGCGGTTTGGACACATTAAAAGAATGAATGATGAACGACTGACCAAAAAGATATACATGGGTATAAGAGATGTAGTGAATAACAGGGGCCGCCCCTGACAGAGACAGCGTGACCGTATGAATGATATTTTCAAAGAAGGAAACATAAGGAGATTGAACAATCAACGAGCATCTATGAGACGATGCATGGACATAAAGGAAGTCAGGAATGTGCAGGATGTGTGCAAAAATAGAGGTACATGACGCTCGCTTCTCTCTGCTTACTCCATAAGGGACATGGCATGATGGTGTATATGTATTATTAGTGTTATTTCTTCTAACATAATTTATTTTACTCGTAGTATTATTTTTTATATAAACTAGTGTAATGTTCTCTACACTAGTTAGTGAACACCACTACTAGTGTAACATTAACTAGTGTAATGTTCCATCACAATGGGTCAAGGTAGGCAGGGAGAAAACTGAAAGTATTTTAGTCCTAACCTGGCAAATAGCCTTACCTTTTTTTTTCATAGATACATACCACAGACCAATTTCTTACTCTATGACACATACACTACATTTAACATACTCTTCATTCTACAATATATCCTTTCAAATTCATACATTATCTCATAGGTTCACGCTTGCCAATGATTTTGATATTTTATTTACACCATATTATTTCATCTTTCAAAATACAATCAAGACATTTAGACAGTTATTTTTGTGGTGCAATTTCTTCTATGTCCACATTTATTATATCTTACAGGAATTTTTATCTATGCTTATGTGTTTTGGGATCCCATTTCAACTGTAATATTTTTTATGTAAAACCCCTTTCAACCTCTCAATTTTCATCAAAGTTCTCAAGATTGAATATATAGTTAATTTTGTATTGTATTTTTGTTTCAGCGAGGAGGTGAGATCCCTTGGATTCACAATAGTTGTGGACATGCGAGGCGGGTGCGCCGGTTCATGGAGTGCAGTTAAACCGATCCTGAAGGTTTTACAGGAGCACTTCCCACCCGGAGCAGTCCACCAAGCTGTCATCATACGCCCAGACAACTTTTGGCAGAAACAACGTACCTCACTCGGTTCGCACAAGTACAAATTTGAGGTAACTACATATTTATTTATTTATTATAAAGGACCACTTACAGCTAACAAGTTATTATAGATCAATAGGTTCATAAAATAAGAAAAAGCTAATATAAAACTGGTCAGCCAAGTGGCCACATCCTGCATACACATCCATCTTTATTTTATTTTGTATAGCTTCTCGGTCAACTAACAGGTACTATGACAAATATTTATTGAACATGCACCCAATAACAAGCAAGTTGCCACATTCTGAAGACTTACTGTATTTTTTTCCGTTCGATATAAGAGTTAATCCCATCTCTTAGGCCTGACTTGACAATATACTCTCTTTTATTGAAAAGAGTTATTTATGTGGAGCTGACTGTTCCATGGGACACAAATGTATATGCTGTAGAGGTGGGGGAGAGAGAGGTCCTACTTTAAGGACTTAGGTCTCCCCAGGGGTAAAATAAAGTAACTTCTGGATAGGGTGGTCTCCAAAATGCAAACCATATTATCAGTACTAATCACTCATTCAATAAAGGTATAAATAATGTTAAAATCTTACACATACACAAGGAAGGATGAAATTATATAACTAAAAAGTCAGGTTCTTTTATGTAATTCACCTCCACTTAATATATTTCTACTTATTTTTTTAGTATAAATGCTTGTGCTATAAGTGAATGAAATTCGTCGTGACAAGATTTGAACTTGCGACCACTGGATTACTAATTCAGCGCGTTAACAGTAACCTCATCCCCAACTTTCGTCTTCCATGTTTCCACCCAACATTCCGTAATAACGCACACATTCGTCTATAATGTAAATTATTTAGCACAATTATTTCTTGATGGAGCAGTAAGCTCCGAAAATATTGCTTTCTGCGTTTTCCAATTAGAGTTTTTGCGAGTTGTATATAATATGGAATGTGTATGGTTATTTATATTAATCTTAAAAATATTTTTTTCAGACAACTGTGATAAGTTTGGAGGCTCTTCCTAAAATAATAGATACTTCACAATTAACTTCAGACCTCGAAGGAACCCTGCAGTATGATCACGCTCAATGGATTGATTTAAGACTGGTATGTTTTTATTTTATTTTTTATTTTTTCAAATTGAAGCTAACAATGTACAAAGAATAGTATATATGTATAAAAATATCAAATATAACAATTATCATCTCCGTACATCAATTATTAGCTTACAATACTATCATGATTTATTACAAAATACAGTCATATATACAAGATACAAAATCATATGTGTGTGTGAGGGTGTATATGTGTGAAGGTGTGTGTGTGTATGTGTGTGTATGTGTAAGTGTACATATATGTGTATGTGCATGCGTGCTGTGCGTTAGTGATAATCTTATGAAATTCCTGTTTTTAATTTTTGAGCGAGTTTATGTTTTGTATCACTGAATAGGTCTATGTCAAGGGACTTCTCATATTTTATGTATGTGTTTATAATTCTGTTTATAGTTGAGTTTTTCGCGGCATTAGTTTTGTATAATTTAGGTCGGAAGAGAGTTGTGTGTCTGGAGCGTCTCAATGGTACGTTAAAGTCAATACTCGACAAAAGTTCCGGGCAGTCAATAATATTGTTCAATATGTTGTACAGAAATTGTATATCTTGGCATTTGCGTCTTGATTCTAGTGACGGTGGAATAGGTGCAACAATACAGTAGGTGGAATGTTGAATACAATATTATTATTTGATAATTTTTGCTTATAATATACCTAGTAATTAAGTTCAAAAATACACAAACATTTGTTAGTTGAGAGGTATTTGGATTTACTCTGAGGCACAGGCTTTGAATAGTGCTTCCACTCTTTTCTATTATCATCGTTTTCGGGAGTCCCATAAGAGCCGGGTTATCGAAAATACAACAAAATATCATCTCACATAGTTCAGCAATGAGGTTCAGCACCAATTCTGAGTTTAGTGCCCTTTTCAGTTAGACGAGACTGGTGTGTGGATATACATGCACGTGTCGTGCTTCCTTTTATAAGGAAATACACACCTTCACACATGTTGCTGGTTATCCCACATTGTAAGATATGCTCTGTTATATGAATGTTTATGTATGGTATGTATGAATATTATTAAGAAAGACATCTCTGTCTTAAAATACATAACAAATGAGATATGATTCAGCAAAAATACTGCCCTTCTAAGAAGCATTACAGGAAATAAAATAAGTAATGTTACATTTGTCTCAGGAAATTGTATGGGACATTTGAAGAAATTTTCTATATGATACAGCATTTTAAGTATTACTCCATATATCTCTTAATAAAAAAATTTATTTTTCAGGCGTTGGAAGAGTTGACGTGGCAGGCTGGAGATATATTAGATAGATTAGATGACCTTCAAGAGGATTTAGCTAGATCAGATTTTGCCGATGATGTCTCCGGGGCCAAACACGGTATAGATCTTCACAATGAAATGAAGAAGAAAATTGTTAAAGTTCCTGTAGAAGAATTAGAGGCTCAAGGTAATTTTAATTTTAAATCCTAGGTTTTGGCTTCAATTCTAAAAACGCACTAAAATTGAATACATTTTTGTTTATAATGAAAATTAAATTTTAATTCATCTTTGGAATTGAACCCAATGTATTGTTTAAAATATAGAAACCATTAGGTTGTGAACAAAATTTAATATAGGTCCAAAAAAATAGTATGTTCACATAAATAAACAATTTATTTATTTATTTTTACTTTTGGTACACAGTTTACAAAAACATAAACAAATTACAAAAATGTAACTGTTTACACAAAAATCCCACAAAGCATATCCTGTATGTGGGTATACCAATTATACAATTTATGTCAACATAATCAATAGATACAGATAAAAAAAAAACAAAAGAAAATTAAACAAAACACTCGAAAGAGAATCAAAGAAAGATAAAACATTAAAACGCAAACATATAACGGCAGACTGAGAGTGGCCCCATTAAATTAAATTTGAATTAGAAATGATGTATGATATATTCAGCTATTGGAATTGTACAAGTCATTATAATTTTATCACAAATCTATAATATCTAATCACGTTATGGAAGGTTTTATAGAATTTAGATTTTTTTTTCTAAATTTGTTTGTATTCATAGTTTGTATACTGTTTTTTAGCACATTCATAAATTAAGCAAATACTTGTAACTGGTGGACAATGATTGAACAGACTCATAGCCACTGGATTACTAATACAGAACAGTAGCTGCTCTTGCCATCTAACATAAAAAAATTCCTTACATTTTACAACTGACACGAAATAGGTAATTAATATTTGTGCTCACATTAATCTCACAAGTGACATTGTAAAACTGGCTGCAAAATAATTTCTTGATGCTTAACTTTGGTATTTAGGCATATGATTTTATAGTATTTGTAATTTTGTGTGTTTCAGGTGAGCGTATATTACAAAGGTTACAAGCTGCGGACACTGCGGCAGCTGGTGCTGGGGCAGGGGCAGGAGGAGGCGGTGCCTTCCACTGCGGTGAGCCATCGAGTGTCAGACAGCAGCTGGACTCTGTGAGACAGGCACACCACCACCTGCTGCAACTCTGGCACCACAAGAAACTCCAGCTCGATCAGTGCTTTCAACTAAGGCTCTTCGAACAGGACTGTGAAAAGGTAGAACCATCTTTGATAGTGAAAATTTATCTATTGGTATAGGTATCGGCAAATATATTGATTTTTAGCAGAGTGACGGATGGTTTGCGCATCTACCAACACAAGTAAAAAACACAATATTTGGTAAACATATTATTAGGTTAATTTTGAATAATACAAAAAAATAGACAAATTTCAAGTTTCCGATCATTAGTATCGGGTATAAAACCTTTTCATGAGCACGCGATAATAACCCTTACTAACACAGAACTTCATAGTGTACTTGGCAGTTTTAATATCGCATGTTTTCAGCCACTTATATACCCTCTTAAGTGTTTCTTACTTTTAAAATGATTAAAAGTAAAGTTGCTACATCAATATTATTATTAGTTTTTATTATGTTATTAGTCATGTATTAGTTTTGCAGGCTGTTGATAAATATTGATACAAACCAAAATTATTTTTATTCAGGAGATATTATTTATAAAATTTTTCAATAGATTGGTAAAATCTATTAATCTGTTTTTTTTTAATATATGTAAAAATAATATTGGTTTTTTGTTCCAGGACACAATTTCAAATTTCATGATTTTCATTTGCATATTATTTTTATTTTAGATGCTGGAGTGGATTTGTCACAACCGAAGTGCATTTCTCTCTTCGTACGTTGAAATTGGTCGTTCTTGTGCCTTGGCCAAACAACTGCAAGAGGAGCATGCGAGGTTCGCAGCTGCATGTGGTGGCAGTGCGCGTGCGTCTGTGGCTCGAGTATCGGCGGCAGCGAGGCGCCTGCAAGAACAACGTCACTATGCACAAGCGCATATTGCATCGTTAGCGCACGCAATGGAAAGAGCCTTCAAAGACTTAGCTGCAGGTATGATTCAGTCACAGACAAACATTAATTTCTGGAATGATTTAAAATACAAATAATGCTAACATCCAATTCAAAATTTGTATGAGTTCCTACTTAAATCTTTAATTTCTTTTTAGAATATGCTAAAATTAAAATTATACTGACCAAAACACCTCAAATCTCCATGGATAGGGTGCATCTCCATTGCACCCTATCCATGGCCTTTTCTCTCCAATTCCGCACACCGGCTATCTAAAGGTCCGTCTCGACTCCATCCATCCATCGTAGTTGTGGCCTCCCCCATATCTCTTTTTCCTTCGGACGTGATTATTTACATATATTTATATTTCAAAATCACAATTAAAAATATCTCACAATATATATAAACTTTTACATTAATTAAGAAAAATATACGATTAAAAATTGACCAACTAAGAAAGATAATTCTTCGCGGTAGATATGTCGGAAACTACGATAAGATGTCGAGAACTGCACGGCTTTTTATACCCCTGGGTGGTGGTTGAATGGGTAAGTGTCGGGTCAAAGTGCCCACTCCGGTTCTTAGAACGTTTCTCCATAGAAGAGTACCTCTTAAAAAGTTATTGTTGTCAATTTTCAACTCCGGTTACTGACCTCATCCTAGTGCAAATTACACGTAAATAAGATGTACTTGCGACGGATGTACCTATTCTCCTCAAATTTATAAAAAAAAACCTACAGATATTATAAACACATACATACACATTACACGTTACAAAAATTTAAGAAAAGTAAAAATATATTGTACATTTATAATATATTATAATAAATTCTTAGAAACTAGGCAATTTGTCCAATGTAAATTTATTGTATATTTATAATTGTTCTGTATTTAATTTACATGTGCAAGAAATAGCATGATTTTTTTTTGCTAAACACTCACTATTATTTTTATTAATTTTCAAGCAGTTCATATAATGCTGTATGATTAGTGCCAAAATTTTAAAATTCCCCCCAAAAACTCGTCATTATGCAATGCTACAAAAGCGATCAAATCAATTGAAAATGATATCTTTCAGGTTTGGAAGAGCGAAGTGCAGTTTTGTCCCTGTCTGTTGTCTTCCACCACAAGGCAGAGGTATACGCTGGTGCAGTCGCCGGATGGAGTGCTCAATGTGCAGCATCTGCTCCTGCGCCAGATGCTCGAGATGTTCTCGCTCTTGAACAGCATATTCTACGACATCAGCAACTGTATGAGCAAATGTGTCAAGCATACACTGAGGTATATTCAATTTCACTTATGTCATTTTTAACTCAAATCTAAACCAATAAGTTAAATTAATTAATATCAACATAGAAATCTGGAAACATCTAGCAAACATCTTGAGACAGGCGGTTTGCACACACATGTGATCCAAATTTCGTATTTGAGAAACAATACAAAATAAATTGAATTATTAATTTACTCTACAAAACATGAACAATAAAATAAATAATTATCATTTTCTGGTAATTTCAGTGTTTTTGTTTTTACTTTATATTTTTTTCCTTTAGATGGATGTGATTTTTAATGTGAATCAAAAGTCGAGTCCCTAAGATGTTTTTAGTTTTAATTCCCTTTACATTGTATTGATAAGCTTCTAAGTTTTGGCTTTGCTTATATGTTTTTTAATTTGCTTTTTCACAGCTCACACAAATCATCTTATATTAATCATTTGTATAATTTATATATTTATTTATTTTATTTCGAAAGCTATTTTATTTTAGTATGCTGTGTGTGTAAGTTTATGGAAACAATATTAATATATAAGTTTATAATGCTCCCGCAAAAATAAAATATTTTTTAAACATTGGAGTATTTTATTCTTCTTTAATTATTAAAAAAAAAATAATAAACACTTCCTTGCACGCTGCGCAAGTGCGAGTTTATTGCCAAATGGCATTTCTTCCAACTATCCAGTGAATTTAAAGTGAATTTTAAAGCTTTGATTCAAAAATACTTGCAATTCATGTTATTTCCCACATCAATACATATTTTTGCAGTATTTTAAAGTATATCCACCATAAAATTATCCCATTGCTTAATTTTAATATTTATAATATATAATTTGGATAATTTATATAGCGCCGTTTTCGTGAATATCTCACCTCAAGGGCGCTGAAAATTGATTTAGATGTATCATTATGGCTTTGGTAAGATTTGCGAAAAAGGTTTTAGTATGAAGATTTCTATTTTTCACTGTACAAATAATAACGGAACAACAGAATAATATTTTTTTAGCATCTAATGTTTTGAATATATGAATGAATGAATGAATGAAAGAATGAATAGTATATTTCCAACATTATAAATAAATTATTACAAAGGAACAAAATATATGTTGATAAGTATTTAAAAACAACTACATCTTTCCTTAATATTTGTCACAAACACAATAATTTTAATATAAACAATTCTTTATTATCGTACAGTTTTTATAAGAATTAATATATATATTTCATCATTTATAGCATATTTTGTGTGTGATATTCATATCAGGTATACGATGCATATCAAAATCTGTTGAACGGACTGGATATAATGCTGCAAGTCTGCCATGGTATACCGCGTCATAGAGCAACGACACCACTTCAAGCCGAAGCTTGTAGCGAAGATCCGAACCAAAATAGTGCAGTCACAGATAACTGCAATACCAGCACCCCCAACAAAATGGTTATTTAATGTTCTCTTTCGACCATAGATGGTGCTGGTTCTGAAATCTTGGTGTTTGGGAATCATCTTCTGGAATTTCATGTTATTTTTTTGTACATAATCTCTGGTTCAATTCTGGTCCTCTTAAATATAAACTAATTCTTCGTATGAAATGATTTCAATAAATGAGAGTATTTTCTATCTTAATTATTTTTACTTTCATTATTTACTGTTTTAATTTGAATTTATTGTATATATTTGTAAAACCGATATTGTTGTTGTTTTTTTTGTTAACACAATTCAATATCATTTTGTTTTTGATTTCTATTTAATATTTATTTATAATTATATTTCTTTTGATTATGTTTCACAAAACTTTTCTATCCTTCAGCATGCATTTTTGTTATTATCATAACATTTTTTTAATCAATGAAGTATATTATGTATAAAATATGTCCTACAATTCAATTAATGTCATATATTTTTTTATTACTTTATATTAATTTCTATGAAATTTTCAACATTTATGCATCCAGGGTTACTTTTTTTTACATTTGGATTTCTTTAATAATAATATTAATATACATTCTTAAAAAATAAATCAATGACAGATGTTTTATTATAATATTTAGAGTTTAAAGGGGATATATTTTTTTTACTGTAAGTGACATAATTGTTCATGTAAATAATTTCTTTAAAGGGGCATATAAAACTACATACCAGAATTTGAATCTAATATGTTAAACAGTGTGTTTTAAAAAAATATACCATATGTATTTTCAACATAGATCTATTGAATTTTCATTACACAATTTAAAAATTCTACAAAAATTCCTCTATAAAAATATTAAAAATATCCCTTTTTAAAGCATTTTTTTTTCATTTACTCCATATCCATGTATTGAAAAGTACATAAAATCAAAGTGAATGTTTGTGATATTTTTTTCATTTCAAGTCAGGTTTGTTCGTAAAATGCAAAAAAATCATCTAATTTTGGGTTTTCAATAGTTTGAATTATAATGCACACTATATTTACCCTTTCTAATACGTAACTTCAAAGTGCATTAGACGCTTTTAATATGTCATGTTTTCAGTTACAATATTTAGCGTTATATGCCCTCCTAAACATAGCAGAACTTGTAGCCTTACATACAAAAGCTAAGCTACAGCGCTGAGAACAAGTAAAGTATCATTTATTATAATGGAATTCCATCAAGTTTATACAAATTACAATCACCTACAAAAGTACAAGAACTGTTTAAATTAATAGTGTCTTTAGGTAGACATTGTAATTCTGAATACCAATTCTGATATCAAAGTAATTTAATTGAATCGGTGTGCTTAATGTGGCTTATTCTGATAGTTGTTGTTTTTTAATCAATAATAAGTTATTGCTAGACTGAAGAATTGTATTTACACTTGCACTAAATCTCCCAAGACAAACTCATTTCATTTTATCACAGTTAAAATGGATATTCATTGTAGTTTGGTTTTCGTTAAGGTTGTTGCGCTTGAGGTGAACACACAAAAGGGACTGTTATAATTATTATCTACATATTTTTGTATTATTATTTTCTTTTATTATTTTTATAATGTACTAAAAAACAAGCATATTGTTTGTTTTGTATTAAAAAATAACTTATATATATACTAAACTATTTAGATCTAAGATTTTTTATGAGATCCTATTTTATATTACTTAGTAGTATATATTTTTATTATCATTATCTATTACAAAGATTATGTATGTCCAATGGAAAATAATTTTCATTAATTAATGATATATAATATCACAATGGTATGTTCTGGATTATGGTTTATTAATTTTTTTTCAAATTGTGCATTTTTTTAATAATATTTTTTCTTTTCATAGGTTCACTCTACAAGTAAAAAACTCCTCTATCAGTTGGATCATCTTGTTCAAGTTTGTAATCAACCTGACCACCGGAATGTAAGTCATTTTCTATTTCATAGTTTATCTTATTTAATTTTAAATTTATTCAGGTACATGAACAGTCCCATAACATGAATTTATATACATTTTTAAAATAAGAAATTTGGACCAATTATACTATTACTCAAAAGAACATTATGTCTGCTTAATTAAAATACAGCATAAGTCATTTTATTGGTCAATTCTTGATTTTTAATTCAGTGTCGTTAAGAACATCAAAATCTACATTTCTCTTTCATTTGACAATCATTTGATGACAACAGAGAATTTGGTATAAAAATGTATGTCTCACACAAATATTGATTTAAAGTCTGTGTTTTTGTAAAGTAGGTATTGGACATACTTAAAAAAATGGAGACAAGAGAAAAACATAAATTAGATTGAATACAACTAAGTTAAAAAAATATTAAATTCATTAAATCATTTTTAGAGAAGAAAATAATAAGTATTAATAATAATTTACAATAAATCAAATAAATTTGTCCCAAGTCAACAAAGTGGGAAATATTTTTCCCAAGTGGGACAAAGGGTAGGGTAAAGAAGAAGTATTTGCATGTAAATTTACAAAAAAAGATACGTTACAATATAAGCTTCTCCTATGCTGGGGATCAAACCTAGGACGCCCGCACTAAAGCCAAACGGCTTTCCAAATTTAGAATTTATACAAATGAATGACTGTTTGTAAATTATGATTATTTTCTTTTCATTGACAGTCCGAGGGTAGTTCTGGTGGAAGTAGAGGAGATCCTGCCGCAGATTATTCATCAGGCGCCAGTCACGTCTTGGCTGTTATCCATCAGATTCTTGGGCAGCATAGAGCACTGGAAGCGAGATGGCATGCCGCTCGCCTACAACTGCATCAAAAACTAGCTTTGTTGCTCTACAAAGAAGATTGCAAACAAGTAAGTTTTTTTTAATACTTTATTCTGTCTTTTTTTCAATGTACCAAAGTACTTTTAATACGGAAAAAAAATGTTTTGATTTAATTCAAACTAGATTTAACATTAGGTATTAGATAATTTAGATGCATTCCCTCACACTTCCTATAAACAAGGTCTCCAATAACCCCAGCACTTCAGTTTATCTACGAAATCAATTTCACTTCCTCTCTGAACACGGGTTGCCTCTTCGTTCAAATACTGAAATAATGCCCAGTATACCAGTACACAATACTTCTATTTTCACCACATCTTTCTCCGTACAAGAAGCCCGACTTTTGAATCACATCCCATCGCAATTTCGATTTCATTAACACTTCCCATAATCATTTCATAACACTTAACACACATAACACTTAAATTTGTTTCCTTATCATGTCCTTGTCCTTGTCCTCTCCTCTTCCTATGTTTTTTTATTGTTTTTTATTTTATTTGTTTATATATTTTATTCACATAAATTGGTACATGCCATTAACACATTTACCTCACCAAATGAATATGGTTATCTTCCAAGGTACATTTATTATGTAATGTGTCCAAAATCTTTAAAATAAATATAGTTTTATTTTCACTTATATAATTGCAAAGTTCGACAATTTCGAAACACTGTCTCGATTGTTGAAATCTAAAGTTCAAAAAATGATGATTTACAATAATACATAAAATGTAAATATAATGTGAAAATTTATTTACCAGACCTGTGGCCTTATTCTTGACTCTAAATTCGATCTCAAATTCTGTTTTTTGCTAAGAACCGAATAGTAGCTAATTTGAATGTACGCTGGTGACAAGTAGGTATGCCATGCCGCCTTACCCATGGAATTTCGAATCTGATCCCAATTTAGAACATTCGCTTAGAATGTTCATGCAACTACCTTTTGTACCTTTATAGTAGAAAATAGGTTGATATGTTCTAATCGTAATAATAATTAGAATGGAATATTCACTTATCGCAATATAATGTGTGGAAAATAATGCGGCAGTCAGATTTTCTTAGTGTAGGTTGAAATTGGATTTAGAATCTGAGCTTCAAGAGTAAGTGCCTTTTCACACGATCCGGTTGCCGGGTAGCCAGCGCCGGGTAACCGGCAGCGAAGTATATGAGCATGCATGCCAGTGCGTGTGAAAGCTACCATGCGTGCCCATACACTTCGCTGCCAGTAACCCGGCGCCGGCTACCTGGCAAACCAGATCGTGTGAAAAGGCACTACGGCCGTTAAAATATGGAGAGAAATATTGTTTGAACCCTACATACATCATGTAGATAATAAGTTTCTCGAGTATCATGAGACTGCATGTTTTTGAAGCAAGTTTGTACTGATTTAATTCTATTATTTCTTATTTTTGATACATATGAATTTGAACAATTGTTCAATTATGATATTGAAATATTTTGTTTTTTTGCCTGCAGGTGCTTGATTGGTTGGCCAACCACGGTGAAGTGTTCATCAGGAAGAACACTGGCATTGGGAGAAATCTTCAGAAAGCTCGAGTATATCAGAAGTCACACGAGCATTTTGAGAATGTCGCACAGGTAGAATTTTTTTTTTAATTGATTAGTATTGGTTAAAATTAGGTATGCTTTGAAATTTTGTGACACTCCTAAAGTAGCAGGAAATCCTAGATGTCATTATTATATATCCATTTACTTGCAAGTTTTTTAATTTGGTAAAATCATGAAACTGGATCATCTAGCCGTGTTTATCAAACGTATCGGTCTAAAATCCATTCGTGTTTTGTCTGAATAAAGTATGCACTAAAAAATACTAAGTAAGGGAAAAACTCATACAAGTAAGAACTCAACGGGGGACGAATAAGATTAGGAAGGCCAAAGTTTCGATGGCTGGACGGAGTAGTGAAGGATGCAAACAACGTTGGCATCCATAACTGGCGTAATGCATCAAAAGACCGACAGTTAATGGAGACGGGTTTCGCAGGAGGCTTAGACCCTACCTGGGTTGTTAATGAGGCTTTTTTATTGTTGAACTTGAGGGCAAAACGGCAGAGCGAAAACCCTTGGTCTAGATATTTGATTTATTAAAATTTATAACGTGGGTTTCCACAACAATATGGGTTACCATGGTACGGGACTTGTTAGATGCTCATTGTTACATGTTTCCAAATTGCCACAATTTTGATCAACTATTAAGTTATAATTGACTAATTGAGTTGGCTGAGAATCAATTTAGTGAATTGACACATTTTTTGTTGACAAAAACGAAGTGTAATTTGCTTGAACTCTCAACGGGTATCTTCCTATAATAATTATACTTTAAATAAAATAAAATATATTAGTTTTTAACCACGTTGATTATTTTTATGCCAACTATTTTCAGAGACGTAACCGCTCCTTCGTCCGGACAAACTTATACTAAACTTAAATACTATGTACAAAATGTGACCAGTGTGCCTAAATTATGTATTAGAAAGTTGATGGGCGGAGTTTACATTATTGAAAGCAGAGGTTGTCAAAGGAAAAATATTAAATAATGGAGTATTGTTTCTTTCATTACTCAAACAGGCTATTAAATCTTGCACATAAATAAAGAGGTCTTAAGATTAAATAACTTGGAGGCATTAGAGATAAAAAAGCTTTAAATAAAAATAAATATGTCCTTGTTAAACAAGTACATATACATCTTCCTACGTTCCCTAAAATAAGCATATAAATGCTTGTGCTATAGGTGAACGAAATCGGTCGAAGCAGGATTCGAACTTGTGACCACTGGATTACTAGCCCAGTGCGCTAACCGCTCTGCCATCGACCCATCTACATTTTTAATATTTTTCACATTTTTCCATTATGGAAATAATAATAATGTTATTTGTATAGCGCCGTTTAATGATTCGAGATCATACCAAGGGCGCTGATAGTTTAATGTTGTGTTCTCTGAAACAAAGCTGTTTTTAATCATTTAGTGAATGTCCTCTTGCTTTGAGCACTGCGGACATCTAGAGGCAGTGAATTCCACTTAATAGGACCACTCACACTTGCATTGGAAAGCATTGATCCATGTTAATGCACCGTCTCATATACATATAATATGTACGTCTATTGTTTAAGTTTCTGTTTCCCTCTTTCATGATATCTTTCTTATGGTCTAGTCATAATTTCTTTAGATCAATCTGTCTCCTTATTCCCTTCTGAATTCATTCTTACCATGTGGTCGAACCATCTTCAATTTTATCTCGTTTATATTCCTAGCCCCCAAGTCAAATTGAAAACGCTGTTCGTTTTCGCCAAGCGCTAATTTTTTTTGTATGGGATTTGACGTTTGTTGTAGAAATTTTTTCTACAATAACAAACAACAAACGTCAAATCCCATACAAAAAAAATTAGCGCTTGGCGAAAACGAACAGCGTTTTCAATTTGACTTGGGGGCCTTGTGTTCTCATTCATTACCTTGGCATATGTACATTTCACTGTATTCTTTATTTTGCATTCATGCATGTTCTAGCATTTCCATGTCTCACGCAGTTTGTACTAAAATTGTAATTTGAATGGCCTTGATATGTTGGGTCATTAACTACTGGCATAAGTAGTCCATTCACTTAGTTTTCCGTTGTTAATCAACTTTCAATATTCTTGTCTTGGTGTCCATCCCTTTGAAACATACTTCCTTAATTCAAATATCTATTCGTCAATTAGTTCTAAATAAAGATTCCCGTTTTTACTCCTCAATACCCCAAGGAGACTCAAGGAGTTGTGTACTATGATGTGCTATGTACGGCATGTTTATTCTACTTTATCGATTATAGACTAAAGTAGGTACTCATTCGATTATTTTCAATTTGCAATTTTATATATCTTTTATGCTTATCATTAGATTTTGAAGGATATCTGATCAGTGTTTCTCAAATTTTTAAAATGTCAAATATTTCAATGTGACCCCAAGCTCAGGAAACATAAAACTCGATATTTTTGAATTGCTGTAAATCGACACATCACTTTCATAAAATGGTATTGAAGAATTACCACCTTTTCATAATGAAAAATTTAAATCAAAAATAACTTTACAAGCCCATTTGAAATGCTGAAAGTTTTCCATACAAAATTTGAATAGGTACCTACTTTGTTGAGTGATTTGTAGTTATATTGATTTCGTCGTTACCAAAATATGATTTTGCTTTATATTATTTTTATATAGGGTTATTATTTATTTATTTATTTACTTTCTGTACATATAATTAGTACACTGGCGGGATTATTTCCTAATGGCAATTTCTTCCAGCCAACCAGAGTTAATGTTAAATATACAAAACAGTGTGTACTATGGCAATACGTTAATCACATTACAAAAATATACAAAGATAGCAGACGAAAAGTAAAAAAAAAAAACAAAGAAGATAGCATATAAGAACAATTCATAGCAATGATAGGAAAGGAAGAGGAGAGGAAGATGTAATCTGGTGTGCAGTTAAATATTTTTGCTTTAGCCTTTTCTTGAAGATGTTTAGTGAGATAGACGACGTAATATCAGGACTTAGACTATTCCATAGTTTAACTGAATGTACTTCAAATGAAGAGCTAAAAAAATCAGAACTATGAATTGGAAATTAATTTTACTATAAATATTTTCAACTATTTTATGACGAACGATCTTTTTATTATCATTGGGATCTACTTTTCGCGTGTGTCTTGTGTATTTGTTGTCTCGTATGCAAATGTATGCCGCGCTGAAGTGATTCGTCCATTCTTCCAATTGTGTCGCCATTCGTGTGATTGTCTTCGGCCGTAATGAGACAGTGCCCAATAACATTGGCTCATTAATACATCACAATAGGTATGCGCATCTTCTATATACGTCATGTAACCTCATTGATTATGCTTGGGATGTGCGATCGTTACTGAATTTTAATCGCATCTGAGAAATTCTTAATTATCCACTTCCAAATGTGGGTACAGCGGGTACGGTAGTTGTTAGAATAATCAAAATGATATTGGATTGTTTTCGTGGTGTATCCGAATTGCGTTATACATACAGTTCGATTATAATGCTACATCCTGATATTATTGAGACATGGATGGCCCAATCTGTGATGTACGAACTCTATCTAAAAAAATTGAAGACAAAAGCAACAGACATATAAAAGAGACTTCATTCTGCGGCTATCGAGATTATAGCAATATTAAATTGTAATAAATACTTGCACACTGCGCAAGTAGCGAGTTTATTCTCATATGGCGATTTCTTCAAACTAACCAGTGTTTCCAGCCCAGAGAAGCAATATTTGCGTGATAAATTAATTTCAATTTATACTCTACTGGGGATCGAACTCAGGACGCCCGCACAGAAGCCAAACAGCTTACCAACCTTGCCACTGCGGTCAGCACATTATAACGATGACGATTCTTCTTTGTCTTTTTCTTTCCAATGGTGGATATAAACCTTTTCCGTCTGCTTCCAATCGTTTCTATCTTGTCCTATCCACATCCAGGCTTTTCCAGCCAACTGGATTCTGGTATTCTGGTTTTCACATATGGCGTCACCGTGTCACGACGTAAGTCCAATCCGATCCGTTGCCCTTTTAATTTAGCCATACAATCCACGATATAAACAGCAATAATTCGGCGTCTAACCTCTTCGATTCCTAATTCATCTCTGAGGCGATGGGCATTTGGCTTTCCATGGTTCCTATTCCAAATCTATTTTGTGAGCGCATTTTATCGGATATTTTCGACATTGAAAAAGTCATTCTTAATTTTACATACATACCATCACGCCATGTCCCTTGCGGGGTAGGCAGAGAGAACCGAACGCCACATTTTTCTATCCTGGCACGCATCCCTCGCCACGTCCACATTCATGCATCGTCTCATACATGTTCGTCTATTGCTCACACTTCTAACATTTCCGTCTTTCAAAATTTCGTTCACATGGTCGTGCCATCCCTTTCTTGGGCGTCCCCGACCTCTCATTCCATTCCTTTCCGCTCTGTATATTTTCTTCGTCAGGCGCTCCTCATTCATTCTCCCCATGTGACCAAACCATCTCAATGTGTTCACTTTCATTCTAGTAATGACATCTTTCTTAATCTTACATTCTTTTCTTATATCCTCGTTTCTTACCCGGTCATACATCGTTCTATTACAAATCCTTCTTAACGATCTCATTTCATTCTTAATTTTATTTTTAAAATAATCGGCAAAATTAACAACTGGTCGGCAGGAAGCAGCTAACCTAGTTCCGATGTTGCATCTTTGGACCTTTTTTACTTCTGATACCCATAAGTTGTCTCAGAGAAGTCTCCTTCGAATTTTCATGTCATTTCTGCTTTGCTGGCTGTGCAGTGCACTGTAATAAATAACATGTACAGTACAAATAATCATAGCAATTATCAATACAACAAATTAGCCAACAATCACGAAATGCCACAAATAGAATAAACATATTTGTTATTTATTTGCTTCAATAAATTAGGTGTGTTAGTAGTGAAATTAAATAGCGCTCACGTACGAGATTAGATTAATTAAAAATATAGTAGGTATTAATAATATGAGATATAGAATGAAGATCGTCTAGTCCATAGGTTAGATTAGATCTAACGATGGAAATTTGCGTCGCAGCTGAGTTCCAACCTTAAATTCGGATTGGTAAAATAAAAATAATGGAAAAGAAAATAAGAAAATAAAAAAAAAATTAAGGGTGGATTTGAAAAAAGAATACAAGGCGAAATGAGATAAATGATTGAGAAATTAATGTCAAAAGTTATCTACCGAAAAATTTGCAAGTTTTTTGCTCGTTTTAATTTTTTTAAGTATTGTATTATCTGCCTGCATTGATAGGTAAAAGTCAAGCCAATTTTTTTATTATTTACTATCGAAACCAGCAGGCTACTCATGAAGTTGATTACAGTAAAATTAAGATTAGTTTCAAACTTTAGCAATCTTTGATGTTAAATTAATTAAATAATACTATTTACACAGTATTCAAATTATGTACCTATGGAAAAATTCCAGCGTTTTCGTGAAATGTGTTTGCTAAAATAATTTTTTATTTAATTAGTTTATTACGAAAACTTTATAATTTATTGTGCCTTTGTAGCAAATTGAAAATAAAAATATTAAATTTTAATTTCCAGAGCTTGGGGTCACATTGAAATATTTGACATTTTAAAAAATTGAGAAGCACTTATTAAATATCATTCAAAATCTAATAGGGTCTATGCGAGTATTAAACATACAAATTTGCAAAATTTTAAAAGAATCGAATGACTACCTACCTACATTAGTCTATAGGTAATCGATAAAGTATAATAAATACGCCGCACACAGCACATAGTACACAGCACACACACACAGATACATTGTGATGAAACTTTCATAATACAATCTCAACATTTTCATTCTCCAAAAAAAATGTTGATTGAAAATATCTGTGTTTTTTTATTGTTTTTGTTATATGTTTCAACATAGATTTTATTCATATAACGTGGTACTTGTCATAAACACAATTTATCTCACCAAATGAATATGGTTGGTTGGAAGATATTGCCAATTGGCAATAAGCCCGCCATTGTGCATATGAGTACAAAATGTTTTAAATAAATAAACATATTATACACAAAAGTTGTGCTGTTCCATTCATATCTATACACTAAACGACGCGTGGTACATCTGAAACGAGATATGTGCAGTTTTATGGAAAGGGATGCTTGGCTGCGCCCATTTGGGTGCGGGACACTTGGGTACGAGCCCATTTGAGTACGGGACACTTGGGTGCGAGCCCATTTGGTCGCTACTTATCCTAATTCATTTAGGAATAAAGTGTTTCGTTCTGATATTTGTAATTTTCTTTAGGGGTATGTAGTTGATGTTTAAGTATTTAGATTACACAAATAAAGAGATAATCAGTTTAAATGTATAAATTATTTCATCATTACAAATATACCTACGTATATAATTCTTATTTATTTAATAGGCACATACAATTATCATAATTTTAAATTAAGCTTCAAAACAATCTTCTTGGTCACAATCCTAGGATTGGTCTGCACCAAACACTCGATCTTTCCACTTAACTCTATCGTCCGCCAGTCTCTTCATCTCTTTGTAACTGCTACAGCGCACGTCACTGATTATCTGGTCTATATAGTTGTTTCTGTGGCGACCTCTACAGTCACCCTACCCCCATCAATCATTCCTTCGACAATGGTAAAAAGCAGGCCTGGGTGCCGGATGTTGTGGCCTATCCAAGTTGTTCTCTGTTGGGCAATTCTTTTCATAAGTTGCTTTGTCTCTCCAACTAACCAATCAATCAATAAAACAATCTATAGGTACTTGTTTAAATTTAAAAATTTGCTAAAAGATATTGTTTTTTTTTTTAACTAAATATTCATTTGCTTTTTCATTACAAGTGTACTTTCTCTCTTCTTCTCTATGTGTCCTGTCGGGTCCCACCGACGTTGACGATCACTCGGGAGAAACTTTCCCTGTCCTGTACTGTGCGGAACAAGTCCTCCACACGCCTCATTCCGGTCCACTCCCGAATGTTACGGAGTCAGGATAGCTGCTTCCTGCCGACACCTCTACGGTTCTCAATATTTCCTTTTATGATCAACTGTACGATCGAGTATTTTTCGCCTCTCATTATGTGACCAAAATATGAAGTCTTACGGAGCTTGACTGTCTTGAACAACTGTCTGTCAGTATTAGCTCTATGCAAGACTTCAACGTTGCTCACCATGTCGGTCCAGGATATCCTTAGCATTCTACGATGAATCCACATTTCGAACGCTTCCAGGCGGTTTATGATACCAACCTTGAGGGTCCATGCCTCAACACCGTAGAGCAGGACCGACCATACATAGCATTTGATCATCCTTTGGCGTAGTTTTAGATTGATGTCGTCGTTACAGAGAAGATTTCTCATTTTATTAAAAGAATTACGGGCCGCTTCTATCCTGCACTTTATTTCAATATCAGGGTCTAGGTTTTCGGTAATAATACTGCCCAGGTATTTAAATTGTTTCACCCTTTTAATGTCAACACCGCCCAAATTGAGGCGTACGTTTGAGTGGCTCTCCCGACTTAAAAATCATCATTTTGGTCTTGCTGACATTCATATTCAAAAAGAAGCGTTCGCCAGCGGAGTTGATTTTATTTAGGAGTTGTTGGAGATCCTCAGCACTATCTGCAAGTAAAACAGTATCATCTGCATATCTTATGTTGCTGATGGCTAACAACAAGTGTACCTACCTATTTTTTTTTATTTATAATATTTTATTTATAGAAATACGATTTTTATACAAAGTGAGAGGTTTAACTGGGAGCAGTATATAATATTCTTATTTATTTGATCAACATATTATAATAAAGTTTGGCTAGAATAGGTTGGTTGGGTACGTATATAGGTATTATTGCGACTTGCGTGAGCGAGTTGCATTTATCTGTTTTTAGAAAATAATAAGTCGCGACCAAGTGGGCTCGCACCCAAGTGGCCGCAACCAAGTGTCCCAGGATCGGTAGTTTTATATTCTTCCTTTGTTGCAGTAAGCGCCCGAAGTGTCTGTCGTTGACGAGCGCATTTGTTTTTGTTATTAATAATGCACAACAACGTGCATCTCGTGCAGGAAGACGAACAGTCCAATATCGGGTGGCTGCGCTGCATAGCGTGAAAAGATGTTTTGTTTCCCAGGGAAGCTTTAATAAACATCCTCGGGGTGTTTTCGCCGCCGGCTGCTGCGCATGCGCCGTATTTCGGCTGATCCAGAGTCTACAAACTGTGGGTTGCTGAATTGAAATAACCGTTCATAATATGAGAAATGTAAAATCGTTTTTCCAATGTAAATATTGAACTATGTAGATTTGTCTTCATACTTCTTTGTCTAGGGCTAAATTGATAACGACATTTAAGAGATGAAATTTTTTCTCGATGTGCCTATCATACAGGCACTTCTTTTTTTTTTCGTTTTCCTACATATTTCCCGTTAATCACTACTTACGTGGGCCCATGATTTTGTACATAATAATTCAAACTCAATATCACGACGTATGATTCCCGGACAATTGGCCGTAGCCGATTGGCCGTGGACAATTGGCCGTACGCCCTTTTTACCGTATGGACAATTTATCGTGAGGACAATTGGCCGTGAGGACAATTGGCCGTGAGGACAATTGGCCGTGGGGACAATTGGCCGTGGGGACAGTTGGCCGTGAGGACAATTGGCCGTGGGGACAGTTGATCGTACGGACAATTGACCGTGAGGACAATTTACCGTATGGACAATTGACCGTATGGACAATTCACCGTGCGGAAACTATTTTTAGCATCAGAAAATTTTTTCTTTCTTTTTTCGTTTGAGTTAAATATGTAAATTGTTTTAATCACTGTCGACATATTGGATTTCTCCTAGTATCTTGAAATAAAAAAATAAGGCAATCGGTTCGTCGCCATAAACGAACATTTTTTTAATCACGCAATTTATTTAACTCAAACGAAAGAAAAAAAATTTGCAATTGTCCACAAAAAAAATTGTCAACGGCCAATCGGCTACGGCCAATTGTCCGGACACGCGCTCCACCATGTGAGTTTGGGTCGGCCTCTACCTCTCCTGCCTTCCTGTATTCCCAATGCTGTATGGACTGCATGGTCCTCATGCCTCATCACATGGCCATACCATCTAAACAACTTTATCTTATTTTTTTATATTACCTACTATCAATAGCAACATGAAAAATAGAACAAGGAAAGTAGTTTATTTATTTATTTATTTAAGATTTAGTAGTCGGTTAATATACTATACACATTTATGACTCCCGACAGGGAAAAAAACATTGTTTTCTTATATGCAATTAAAAAAATATTCGATTTACATACGCATTGGTACAAGTAGGTATACAAACCAAAAATGAAATAATATTTCTGGCGCATTTCAGGAGTGACATCTATGCGAGACACCGTCACCTCATTTATAAGGACTGTTGCTTTCATTTTTTACAAATAAACTAATTTCTCAATAGATGGTGTTATAAAAGAAAAACAAGGTTTCTTCGTTACTTCATAGATGGCAATAGTATATTCCTTATTTTCAGGTGAATTGTTACACATTATTCAAATATATAGAACTTTCGAAAATAACATTGATAAGGGAACTCAATTAGAAGACATAATTGGTGAACGTTGCGCAAGCGCATAAAGTGTTCACGTGAACCAGCCGATGACGGGTCGTAAGCCCTGTAGGTGCCTTGAGTTCCTGCTTCTTCTATAATATCCCAACTTCGTCTCTATTGAGATGTTAAAAAAAATTGTCAATAAAAAACACATTTACATTTGATAAGTAAATTTACTTTACAGCTTTTCTAATATATAGACGTCTTAGACGACTTTACATCTTTATCTTCTTCTCGTGCCATGACAGGTTTCCCCAAAGTCAGTTATCACCTGAGCGTATTACTGTCCCGTGCTAATTCAAAAATATATTGGACATTCCGCACTCCAGTACATTCAGTCCAGTACATTTCGGATATTGTTCAAGCCATGGCAATTGCCTTCAGCCGACACCTTGTCGACCTTCAATCTTTGCTTCCAAGGTCATCCGTAGTATCCCGTATTTTTGTCATCAAATAATTTGAAACATGTATAGTGATGCATAGTGAAATTCGGAAAGTATTCAGTTTTCTCGTATCATGTATTAATTGGTAGATCCTTGACTCTCTCCTTTATTTAGAATCAAATGATTTACCTATCTCTCGCCTGCGTACAGTCAAATTAACGATTAAAAAATTAATACCTACCGCCTTTTTCCGTATTATTTTATTTTTTTTGGTCGATAGTGAGTAATACAGTCTACACAATTTATAAAACAGACAATGTACATTGCTTTATTAGTGGACCAGTAAAAACTCTATACATTATTCAATATGATAATTAATATTTATGCAATAAATTACAAATAATGTATAATTGATTTACTAGTACATAAAAAAACACTAAAATAAGACACCTGATTAAATCAAAGTACTGGGAAAGGTAGGAGGAGACAGCTGTCCTAAACACACCGAGAGAGCTCGCAGAGATGTCGAGTGTATTAAAGAAAGCATTGTAAACCGTGCAAGCACAGTACACAAAAGCATTCTGAGTGTAGTTGTTATTACAATTAGGAATATAAAAAGTGCTAGAATATCTGGTTGTTCTGCTCGGACAGTGAAAGCAAGTTTTTTTCAACAAGTCTGGGGAATCCACAAAATTGTTGACCATCTTAAACAAATATATAATATCGATTAGGGTCCTACGGTTTGCCAGTATTTGGTAATCAATTGATTCAGCATAATTACTAAAGTTGAGACCAAGGAGAAAATCAAGATGAGAAGCAAACTTTCGCTGGATTCTTTCGATTCTGTCGATATACGTTGTATAGTGAAGATTCCAAACCACAGATCCAAACTCTAAATGACTCCTAAAAAGAGAGTTGTAGAGCACCTTCAGGGTAACAACTGATCTAAATGGCTTAGAAACTCTTAAAACAAACCCAAACATTTTATAAGCTTTATCAACAATTGAATTTACATGAGATTTGAACAAGAGCTTGTCCAAGGTCCCTGACCTCAGTACATCGCTTATAAAGGTAGGTTCTTACCTACAATTCGGTAATTGGGATCGGATTTGAAAGTCAAGAGTTATTCTAAGTTATAAGTCTCGGGCCTTAGAGTAAAGTCTACACCTCAAGGAAAAGCATATATACTGATGACATTTTTCGTCTTTTGTTTACCCGGTACATTTGAAAATTGATAGAACTTTCTATAAAGAATAAAATTTTGTTGATTATATACCCAATCGAATAGCATTTAGATATATTTTTTAAATATATTATACAAAAATAATCAATATGTTCCTCACTCGTTCTCTCATATTCAAAATATTCTGTCTCCGCTCTCTTTTTGTTTTATTATTTGTCGCTTGAAGGAACGTACGAACTTTCAAATAAGTGGAATGCGCATGCCCAGAAATATTTATTTATTTCTGCATTACAAAATGTCAAGAAATACATTTTGTTGAATTTTTGTTATTTTATTTATAGTACACACATTTTGAAGTATTATTTTTTTTTAATTATTATATAGAAAACCAACAGTTTTATTTTTATTTTTACATTAAATAGATATAAATGTAAGATAATCAAGCATACTTATAACAGGTTTTCATTTAAAGTAATAGATTAAAAATATGTTAGCATATAAACACAATTATTTAACAGAAAAACAGGTGGATGGGAAGTATACCTACATATAAAACTAAATAATTTAACAACTATAAAATAAAGATATCTAAGGTACGGTAACACAAAAAAAGGAAATTACCTTATATGTTTACAAAAAGATAAAAAAAAATTGATTGATGCACACAAGCTAGGATTTTGAAAGAATACCTCGAGTATGTGATGTCACATTAACTCTGATAAATGAAATCGCCTTCAAGGTACCTTGAAAGCCTGGGGCTTCCTCGAGATTTGTCTCTGAATACGGGTATATGGCTACAACATAAATAATCATTGACATCACTTTACAGCCCCGTGTATTTAGTTGTGTGGGCATCTCTCAGTTTCCCGCCCACGCTTGCTCTGAAACTTCCTTTGCTGTGAGTTTTCCCCGTATCATATTAGGTCTACTGAATACCATTCCACTCCGTAGCGGCGCGTCGAGTATCGCGGTTTGTTGGTCGACCCCGTGCTGTCCTTGTCATATCATAATGTGATTTCGACGAACGTAATTATATCCTCAAAACATCGCATTTAGGAATATTTTGAAATAAAAGTACTCGAATAATGTTAAACTGTGTGTTTCGAGAAAAAGACTATCATAAGTGTTTAAAACATTTCTCTAATGAAAGATCTTCACACTATTTTAAAATTTATCGTGAATTTCCCTAAAAAAATTTAAATAGTAATTTTATATTTTACGTCAAACTTCTTGAGCATTTTCGCCGTGGAGGGGAGCGGTTGCACATACATCAACAAATTTGCGCTCTGCGAACCCACGTGACTGACTCAGGTTGTTTTCTGATTACTATATAGGTACAGCATTTTTCAATATTACTGCCCGACAAATTTTTTTTAATGTTTAATGAGTGCATACAAGTGGATGTTCGAGATAGTTTTTTTTCATTTCAAGTCAGGTTTGTTCTGGAAATACAAAAAAATCTATTAGAATTTCCGATAATTTCCGATAGTTTAATTTCGTTCGGTTTCTGTGCGGGCGTCCTGGGTTCGATTCCCAGCAGAGGAGAAATTTATTTAAATTCATTTCTCACGCAAATATTGCTTCTCTGGGCTGGAAACACTGGTTAGTTGGAAGAAATTGCCATACGACAATAAACTCGCCACTTGCGCAGGGTGCAAGGAAGTGTTGATTATTTATTATTTATTTATTTATTCATTTTAGTTTCAGTTTCAGTGCGAGAAACCAAACGTTTATTATTCAAAAATGTATAGTACACAATCAAAATTTTCGTTCCCCGTCTCACTAGGAAAACCTGTTCTGAGACAGGATACTTTTAATAAAAAATACAAAACAATAAAAGAAAACAATGTTCATAAAATAACAGAAAATATAGACAAAAAAAACTAATATAACAAATATTATTGTTACATAAATTTTTTAACTTGAAATTATATTTTATGAATTTTCTGTCTAAAATATATTTATTAACATAACATTTTATGTTTTTATACTATGTCGTCACAAAAACAATATTTTTGTGATAATATTCAGTTTGCATAGAAGAATACCTTAGATCCAATATTTTCATTCATTCATACCATCACGGCATATCCCACAATGTGGGGTAACCAGCGAAAGGTGTCCGGGTGTACATTGCCTTATAAAAGGGAAAACAACACATCTATGTATACCCACACACCAGTCTCGTTTCACTAATAAAGGCACTACATTCAGAATGGGTGGTGAACCTCATTGCTGAACTATGTGAGATGTTATTGTTGCCTGTTGTATTTTCGATTACCCGGCTCTTACGGGACACTCGAAAACAATGATTTAAAAGAATGGAAGCACTATTCTAGATACAATATTTAATAATATAATTACATTTAGGTGCACCAAGAGAGCCGAAATTTGATTTCAGTCTTTATTAAGGACCCAATTGTACATACTATTATAAACTCTTCATGACCACGCGATGGTTATCCTCAATAACATGCTACTTCGTAGTGCATTTAGCGGTTAGGATATATCATGTTTTCGGTTATTTTGTTGATTTATATTTAGCGTTATATGCCGTCTTAACGACATCATTTCACACGTTTATATTGTTTTCGATATCAGTACAACTTTAACCGTCCCTTTAGAGCGCGGTTTAAAAGTCAAAACTAAATTTATTACGGATCATCTGTTAACGCACGTGGACTTCGTTTACCCTAATAGTGCGTTTATTTTTAATTTCGTTTAAATGAATTTCATCTAATCCGATTTAATGAATCGTTCAATATTTTGTGGTAGGTATTCTATGTCAAATATGATTTTTTTTTTTGTTATTTAAAGAATTCTTTTATATTTTTTTGATTTCATAGATACATAATTCAATACCTACCTATATAGTAATATGCTATGGCGATCTTATCAGGAATTCCTGCTTTAAGGTGCTTGTCTTTTTATGTCCTCATTTTTTATTTTATCATGTATTGTTCTATTCTTCTTTTCGTGTCGGTCAGACTTTAGCCTCCTTCCCTCCCAAAATACCACAACTCTAACTACTCTGTCCTCGAGTATCGTTCTATTACATACCTACTCTTCTTAATTATCTCATTTCTACAACATTTATTTTACTTTCATTTGTCTTTTGCCAGGACAATGTTTCACTGGCATACGCCAAAATAGGCACTACAATAAATTGCATTATGTACTGCATTTTTTGCTTCCTTTGAGATGTTTGGATCGGATATTACTGGTCTAAGTGCTCCGTTTATTCTATTACCTGTCATAACTCTTCTTTCGATATCTTTATCAGGTCTTTCATTCCGTTCAAACATACTGCCCAAGTATAAATATTCCTCTACTTGTTCTAGCCATTCGTTCTCTACTTTTATCACACATGCAGTTATATTATATAATTATTTTTATTTGTTGGTAAATTCACAGAATATATATAACTTAACATTGTGTACATAATCTTATGGATATAAATACATTCCAATAACGAGTTGGTATGATCATCTAATCATTACTAAAGATAATAATGTAAATATAATGGAGAATGCCTAAGAAGATTCATAGATGTTTGAGAAGTGATTCTCTGAGTTATTTTTGCCTGAGAAGATGCACGGATGTTATAGAAGTGATTGTCTGTGTTATATTTGCCTGGAAAGATGCATGGATGTTGGTGAAGTGATTATCTGAGTTATATTTGCCTGAGAAGATGCACGGATGTTGGAGAAGTGATTCTCTCAGTTATATTTGCCTGAAGTGATTCTCTGAGTTATATTTACCTGAGAAGATGCACGGATCTTGGTGAAGTGATTCTCTGAGTTATATTTACCTGAGAAGATGCACGGATATTGGTGAAGTGATTCTCTGAGTTATATTTGCCTGAAGTGATTCTCTGAGTTATATTTACCTGAGAAGATGCACGGATGTTGGTGAAGTGATTCTCTGAGTTATATTTACCTGAGAAGATGCACGGATGTTGGTGAAGTGATTCTCTGAGTTATATTTACCTGAGAAGATGCACGGATGTTGGTGAAGTGATTCTCTGAGTTATATTTACCTGAGAAGATGCACGGATGTTGGTGAAGTGGTTATTCTCTGAGTTATATTTACCTGAGAAGATGCACGGATGTTGGTGAAGTGATTCTCTGAGTTATATTTACCTGAGAAGATGCACTTATGTTGGTGAAGTGATTCTCTGAGTTATATTTGCCTGAAGTGATTCTCTGAGTTATATTTGCCTGAAGTGATTCTCTGAGTTATATTTACCTGAGAAGATGCACGGATGTTGGTGAAGTGATTCTCTGAGTTATATTTACCTGAGAAGATGCACGGATGTTGGTGAAGTGATTATTCTCTGAGTTATATTTACCTGAGAAGATGCACGGATGTTGGTGAAGAGATTCTCGGAGTTATATTTGCAAACTCCGCAATGGACGCGGCGTGCTGGTCTTTATGTACAATTATTTATCGAAAATTTATTCGTCTCACGTTCAATTTTATGAAGCGCCATCGTTAAATTCTAATAATGTTAGTTTTGTATTTTAATATTATAGTATTTTTATAGTTTGAATGAACAAATAACCAGCCATTGATGGTTTTAATTATGTTTTAGGATCACTTACTTTGAAATTAGACTAATAAAAGCTACGTTGGTGTAGAGTTGTTAACATTGCAATGAAGATGTTTAATACTTTTTGGCTTTCAATTACAATGTTCATTTAGGCGTTGTCTTTATTATGTGTTAAATGTACATATCTGATTTCTTTTTGGCTTTCAATTACAATGTTCATTTAGGCGTTGTCTTTATTATGTGTTTAATGTACATATCTGATTTCTTTTTGGCTTTCAATTACAATGTTCATTTAGGCGTTGTCTTTATTATGTGTTAAATGTACATATCTGATTTCTTTTTAATGTCTACAATTTTATACACGTATTTTAAATGAACATAATTATTGTTTTTTACGAGTATTATTGACACTTACCGGTTTCGTCATATCGTATCAGAGTGCCATACATTTTTATAATACAATTCCGTAATTTCGATTAATGTTGTCATATGAAAGAACTAACAAAGGAAACTGACAACTAAGTTATAAGTTAATATAATTAAAATTGTTTTATAGCGATACCAGTACCAAGGGATATTGAAATAAGATATTTAGAGTCAAGTAGGCCTGAGGTGGTTTGGACATATTGAAAGAATGAATGATGAACGACTGACCAAAAAAATATACATGGGTGTAAGAGATGGAGCGAATAGCAGGAGTCGCCCCAGAAAGGGATGGCATGACCATGTGAATGATATTTTGATAGAAGGAAATATAAGAAGCTTGAATAATCGACGAGCATGTATGAGACGATGCATGGATGTAAAGGAAGCTAGGAATCTGTGCAAACATAGAGGAATATGGCGCTCGGTTCTCTGCTTACCCCGTAAGGGATATGGCGTGATGGTATGTATGTATGTAAGAAGGCTAAATATTAAATATTGAAAATCACTTCCCTTAAATTCATCAAAACATACGTCTTTGAAGTAAATAAGAATTTATTATAACATCTTTGTACTATTGCGTGGGCTTATTAAAATTTAAGTTGTTAATTACTATTGTTGTTAAATTAGTTATATTAAAACTTTTTTTTTGTAAATTAATCAAAACTACAAGCTAATTTATACTTCAATTGAAAGAAAATATGAAAATCTGCCGACTGAGTTTTTATTTTTTTACGAAAGAATTTCTTCACGAAAGAATGTAGAATGTCACAGGTTTGATGATATACAATATTTGTTGTTTCATTCATACGTTAGGAGGTGTTAAGTGTGCAGGATATCCTGAGTCAGACGAACGTACCGGTCTACCCTGAAGGGAAACTACCGTTAATACTGTAGGCTGCAAATGTTTCTAAATAAGATTTTATATTATTTTGAATTCGGAATAAAAACTTTATTCTTTTTATGAAATTGGAATTTATACCTTATTCTATTTAAGAAATGGAATAAAAACTTTATTATATTATTGAAATTGGATTAAAAACCTTATTCTATTTATAAAATAGGAATGTAAAATTCTTTTAATTTATGAAATAGAAATAAAAACTTTATTCTATTTAAGAAATGGAATAAAAACTTTATTATATTATTGAAATTGGATTAAAAACCTTATTCTATTTATAAAATAGGAATGTAAAATTCTTTTAATTTATGAAATAGAAATAAAAACTTTATTCTATTTAAGAAATGGAATAAAAACTTTATTATATTATTGAAATTGGATTAAAAACCTTATTCTATTTATAAAATAGGAATGTAAAATTCTTTTAATTTATGAAATAGAAATAAAAACTTTATTCTATTTAAGAAATGGAATAAAAACTTTATTATATTATTGAAATTGGATTAAAAACCTTATTCTATTTATAAAATAGGAATGTAAAATTCTTTTAATTTATGAAATAGAAATAAAAACTTTATTCTATTTAAGAAATGGAATAAAAACTTTATTATATTATTGAAATTGGATTAAAAACCTTATTCTATTTATAAAATAGGAATGTAAAATTCTTTTAATTTATGAAATAGAAATAAAAACTTTATTCTATTTAAGAAATGGAATAAAAACTTTATTATATTATTGAAATTGGATTAAAAACCTTATTCTATTTATAAAATAGGAATGTAAAATTCTTTTAATTTATGAAATAGAAATAAAAACTTTATTCTATTTAAGAAATGGAATAAAAACTTTATTATATTATTGAAATTGGATTAAAAACCTTATTCTATTTATAAAATAGGAATGTAAAATTCTTTTAATTTATGAAATAGAAATAAAAACTTTATTCTATTTAAGAAATGGAATAAAAACTTTATTATATTATTGAAATTGGATTAAAAAGCATATTCTATTTATTAAATGGAATTTAAAATTGAATTTTAATTTATAAATTTGGCATAAAAGTTTTTTTCTATTTACGAAAAAAAAATTAATTATTGAATTTTGATGAATAGTTT
The DNA here is from genome assembly GCA_963576475.1 of Molanna angustata. Taxonomy (NCBI): domain Eukaryota; kingdom Metazoa; phylum Arthropoda; class Insecta; order Trichoptera; family Molannidae; genus Molanna; species Molanna angustata. Next base: position 7,130,581 of record OY754966.1, on the reverse strand, counting down.
TATTCTAAATACGAAAATGAAATTAAAAATTAATTATACTTTTGAAATTGTGATAAATAATTAATTCTATTTACGAAATTGGAATAAAAAGTATATTTATGAAATTTATTCTATTTATGAAATTAGGCATATGAAATTTATGTTGCTTTCTATTCAGGTGTCGTTCGTCTTAAATACACTGTATGATATTGCCTTAATATGTTTGAATAAGTTTTACACTGTATGATATTGCCTACTGTTTGTATGTATCATATCCAAAAGCACATTATAGTTTGAAGTGTGTTGATAAGTGTTTCAAGTATTTCCACGATGACATCTCTATGGTCCATTTCAACAATCAGTGGTAAGTAGTCACTTGAATTAAAAAAAGTCGTTTCTCATTCGGTGTGGGTTGTTGATAAGGCAAAGAAGTATCAAATACATATAATATGTCCTATTCTAATTCGTCTAAATTTATCCGTCTGAATTTTGGTATATGAGAAATGTAACAAAGTTGCTTGCATTTATACGGGACTCATTGCGTCACAGCGCGCATAAAATCCTTTTATCAACGGTCGCACGTTGGTTACAGACGTTTTCGTACTCTGAAACGAATCAGAATAGGAAATAATAACGCCTTGTATTTGTCATTGGGGTAGGCAGTGAGAACTGTGCGTCATATAATTCAGTCGTTAACTTTGAATGTCTGTTCAAATATATATATTATACCTACTTTAGCCAAATTTAGCTAAGTCAGTCGTTAATTAAAATATAAAAATATATATTACGCGTGAAAAATGCGTGGTTCCTGTCCATCCTGAATAATGACATCATTATGACTTGTCTGGACCGTGGCTAGAAATGGATGTTTTTCTTTTCGTGGCTACGTAGTAGGGGACACCAGCTATTACGATTTGAGTACATTATACTCTTCCGAAGAATCACACTACGTAGCGTTGGGGAGGGTTTGCAATCTGCTCAGGAAAATATTAATTCGGGTTTTAAAAAGACTCGGGTTGTAAGAAGGTGGAAACACAGAATTCGAAAGATCGTTCCTCAGCCGGGCTGCAGTGTAAATAAAAGAGGTGTTGAGAATGAGTAAAACGAGTGACTCTATTCTGAATGGGTGGAAGAGGAACCAGAGATGCAAGTTCTTTTGAGCATCTCCCGTGGTAGTTTCTATAGAATAAACTTAGAATACCGACCTTGCGTCTGTGGTCTAGTGATTGTAATCCATCAGTCAGTGATGGGTCTTTAATCAGACGTACAGCACACCTTGTACAGCATCGAGGGTATTCAGTTGGTATTGGGGGGCGCCACTCCAGAGGTGTGACGAGGTGTGTGAATGTATGAAACAATAATATTTAAAAACGAGTGGGTTGTGGCCAACGCTAAACTCCTCACTAACAAGTCATTCTATAAAGTATTCAAATTTTGTATGGAAAATTTCCAACATTTTCATGAAATGAGTTTATTAAATTATTTTTTATTTAAATATTTTATTATGAAAACTTGATAACTCTTCAATGCCATTTTATGAAAGTAATGTGCCTTTTTACGAATTTGAAAACGAAAATTTCAAATTTTAAGTTTCCTGAGCTTGGGGTCACTTTGAAATATTTGACAGTTAAAAAAATTGAGAAGCACTATTCATATATCGTTCAAAATCTAATGGGATCTAATCGAGTATTAGATATACATATTTGCAAAATTTGAATAGAATCGAATGAGTACTTTAGTCTATAATCGATAAAGTAAAAATTAACACGCCGTACATAGCACACACACACAGATACATTGTGATGAAACTTTCAGAATACAATCTCAGCATGATACTATTTGATAATCTGCAAAAAAAAAAAATACCTTAAAAATTGCGAAATCATAACTCCCCACTATATCACCTTGTGTTAGTGAGGGGTAAAAAATTTGGGAGGTGGTCAAGGATTTTTTATTCTTGCAAATATGTGATATTAGCCTACTGTAGTGCCAAAATCTTCAGACAGAAGCTAAAGACAATTGCGAATAATTCATAATACTCTATTATTAAATCTTTTAAAGTTCACTATGATTTTTTACTTTAAATTTACTTCATTCTTTTTTGAAATTTTCCAGTCTTTGAAGATCGTTCTATGTATTTACATGGTTTAAGTTGGTATCCGATTTTCTAAATCTCCCGTTGAACTACGCTGTCTGTGTAAGGCTTGCCATATTTAAATCGTGGAACTAATTTCTCCCTACAGTTTCCATCATATTACAAGCAATAATTCCCCTTGATTGGGGACATAATCCCTCTTTGCGGAATAGCCTTTGCAAAATTAATTTGTATGAGGAAAGTACCTAGATGTTTTTTTATGTGTAATTTGTTTTTTGAGTGGACTTATCTTTTTGTGATCACTATGAGAACCTTATTGTTCATGACATAATTGATTAAATTCATAGATTAAAATATATTGACTGTTATAAAAATGACGTTATTCCTAAGTTTGAACTAATTTGTTTCGTAGAGTCAAAAATTAATGTATAGTGCTCTGTGATTACGCTTCACTATACGGCGATTTATTATTTATTATTAATCGAATATTTTTATTATTGCATATGCGTATTTTATTATTGCATATTATATAATTTATTATTATTGAAATAAACAGATTTTTAATAAGCACTTTTAAATTTTTAAAGCTTGAGTAGAATTTACACAAAACATTGACACAAAACATAACACTTAATCAATGCGAATCATAATAATATAAAAATTTAAAATTGATGAATTCTTATTAATAACTTGAAGGTTTTTTCGTTGACATAGTGGAAGTTCATAATTATAAATGTAAAAAAAAACTTATAAATTGAAACACAGTTATATTTTCACACTGAGTATTTTTATTTGCCTAAGCGCTTTCGCCAGTCACAGCTGGCATCCTCAGAGGCACACTATATACTCTAGGCATCCAAGAGGCACACTATATACGCGGTATATAGTGTGCCTCTGAGGATGCCTGCTGTAACTGGCGAAAGCGCTTAGGCAAATAAAAATACTCAGTGTGGAATATATCTGTGTTTCAATTTATAAGTTTTTTTTTACAATTTAGAATACTTATTACAATAAAAAAACGACTTGGTTGTGGTCAACGCTAAACTCCTCGGTACCAAGTTTTCCCACAAAGTTTTCAAATTTTGTATGGAAAATTTTCAGCATTTTCTTGAAATGAGTTTGTTAAATTATTTAGTAATTTAAATTATTTTGCAGATGTGGTTTTTTCTAACCAAATATTGTTATATGTTAGAATCACTGCGAGACAGAATGAAAGAAATTGATAGAATACATTCAGTTGATTATTCCTATTATGTATGTCCTGTCTTCTCCTGTCAAGTTACACGCGCGCGGTGTGAGAACAATTTTAATGGTGAATGTAGGTAATGGAGCGGTAAAATGACGGGAAAGATGTGGATGTCTTTTCACATTCTTTTCAGGATGCGGTTTTGAAGGAGAGGCGGGCAGTGATTGCAACAATTGTCCTTTTTAATATAAAAATTTCAACATTTCTATTTACTTAGATTTAATTTTTTGATCGAATGTTCTCGATGGAATTTTCGTGCTAAGCACATTTTCACTACCTACTTGAAAATGTGCTTAGCACGAAACCGGTTGTAGGTTGTAGTCGAAAATAAACAGTGGAATTAAGTAATAAACGTTTTTTTTTTATTTTTAATGTTTATTAATAATTTTAAGAAATTCTATTTACTTTATTTTTCGCGTTGACAATATCATTTATCACTAAAAATCCTGAGTTGTAGAATTAAATGAGATTGATACAATGATTCTATAGTCTTAGTCGTGACGTAAACATATGTAGTAGTGTGTAGATTCTGGTTAGGTAACTATTGTCATTATACGTACCTCTATATTAAGTGGACCAAAGAGAATTGCCTCAACTTACTGTGGAGGGGTGCATACTTTTGAATAAGTGTTCCCCAAATGGGGATTAGCACCTGGAATACCGCCATCGCCATGGATGTTTGTCTACTTGCATCATTGTTGTTGCTGCCAGCCGACTTCAGGGTAGCTCAACCACGTCGTTTATAATTTATTTTTACAGACATACCCTCACGGGGTAAGCAGAGATAACCGAACACCTCGCTAATCTATATTTGATGCATTGCCCCATACAAATATAACATGCATCGACTCAAACTAAAACATTCATTGGCTTAAATGGCCTGAGAGGATTATAAGGTACAGAAGCCGTGTGTAGTACAAATTTCGAATTCAAATGTGAGGCAAGTTTTTTTTACATGTGTGTGTGAGGCGGTAGATCGGTTGGTCTACGTATTATGTAGGTGTGTGTATCGGTAGGTGTACGTATACGGCTCGGCGAGTAAAACTCCAGTTTTTACCTGAATTTTTGTGGTCATACTTTCATTTGCCTGACTAGGTATCTGTATCATATATAATCTAAGGTATAAATTATGTCTTAAGCGCACTAGACGGACGACGTTTTCAACGCATTTTTTATCGTTATTATTCTTAAAACAGAAATCTGTAAAGTTATTCTTTGCTGACGAGTCAACATGGCTGCCTGCCATTTATGTTATGTTGACATGTGAGGTTCGCGTTTTTTTATTTATTTATTTGTCATCTCTCGACCAGAGAGCAATATTTTACGACAAAAAAGTTTGGGTCCGAAAAAGAAAACAAATTGTGTACAATTCAAATCAAATGTCGGGTAGTCAAACGAAGGAAATGAGAGAAAGATATAACACCATTGAACAAAACGTGGAACAAGCTAAAAATAAAATGTTGCTACTTTTCACATAAATGGCGTATTTAATTTCTTCGTAATTGCAATAATAGGGTTCGAAAATAATACTTGTGTAAAACGATGTGTAATACTTGTGTAAACGATATACGTCTGTTGTCGAGTCAATCAATGCAGTGGTCGATCCTTGCCTCACGATACGACGGGAAATCAAGAAATCTATAATGTTTTAAATTGTGAAGGGAAATCTATAATGTTTTAAATTGTGATGGGAAATCTATAATGTTTTAAATTGTGAAGGGAAATCTATAATGTTTTAAATTGTCAAAGTAATGAATTAAATAATTACTTATTTTGAAAATAGTTCTCGCTTATCGATTATGACTGTACACAAACGGTTCATAGATGCGATCTTAATAGATTTTTTTTTATTGAAACATCATGCGTGTGTTGGTTGGCGCCCTCTGTTTGAGTTTCACTTGAGTGGCCGCATTCCTCCTTCTTGTTATTTCCTCCCTCGTGCAATACCTCCCCTACCCCCTAGTGTTTCGTTAGTTAGTCGGTATTATTATTTATTTTGGCCAGCCGCACGCCAATAAGCAATCCCTCCACGGAGCGGGTAGCTCCACTTGTGAGTCTCAGGAACTCACATTGTATGAAGGGGAAATGAGAAATTCATCGTTTCCCCTGCGCAAAAGTACGGTGTCAATGTATTTGTAATATTTGGAATTGATTAAAGTGATGGAATTAACAAAACATAGAACACCTCTTCGGACGTCGCTCTGTATTATGGTATATGGTTTCATAGAATGACACGCCCGACGGGCTAATGTCAAAGCCTTGTGGCTGTGGCTGGTATTACAAAATGTTTTTTTGTAAATGTTGAGCTATACCGTTATTTTGACGAAATACAAAATATTTTTTTAAAAACAATGCTAATCTCTTATAACAGGGGTGGTCAAACTTTTGGGACAAACGGTCAGATTCAGAAATTCAAAGTTCAAACAGCGCAACGGGCAGCAAATGTAATATATTAACAAACTTACCTTATAGCACTCAATTGTGAAGTATGGAAAAATAAATATATACTATTCATTATATACAAAATATATGAAAGAATATACAAAATAATATAGATATCCTATTTTTTTTTGTTTATTATAGAAAACTAGCGGACCCGACAGACGTTGTCCTGCCCTATTTGTGAAACAAAAACATATATGTAACATATGATGTTATTATTCGCTAAGCAAACATAAATTTTCTTGTTCGATGAGCCGCTAAACACTCTGAGGTTAGATTGATTGTCATTTCGTATATAATTACATAAGTTACACTGATTTGTCACGGAAACGAACGAATTGAAATATGAATAATACCGAAACAGAGCGAAAAGAACTTTAAATGTCAAAAAATCCAAACTACGACGTATATAAAAGATTTCTTAGTGTTGTCAGATGGAAAAAAAACTAAACATCTCCAATTTGACATTAGCGCATCTATTGTAATTTATAATTATAAAAAAATATTTTTTTTATTTTCCTTTTATTATATTAATGTTTAAAATTCCATTCTGTAAATCTAAACCATTCAGGGACTCGCAGAAACAGACACAAAAAATTTCATCAAAATCGGTTCAGCCTTTTAAAAAGAGTTCAGTGACATACACACGTACAGAAGAATTATAGGTATTTATAGAAAATTATAGATTAAGAATTTTTTATATTCCATTAATCCCCCAGTAAAAAAATGCAACGAAAAATGTTTTGTTTTGTTTTGGTTCTCTCGAAAAGTCAAATCAAAGGATGCCGCGCAGCGATAACTTGTTTTTTATTTTTTTTATTTAGAAAAGTAAAGTCCGCACAGCTTAAAAAAGCAGTTTTTAAAGTTGTGCGGACTTTTGTTTATTTCGGTAAATTAAACAGTCCGCGCAGCCAGTTAATTAAAGTTCTTTCATAATGCATTAATCCTGCCAAGCAAGAATATTTTTTTATTTCGATAAATTAAATGAAACGAAATCCGCGCAGCGAGAAAACGCTAGTTTTATTTTAACTTGTACTAAATAAATTAAACAAATTTCGCGCATCGAAAAATTTTTAGTCTTCTATTCTGATGTTTGAAGTTTAAGATAATTTTTCAGATTTTTGACTCATAATGCTCGCGGGCCGCACTGAAATACGCTGCGGGCCGCAGTTTGCCCCGGGCTGCCTTATATAATATTACTATCGATATATTGACGAAAATCTTATTGAAACACTCATGTAATTTCTAAGTGTAAAGTAAGATTATTTATTACCCTTTTCGTTCCTTATACCATACCTCTACCAACTGTTAATTGACAATATTTCAACGAACTGTAATTGGACCGCTACTGATGGTGATGACATATGATCAGTATGACTCGACCGATGCCCAAATATTTACAAGTAGAGATGGTTGATAAATTATTATATCCTTAATGTTAGGAAAATAACTACTGATAAATTATTAGTTTATTTATAACCTCCACCATAATATTTAAAAAAAACAACATTGTAGATACTTTTCGAAACACTGTAAGCTTTACCTCTGTATTCAGCCATACTATACTATACATATATGCCGTTATAGTGTTGTGATAATAATATCTCCGTAGGATGAAATATTTTTAATCACTCGATAATATTTAGATTGATCAATTCATCATAATCATCATAAGTGTCGTCTTCCTCGCTAAGTGTCGAGACCAGTATCTCTCCTCGTCATCATGAGTTGTTGAATATTGTAGTCATCGTTGCTTCAACCACCGATGTACCAGTTCAAGTGGATTCAAAAATTCATATCTGATATAATGCTTAGAAATAACATCAAAATATCAATGAATATTGGCTGCCTGAATGCAGCGAACTCAATATGCCATCATTGCGGGTGTACATTCGTACAAAAAAGAGCGATTCGTGTAATGGTATTAACTTTAACAATAATGCTCGGCGTCTAAAAATTCCTAATGGCATACATCGGGTAGGAAAGGGCAAATTGCATTGGCCCACTTGAAAACCTGCACGTTGTGAATGAATCTATGTCGATCTTGTTGTAATGTTCCTCGAGCGAATATGCTTCGTAATATTTCAGCCCCCTTTCGATGATTTCTTGCACGCGATTCGGGGGTGTTTCATAAATACGTTTTCCCGTTGTTGTGGATTAAAGTCCTTTCCACATAAAAATAGGTCATTGCGGGTGAATTTGGAGTCGTGAAGAGTTATTGTTGATTGCTCTCAAAACCGTTATCGCTGAGTTTGTTGGTACCCGTAGCTACTCCAACAGGAATATAAACTTTATTATATTGAATAACTTTTCTAACGAAATTAGAATTGAGTATTTCATCGTAATCAACGGGAATTTCATTAAATTTATTTATTTGTTTATTTCATCTCATAAAGTTACAGCTTTTTGTGTTTTACATTTCATTGTTTGTATGAGAGTTGAGCCAAAAATTATTTCTTCAAGAATATTCACTGTTTCGACGGTTAACTAGTGGTATTCATAATTCAACTTTATTATAAATAAATAATTTTATTTAAATTGTTTTAACCGCCTAAATTGAGTTTAACACGACTAGTTTCGGGAGAAACTAATTCGTCTGTCGATGGGAGGTCAGCTTCTCCCGAAAATAGTCGAGTTAAACTCAATTTAAGTGGTTATAGTAATGAAAATAAAATTATGTTTTATAATAAAAATGATTTCTTCAATTTAAATTATTGATTATACAATTATATGTACCATAGTTAAAAGGTCATGTAATTATCTCCTTCTTTTTCGCTTAGTAGATCTGTTGGTCTGTTATTCAAAAACTATGCCCCCTGAGATGACGAAGTCCAACTATCCTTCCATCTCTTGAGTGGTTTTCCGGGTAGACGGCGACCAGAAGGCATTACATTTGCTGCTATATCCGCAAGTCTATCAACTGCCCATTCTGGCTACCGAACGATATCCTCTATTCCACGTGTTTTTCTTATTTCAACATTGCAAACACGATCTCGGAGAGTTTTTTCTGTAATAGACCTTAGAACGTTCATTTCCGTTGTCCTTAGGAGCCCCTTGGTTCGTACAGTGTCTGCTCGCGTTTTCACAGCATACGTCATGATCGGTAGCACGCATGTCTTATATTATATTCTGACCTTACTGACAATAAGCAAGTGTTTATATTTCCAGACAATATTTTTTAGACATCCATCAGGTACGACAAATGCTTTATTGATTTGTTCACGGACTTCGTTATGGCTGCAGATCTCTACTCCTAAATATTTGATACATACATACCATCACGCCATGTCCCTTGCGGGGTAGGCAGAGAGAACCGAACGCCACATTTTTCTATCCTGGCACGCATCCCTCGCCTCGTCCACATTCATGCATCGTCTCATACATGTTCGTCTATTGCTCACACTTCTAACATTTCCGTCTTTCAAAATTTCGTTCACATGGTCGTGCCATCCCTTTCTTGGGCGTCCCCGACCTCTCATTCCATTCCTTTCCGCTCTGTATATTTTCTTTGTCAGGCGCTCCTCATTCATTCTCCCCATGTGACCAAACCATCTCAATGTGTTCACTTTCATTCTAGTAATGACATCTTTCTTCATCTTACATTCTTTTCTTATATCCTCGTTTCTAACCCGGTCATACATCGTTCTATTACAAATCCTTCTTAACGATCTCATTTCAACTGCATTTATTCTACTTTCATGCGTCTTCTGCCATGTCCAGGTTTCACTTGCATACGTCAGGGTTGGCACTACGATGGCATTATGAATGGCAACTTTGGCATCCTTTGATATGTTGCGATCATTCATAATTGGTCTTAGTGCTCCATTCACTCTGTTTCCTGCCATAACTCTTCTTTCGATCTCTTTATCGAGTCGTCCGTTCCGTTGAAATATGCTTCCCAAGTATACATATTCGTCGACTTGCTCAAGCCATTCGTTCTCTACTCTCACTTTACACGCTGTTCTGCTTTCACTCTTTTCAAAGACCATTGTCTTTGATTTGCTGGCATTCATCCTAAGTCCATTCTCTATACATCCTTCATTTACCATACTTACAAGATACTGTAACTCTTGTTTACAAACAAACCAATTGCTTTCATTGTTTACAAACAAACCAATTTCTCAATGGATGGCGAAAAAAAAAATTTTTCTTCGTTACTTCATAGATGGTAATAGTAATAATGTCCTATTTTCAGGTGATCTGTTACTCATTCAAATATTCATTTATTTATTTTATTTTACAATGGACAGCACACAGTACATGCATACAATTATTAAAACTAAAAATGCAAATATAACATGTACCTCTTACGTACTGTACCTAATATCAAAATAAGACATTAAAAAATTGTGAATTATATAGAACTTTAAAAAATTCCATTGATGAGAAAACTCAGTAAGAAGCCATAATTGGTGAAGATTGCGCAAGCGCATTAAGTGATCGCGTATACCAGCCGATGACAGGTCGTAAGCCCTGTAGGTGCCTTGAGTTCCTGGATCTTAATATTCCAAATTTCGTCTCTATTGAGATTTTAAAATGTTTGTCTAAAAAAAATGACGTCTTTACTCAAATTACGTTGCAATTCCGTGATGCGCAAACAGATTCTGAGACGATCAATCGAAAGACGGAAGTGTATGGTGCACGATTCTCTCTGCTTACTTTAACATCAGGGACATGGCAAATTGGTTTTATATCGCGTCATTCTTATAAAACAATCGACCATATAAATTAATTCATTTTTTATTATTAAATAACAATATTAATATTTAGTCAGGTATTTGAGTCTGTCACCATCAATCATTCCCGGGAATTCACCAAACATACTTTGGCCATGCAACATCTACATTATATAATTTATCCTATTTTAGGGAAACGTTCCCACTAAATGACCGAGGGATTTGTATAATAATAATAAAATTGACATATTTTTAAGCGTCTTTTGTGATATAAATAACAATCATACAAAAAAAAATCTGAAATATTTTTATCAACTAATAGTAACATGCATTGAGGGATCGTTGATTTTTGATCTAAACCGAAATTCTGTTTCTTTTTTTAATAATGATTATGTATGTCCTTGTAATAAGTAGATAACATCCTCATCCATATCCCAAATTCATCAAAAAATGCTTGTACTGTAGGTAAACGAAATCGTTCTAGACAATATTCGGATTTTCTAATCCAGCGCGTAGTCGTTTTGCCACATACCCATCTAAAAAAATCTTGAAATGTTCGCTTATTGTAGTAAAGAATTTAGTGTTGGCTACAACCCGCATTACCCCCTATTCAGTAACTGTATTAGCCGGAACGTTCTTAAAAAGTTTCTGAATCAGACGTACATATTATGAATAATTATGAAAATGATGAAAATTTTATAATTTTCACATTTATTCATAATACGTCTGATTCAGTAACTTTTTAAGAACTTTCCAGCCAAAATAGGTACGTTCCTATTCCATTTATTCCATGTTGATATTTTATAACGCTGAAATAAGACCGTAAATCTAAAATCTACAATTTTAGAACGTTCCTATTTTAGTTGCAATACTTACGCGACGTCCTACTTAGGCGATTCAAAGCGAATGCGAATCGGCGCGGCGCGGCGCGAAAATAACAAACAGTCGGTAACTATGGTAGTGTCCTACGTTACCGACCGCGAGTTGGTTTCGATGCGGCGCGGCGCGATGCGAAGCAAACGCGATCAGTTGGTTTGATATTTTCGCGCGAATTGATAGCGGCGCCATTGTTTTTTGACATGTCAGAAACAGAAATTTTAATTTCTGTCCATGAACGTCCCATATTATGGGACAAATTATTATCGAACCGCGAATTTTAGGATTTGGCAAAAATAAATGGGACTACAAATAAACACATTTATTTATTATTGCTATTTTACAATTGGATGTTGTTCAAAACACACAAAGTTTTCTCTCGCTTGCACGAATGTCAAATTTTGATGTTTCCCGGAAAGATGTAAATTCAGTCTCATTTATAAATTCAAGATCACGTAATTCTTCATACAAATCGTGATATCCCCCATAAATATGCCTCTCTAAGTACACAATATTAGTTTCACTTCTCTGCCGTACATACTTCTTGAGTATTTTATATACGTACATCCATGACAGTAGTTGGCGGCAGAGGGAACGATTCGCGCACACGTAGGACAGAGCCGCCGCGTCGCACCGCATCGCATTGAATTCGCTTGTATCCGCACCGCATCGCTTCGCAATCGCGTTCGCTTTGAATCGCCTACGTAGGACGTAGCGTTACTGAATAGGGGGTATTATTTGACAGTATTTTTTTTCATATTTGAATCATAAATTCGCCATAAACCACTTGTTTTTTGAGTCACTTCGCGACATGTTTCGGAAGCGCTGTCCTTCCATCGACCGGCGTGTCTAGACTAAATGATTCAAATATGGTTAATATTAACTACCACAAAATATCCGCCGAATCATTAAATGGTATTTTTTTTCATTTATTAATTGTTGTTTGGCAAAACGTCTCTGGGTACAAAAAGTAAAATTCTATAAAAGTTTTGACATTTTAACCGTGGCCAGTTTAAAATGAGACGAAAGATTTTATTTATACAAAAAAAGTTTAAGTAATCGTTTCATAGTCTCCCCTTTTACTTTGTAAGTAATTAAAACGTTTGTAAGGGTTGCAGTTCGGCATTCTTCCGTAGTTATAGATCTTTTCTCTCGCGTGTATGTAGGAATGAACATAATATGTATGTATATGTGAGAACCCCTACAGACTCCCTTCAAATGTTGCTAGCTAATTAATTTCTTGAAGGATTTTTATCTTTCAAAGGATTCAAGTGTAGTGGATCTATCTGATGGCTTTGTATGTATGTTTTCAAAGTCTTTACCCCTATATAGAAACATTTAAACGATAGTGAGATATTTTATTATGGATTCTTGGGTAACCGTCATGAACTATGTCAAATATTAATTTAACACGCACCCAATTACAAGTAACCACATTCCGAATAGATGTACATGATGTTTTTCGTCTCACAGATCCAGACAGAAAACACAATTAAAAAACACTGTGTCTTTTCCGGGAACACAACCGGAACCTTTTGCTCAATAGTCAAATATCTAACCACGAAGGTCAATTGTGTATAACGTACGATCACAAGGCAATAAATAACACAACTAATTAAATTTAAAGATATAACTTTGTATTTACTACGTTTTTTTGGTTGAAACGATGCGACCGGTTTCGGAACTAACCGTTCCCTCATCAGGCTAACTTTCAACTGAAACAGAATGTGACGACGTGCTTACAAGAAATCTATGGGGGCGGAGGTAGAGGTAGGGTGGGGGTACTTAGGGTTGGGTCTTGTGCAGGGTGGGTCCGATTGGCTGACCTCCGCCCCCATAGATTTCTTGTAAGCACGTCGTCACATTCTGTTTCAGTTGAAAGTTAGCCTGATGAGGGAACGGTTAGTTCCGAAACCGGTCGCATCGTTTCAACCAAAAAACGTGGTTAATACAAAGTTATATCTTTAAATTTAATTTGTTAAATATGAACCACAAACATTTAAAAACACAACTAATATTCATCTACGCTTCGTCGTTCACAATTCACTTAGACCGATTGTTGAATCTACTGATTTTGTACCCAATAATTAATTACTTACTTACTTCCGATAGCCATACAACTCTGGTAGAGCTTTTAGCCTCCTGAACAATAGTCTTACAAGCCTTCCTGCTGCAGTGGACTCCCAATCATCACAAGCATTCAGCACGTTCAGATCTCGGGTATCATTGTCCATCAATCTCTGCCTTCGTCTTCCCAGGGGTCTTTTGCCCACAGGGTTATTTTGCAGGATTCGTTTTATGGCTCTTTCTTTCCCTGATCTGAGAACATGTCCAATCCAGGATAATCTTCTGGACCTGATTTCGCTGGTGATTAAAGGTTGTCCTGTCAATTCACGAATATCCTCATTGCTTCGTGGTCTCCAAGTACCTGCAGCAATTCCTGGTCTTGGGTCTAATATTTTACGCAATATCCTGTTTTCAAATGTTAGCAGTCTTTGTTGGTCCTTGAGTGTCATGCACCAGGACTCGGCACCATACAGGATTACTGGTTTAATTAGGCTATTATTAAAACAAAAAGAAACAAAATAAATAGCATAAATAAATTATATACCTACATAGGTATAAAGTAAATTCAAAAGTGTCATTAAAAATAATGAAACATAAAAAAAACAGTTGAAAAATAAGCCATGAAACAAAATATAAAAAAGAGATGCCTAAAAATATGTACACATATATCCATACAATATGCAATAAGTACATAAAATATATAGATGCAGAAACAAAATTATATTAAAATTAAATTATTTGGAGAATCTTCATTTTTGTCAACTTGTTTGGCTAAGTAAGTAAGATATTTGTACACTACAAACTACAATGTATCAACATTCATGGATCAACCGGTAAAATATCTGACTGTAGAGCTAAAAGTTTCGGTTTTGATTCCTGAGTAGATGCTCACTTTTTGCTATCTGGATAAGTTTCCAAACTGTTTCAACTGGGTGCGTGTTAAATTAATATGTGACATAGTACCTGTTAGTTGCCCTAAAATCGACCTGTAAAAATATGTGTATCCAAATAAAAAAACTTTTTTATTATTCTTTGACTGGATAGAATTATTGGTTCATAGGGAATGAAATGCAACTGCCACAAGAAAATGACTAAACTTGGAGTCAATACAATAGGAGTCAATATCGAGGTTATGACGGGGAGTCAATTAATAGCAATTTCAGTCCGACTGTGAGGAAAATGAAAATATAGATTAAAGAATGAATCCATGGGAGTTCATCACTTAATTTTTTGCATCGTTTGGAAAATTGGTATGTTGTTGATTAGTAAAACACATACTATCCAACCTTAAATATAGGACTTTATCTGTTATAATGTTGACTTTATATGTAATGGTGGAGAGTTTTCATTTCGCAATTTTTATTTCAACCACAATTTTTATTTCAACCACATTTAGCTATCATCGACGCGACGTCTGCACCAATAAAAAATGTCGATCTAAAAAACAGAATTCCGTTTAAAAATTCTTTTTTCTCGATGTTTTTCAACGGAATTCTTATAATATATTTTGTTCGTATGTTTTCGGTTGTGATTGAGCTTTCGTTGCTTTTAATTTTATTGAAGTTTTTTCAATTGTACGGAGCTGCATTAGTAATATGTAGCATGTTATCGTTTGTCAATGAAGAATACGATTCACAGATTCAGTACCTACATATTTTTAAAACGTATTAAAATATTTTAATCGCTATCCGGTCTACAATATTTATAATGACTGTGGTGATTGTGAAACAAAAAAACTTATAATTTTTTTATTTGTTTCCAATGTGCATTTTAATGGTTTTCTACAAGGTATTGTCTGTCCAAAAAGAACGGAATAGTTTATCTATGTTTTCTAGAATGATATGTTACAAGGGTTTATTTTAGCTGCTGGTATTGTACCGTAAATTCTGTTCTTTTAATAAAGTATGGTGGTTAATACATTATGCAAGGCATTGTCAAGTTGTCTGAGGTTCATACTATGTTGCCTATTATGAATTCCTGTTCTTGAGCGCTTAATATCTACGAAGATGAAATGCTTTATACTGTCAAGCCTCGGGTTTCACTTTATTCAATATTTTGGACATATTTTGATGGACGTTCAAGAACCTAACGGTAGATATTATTACAAATTTTAATGTCGGATAGGGGAGATGGTTTTATGATTCATATTAATATATTATACATATTACTTTTGAAACAACTTACACATTCTTTGTCCAATATTAATTACAACATTTGATGTCATAATTATGTAGATTAAAAATAGAAAAAAATGTACATCTACCAGGAACAAGACCCGAAACATAAGCCTCAAGAATCAGATATTCGACAACAGTCATTTTAATTCTATTTCCACACAGTTATCATCTTTGGCATATTTAAACAAGGTTTTAGAGTTCTTTCAACTCTTCTTATGTTATTTTATAGTTCTGTTAGGCACCGTTTTCAGACCCCAATATCAGGGGGGGCAAGTCTGGTCAAACAGTGAAATCAAAACCAAAAAAAAAAAAGTTCTATTAAGCAAAGCCTACCCATATCATGGATAATCGTGAGGGTTTTGATATCATCGTTTAACGTGACTTCCCCCTCTTGAAGTGTGATGGTGGTTGGTTAAGAGCATTATCGTTCAGCACAGATCTATCAGAGCCCTTGGCATGATCATATATCTAGAATATTATTATTGTTAGCATTTTTTGATGAATCGCACCTATTTCGACTGTTGGAAGTGTCTTGGTTATTTTTCAAATACGTTAGTGAACGCCTCTATTGTCGGTGAAATTTGTTGATGTTACCTACTTTAATAACTTTGTCATTATAATCTGGGTCAGACATAACTAAATTAGTGGCATTATTTATTCAAAAACTTAACCTATTATAATGAACCGTGTGATTTCTTTGTTGGTCATAATATAATAACCTCTTTCTCAGTGGGTCGATGATTTTGTTTACTATTATGATTCTCTTGTACTTTCCACTGCTACAAGTGATACATCTATAGAGCGTCGTGGGTTTGCAAGTTTTTTGCGCTACTTATGTATTGCAATTGGATTTACAATAGATGCCTAACTAATTTATGTGATCATATTCAAACTTAACGATCGATTAATACCATTCCAACAATGTGAATCCACTTTAGATCCTGACCTCTCTAAGGACCTTATTTCATTTTTCATAGTAATTCAAAGTTATTTTTTTGAGAGCTCAATGTTTCTTTTTCTCTCTAGCAATATCCAAACTTATTTTCTGCGAAGACTGTTGGGGTCAACTCTCCTCTTCCTCTCTAAAGTATGTCCAATGTAATTACGATCATAGTAAGCTGCTAACAAACATTCAGCCATACAAACAATTATTACAACAAATTTAATTTTAAAAATATATCGTAGACCAATTTTGTTTGCGGATATAACTGCACAGTGTTAAGCGATTGCTGTTTAAAATAAGCATTACCCAAATTTAGAAGACGAAAAAGGAAAAAAAGAGAGAAAGAAAGGTTGTGGCATTCGTAGTCAAACTGAGCAAAGCAGGAATCAGCTACCGTAATCCTTCAAGGGTCTCTGAAATGTCATTTTTTTTACGGCGCTGGCCGATTTACCAATGATATTAATAACAATTAAGCACTACAAATAATAACACTCAATTATTATTATTACCATTATACACTTCCTCAAAAGAATTAGCAGATCAATGCGTAAATTGTAAATTATTTAAAAGAGCAAGTTAAAATGCAATAAACGCATCATCAAGCTTTCAATTGGGAATAGTTCACCCATCCAGATACTTAACATATCAAAGGATTAGGCTCTGAGGAGGTCTCTAAACTACCTATCAACCCTACTTACTTACTTACTTTCCGTGTCTGAAACATCATCATATTCGTAGCACCCAATATTCGGCCACTCGGTTTCCACTAGTGTTTGCTATCACTGTGTCTTGGTGCGTACCTACTACCCTACTGATTCCCGAATTAACGATTCTACATGTATTCATTATTAGCGTTTTTTTGCATTTTTATTATTACCTACGTTTTTCGATAAATCTAAAATTTCTAAATTATGGAGTAACGATTTATTTATTTATTTTAGTATGCCTTTAAAGCACTCAATAGCATGACCCCGGAATATATATCAGAACTCTGTGTTCCATTTTCACCTAACAATAAACAAACAAAGTACGCTAAGATCAATGACCCAATCCAATAAAAAACTAGTAGAAACCAATCTCACAAATAAGCCAAAATACCTAAATCGATCTTTTGGCGTTTCTGGACCAAAGTTATGGAACAATCTTCCAATGGATATAAGATGTGCCGAAAATATCAATGAATTCAAGAAGAAATTAAAAACTCATCTTTTCCGCAAATCGTATCCAGATTGACCTTCATCCGTTCAATATTCCCTTACTTACTATTAGGTATGCCTGTTTACTTTGAATCGACTATTATTACTCCTCAATAACCCAAGGGGATATAGTGGGGAGTTATGATTTCGCAATTTTTAAGGGTATTTTTTTGCAGATTATCAACTAGTATCATGCTGAGATTGTATTCTGAAAGTTTCATCACAATGTATCTGTGTGTGTGTGTGTGCTATGTGCTGTGTGCAGTGTGCTATATACGGCGTGTTCATTTTACTTTATCGATTATAGACTAAAGTACTCATTCGATTCTATTCAAATTTTGCAAATATGTATATCTAATACTCGATTAGATCCCATTAGATTTTGAACGATATATGAATAGTGCTTCTCAATTTTTTTAACTGTCAAATATTTCAAAGTGACCCCAAGCTCAGGAAAATTAAAATTTGAAATTTTTAATTTCAAATTCGTAAAAAGGCACATCACTTTCATAAAATGGCATTTATTATGAAAACTTGATAACTTTTCATAATAAAATATTTGAATTAAAAATAATTTAACAAACTCATTTCATGAAAATGCTGAAAATTTTCTATACAAAATTTGAATACTTTATAGGATGACATGTTAGTGAGGAGTTTAGCGTTGGCCACAACCCACTCGTTTTATAATTAATTTCATCTGGATTATGTAATATATAACTAGATTAATTTGTGATTTTTACGTTTTTTTAAGTTTTATGTTTCACCATTTCCAATGTGTTAGCTATAGAACTCATTTTAAATTATTTTTTCGAAAACTGAAAGCGCCCTTGAGATGACCACGGTTGTCACTAAACGGCGCTTTATAAATTGTCCTGATTATTATTATTATTATTGTCCTTTGGATGAATGAATTTTGGACATGATTAGTTCTGCAGAGAGGCAATCTGAATATGCAAACACAAAACCATCCTGGTTTTGAGTTTGCTCTTCACTATTATTTACAATTTTGGTTTTCCAATTCATCAAAGCTATTGCATGGGTTTATATTATAAAGTTGGTCCGAAAATTGGATTCCCTCCAATAAAACAAGAGGACAACTCAATTCAGTGGTGGATGTACAATTTGTGTCTTTGTGTTACGGGGATCGATTTGAATCGACGAGGGAGTGGATAAATCACTCACCCAGGTTTATGGTTACGGTAATTATTGTCAATTGTATTGGGTGACATGCATCACATATTATATTTTATGTGCCATATCGCATTTCCGACGCTAATGGGGCTAACTTGTATGTAGGCAATGATTGGTAGGTACTTATAGCAAAATAGTTAAACTCACAGTTTAGCCAATAATCTTCTTAACACGTATCACGCAGAGAGCACAACATATTCGTTAAGATCGTTAAGAAGAATCTGTAATAGAACAATGTATGACCGGGTAAGATATGAGAACATAAGGAAATAATTTAGGTAATAAAAATTTGGGTTCGGAAGTGGTTTATTTTTATATTTTATTCTGATGTTGTTTTGTATCTCTTATATCATTTTTATATTGTTAGACCAAATTCTAAATATTTCATCGTTGGTTAAGTTCGCATTTATTTGTATGATATAGAAACCTACTGATAATCATATACGGTTAGTGGGATCTTGTATTAATTAAATTATGTTGAAATAAATAAAAAAAATATAAGATTTATTTATTTATTTTTTATTTATTTTATTTAACAGTTTGTCAACAGCTATATAAAAAAATTACAGATAAACATTTTACATTTAAATGAAGCCAATTATAGACGAACATTATATAATTATATTATACACTTATTGAGAGTAATAACAAAGTTTTTAACTAAGTTAATTGAAACCATCCCGTTTCTGCAGATTCCACGCAGTACGCACACAGTACCCACCTACGTGTGTATAAATAAATAAATGTATAAATGTGATGTATAAAGATGAAGAAAGATGTCATTATTAGAATAAAAGTGAACATATTTAGATGGTTTGGTCACATGTGGAGAATGAATGAGGAACGCCTAAAGAAGAATATATACAGCGTGGATAGGAATGGAATGGTAGGTCGCGCCCAAGAGTTATTGCAGGAAACAACAGAGTGAATGGAGCACTTAGACCAGTAATGAATGATCGCAACATATCACAGGATGCCAAATTTGTCATTCATAAAACAATCGTAGTGCCAACCGTGACGTATGCAAGTGAAACCTGGACATGACAGAAGTCGCACGAAAGCAGAATAAATTTAGTTGAAATAAGATCGTTATGACGTATTTGTAATAGAAGGATGTAAGCCATGCTAAGAAAGATAACACAAGGAAAGAATGTTAGATGAAGAAATATGTAATTAATAGAATTAAAGTTGACATATTGTAATGAGGATCGCCTGACGAAGAAAATACACAAGGCAGATAGGAATGGAATAAGAGGTCAGGGTCACCCAGGAAAGGGATGGCAGAAGCGTGACGAACATGTATGAGACGATGTATGACGAGGCGATGGATGCGTGCCAGGATAGAAATATGTGGTGTTCGGTTCTCTCTGTGTGTATTTACATATACCTACAACTTTATCGAATATTTTTAATGTTCCATATTATACGCAAACACAATTTTTTTCCTATTCGGGAGTTGTGCAAGCGCTTGAAATGATCACGTAAACCAGCTGATCACAGGTCGTAATCCCAGTAGGAGCCTGATTTACTGGTTCTCCTATAAACATATATTCCTGTTTCGTCTCTATTGAGACACTAAAAAAATGTCATAAAATACAATTTTATGTTCTGTTCAGCCATTTTGTACAGCAATGGTATCATATTAATTTGTAAAGCCCATTAACTTTGAGGGCTAATTGTTTTTCCATAGAGATCTGTCCATTTCATTTTATATCATTTCATATTTTAAAACATTTTAAATGCTGTGACACTTAGGAAAAGAATGGTGTTATTTTTTTTTTCTAAAGAATTCATACAATGTAAATTCCATAAAAATGCATTCAGAGATTGTAGACTTTTAAGGACGAAAATAAATGTACGCTCGCTTAAATTAAGTGGAGAGTCGAAGCCATAGATTTTATTATTTTAATCTGTTCAATATTAAAAAGAATATAGTATTTCTTACTTACCTTTAGAATTCGTTCATGTTGAGTTTCGTTATTTCATTTCACCTCCACGTCTCGGGCCAATGGCTGCCTGTCTACGTGAAATGTGCCCTGTTGCACTGTCAAGGGTTTTTTCGCACAAACGTAATATTGCATTCTGATACAGACATCATGGAAAATAATAATTTATTAATTTCGACGTTTTGTCCCAGCATTCCGCTTTGTACCTCGGTGTCATCTTTATTATTTCCCATAAAATCGTATTTTTTAACGATATTGAAGCGTATTTGCTACCCATTACTTGACAACACGTTTTATATTTAAAATAGGTACTGCTAAATAAGTCCTAAGGTTAGGTTTAGGGAATCCGATCTCAGAAACGTCCTGAAAAAAAAATTGTTACCACCGAATTGGCTACATGCGTTTTTAGTCAAACCTTTGTTATCGTTTATGATTGTACTGTTTGGTTAAGCGCACAAAATATTTAGTAGCACAAAACGAATTGTTTTGTAGTCACTATAGTTCGGTTAATTTTAACATTTTTTTTTCAGTGCGAGGGATCCCGCATGAATTTCGCGGAATCATTAATGCGGGATTCGTATGACTTGTGGGATCAGTAATGCGAGACTAATCTGCGGAATTGGATTCCCTACTTAGGTTATCCTATAACCTAACCTTACAGTACAGTTATCCTGTAACCTAACCTTACAGTACACTTATACTATAAGCTAACCTTACATTTCTTATAGAAGTAATTTTGCGAGGGCGTATTAACTTATTATTGTACATTACCTCTTTAATATATGTATGTATTTATGTTAAAAATGTTATCTTTACATTGTCAGACTTAATGGCTCGGTAATATAACTACCGAAGCAAAAGTTCCCGATCATTTCCCGGTGGAAATACAGTTTTCTTATTGTTTTTACAGTCTGGAGTTGTGAGACGATTAATATATATTTATTGATTTACAGTACACTACATATTATATATTTAAGACAACCAACAACGCTACTATAGGCATAATCGTTTCTGGGGCTGTTGTTTTCTATTAGTACAAAATATAATTATAATATACGTAAATATCTTACAAATAGTACATTTGACAAAAACCAGGTTTCAATATAATATGTTTCGAGATTTGTACCACTACATATTTTATTAATAAATATTCCATAATATATTTTGAAATTCAGTTTAATTGATCATATTTTTTCTGCTTTTTCAGAACACTTATACAAACGCCGAGAAGCTGTTGGCTGCGGCCGAAGAGCTAGCCCAGACTGGTGAGTGCGACGCCGAAGGAGTGTACTCAGTTGCCAGAGAATTGGAGGCTCATGTCGCTGCCTTTGCAGCGAGGGTTGACCAACGAAGGAGGAGATTAGACCTGGCTGTCCTATTCTATACGCACGAAAAAGAGGTTGGCATTAAAACCATTTCGTATAGTTTAATCTATTCACTTACTCTTAATTTCCTCTTAATGAGGCTCATATTGATAGCATAGTTACTAAGGCATCAAAGAGCCTGGGTTTTGTTCTGAGACCATGTAAATTTATTCACGAACTTCAGGACGTTCTTGATCTTTTACAATAGCTATGTTCGTCCACATTTTCACGTACTTCAGGACGTTCTTGCTCCTTTACAATAGCTATGTTCGTCCACTTTTAAAGTATTGTTCTCAGATTTGGAACCCACACTTCATTAAATATACTAATCGACTTGGGAGAGTCCAAAAACGATTCCCCAAATTCTTAAATTTCAAATCATATAACGTATGTAGTTCATATAATGAAATTGAGAAACACTTCCAAATAACCAAGGTCGTTTACAGGAGTGCGGTCGCGGATCTTTTCAAAATTATCAGTAGCCTTACTCTCCACTGCAAATCCGATCCCAATTCCCAATACGATCCGACTCGCTAAGAAGCTACCTTTGTAACGGAGAATGAATGCGGTAGGTAGGTATGTTTTAATAGTAAGTAATAGTCGTTAATTTGAATGTACGCAGGCGACAGATAGGTAAGTTCTAAATGAAAATTTGAAATCGGGATCAGATTCGAGTTTCAAGAGTAAGGCTACTGATGTTTCTTTTCAAAATTATTAATTCAAAATTTGACTGTCCAGAAATATAAAATAAAATTAATTTCCTTGCGCTGTTCCGAAATGGCAGATCGACCAACTTGTTCTACGTTCCTCGAAGCAACACCAATTCAAACCAAAACGAATTTATCAAAAGGGCATGTCAATCTCTTGGGCAGTATCCCACATTCTGATATATTCACTGCTAGTCATGATTGCTACAAGAATTCTTTATATAGATACATAGCGGCGTAAACCTGTGTATTGTTAAAATAAATTAATTTGTATACTTATTTTAATTTTTTTTTCTAGCAGATTCTGTTATTTTTCACAACTGTAACAAATTAGGTCCTTCTCCATTCCTTTTTCCTTCCCATCCTTTCCTGTCACGGACAAATGTGTGAAATATATGAATATGTAATAATTTAAAGTATATTAAAATTTATCTTTTGTTGTACTGTAAGTACATACTTCTATGATTATTATTTAATTGATGTACATCAATTGTGGACAAAAAGTAATTGGTCTGTCTTTTTTTCATTTCATAGTGTATTTTTTCTATTTTTTTATAAGACTGTATTTGTACCTTAAATTAATAAATATGTAAATCATTTACGGCATATATTGCCATTTACAAACATACATAAAAATACATAATATCTTACACAAAAAAGTCAATAAAACAATTGAATTTCTGTCTTCTTTTCTTTGTTAACACCTCTTGTGCTGGTATTCTAAGACTGGAGAGATTATATAAGGAGATTCCTTGGAAAATCATGCACGAAGAAAGCATAGATGTATAGGCTATTCCAACACGTAATCAATCGAGAATTTTATGTCTACTTTCACGTTTTCTTTAATATTCGCCAGTACGTAACGATTGTTTATTTATTTATTTATTTAGGGACAAATACAGTCTTAAAATACTAAAATAGAAACACTATAAAATAAAAACAAACAGACCAATTACATATGTCCACAGATATTAAATATAAAACATTTTAAACATCATAAATTTAAATATAACTAAGATGTATGTTTGCCTGTGACGGGAAAGGAAAAGGATGGGAAAAGGATTGTGACAGTTAAATTGTTATATTTCTGTTACAAACAACAACTCAAAATGTAAATAAAAGTATACAAAAGATAATATTAGAAAAAACAAAAATAACTAACAAAAAAAAAAAAATTCAACATACGAGTTCATGCTATGCACTTATAGAGAGAATTTTTGTATGCGTTATTACTAGCGGTGAATATATCAGAATGTGTGATACTGGCTGAGAGGTTGACATTATAGAAGTTACAAGCCCTTTTGATAAACTCATTTTGATTAGAATTAGTGTTACTTCGAGGAACATAAAACAAGTAGTTCAATCTGCCATTTCGCAACGGCGCATGGAAATTAAATAAAAAAATAATTCTTAATATTGTTTTCCAGTTGGGCACCTGGGTGGAGTCGCTGCGCTCCGAGCTGAGCGGCGACCTCAACAGCGAGGAAGGCGGCTGCTTGGGCGAGGGTCTCGAGGGCGTGGAGAGACTGTTGGAGCAGTGCTCCCAACATAGGGACTCAAGCTTGGACGCCTGCGCCACGGCCATCGCTCATGGCGAAGCACTGCTTCAGGACCTCAGGTAGGAATATTTAAATATCACTTCGATTGTTCCTTGTTACGCTCTCTCTCGCTGCAGGTCTCTGTCGAGTTTATTTATTTATTTATTTATTATACAAACAAAATAATGCATTTGATGCCTCACTAGACGAAGGCTTGTTTTAATTAGTAATTGAGCAACACTTTTGACTTGACGGCTTGATAAGGATATCGAAATAAGAGTTTTGGTAGGAAAAGAAATGGGAGATTCACTGAAAAAAATATTATGATAACCGAACTTGCTACCTTGAAACATAATAATAATAAATTTGGATTATTTTTATAGCGCCGTTTTTGTGATAACCTCACCTCAAGGGCGCTTTGAATATATTAGGGGTTTTTGTAAGACTCGCGGAAGAAGTGAGTTTTTAGGTGTTTCCTGAATAGTGCTAAGTTGTCGATTTGCCTCAGTTCAGGTGGTAGTTTATTCCACGAGGCTGGTCCGGCCACAGCAAAAGCACAATCACGACGTGGGAAAAGACGCATGAAAGTAGAATAAATGCTGTGGAAATGAGATCACTAAGAAGAGTATGTAATAGAACGATATATGATAGAATGAAAAATGAGGACATAAGGAGAGAATACAAGATGAAGAAGAGTATTATGAAAGTGAATTCCTTGGGGTGGTTTGGACATATTGAAACAATGAACGATGAAAGACTGACCAAAAAATATTCATAGGTGTAAGAGATGGAGTGAATAGCAGGGGCCGCCCCAGAAAGGGATGGCATGACCATGTGAATGATATTTTGACAGAAGGAAATATAAGAAGCTTGAAAAATCGACGAGCATGTATGAGACGATGCATGGATGTAAAGGAAGCTAGGAATCTGTGCAAACATAGAGGATTATGGCGCTCGGTTCTCTCTGCTTACCCCGTAAGGGATATGGCGTTATAACATACTCCCCAAGTATAAATATTCCACTGTTTGTTCTAGCCATTCAGTTTTTTCAAATACCAATATCTTAGATTTACTCACATTCATTCTCAGTCCGTTCTGCAGGCATCCTTAATACGCTTAATTCGTTTGTTTATCAATTTCGTATTTACTCTTGCCTAGTATATTTTGAATGATGCGTGCGTACAATGAACTCATTTGG
The DNA here is from genome assembly GCA_963576475.1 of Molanna angustata. NCBI lineage: Eukaryota > Metazoa > Arthropoda > Insecta > Trichoptera > Molannidae > Molanna > Molanna angustata. The sequence continues at coordinate 7,104,937 of OY754966.1, read as the reverse complement.
TTGTACCTTCAAGTTGGTTCACCATATTACTTCGTGATAACTCTTGGGATAGGCTTGCCTTGTATGTATGTGCCTACGTAAAAGAATGTTCTACTGGCAGTGATCAAAACTCATGAATTTATATTGAGATTAAAACTCAATGAAATTTCATTAAAAATTTAACCCCGTTTGATAGATGCCAGTGTATCTATGTATGTATACTGTTATAGGTGAAAAATAATAAACTTTCGATGAGGTGATGAACCGCTAAGCCTGCTGTGTTTAAAGTCCTGTGGGGCAAGTCCTGTCAAACAATAGAATCAAAACCCTCATGATTACCCACATCATGGATATTATTATCATATGGAGTTGTATAATATAAAAATATATTATACAACTCTATATGATAATTATATCCATGATATGGGTAATCAAAAGGTTTTTGGTTTCTCTGTTTGTACTGTGGGGGGTGATTCAGGGTCGCAAGTCTGCTCAATCGGCGAAATCAAAACCCTCGTGATTACCCATGTCATGGATATAATTATCATGGATTAATTGGGTATAATCGTGAGGGTTTTGATTCCGGCGGAATCAACACTATCCATGTTTACCCATATCATGGATATAATTATCTTATGGAGTTCTATAACATCTTAACATCTTAAGATATTATAGAACTCCATAAGATAATTACATCCATGATATGGGAAAAATGAATGATTTTGATTCCGCCGTCTGACTGGGCTTGCCCCCCTGAATTCAATTGGTTTTTATCATGTCTCTTTCTATTATACATTATTTTAGTGAAAGTATGAAAATGTTTTTGGATGTAAACTGTATTATGAGATCAAAAATATCTCAACCAGACTTCTAGACATTTGCAATTCGTAAAAAATGTGTTTTCAATAATATATTATATATATAAATATTGATATTTTATAAAAAACTAAGTTTAGTTTGTCGATCGACAATTCTTGATAGAACTCCATTGTACGTTGATATGTTATAAAAAATATAAAAATACTTGGTAATTTTTAAAATAAATTAAACACTTGTTTTTCTTTCTACATTTATTTTTACTCTCCAGAACGACCGTTTCGCCTGGTGAAGGCCTTTTCAACTGGTCCAGTTGAAAAGGCCTTCCAGTTGAAAAGGCCTTCACCAGGCGAAACGGTCGTTCTGGAGAGTAAAAATAAATGTAGAAAGAAAAACAAGTGTTTAATTTATTTTAAAAATGGAATTCTACATAGTAAACGCTGTCAGTGTAAACAAAATTAAAAGTGCGTACTTGGTAATTGTTCTATTGTGTTTATTTGATTATTGACGCGTTTCGTGCAAATATATATAAATGATTTTATAAGTGTCGAGGTGATATGCATAAGTAAATAAATAAATAACTAAATAAATATATAAATAAATACCTAAGAATATTTATTGAATAAATTGAATATGAAATTAACTGTGAGTTAATCATTTATTATATAATGAAGAATGTAATATATGTAAGAACATATATACATACCATCACGCTATGTCCCTCACGGGGTAGGCAGAGAGAAACGAACGCCACTTATTTCTATCTTGACACACATTCATCGCCTCGACAACATTCATACATAGTCTTATACATGTTCGTCTGTTTTTCACGCTTCTTACATTTCCGTCTTTCAAAATACCGTTCACATGGATGTGCCATCCCTTTCTTGGATGGCCTCGAGCTCTCATTCCATTCCTCTCAGGCGTTCCTCATTCATTCTTCATTCGTGTGGCCAAACCATCTCAATGTGTTCAATTTCATTATATTAATGACATCTTTCTTCATCTTACATGCTTTCCTTATTTCCTCATATCTGACCCTGTCATACGTCGATCTATTACAGATTTTTCTCAGTATGTAAATCAACGAAGAAGAACTATGTGAGATGTTATTTTCACTAGCACTATAAGTCGGTGCTTTTAGAACGTTTAAGGGGGTACTTCTACCAACGTACCTATTTTTCAATTTGATATGCCATCATTATTTCTTATCAAATCGTTTTGAAAAAAAAATTTAGATAATTTGGGTATTAATAAAGAAAAATATATCTTTACTTTTTGATAATGATCTGTATAAATTCTTGGAGAAAAATAATGGCATACCCCGATTTTCAACGTTTATCTTATATTTAAAAAAAATATATAAGGCGTAGATCAACATATTTTTTTTTAAATAAAAGAAGACAAAAATATCTAGAAAAATATGATGTGACGTTGCATGAATGCTTCGTCACATCATATTTTTATTTAAGGTTTAGTAAATAAACCTTAAATACATTTATTTTCACTTCAGCGCCATTGCGAAATAAAAGTTTTTTTAGTTTATTAACTTAACCTGATGCATGAACTCATCGTTACATCGTATTTTTCCAGATATTTTGATCTTCTTTAATCCTTCCTTCCTTCCTTCAAATTCTTCCTTCATGAACACCCAGTCCTTCTGACTGGATAGTGCCGGACTCCTACTGGCTAAAACCCCTCATCTTCTTGCAGCATAGTGCCTACCTATCTTTTATTGATCTACCTTTTGCTGCACTTGGTATTCTTTATTACTCACTCCGTTGTATCGCTATTTCGTCTTTCTCTTTCTGGGTCATCACCTTCTCCATGATTTCAGCTATGATATTACAAACTTTTTTGTCTTTTTTTTTTTTTTTTTTTTTTTTTTTTTTTTTTTATTTTATTAAGTTTACAATAACATATACAAAATATAAAACAAACAAACTATATAGAAAAGATTCACAGTAAGACAAAACATATTTACCCTTTACTAGAGTGCAAGCACTCGTGTGTAAAGGAGACAATTTAATACAGAATACACAAAATATTATACATACATAATTATTATCTATACAAAAAGAAGTTAATATAATTTACATATCAGTCAAATAATAAGTTTGATTTATTCTTTATTTTTTTTTTTAAATCATTATGTTCAATTGCCAGTCTCAAATCTGTTTCAAGTTGGTTGAACCACACCACCCCATTGTACGTGTAGTAGTGGTGTGTTGTGTATGTATGTGTTAATGGGGTACACAGTTGACCCACTATATTATGTCTATCACTCGCCACACGTACAAAGGCATGGTGCGACCTTCCAATGTCCTTATGTATTTGAAATAGCACATTTTTTTTATAGATATTTTTAAAAGATGGCACTTGAAAATCACGAAATAGTTGCAAAGTTGGGTAGTCAGATGGTTTTTTATTTATAATTTTTATTATCAACCTTTGTGTAATTTCTAGAGGCAAATGGATGTTTTATACGCCCCCCCCCCCCCCCATGCAACAATGCCATATTGCATATTTCTCCTATGAGTGTTTCTGGTGTTGGTAAAATGTCTTTGTGTTTGGTCCTTGTATCTCTGTCTCTCCTCCTCCCATCTCACACAAACGAACAGAGGGTGTTCGGCGTCATCGATATTATTGCAATACATACAACTTTTTAACATCTCAATAGAGACGAAATTTGGAATATTATAGAACCAGGAACTCGAGGCACCTATAGGACGACCTACCATCGGCTGCTTTACTTGATCACTTTATGCGATTGCGCGACGTTCACCAATTATTTCGAAAGTTGTGTTTCTTTATTAGATGAGAAATGAACAAATTGTTTAATTTATAAATACATAATCATTATTCATTAGTCATTGCCGAAAACGCCTCAATCTTATTTTGGCACAATAGATACATACAAGAATAATAATATGTACATACCTCTCCATCTCCGTAATAAACAATGGCTTGTTTGATTCATGGCTCTAGGTATATTAAGTCGGTTATAATAAACGAAAGAGAATCGGAGAAACAAACCTAATTAAGAGATTATTATTACTTCATAATCTAACCTTAATCTTACCCTCGATTGCTTCTTTATGTTTAGTTTGTGGGACACGCACATACCTACCACCATTTTTTATACAATCGTTTCTCGTCTGTAACATTACTTAAGGATGGAATAGTTATTCCTAAACACCCGATCTCGATTTCCTCTTCTTGTTCTTTCCCAATCCCCTTTTTGCTATGATGTTTTTTTAGTTTTAATTTTATATCTTGGAGTTACAAATATTTTCTTTATTCTTTTTAGTTTTCATTTTTTTCTTGAGGAGGCCAAGGCCCACATCGGGCTGTAGCGCCATTGCTGATGATGATGATGTAATCTGGTTGGTTGGAAGATATTGTCTAATGGCAATAAGCCCGCCAGGGTGCATTATATTTGCTTAGACACCATGGAAGAACCTTCCGTGGTGTCTCTGGAAAACAATGAACAGACTAAGAACGGGTTGTGGAAGGAGCGAGGCCAATTTGGCGAGATGGGGAACGTCGTAGAGTAATCAAGATGGCGGCGAAGAGCAGACGATGGCACACCTGTTGGAGTGCCATCTGGTGGGGGGCGAAGTGCACCGAAGGCGAGTTGTGGTGGGAACCAACAAGGAGGATCATCCTAATCCTTACTTGCTGGTCTGGGAAGGGAGTTTAGGACACTGGCGATACGATAGAAGATGAATAAGGTCTATATAAAATGCGGTCTACATAAAAGGCTGTCGGTAGCAGAACGTCTGTCCGGGCCCACTAGTATAATATAATAATATACTTTATAATTCAAAATTTGTTAGAGTATAAATTTAATCCAAAATGTGCTCGGTTTTGTTTGAATCGTTTTCGTTTAGCTGAATTTCTGTTGAATTAGTATCTTGTGTTTTAATGGCTTGGTCCGTGGGAATTACTTTTAACTGGTTCAATGCTTCCTCATCTTTCCTCTCCTCTACCTTCCCCCCCCTCCTTAGCGTCTTGTTCGAACAACATTATCACGATAAAATATATATAATAACAATTTCTATTGTTCTAGTATGTACGTACGTTCAACATCAACTTTGACATTGCACTTGTGTGTGTTTTTTCTCAAGTTCAAAAACGACAAATTCGCCATTGACGTGTCTTTTATTCACGAGTTTTTTTTTTGTTTCGAGGTCTGTCCAAAATTTATACACGCAGATTGAATAATTCACATTTTTTTCAATTTATCCTTTTTATAATCCTACTATGTTTATCTTAGTCAAACCTTTTCATTTATTTATTCAGTTAGGCGTTAATTTTTCATTTTGCATTACACTAACAGCTGGTTTTTCTTTGTTTTCTCTTGAACCATACATTTTTTTTATTACAATTCAAGTAGGTTTATGGAATTTTTTTCAAATTATAATATTTTTGAATTATTTATTCGTTTCTTAATAGAGTAAAAAAAGTTTGTTTCACAATCCAAAAGAATTATCGCTAGACGTAATTTTATTTTGTCATCTGCTTTTCATCTCATTTAATTACTTTATCGTGTCAGTTCATGACATACCGTTTGTATTTAAGTCGTCGGGAGATAATCGACGCCACAGATCTTGGAAGTCATAGAAAAACAATTAAGACAATTGTATGGTTTCTGCGGTACATTATATTGTGTCTTTCGTTTTATTAATTCTCTTTACTTTGTTAACATTTTGTGATTAGTTTTTGCATCAACTGTGAAACCTCTGACATATTTATTAAATATGTTTAAAGTCAATATTTTATTTGAATCCATGCAATCTTTTCGTACTATTAAACTTTGTCTTGAAATTCAAATTTGTCTTTTCGTAGGTTCTTTATTCAGCACTGATCGAAATATTTGATCAGATTTGCCCTGCCAAAATTTTTCCTATGATTTTTCTGTCATGCTATTTCCTGTAATTTATTAAAATTCAGCGCCTACGTTGGCTTGGACCTGTTTGCCGGATGGATGATGACCGTATTCCTGAAAAAGTATTAAGACACCTGTAGAGTAGGAAGTAGAGGCAGACCTAGGTTGAGATGGCTGGACGACATACTGTGCGATATAAGAAAAATGGAACTAATAAATTGAAAAAAAAAACTGGCGGTCAATAGGGAAGGGAGGAGGTCATGGTCCGTATCGGACTGTAGTGCCAGTGATGATGATGATGCTTATTTCCTGTTCTGCTTTGCATTGTGAGATGGATAATCTGTTTTACAGATTTACGAATTTTGATTTTCAATTAATTAGGTAAACTTTCTTAATTTATTCAAACAACCTTTCGATACATTCAGCCAATCATGATCATTGCTATTTTAGTTCATACCTCAATTGCCTCAATGCCCAGTGATAAATTACATACCATCATGCCATGACCCTCACGGGGTAAGGCACTTATTTCTATCTTGACACACATTCATCGCCTCGTCGACATTCATACATCCTCTTATACATGTTCACGCTTCTGACATTTCCGTCTTTCAAAATATCGTTCACATGGACGTGCCATCCCCTCCTCGGGCGGCCCCGACCTCTCATTCCATACCTGTCCGCAATGTATATTTTCTTCCTCAGGCGTTCCTCATTCATTCTCCCCATGTACCCAAACCATCTCAATGTGTTCACTTTCATTCTATTAATGACATCTTTCTTTTTCTTACTTCCTTACCCTCATTTCTGACCCTGTCACATATCGTCCTATTACAGATTCTTCTTAGCGATCTCATTTCAACTGCATTTATTCTACTTTCGTGTGACTTCTGCCATGTCCAGGTTTCACTTGCATACGTCAAGGTTGATAAATTACAGTGCTGTTAATTAAAACTATGAAAAAAATTTTTTATATTTAATTTTACGTTCTACTTAAATTTTTTCGCAAACGCGACTCCCATTCACCGGTATCGCTCTATGATGAGCATCGTCAGAATGGTGAACAATAATGATGAAGACCATCTATATATATATATTCACAAAGAGGATAACAACAATAGATATGGAAGGGGGCAATTCTAAGAAAGATTAAATACCCGAAAGACATTTAGGTAAATATGTATGCAGGTATAATAAAAATAAAATTGAAGTGAAGGAATGAATATACAAATATTGTATTAAAAGGACAGCAATTATATTGAATAATGGCCAACAGAAAATTGTTATCCTCTTTGTGAATATATATATATATAGATGGTCTTCGTCATTATTGTTCACCATTCTGACGATGCTCATCATAGAGCGATACCGGTGAATGGGAGTCGCGTTTGCGAAAAAATTTAAGTAGAACGTAAAATTAAATATAAAAAAATTTTTTCATAGTTTTAATTAATTATGGAGTTCTACCACGAAGTGACAGTGTCCAATATTGAAAAAAAAAAAAAAAAATACAGTGCTGTTATTATTTTTAACGAGTTCTTTAAATATTCGTTCTGGTTATGTACCTATTTGATAATTTGATGTTCTTTTAACAATGAACTTCTTGCGTTGTCAAAGTCAGTTGAATACAGGTTGCCATTTTATCTATTGTCTGATTGAAACTCTTTTGATTCAGAACAATTGGAGGGGAACTGTGACGTTGTCTGTGGGAGTCTGTAAGAAGCGGGATCGGAAATCGTCTTCAGATGTAAACATTCATAACATTATATTATAATATAAATTTATATCTCAAAGAACTGTGCTGAACAATCAAATCCTACACGAATTGAATATGTATTATGGTATAAGTGACATCCTACCGAATGCCTGTATTGTTTTGTGTTACTGATTCATCTCGAAAGAAATATCTTATCGTCATTCCGTTTAATTAGATTTTATCAGCTTCTACGCAATATTATTTATGTCCTGTTATGAGTAACACGGCGACATAATGTGGTTCTTGACTGTTAAGAGAGCATATAAATCTAAACACCCAAATTTGAAATCAAAATTCTCAAATATGTTAAACAGTGTATTTCTAAAAACAATACAAGGTATTTTCAACATTTCTCCAGTAAATGTTCTTTACGTAACTTAAAAATTCAGCATACATTCCCCTAAAAATATACCATGTTTTACAGCGTTTATTTAAAATTACATCAAAACCATGTCGAAGAGAAATAAATATTTGATGTGCTCAAAGAATGCATAAAATCAAAGTGAATGTTCGTGATACTTTTTTCATTTCCAGTCAGTCGTGTTCTTATAATTTCAAAAATCTACAAATTTTGCGTCTCCGATAATTTTAATTCCATATAGGTACCTAAACTTTTTTTAACTCACGCGATAGTTACCCTTAGGGCCGGTCTTATAAACGAAAGACCAAATATTCGTAAGTATGTTTACGATTTACTAACGGATGAATGTTCCTAAGTAGATATTACTATCGGCGGTATTATAAAACTATTTTAACTGTCCGTTTATTTGACAGTTACAGTCTAATTAGACTACAATGAATTTTCAATAGATTTGTAATGGACTATAATGGATTATAATAGATAAAGCGGTGCTGTCATTGCAATATATAAACAGAGAGTGTTTTTTTTTTTTTTTTTAAACTTAATGGCATGCATATGTAGGTACTAGTTACAATCATTTATTCATTCATTTTTTTAAATGAAAAAAATAATTAAAATAAAATAAAACGAAATTCAGTGTCATCAATGTCATGTTGATCATGTTGAAATAATTAAATATTTGGACAAACACAAACTTGTAATCAAATTCATTTTTTTATTCAAAATCACTGTCGGACGACATTTTTTACCGAAAAAAAAATCAATATAAAAATTAGAGATGTGCCGACTATAACTTTGGCCGACTAGCCGATTAGTCGGTTGGATAGAGGCCGACTAATCGGCCGACTATTCGGCCAAGCCGATCACAGTTTTGGGGGTATTTGAAAATTTAAGTGACGCTTCCTTTACACCTGACTCACGCACAAATCGCAATCGCTGACTGCGAGCGAGTTGGAACATGTTGGCTCTGTTTTAGGTAGTTCTTCTACTTGGATTTGCGACTGGGAGAAATCGTCTGTGGTCGAACATTTAATATCAGAACCTAACTGAGGTAACAGGGTTGGATGTCGGTATTTAATATGATTTTTCATACTCGTAGTGTTTACTGTTCTTCCCTGCCCACCACGAGAAATTATCATTTGGCACTGTTTACACTTGACTTATGGGAATCATTGTCCAATTGGTCAAAAAAAAAAATCAACACGATACATTCTTTTTGACATGATTAAATTTTAATAATAAGAAGACATTATGTTGTTTTATTAGTTGATTGCCAAAGGAAAGGTTTCTTTACATTTAAAAATGTGTAAGACTCATATAAAATGTAATTCCTCCTATATACATTTTATTCAGAAATACATATAAATAGAATAAGAAACCGGATAGTCTACGAATGTGGCCGGATAGTCGGCTTTACCGACTAGTCGCCGACTAGTCGGAACATCACTAATAAAAATCCAAAAAATATAAAACAGTATATTTCAAAATATTTGTAATATTAAAAATGTACCGCAACATAAAAAAAAACATTTGTCTAGGTTTATTAAAGAACATCAGTCTCGTTTTATTAGCCTGATTGGTGGAATTGATCATCCTTTGATAATCCGCAATTAAAATATTATCCAACGTTATACGTCTCAAATAGGTATATATTACAATTATAAATATCAATCAATAAAATAGTTCTTATTACTACCAGAAATTCTATGTAGGTACCTACATACTTACATATAAAATCATCATTCCAAACTACAAATTGATTTTGAAAAATTACAACTCCGCATAATATTTCAATTTCCAGTTTGTGTTTTGACGAACATATTTATTTCCACTTTCTCTAATATGAAGTACAAATATCCAATGTACCACATAGACTTCTTGTGATTCGTTCCCATTTTGTATTATAAAACAAAATTATTTCGTTTATACTTGTGCTTATTATTATATTTTTATATGTGAACTGTACCATTTGTCTGTATGTATGTATGTATGTTATATATTTATTTCCTACGCATTTGAACACCTGTATTTTATTATTCGCATTTAATTATCCCATCTATTGCTCGTTTCCTCTCACTAAACGAACATAATATTATATACCTAATACAAAACTAAATGTTGAACAATGCTTCATCTATAAGCTTCTTGATATCGTTTATCTCGAAACATTCGTAGTCCTATTAAAGTACGCATTTCTTTACGTTTGGTTTTCTTAATATTACAATAACTGGGTGAATTTCAAAGCAAATTTATAAAGAAATTTGATTCACATCGAATGAAACGTTTGAGTTGTAGGTTTCAATGGTTTCAATTTATGTAGGTACTTACTTAAGGTGTCCGGACATACCATATTCAAGTCCAATACGTTACAACAGCAAATGTAGGTTCTTACTTAAGGTGTCCGGACATACCATATTCCAGTCCAATACGTTACAACAGCAAATGTAGGTTCTTACTTAAGGTGTCCGGACATACCATATTCCAGTCCAATACGTTACAACAGCAAATGTAGGTTCTTACTTAAGGTGTCCGGACATACCATATTCCAGTCCAATACGTTACAACAGCAAATGTAGGTTCTTACTTAAGGTGTCCGGACATACCATATTCCACTCCCATGTGAACGGTATTCTGAAAGACTGGAATGTTAGAAGCGTGAACAACAGACTAACATGAATGTGGACGAAATGTGGCGTTCGCTTTTCTCGCGAAGGACAATGCGTGATGGTATGTATATAATGGAAATATATATGGAAATGTAATAAGCGTGAACAACAGACGAAGATGTTTAAGATGTTGTATGAATGTTGACGAGGTGGTAGATATGTGTGAAGATAGATAAAAAACGTTTCTTTTGGTTCTCTCTGCCCACCCCTTGAGGGACATGGCGTGATGATATGTATAGATATATAGAGAATAATATATGATCCCAATTTTTAAAATCGTCCTGTTTCTTCACGTTTATTAAGTTTACATAGATACCTATTAATTAAATAGGCATCGTGTGAATATGGTTTAAGGGTGTCAGATTGAACGAACGATCCTTAATTTTTTTGTTTATATGTTGGTTTCTGTTGTGTGCCTAATGTAAATTATATGAAAATTAATATGTGAGGACGCCTTGCATGTTGTGAGATGGGCGGTTGTTTGACAAACTGTCTCCTAGTTGTATGCAATGTGTATTACGCAACTGTTATAATGATTTGATACTGCTCCTTATTATATTACATACATATGTAGGTATACCTCGCCCAGCGAAAGATTGCGGCTGACATATCCTGTGCATAAACCAATTTTAGTGCAGAAAAATACTCTAATTTGTCTTAACCAATAAAATTAGTTGGCTTTCGACGTTGTGCAGCGAATTACGTGTCACTTCTTCCCTGACCTTTGCATACGTAGATTTTTAACAACGCTTTATTAAACTGTCACCCGCAATCTCTTGTTTGTCGAGTCCTACATACTTACCATCACGCCATGTCCCTTCGGGGTAAGCAGAGAGAACCGAGCGACATACTCCTGTATTTTTTCACACATTTCTGGCTTCCTGTACACATACATGCTCGTCGATTGTTCAAACTTTTTTATGTTTTCTTCTTTCAAAATGTCATTCATATGGTCATGCCATCTGCTATTCACTCCATCTCTTACACCCATGTATATTTTTTTAGTCAGTCGTTCATCGTTCATTCTTTCAATATGTCCAAACCACCTCAAGGCATTCACTTTCATTTTGCATATAATATCCTTCTTTATCTTGCATTTACTCCATTATATTAAGTTATGCGAATCTAATGAAAGTATTATCTTCTAATGTAGTAGTAGGTAGGTAATATTAAGAAAAATAACAATAGACATTGAATTACGTTTCATTTGGTAAAATTCCATTTTGCTTTCGTTGCTCATTCGGTAAAGTGTCTGACTCCTGAGCCAAAGGTCCCTAGCATGATTTCTGGTGGAGACACAGTTTTTAATTGTGTTTTCTTTCTGGATCTGTGAGACGATAAATATTTTATGTCTCCAGAATGTGAGAAATTTGTCATTGGGTGCGCTGTTAAATGAATATTTGACAAAGATTAATTGGAGGAACTCAAAACATGGCACCTTCTTCCCAACAACGATAAATTATAAGTACCTATGTATTTTATAATGGAGAAAAAAAATAAAATTATTAATATTATTATTAATTCAACATAAAAGAATAACTCTACATTCATACGGTATAACTCACAATGTGGGGTAACCAGCGACCGGTGTGCGGGTGTACATAACCTTATGAAGGAATTGTCAACAAAAATATCATTTTGACTCCCGACAGCGAACAAAATCCAATGTATGCCTATATTTATTTATTTATTTTATTGGGGGTATACACAGATGAACAGGTTACATTCATTAAAATATATATGCAAGTGTTACAATCTATAACTAGGCCTGCCATCCAATTATGTATATCCACTGTTATTTATATTTAACACAACAGAAGATAAAAAAAATATATAAAGAAATAATGATTAAAAGATGGTTAAGGATGGTGGGATAGGAAAGTGACGGGGAACAGGATAACTAAAATTAAATTTCAGGATAATAAAATAATTTTCTAAACAGGATAATAAAATAAATTTTCATAAAGGGATGCAATGAAAAACAATATATTCGACTTATGAATGAATTACGACACATGCGTACATGCCCATACACAAGTCTCGTCTCATTTAAAAGGGCACAACATTCAGAAGTTGTGGTGAACCTCATTGCTAAACTTCGTGAAATGTTATTATTGCCTGTTGTATTTTACATTACCCGGCTCTTAAGGGATTTTTTTTTTTTTATTTATTTATCAAGGAAACATACAGTTGTATAAATATATTGTAATGGTACAAAATAATAATAAAATAAACCAGCAAAGTTTCCATAAATGGTTTACAATAAGATATTTTATGAAGAAAAAGAACATTAGTTATAGCAAGAGGAAGAATAAACAAGATTGAAATAAAACCGTGAGGGATTATGGAATAATCCAAGTCTGATCTTAAAACCAGTACAGGAGCACCAGTGTCCGAAATTGTCGCAAATGTGGATGCGGGTGTTAGTGGAATGACACGATATACCTATGGCTCTCTAGTGTTTGTCTTTATTTTAATGTTTATATTAATGCGTTTTATTTTTATTTTTATATATATATTTTTTTTTTTTTTTCCATTGTTTCTCATTCTGTTCATACTATGTTTTTCTTTTTTTTTTAAATTGTTCTTATTTTTGTATGTATAATATATGGTCTGTGTAGCATTGCACCCCCCCTGCTCACGGACTGGAATAAAGTTATTATTATTATTATTATTATAAAACATAACCTAATAAAAAACATAAATAATAAAATAAATAACCAATTAACCAGTCAAGAAATGAAAAAAAAAATATATTTTAGAATAAAAATAAAAGGGATAATTGAGGAAGAGTGGATGCACTACTCTAAGTCGGTGCCTTCCAGCTTCAATACAATAATTATTATGTATTTAGTTTGAAATAATCACAACATGCATGTTCGCTTATCACATTGAAAGGTATAGTAGGTATTATACCGACTCGTAGGCAGTTCGTCTCTCGCTGTCGGGCAAAGCGCATGTCCGTGTGCGCGGCAAACTGCGCTGCGCGATTTATTCAAATTCTCGACGCGAACTTGTTGTGAACCGAGTCGATTTATCAAAATCTGTTATTTTTAATTACTCTAAAAAAACGGTGTTTTTACTGTTTTATTTATATTTATTTGTGAATTAATTTAAAAAAATTGGTGATTTTTTAAACATTACTTTGTTTATTCAGTGTGGCTCTGTATGGTTTCTATGTTAAGGATATTTGGACGTTGCCCAACTCAGTAATATTATTTATGTTATTTTATATTTTTTTTCAAATTTGTATCTAGTAGTTTTGATGTGCATTCTTTAAAGTGTCAGTGTCCATTTATGAAATTTTATTTATCAGAATACTTTGAAAATTTAATAAATAACATTGTATTATTTCACAACGATTTTGTGAAATACAGTAATACATAAAATACAGTATTATTTCACAAAAACGTTGCGAAATAATACTGTATTTTATGTTAATTTGTAATCTTCTAAATAAATAATAGTTATTAAAATATTTATTATTTGAATATCGGTGCGACGAAATATCGTTTAATTAATTGATTTGATTTTTACTTACATTTATTTCCAATATTTTTCGTATATTTATTTGAAAATCAAAATATTTTAATCTAGACAAATTCAAATTTTGAATGTAAGTACATAAAAATATTTAGATTTTTTACGAAACTCTACTACATCAATTACGAGTTTTGTGACAGTATTTTTGTGTATATGGTGTACACTAAAAAAAAATCCTCTGGGATACTAATATTTGTTTTAAAACCTAATAGAAATGTACTGTATAAAATGCATTTTGGGATTGCCAACCTTTGCACTTTCTTACTTGAATTTAGTCATGGATGATTATATAAAAAAAAATTAATGAATCTATTTGTTATGCCGCATTTAGTGTTTTCGGTTTCATTGTATGAATGATATACCTACCTATATCATCGGTCATTCTGTCAAATGTGTCAAGTCTTTATTCTGTACCTACCTATTGAATTTCGTTATAATATATTTGATTATTCCTATCAACGTAATATTTATCATTTCCGTTCCAATTCGGACGATATAAAATTGATCGATTGTAATAATATGTTATTATTAGTGATGAGCAAACGCAAGACGAAAACCTTGGTCTTGGTCTTGCACCCCTGGTCTTGGTCATGCACTTACAAATAAGTTCTGGGTCTTGTATACTCGATCGAGTCCTGGTCTTTTATCTTTTACAAAATGATATATTTGATTTTTCTATTAAATTTCAGTAAATACAATAAAATATGTCAAAAAAACATGACTTTAAAGTATTGTGTCTATATTACGTAGTTAAATGCTTACTTCTTAATTGAAAATGAATAAATTTATTAAAATTTGCAAGACTGCAAGACTCTTGCATATGGTCTTGCAAGATCGCAAGACTCATGGTCTTGCAAAGCCTGGTCTTGATCTTTTACTCCTTGGTCAAGTCTTGCAATTCTCGCAAGACCACGCTGACTTCTAAGACGTTTGCTCGTCACTAGCCGTTATAATAATAATAATAATTTTGGATTATTTTTATAGCGCCGTTTTTGTGATAACCTCACCTCAAGGGCGCTTTGAATATAACTATTACAGGTTTTTGTAAGACTCGCGGAAGAAGTGAGTTTTCAGGTGTTTCCTGAATAGTGCTAAGTTGTCGATTTGCCTCAGTTCAGGTGGTAGTTTATTCCACGAGGCTGGTCCAGCCACAGCAAAAGCACAATCACCGAAGGATGAAGTGTTGACTCTATTTATTTCAGTCAACTTGCCAATCACGGATGTGGTGGCTGACCGAAGTGTTTGTTGTCGCTCGTTTACGGAGAGGGATGCAGAAGTCTGAAAGATACGTGGGAGTCATGCCATGGATCGCTTTGAAAGTCAACAAACATAATTTGTACTTGATTCTCTCTGGCACTTTAATCCTGTGAAGATATACTTTGTTTATTTCCATTTAGTGATGAGGTAATTCATGAACGGGATGTTTTTGGTTTTATTTACTCGTTTTAGTCTTGATCTTGGTAACGTGCCAAATTTTGGTCTTGCAAATCATTCAACTTTAACAAAAAAAGTATTTCCCGATGGAGATTCATTTTTATATAAATTGTATTTTCTAAGATTTATTATTGAGTTCCCTTTTCACCAATTATGCCTTCTTATTGAGTTCCCGATTCAAAAGATTTGTCAAAAAAATATCATTTGACTCCCGACAGGGAAAGAAAATCCAATGTTTGCGTATATGCAATTAAAAAAAATATATCCACGATGTTTCTAAAAACAATTTTGATCAATGAATTATTCACATTATTACCTACTCGATAAAAAAAAAAACTATTTCTATTTGTATTTAAGTGAAGTAAAAATTGCAAGTGTGTGCGTGTAAGAAAGTTGACTTTTCTGCTTGTGTCAATCAATGAACTTGACAGGTATGTAGGTACTGACAAGTGCAGTGACATGTTAGTGCATGTTGATATTATAAGAAAGTGCTTCAAGTGTGTCAATATGAGGTTGTATATTATAGAAATGAGATATCGGATACATCTCCCCTTTAGGGAATCTGCGACTGATCAATAAAAACAGGAAATTCCTTTTGCAGAATTGGAACTACGCGGTTGGTCGATGTATTTATGTATTTTACAAGCAAACATATTCGAATATTTATATTATGATGCAGGTATGTGATGATTTCTCTATATTAAGTTGAATACATACATACTTCTTCTTCTTCAGCACTCTGTACTCCACTGCTGGATATTGGTCTCTTCCATACCCTTCCATTTGTTTCTGTCGGTTGCTGCTTGCAGCCAATTTTTACCCCCCACAGCGGCTATGTCGTCGGACCATCTTTTTTGAGGTCTTCCGACGCCTCTCTTGTTTTCCCAAGGTCTCCATCTTATAGGGGTCCATCTTGTGGGGTCTTGTCTTGCAATATGTCCCGCCCATTGTCACTTCAGTCTTGCTACGCGATCCATGACATCCGCTACTCTGGTTCTCTTCCTAATTTCCTCATTTCTTATTCTATCTCTTAGGCTTATACCAAGAATTCATTCCGTGGATCGCTGTGTGCATTTGAGTTTTTGTACATTTATTTTTGTAAGGAGACCATGACCCTTACAAAAAGAAATACATACTTACATTGATTCTTCTTTTTTTCTCCTTAGCGCTTTTTGTCCCGTTTCTAATGGGGTACGCTTTGACAATGTTCCTGGAATTGGCGAGTCTGGTTATTACATTGAAGCGACTGCCATCTGACCTTCGTAACCCT
This sequence comes from Molanna angustata, assembly GCA_963576475.1. Taxonomy (NCBI): domain Eukaryota; kingdom Metazoa; phylum Arthropoda; class Insecta; order Trichoptera; family Molannidae; genus Molanna; species Molanna angustata. The sequence continues at coordinate 7,088,221 of OY754966.1, read as the reverse complement.
TAGAAAGGGGAACCAGACAAATTGGATCATGGCTACACATAGCTAGTGATATATATCCGCATAGATTTTTTAAAAATCCAGAGGTGCGTGCCCCGCCCGGATTCGAACCGTCGACCTCACGCATGTGACGCGACAACCTTTCCGCTGGGCTATCACCGCTCACCTGCATTGATTCTTATTTTCACAATTTTATAACGCGACAAATAATCTAACTCTCGTGACATTTTCCGCGGTTACCTTATGGTATATCCATAATTAAACTTATTAAAATTTTTAGTATTACTTTAACTACTTGATATTGTGAGTTCTTTGCTACTTATTTAGGGAGTAACTAGTCGCGACATTCTCAAAAAATTAAGCGGTAATAGCAACATTAAAAGATTTAATTAGAGAAATAATTAATATTTAATATTTTTTTATATTAAATATTTAATACATTAATTATATTAAATATTTTCCCAATACAAAACATACTTAGGCAATAACTTCATTGCATCTCCTACCTTACAAAATAATGCTACCAAGCCTACACTCCACCCATTATGTTTACTTTTAAGTCTATATAATGTATATTTAGTTTAGTATACTTTGTATCCTCTTAAGGAAGGGAACTTGGTTCCCATAACATGTAGAGGAATTCTATTCAATCGAATAATAATGATAATTTTTAGCGGTGTACACAAAGTTGAGTTCTATTGATTTAATTTTTTTTTCAATGTTTGAATCTGTCATACTAGAACTCCATAATCAACTAGTATTATGAAAAAAAAGGAATTATAAGTTCTATTTAATATTTCCTCAAACGCGACTCTCATTCACCGATATCGCTCTATGCTGGGCATCGACCATGACCATTCTGACGATGCTCAGAATATAGCGATACCGGTGAATTGTAGTCGCGTTTGCGAAAAAATAAATGGAACTTAAGATTATGTATATTTTTTTCCATAATTCTAGTTAATTTTATTAGTTTTAATACTTTTTATCGTTTGAATTCATTCACGTTGTGGGGTTTGAATTTTTAGCAGAAACATTATTGAAAGATTCATAGTGCCTTCCCAGTTATGTACAAGTCGCATCTGAATCTTATTTACATACTGCGGCAGGCTGAAGAAACAGACCGCCACATAATTCTATCTTGACATCCATCTATTAATTTATTTTTCACACCTACATAAAAAAACGACTATTATGAAGATTACTGCTGCCCAACTAGGTTACCCTGTTCTATGTCTAGCAGTTTACAATTTTACCAAGCCAAATATTTGACATTTCGGTTTTACATAATTATTGTGTCATTTACAAACAAATATTAGGGCTGACACCATACATCACAACACAACAAATTACAATATTTACGTAGATACATATATCTTAACATAAAAGTATAAACTGATAAAGTAAATTTTTACATGTCATTATTCTTGTACATAGGTATTATTATTTTTATCATAATATGCACACCCGTTGTTGTCAATTTATTAAGTAGCAGTTTAACATGAAATTTTGTTCTATGATCTGTTGTTGTTTGTATTTATTAACTAAGAGAAAAACAATTACACATCACACATACACATGTTTGTTTTATAAATAACTAGTAAAACCCGGCAGACGTTGTCCTGCCTGTTTAATTATATAAATCCAAATATACAATAATGGTTGATCGGTATGTTTCCTTTTTATTATTAAACATTCATATCTAGATTCGCTTATTATAATTCCTTATTCTTTTCCCTTCCACCCCTACAGTCCTTTCGTCCCTATTCATTCATTCATTTATAATTTTATTTAATTATTCTAACAAATATACGTGAACCTTTGGCATTATACCAGTTTTATATAATATACCATTTTATATTTGGTTACGTATATAGGATTTTTTTCTTATTATTTTTTGATTTATGAATTTATTTATTTACTAACTTATTTATTTATTTATTCGTTTATTTACTTATTCAATCAATGATTTATTTATTTATTTATATGCTAATTTTAATTTTTAAACCTTCTCGTGTACGCGATGAACAAACCCACTAAGAATCAATTCAATAGGATTTTTTTTGTTAGATATCGAATAAATAAATAAATAAATTATAATGCATAAACCTTCTCCTGAATATGCTGAACAAATTCCCAAAGTTTCATCGCAATCGGATGTTTGATTTAGGAGTTCATCGCGAACAAACAAATATACGTAAATCCATTTTTATATATATATAGATAAAATTGATTTATGTCGGTATACCTATGTGCAATCACAATATTTCCAATAGAGAAATTACCATGTAAACATAGACGTGCTTAGAGATTAATGTAGAGATAAAAGTAATAAAGTATAAAAAATCAATACTTATTGAAAAAAACATATTAAGAATGACATCACTCATATAACATTACTTCCTCCAACAGTGCATAACAGCCATACCCAGGTCCTAAGAGGTTGTATCAGTGATCTTTTTTATATTATCATATCCCCTTTGAATATTGATTCAGATGCAATAAAAATGTCAATATAGTCATTAATTAAATGTAATATTTATTCTATTTATCTACCACCTCATCAACACTTATGTTCGTCAGTCTTTCTACTTACATTCTTTCACATGCTTGTGCCATCGTATAGGTACTTGCACCTCTAGTTGCATCGTCGTCATTTATCCGTATTTTCTTCACTTTTATCCTTTCGATGATATTTTATTTTATATACTTTCTTTCGTAGTCTATTTTTTATCACCTATTTCATACATCGTCTTATTACAAATTCTTCAAATCGGTTGGAGCAATATTCGAGCCTGAATTCACTGAATTATAGAACTATTGCAATAATTTAACAAGAGCGCCCTTGGAATGGTCTAGTTATCATATAACGTCGTTCTATACATTACATATTATATTTCCAGCGCTAAAATCATTGTCGATCGACCCAACTATATTAAGAGGCTATATAGTATATTTTGAAAATAATTACCCTCAAAAGATACGTCTTTGAAGTAATGAATAGTTTGAATTTACATCTTTATTCTAGTGCATGTGTTTTTTGAAGTTTGAATCTGTTTTATACTTTTCTTGTAAAATTAGTTTTAGTAAAACCCTTTTTTATTTTTTTATTGTAAGTAACTAAAATACTACAAGGCCTATGAAATTGATTTTTACTTCAATCGAATGAAAATATGAAAATCTAACGGCTTGGTTTTTTAATATTATAATATTTCAATTACTTTTCTTGATATTATGTAAAAAAAAAACTCTAAATTTTACCTTATCTTCGCGAAAAATGTTGTAAATCACATTTATTTATTACAAAAAAAACATATTTTACATAAAAAAATATATAACAAAAAAGAAATTGACACTTTATGTTTATAAAGTGTATTTTTAGATGGGTCGGTGGCAGAGCAGTTAGCGCGCTGGGTTAGTAATCCAGTGGTCGCGAGTTCGAATCCTGCCTCGACCGATTTCGTTCACCTATAGCTCAAGCATTTATTTGCTTATTTTAGGGAACGTAGGAAGATGTATATGTACTTGTTTAACAAGGACATATTCATTTTTTATTTTAAAAAAAAAAAAAAAATGGTTACGCAAAGTTGGGTACACACGCATATACACACACACACACACACACACACACCTTTCCTATCCTATCCTAGTTTACCTCGGCCTAAAAACAACCTACCTACATACCTGCCAGCTATATGCAAAAAAGTATTGTTGCATATAAATTTTCTCATTATATCAACTGTCATCTTGACTAACACACCGCACCGCACCGCTCTTAAAATTATATCTTCAAAATCCACTGAAATTAATTAACTTGTGAATTACTAGTGAAGTGTCAAAGTTTTCATGCGCTGTGAATGTGGTGAAAAGATTATTCAGAACCAGCACAATAAATATCGAGGCAAGGTAACTCCCTATACCTTTATCTTTTCCACCAATAAATAATATGACTTCCTTCAAAAATAGATATATTCGTATTTTGAAGGGAAAACATATTAGGTGATATACAATATTTTTTCGTGTTTCATACATTAGAAGGTAATTTAGCGTGCATTTTTGCGTACATCCGTATACCCAGGGCATACAAGAGTCTTGAGTTATCTTGGCCTCGAAAAATAGTAAACGAAAAAAATAGTTTTATTTTACTGTAGGAAACAAACAACTATTATAGGTAGTCATTTTTAAAACAATGATAGTTGTAATCGTGTTGTTTGGTTACAGTTCTTACACATAACGTTACCATTTATGTACCTATTTAAAAATAGTTAAGAGTTAATTTACATACTTACCTATTTCACGTCCGAAGGTAATTATATGCTGAGTTTTTTTTTAATACACAAGTTTTGTAACTTCGTAATACATAATATAACATTTATACTCTCAATGTCACGCTGTTTGAAGTAGGCAGTGAGAATCTATCGCCACACACCCACCTCATAATATTGTGATGTGCATTTTTATCTCGCTACATTTCATGTTTTATTACTTCGCCATCTTGATGTGCACAATTATGACAACAATTGTGTGATTTTAACGAATTTAAATCCAAAGTTTATCGGCTCGATACCAACAAAATAAACTAAATCAGATATGGGTAATCGTTGGGGTTTTGATTTCGCCAATTGAACCAGACTTGCTCCCCTGTACTATTTATAGTTCAAATGTTGAACCCCAATTTGATCACTTTTCTTATTTATGAATATGGTTTAAGAGATGAACCGTGATTCAACTCATAATATGTCAAATTGAAACGGCGACGCGACGGGGGTAGTTTAACACTGGTTCAACTTGACATTTCACATCATTGAAGTAGTTATGATCCGTTAAAATTATTTCTATATGCTTTTTTAAACATAAGATACGAGAGAAACATAAAAAAGCGATTTAATCCATAATTGTTGACTTAGTTTGAATTCAAACAAAAATATCAAATGCCAAAAATTGCAATAGCTAGAGTTTGACGGATCTATCGTGTGGCGCGCACTTGTTTCGTGCCGCGCATACTGTCATGTCGTCATGACAGTAGCGTCTCGTCCCAGTTGTATTGTTTTCTGCATTCTTAGGTTAGGTTTAAGTTTGTTTATAATAGTAATAGCGACTAGCGTGAGTGAGATGCTTTATAAATTGAATTATAAATTAAATTTATATTTTTTTTTAAATTTTAGCATTTAATGTAAAATTTAACAGCTCATTTGACTTAATACTACGAGATCTCAACCAATCAGAGACCCAACCGGAAACTTTGATATCCTAAACGCGGATTGTAGACAAGATTTGAGCTCTATATATTATCATCATATACCTACATATTATTAAATAGAGCTAAAAATCGAGTTGAAATGAACTGCGGGTCAAATATTTTTATAAATAGGTAAGGTTTTAGTTGACTGTGGAATATGACTTTGAACAGTGTTGAATTGAACTGTGATTCAATTGAACACTGAATATCTTCCATTTTTCGTTGTTGTGTTTAATCGTTTATTTTGGTCATATTTTTCTATACTTTGCTATTGTCTTGAAATATATCGTACTGATGGCCTCACATTGGGTATGTCAGAATAGATTTCCTTATCGGTAGATTTCCTATATGTCCGCCGTTGTTGACTACAGAAATTTTATATTTAAAAAAATATTTGATTTAGTCCCAGCTGGTTAAAAAACTATGTATTTAAATTGTAATATCAATAAAAATTAAATTAATTAATATACAACAATATAATTATATTTGTATTCCCTGGATACACTAATGCTTTAAGTATGTTCGTTCATTCATACCATCACGGCACATCCTACAATGTGGGGTAACCAGCGACAGGTGTTTGGGTGTGCATTACTTTATAAAGGAACTCCCTTCGAGTCTTGGACTCGAAAAAATATAATATATTTATGATTTTTTTTTGTTTATTTCATTCTTGTTTTTGTGTAGCTTCTTATTTTTTAGTAGATGTGAAATGTTTTGGCGAATGTAACAATACAAAATAGATTCTTTCCTCTTTTAACACGAGATTTTATCTCAATTAAAGAGGGTTATCATGAATCATTATATTACCATGGAAATTGTAAACTTTTTTAATTGTAATTTATGTATAAATTTGTATTGATTTGGTTAATAACAAAAAAAGGAAGCATACCACACGCGTGTATCTCCGAACAGCAGTCTCGTCTCGCCCATAAAAGCACTATTTTTAAAATGGGTGGTGAACCTCATTGCTGAACTATATGAGATTTTATTGTTGCCTGTTGTATTTTTGATTACTCGTCTCTTAAGGGACACTCGAAAACAACAATAGAAAAGCGTGGTATCACTATTCTAAGCCGGTGCCTCACAGCATAATGTAGGAAGGTACTTAATTGTTTTTACTCGAATAATTTTATAAATGAGGAATTCAATGGATGTTGAGCGAAAAAAAAAACATCCTAGGAAACTAATAGTCTCTAAAGAAATTCGGAATATCTGTAAAATATGTTAAAATATTCAGAAAGTTAATTAATAGGTATATAATTATGCAAAAATGTTAATGATACCAATTATATTGGTGTAATTATGTACCTATTACGTGATGAAATGTGATTGTACTTTTAGTTATACCCACGAAATGAATGTTGTACATTTTATTGCCAATAAACTCTATTGTTTAATAGTTATAAATACGACTTAATTGTAATATTATTTAATTTTAATTTTATATACTTATATTGACGTGTTGTCTTTTTGAGGTGTCGCAACAGTTGCAACAGCATTTTTCTTTTTAATTTAATCGATTCATTGACAGCATCAAATTATTTAGTTCTACGCTCGTGAGCATTTACAAAAAAAATGTTATACAAGAAATAAACAAACATGTACGTAACTAAAATCATTTCAAAAAAGAAACAAAACAACAAAATAAAATAATCAAAACAATATAAAAAACACAAACAAGTAAAATTAATAATAAAGAAAAAAAAAACACCAAAAATTCTCAAAAAATAAACTTTAATAAAAATTAAATGAAAAAACATATCCTTTTCTAATAAAAAAATATATGTCAATGGATGCGTTATTATTTGTTTTTTTTGTACTTTTACCAAACAAATATTGTCATACAAAGAAATATTCCCAAAAAAATCACTGTAAGCAATATATCTTAGAACAATTTTGCTTGCGAATATTACATTTCTTACGCTGCACAGTGTCAACAATACTATTAAAAATTCAGAAGAAGAAAAAGGACAAAAAGAGAGAATGGAAGGTTTTCAGTCTAAAAAATACCAACATTATAATAGCTACATGCCCATTGGATCAATGAATTTTGGACATATGTAATTAGTTCTGCAGACAGGCAAAAGGAATGTTTTAAAGTCTCCCCTCCCCCCCACGCAACAACGCCATATTGCATTATTGAATGGACGAAAGCATTATTGAATTAAATGTTTTATTTATTTATTTTTTAACTTTTTGTACATATGATAAGTACACTGGCGTTATTGTTTTGTATTAGTTACAAGAAAAAAATAATATTGAAAGGTTGACACGCGGTAATAATTACAAAACTGACACGTTCTTGATGTAACAATCAATCATTCATCGTGTAATGATAATGCTACCTCCAATACATTTTGACTATCTATGTAAATACAATTTTCTCCAAATATGTAATCGATATATTAACATTGTTCATGCATGTTTCACTTCATAGAACATGTTACAGATACTTCCTTGCTGTTTTCACTGTACATTGCATTGTTATGTTTTTGCTATCGTATATGCATTTCTTTTTTGTTTTACCCCTTGCCAATTAATCGGTCCATGCTCTTAAGAGGCTATACTTGCATATATAGTATATTTTGAAAATATTTTCCCCAGTACTTGATGTAAGAAAATGCATTTATTTTTTTCATCTAAATAAAATATACATTACACACTTCTCTACATGATACCTGTTGAGAAATTTATGCAGAAGTTACTTTGTAGTATGTTATGCTTATGAGTAACATTGAACTGGGCTATGAAGGCTTACTTGTATCTTGCGTTGTTAAACTTGACTCAAACAATCGTCATGCCTAATTGTTGAAGGTTTTTTTTTAAATCAATTATTGATTTTAAATTGCAGTTTTTATCACCGGTTTATTTCTACTCGTTTTATATCAATAATTCAAAACGATGCGCCTTATCTACTCATCGCAGATAGATATAAATCTGTCTCGATGGGAGGCTGTCTGCCGTTAAATTGCATCGTCATTGTCATAATGTTTAATTTATAAATCGTCTTTGTCTTGGGCATTTGTAAACACTGGAGATTTTTTTTTAGATCTGCGATTAGATTGTAATCCGTTTGTTATGTTAAAGCTTCGTTGTATTCAATTCGTATTAATAAAAAACGATTTAAAATTAAACAATTACCGGGGCAGATAATCGAGAAGTTGAATACAATAAAAAAAAACATGTTTTTATTTTTAAATATAATATCAGTCGACGGACATAATTTGGTGAAACTTTATAATGACATAATAGTAAATATTAAAAAATATAAATATTAAATAAATATTTATATTTTTTAAAAGGGGTGTTATTTTAGTAGAAAAGCGGTGTTATTTTTTGGAAAAGGGGTGATGTTTTTTGAGAAAAACTGTATTGGTTTTCAGTAATAAGGTTAAATGCTTTAGAAAACGACGATATTTTATACAAAACAATGTAAATTAAGAGAAATCAATATATGATTTAGGTTTGCTAGTTCTTTTTCCTCTATAAATGAGTACATACATACATACATACATACCATCACGCCATGTCCCTTACGGGGTAGGCAGAGAGAACCGAACGCCACTTACTTCTATCTTGACATACATTCATCGCCTCGACAACATTCATACATCGTCTTATACATGTTCGTCTGTTGTTCACGCATTTAACATTTCCGTCTTTCAAAATATCATTCACATGGTCGTGCCATCCCTTTCTTGGGCGGCCCCGGCCTCTCAATCCAATCCTATCCGCATTGTATATTTTCTTCGTCAGGCTTTCCTCATTCATTCTTCCCATGTGGCCAAACCATCTCAGTGTGTTCACTTTCATTCACTTTCATAAATGAGTACATGCTAATAATTCATAAAGAAATAAAAACACTATTTAAACGGCGTTTTATATTGTATTCACGTATATTGAAATAAATTATGTTATTTTTAAATATGTATTTTAAAAAAAATAATCTTATTAAAAATTATGAATAGCCTTCGTAGCCACAAGTTTTTTTTTTAAGAATCGTTTTTCTGTCTGCCAAAACAGTATTATAGGGAGGATAGAAACCTAACCTATATGAATCGACATCAGTATGATAAAGCTTTTTTTATTTTTTCAACAAAATCCGTATAGTCATGTTGTTTTGTTTTAATTTTAACTATATTTAATGTATTGACTGTGTAGATTTCATCCGCAGAAATTTGAAGCATAATAATTTTTGAAATTCTGCCTTTTCGGTTGATAATTATAGCTGTGTATTTTTTTACACCTGAATTTTCTAAAACAGGAGTTGAGGCACTTATCGCAGCATAAGTTGTACGATACATGTAACGATGAAATGTATTTTTCGTTATTAGAATTAGTTAATATCAACCAACATTAAATTATTCATATCAGAATTTAACAAAAAGCTAATTTATTTCAACTCGCGTTATGGATATCTTGTACATATGTAAATTACAACCGCTTTGTTGACAAACATTACTTGCGCGTTCATTATTCCGTTCACATTATTTGAATCTCGTCGATTCTTTTCGACTTTAAGTTTAACGCACGTTTTGTTTCGTCAAAAAATTTATGCATCCGTCGTATTGAATATATATTTATGCATTTAAATATATTGCAAAACTTTCTACCTGATTTATTGATATTATTTCGTTGTCTCAGAGACATGTTTCTATATAAAGCACTTTTCAATACATACATACCTGTTTTATATTATAAGTATATAATACTAAGTACCTACTAAGTATTATACCTATACTAATAGTATTTGCTCTTAGAATAGTGCTTTTATTATCATCGTTTTAAAGTGTCCCATGAGAGCCGGAAATCCAAAGGACAACAGGCAACAGTAACATCTCACAAAGTTCTTCTTCTTCGTTTCCTCAATGCTGAGGGTCGTGATCTATAAGGCCGCTAATGGACAGAACGATTCGCCTCCAGTCCTCTCTGCCCTCCGCAGAGAGGACTGGAGGCTTCGCATCGCCGAATAAAGTTCAAGAATATTATTACTTAATATGTTTTGTTTGAACAATGAAACCTTTAAAATTTGTTGGAAAATCTGTTCATACTCATTTCTGTGTGCATCTCTTCGAAATTAATATACTATAAGGTTTTATTGTGTGGCCGTTTTCTCCTTAATGGCTTTTTTATCTCTACACCTTCACGCTCTGACATATTATCATCATCAGCAAAGAAAGTGTTCTTTGACGAGTTCGAAACGGACACAGAGTTCAAATAATAGTGAATGCATTGCTATATCGTATATTTTTCGCGTATACAATAATACTTAGCTGTTTGTATAGTTTATAATGTGTGTTGAGTGTATGGAACCTGTTTTTATTGTAAAGGTATGATTCATACAGGTTCTTCCACACGTGAAGTATAATTTCGATTTCTTTCACGACGGACGGTTCTGTATGACGTTGGTTGTAGACCTGTACGTATAAGAATTCGAGCGATTTGTTTAGACAAGTCTAATGATGGTCGAGTCTACCTGAGATTATCATTTCTGTCTCTTTGATCCACATGCTTTGTGATAATTAAAAATGTGCAATGCGGTAATTAAAATAGTAGGTAGATTGGCGAAAATGATATAACGAAGCACCGGTTTATGTGTATATGTTCAAGTATTCATCATGTTGTACGTCTTTTGAAGTACATGCGATATTTTTTTTATAAAATTATTCCTAGGTACTTGCAATATATTAATAACACTAAATTATATACCCAATGATTTTGAAGTTTTTGTATTAACAGAGTGAAAATTGTTGCATCCCTAGTTTGTTATAAACGCACTCAATCATTGTACTTAAACGATCAGTAGTCAGTCGCATAATTGTGTATGTTATTGCAATACTTGATATTAGGATTTGAAATTGGGTTCAATTTGTGTTATTACGTCGAATTGATTGTCCATAAGTAGGCACTCTCATTTATACTATTTGAATTGTGTTGTACTTTGGATGCAGTAATGTATTGTTTCCAATATGTATGTGGTGTCGTTGCGATAATGTAGCTAAATTATATCATTATTTATTGCCATCTAAATATAGAATATCATGCCAATTATATTAAGTTTACAGTACACACAGATTGAAGTCTGTGTGTCCAGTGTGGGATAGGACTGATTTAGACTGTGTGTTTTCGCAGGAAATAGCGTATTACTTGAGTTATATAACATTTTGAGAAATAGGACAATGGATGTGACGTCGTAAATTCTATGCAAAACTGAAAAAAAAAATGTATTTATGTAATTTTTTAATAGTGTTTCTTCTACGCTTTCGAATTATCTCCTTTAATTCCTCATTTCTCTGATCAGTCTCTATTTTAAAGTCATATTTTATTTATTTCTTTATTTATCTCGATGTTTTGATAATAAATATATGTATACTATTGCTCCTAATTAACTTGACGCTTCACGTTATATGGGAATAGATTGCTTTATGGAAATACTTGTTTTTACATTACTTAAATAAATGATGGTTAGTTTTATCTCAAATACACGAAGCAGAAATACCTACATGCTTTATTGAAGGAAACAAAACAGGAAATCGGACACTTATGGCAATTAATCTACCTTTGTGCAATATTTTGTACATACCGCGAATATTTTTTTAATCCTCACTACTCTATGGGGATGTAGTGGGGAGTTATGATTTCATAATTTTTGAGGTTATATTTTTTTATTTCAAAATATCAACTAGTATCATGCTGAGATTGTATTGTTAAAGTTTCATTACAATGTATCTTTGTGTGTACTATGTGCTATGTATGGCGTGTTTATTCTACTTGTAAAAAAAAATGTATATCTAATACTCGCTTAGACCCTATTAGATTTTGAAGGATATCTGAATAGTGATTCTCAATTGTTTAACTGTCAAATATATTAATGTGACCCCAAGCTCAGGAAACTTAAAATTTGATATTTTCACTTTCAAATTGGTATTTTGTCGATGTGTCAAGAGAATAAAATTCTCTCGAACAAATCGACAGTTGGATAAGGTAATTCACTAATTAATTTCTTCATATTATTTGAATTGCATTTAACTATAACGCACCGTGGCAAGTATAGAGTTGAGCCAGTCATTAAGTACTGACATGATAGTTTCTTCGCATTGTTAGAAAGCTGTTTCGAGCAGAACTACCCATGCCAGAAGAAGCGGCCGCGCTTCGGGCTGTTTGGCGTGGAAATCGTCGAAAGAAGCCCAAGTTGCCAACCACGCATGTTCCCAACATCACATCAAATCACATGCTGTCTGTAGAAATGCTAATCGTAAATATATATATAATCATTCATACATGTGTGAGTGTGTGTAGTCAGTTGTTATTTAGTTTGATTATTTCCATTATATACCCACGCCCACATTAGCCGGTAAACAAACTATTGCAGCGCTACCGTTTAAATTATCATCGCCGTACGTTTTCGGCCTAGAGTCGTTCCACACAAACCTATTATAATATGAATCGTTTTTGTCTTTTAGAGTGATTATTTAAGAGTCGATTTACCCATAACCATTTCAACGATATCGTCGCCTTCGTGACTCAGTTGGTTAGGTATCTGACTGTCGATCCAAAGGTCTCGGATCCGATTGCCGGTGGAGACACAGTTTTTAATTGTGTTTTTTAGTCTGGATCTTTGATATAATAAACATCACAAGTCTCCAGAATGTGACAACGTGTTATCGGATGAGTGTTATATTAATATTTCACGTAGTACCTGTTAGTTGCCCGAGAAGCAATATTACATAAATTGATATCCTTAATTCATCAGCTAAGAGCACTTTTTTTCAAAGGATGTGAAGGTACTTTTGAAAATTATATAGAATTTCCAAAATTTGGATTGATAAGGGAAGTCAATAAAAATGCATATTCGGTGAACACCACGCATGTGAATGAATGAATGAATTAATGAATTATATAAATTTCAAATTGTATAAAAATTACAAAGGTATAAAATTACAATTTCTATTTAATTTATACCTAACTATTTTTTTTCACGTATTTGGAAATTTTAAAATCGTTAGACATATTCTGTTCTGAGGTAGTACTATTTTAAAATCGCTATGGCTACTCTGTGATCTTAAGATCTCACAAAACAGTCGATGACAGGTCGTAAGCCCTGGAGGTGCTTGATTTCCGATGTTCTCGTTTCGTCTCTATTGAGATTAAAAAAATGTCAAATATTTATAGGTACAAATAATAATACTAATACAGGCCCAACAATAACTATAAACACATTAATAACACATACAAATACATAGAGTAGATATAAAAGAGTACAAAAGAAAAAAAAACAATTTTATTTAAGTATTAAAAAAGAAATAATGGCTTAAAGTAAAATAAAAATTATCTTACACCCAAAAAATAAACAATATTATTTAAAAAAATTTAATGTTTGAAACTGTCACTTCATGATGGAACTCCATTATCAACTAGAATTATGAAAAAAATTAAGTATAGGTATATAATTTTAAGTTCTATTTAATTTTTTCGCAAACGCGACTCCCATTCTCCGGTATCCCTCAATGCCTCACATCGTCAGAATGGTGAACAATAGTGATGAAGGCCATCTATATTATATACTTTCAAAGGAAGGACTCGAATAATAGATATAGAAGTGGCAATACCAAGACAGTATTATTTTATGAAAACTAAAATAAAGTATTAGATGTGAAGCATCTGAATGTTTGCACTGTACATATTACCAATTGAAGCTTGATCGTTGTTTGAACTTCCTGTAGAGTTAATGATATTTTTTTGTCAAATTAATATCTCGATATAGACTTAGGTGTAGGTGCCGTGATTACCCGGTTCTTCTATAATATTCCGAATTCGTCTCTATTGAGATATAAATTTGCCAAAAATATTATTATTATAGGAAGTCAGAAAAGACTTCAGCACACGTGTCTCAATTAAAATGAGGATGTTGTTTTGCAAAGGTCAATTTAGGAGTAGTTTTAATCTAATAACAATGTAGGTACATAATATTATCTTCATATTTAGTATTTTATTTATTTATTTTTACTTCAAATCCTCACACAGTTAGTCAGGCACATAACATATACAACGTAAATACCTTAAAATATTTGCAAGGATCCCACTAAGGCTAAGCCTGTATGTGGGAATTATATTCAAAATAGATACAGCAAAATCCACATATATATAGTATTAGCAAAAAAATAGCGACTGGCGACTAGTGTAGTGACTGTTGTTAAATCCCCAGGGATAAGCGTTTTAAATAACTCCAAGGGAAATTATATCATAAACTCGAGTTCCTATGGAATGATTCTCCGTGTAGCATTTTTCCCACATGGGCCGACCTCCTACCAGAATATTTGCATCTGTGATGAAATAGTGTATTAATTATAAGGTACTACGTGTACTTCCTTGTATTTTTTTTAGTTATTTGTTTTATTTGGTTTGGACAACTTACAACAAACAAGTCGTTTTACATCCATTAATTAAATATTGTCGTTGACCTTGTGATAGTTTCTGTCATCCTTTTTCGTCAAATCTCAATTAATATAAAATACACAAGGATTTTTATAATGTTGTAAACTTCCAAATTTACGGCATTTCAAATCACAAATTAGCACATAAGGTTTTATTTTAACGTAGATTATATACAGCCCATCATGGGCCTTGGCCTCTTCAAGAAATTTCCGCCATTCCACCAGTCCATCGCCCGATTTTCCAATTATTTTTCTTTTTGGCTGGCGATCATCACACCAACCTCATCCCGATCGTGCGCTAACCTAATCAGTGTCTGAGATTTTTAAGCTACGATATTATTTTACTTCCTATACTCCGTCTTCCCTCTATCTTTCCCTACACTATAAGTTGTAGAATCGCATATCTATCACCACGGAATATATGGCTAAAATATGCTGCTTTGAGATAGTTGAAAGTGGTCAGCAACTATCTTTATTTCTCCATCACATTAAGAACTCATTCATTGGAGACTGTCGACCTTCCAATTAATAACACTGATTTATTTCAAGTCCCTTTCTACACCATCCATCCACCATAATTTGGGTTTTCCCGCGTTTCGCCTCCCATCTGGAGGTGTGTTGAGAATATTTTACGGGACTCGATTCTCCCCCATATGCTGGAGATGTCCGAACCATTTGGGGTAAACAGTTTTTATGTATCTTACCATGCTGGGCTTATTGTATATACGCTTCATCTCATACTTGTCCCACTATTATTGTTCAAGATTCATAGCTTTATTTTCTTCACCTGACGTTTTTCATTCTCTCTTCTCGTATGAGAAAACTATCTGAATGTGTTCAAATTTCAAATAGTTCCTAGCGATCTAATTTCATTTGCATTTATTTTGCTTTTATGTGACTTCTTGAAAGTCTCATATGTATACAGGCATTCTGGTTGATCTGTTTTGTGTGAGCTATAATATTATGTCTGTCTACTATGATGTTTATTTGAAGTGACAGTTATGAGGTACAGAGTATTTTGTACCTACCTAATGTAGAGCGCGATCTATCATTCAGTACATTATCTATATTGTCACTGTAAAATTGGTTCACTGCTCGCCCTAGATTAGGGTTTCCTAGTTGGCCAGCAGTAATCTCATTGTAATGTAATTGTCATTGTAAAATGTAGTATGATAATTATTATATATAAATACGTCAGGGGTTCTTTAAACCACATAAAACAAATGTGTGCTCAATTCGCTTTGGTCATTTTAACCAGTGTTATTAATTTAAAAGAGGTGTTGTTATCTGACATCGTCAAGGAATAAAAAAGTTCAACATATCGAATCTAAGTTTCTCTTATACACTCTTAAAGTTTCATTATATATTCTCTCCGATGCGATGTTAGATTAACCTACGAACTTTACATACTTTCTCTCACTCTTGAACGAATTTTCTGTCGTTTTTTTCTTGTCCTTAATAAGGTAATTGCATTTTTAATGCGGAGTTTGTATGGTCGTATGACAAGGCAGAATCTAATTACTTTTTTGATGTATGATATCTGGTTTCTAAATAATTGGTTTATGGTTAGTGTTTTCGGATTGTTTGAATAGGATTCGCAATGGAGGCGTGAAGCCCCTACCGTTTTTATATAATTAATTTGGAAAAATACTATCTATTAGTAAATATTTGATAAAAATACAACAATAAACAGATTCATCATTAATGAGGAAAAGTAGGAGGGAATTCAAGAAAATATTATCGTTTGATTTCATAATTATTTGCGTATTTTTTATCCATTTATAAACAAGCATCACGTATTATAGAGTGCTCCCTATAAGTTTCGTAATTATGCAACTTGTTTAATTTGACCTACCTCACACTTTCCTTTTTTTCTATACCTACAGTTCCTCCTCCGTCATTACTTTTGTTACTATTTGTGATAAGTTTGTTTTTTTTTCAGTTTTTCATTTGTTAAGAGGGTGACTGCTGCCAACGTACCTATTTTTCAATTTGATATACCATCATTATTACTAAACGAATCATTTTGAAAATAATAACCTAGTTAGTTTGGATATTAATAAAGAGAAATATACCTTAACTTTTTGATTATGTTCTGTATTTATTATTGTAGGAAAATAATAAGCATACTCCGATTTTAGACATTTATCTTAAATTTCTAAAAAAATATAAGGTATATAACAATATTTTTTTTTATAAATTAAAGAAGAACAAAATACCTGGGAAAATATGATATGACGTTGCATTAACGCATCAGGTTAAGTAAATAAACCAAAAATACTTTTATTACGCAATGGCGCTGAATGGAAAATAAATGTTTTTTTAGGTTTATTTACTAAACCTGAAGCATTAATGCAACGTCACATCATATTTTTCTAGATATTTTTATCTTCTTTAATTTAAAAAAAATATACTACTCTACGCCTTATAGTTTATTAAAAATATATGATAAACGTTGAAAATCGGGGTATGCCATTATTTTTATACAAGAATTTATACCGAACATTATCAAAAAGTTAAGGTATATTTTTGTTTATTAATATCCAAACTATTTAAATTATTTTTTTCAAAACGATTTGATAAGAAATAATGATGGTATGTTCTTCCCCCACCACCACCCGTTCTGCTTATGGGGACTAATAACGGCCCCTTGCAAAACTCTGAAAGAACACATAAAGAACATTTGAAGAGTCCGGAGAACTCTAAAACCTTGCAGACACTGCACTTAATGTGCCAAAGAGAGCTAATCATGTTGAAACAACTGGCTCACTGCTCAGTGATAGTGAAGATAATAGTGCACCGAATTTAAGACAGAAAGTCTTGAAAGCCCTAAAATTGCTCTTCGTGGCTACAAGGTCCGCATGTCCAATGGGTCCAAAGAAATTCCCACGGACATCGTCGTAGAGTTCTCGTCGGTAAGTTGACACGGAGAAGTTAGTGCATTCCCATAGGATATGCTCAGAAGTCTGTTCAGGGTTATCACAAAGCTGACATGAGGACGAATCGGATAAGTGAAAACGAAAGAGATAGCTTTTGAAACTGCCGTGTCCAGTAAGGAATTGCGTGGTCCAATAATCGGGAACAATCCACGAGGAAAAAATTCGAGTCCTCACATCGGGAAGAAATAAAAATGTCAGTCTGCCCACGGAAGAAGAGGACCAGCGACGTTGCCAAGCATCTAAAAGAGAACTCCGGGCCAAGTTCTCGATCTCTCCACGAACTGTGGGTAAATTTACAGGTGGGAGAGAAACACCACCCAAAATTGAGCTTCGGCCTCTATACAGGTTGTGTATTGAAGCTCGTCGCTGTGTTTCCAGATCAAGGGGAGCCATACCTGTGAGAATAGAAAGTGTGTCGGTAGCGCAGGTTCTGTAAGCCTTTGCTAAAGCTATTAGAGCGAAGCGCTGTCCAGAAAGCAGCAGACGTCTAATGTATTGGGTTTCACAACGATGAGCCCAACAAGGAGCGGCATAACACATAATACTTAGAAAGGTAGCGTTGTAAAACAGTCTTGCTACTGGAAATTTAAGGCCCCAACTAGCTCGAGCAAGACGTGAAATCTTTTGGAAGGCTATTTTTGCACTGTCGGATACAGCACGAACATGGTATTGGAAAGTTAGGCCTCTATCTAGTGTAACACCCAAAACTTTGACCCTATCCTTAAATATTACACGTGTATTGATAAATTTGATGGAGGGAGGACTTTTCATTATGCCTTTTAACACTAACCCATATGTCTTATTAGGTGCAAAATTGAGTCTATGACTTATACCCCAATCTGCAACAGAAGAAAGTAACTGAGTAGCTGCGCGCTCAATAAGTGCTCGGGTGTTACCTTGAATAAGGATTGTAGCATCATCGGCATATGCCAAAATACTGCAGCCCGTAGGCGTTGAAAGTGATAGAAGGTCGTCGAACAAGATGTTCCATAACAGTGGACCCAGAACAGAACCCTGAGGGCACCCGATGCTAATTGGTCGCCAGTGCAAATCCTGTCCCCCGGGCATGGCCACATGTCTATTAGTAAAATAGCTCTTCACTATTTTATATATGTTGCAAGGAACCTTACGGTCTCGAAGTTTTTTTAAAATTAGAGGCCACCAGGCATTGTCGAATGCTCCCGCAATGTCAAGAGATATAGAGATAACATATTTACTATCAGAGCTACTAACAATATCAGATATAGCCAAGATAGCATCAACCGTTGATTTCCCAGCGCGAAAACCGAACTGACGATCGGACAGTGGGTGGGTACTGGAAAGATGATCTTCTAAGCGTCGACATATAAGCTTTTCTAAGACCTTACCCAAAATAGGTAGTAAAGTAATCGGTCTATATGATTTTGGGTCAGAAGGATCCAGGTCACTACGCTTGGGAATAACAATCATTAAACCTGTTTTCCAACAATCCGGAAAGTAGCCTTCTCGCAAGCAATTGTTGTACAATAAGATAATCT
Source organism: Molanna angustata (assembly GCA_963576475.1). Classification (NCBI taxonomy): domain Eukaryota; kingdom Metazoa; phylum Arthropoda; class Insecta; order Trichoptera; family Molannidae; genus Molanna; species Molanna angustata. The sequence continues at coordinate 7,069,092 of OY754966.1, read as the reverse complement.
CGTGGCGAGCTATGTGCCAGCACCTTTGTACGAGAGCTGCGTCAATGCGGTCAATGCCAGGAGATTTGTTTTGGTGAAGATTCTTGATGATAAAATCAAGCTCATCGAGATTGGCGAAGGTCGATATGGGAGTTTGCGGGATATCGGATTGGTTATTGCGTATTTGTGAAGAAGAGGAGTATCAGATGAAATGTCATCAGAAGAAATAAGTATGTCAAGTAGCGTGCTCGTCGTCGAGTCAGAGTCTATTGTGATAATTCCAGTTCGTGGATCACGGATACACGAGACTGACGCATTTGGATATTTTTTCATTGATGCATATCTAAACACAGCACCCCAAGGATCTGTGGTTGAAACCTCAGATACCAAACGGCGCCATGCTTCAGACTTGGCACGAGAAATCTCGCGTTTATAGATATTATTTGAGCGTCTATACTCACATTGAAGTACAGTTACAAAGTTAGAATGTACGGCCATGGTTCAAAAACTTGCAAAGAACCCGTCAGATGCTCACATTGTGCTTCAACGGAACACGTTTACGTGTCATGTCCGAATAGAGCCAATCAACCCACATGCGCTGTTTGTAAGTTATTTAACAAACCAGCAGTACACCGATCAGGCACTAATGACTGTCCAGCTTATCAAGCAACAGTCAGCAGAGCTTTACTCAATATTGACTATGGCGTGTAATGCTTCTGTTAAATTTGGTCAGCTTAATCTTGGCCGTGGACAATCGGCTTCAGCCGAACTCAGTCAGTCTGCTCATCGCATGAACATTGATGTTTGTCTTATCCAAGAGCCGTACTCTCGAGATGGAATTGTGCCATCATTTGGTCCGGGTGTTCGAGTTGCTATGGCTTCGAGCTGTACCTCAACGAACCCTCCGATGAGCTGTATAGCTATTTACAATCCCAACATTAACTTCATATGCCTGGATCACTTATCTTCTAGTCACTTGGTTGTAGTCCAGATTTCTTCTCCAAGTGATTCGTTTTATATTATTTCGATATATTTTCAGTTTAGTGAATCCGAATTTCGTTTTCTGGATCAACTGGATGTTATATTGGGCCAACTCGGCAACGCATCATTAATTATTGGAGGTGATTTTAATGCCGAATCTATTCTATGGTGTAACACTACCACTTTCGGGTCCAGAAAATTCACCAGAGGTGTAAGCTGCGAAGATTTTATCTCTCGCCACAATTTGAGTGTGTTGAACAATCCTTTCAGTCCACCTACCTTCTCCAACCACATGGGTACAAGTCATATAGATGTCACTTTAGCTACACCTCAGATTAACCACAGATTATGTAATTGGTCTGTTGACGAGGATGCCTCGTGTAGTGACCATAACCTTATCACGTTCCAGATTATTTCCAATGTACCCCCAATTCCTTTAGCGAAACCTTTGCTTAGAAGATTCCGGACAAGGTGTGACAGATGGCGTTGGTTAGACTTTGACCGCTACTTTGAATGCTCGCTGGATCGTTTATCTTGTAGATCTTGTACTACTGCGGAAATGGCCTCATCTTTTACGCAGAGTATAATTTATTGTGCCGAGAAGGCGATCGGCAGAACTTCTTCTAGTCATATGTCTCCTAATGAATGGTGGCATCCTGGCTTAGACATCCTTAAACGAACTTCGACTCGAGCTCACCGCGCGTTGAGAGCGGCCCGTCGTCGAGGAAGTTCAAATGACTTTATAATGATGGTATATCAAATTGAAAAAAAGAGGTACGTTGGCAGCAGTCTCCCCCTTAATATTTTTTTTCTGTTTGTGTATCTTGTTCATTTTGTTTAGATGTAGTTGCAAATACTCATAATATGGACATTTTCTTGGTGTCAGTAAGTAACTCACTGTTTACATTTGTTTGTAAAAGCTGTTTTTGTTTTAAGCGGAGATTAACGAATTGCGGATAAACATACCTAATTGATAGATAGGAAGCAAGGTTAGGTACAGAGTTCATTGTCTCGATATGAACTGACAGTACAATTAACAAAGAGTCGGTACATTATGTACCTGTCTGTATTATATTGTGTACCTACATACTTGGGACGAATGGGCAACGAACGCGGATAGTCAGGATTACCACCAGAGTACGTACGTACTGTAGTACCTACTACGCGTTAATTGTTGCATTTCTAAATCGTGGGAAAAATAAAACCAACGCATTATTTTGTATTGTTACATACTTCCTACGTTTTGACAGACACCCCGTCATTACTTACCGAGAGCCACATCGCATCACCGTTCTTTTGCATAATTTTCATCTTCAGACATAAATCGCTTCACAACAACTAATTTGTTAAGTATTATTCATTCATTAGTTCGTTCGGTCTGGGCATGCGGACCTTGTAGCCACGAAGAGCACCTTCAGAACTTTCGAGAATTTTCGTCTTATCCTACGTCTACTAACAAAGAGCGAACCTAATCTATTAGTCTGGTAAAACATGCCACAAAGCATTATCATCACCATCCAGGCCTACCCAGGAATGTCGAGCATCAGCTCGACATTCCAGGGTAGGCCTTGGCTGAATCCAGAAGTCACCTCCATTAATTATCTCCCATACTTGCTGTTTTTTTTTGTTGTTATTTACAATATTTTCTTTAACTTCACTCGTCTATCTATCTGTCTGTGAATTTTGCGATCGATTTAAACTAACCTCCAAACCAGTTAGTTCCCTGAAATTTTCGAATTTGTTTTTAAGGTTAATATTAATTGAATAATTATATTAATTTATACAAAAAATAATGACACTATCATACTCACGTTGATATTAAAAATTTGATATAAATGACCACCTACAATTATTTTTTTAATTGTATAATTGTAACTCCTAGTTCAACGTTAAATTCTTTGTTTGATTCTGAATAATTTATTTTAAAATTTGGCTTCTTATTTACTTCTTTGTCTTCTATGAAAAATTCTATGTTTTCTGTTTTTAAGTACTCTGTTAATTCTTTATTTTTTCTACTTGAAAATGTGCGTTGCACGAAACCGGTTGTAGGGGATAGTCATTCAAATAAAATTATAAATAGTGGAATAATAAATATTTTTTTAAAAAGAATGTCCTTGCAACAAGTACATATGTATACATCCGACATTCCCTGAATAAGCATAAATAATAAAAAAGGTTTATTTTTAATATTTTTTATTAAAAAAGTAAAATTGTAAATGGAATTCCATCAAGTATTGTCGGTTGAAAATATGAATTTTAAATTTTTACGATTCGTTATAGGGTAAGATAGATATTAGATTATGACGGAGAACTGGTTTTTTCATTTTTAAGACAAATGCAAGTTAATAATGTATTAAGAATAGCCCCCTCATGAGTAGCCCCCTCCCCCCTGTTTTATTTTGGATATCGTTTACGATGTGTGCAATAACTTATCATAGCGGAGAGTATAGTGTTGGTCATATTCTGCTCGTTGACCAAACAGACTTTTTCGCACTCACCGACGAAGCAATCAACTATTTTAAGATCCTGGACATTCATATTTGACAAGAAGGAATTATAACCCTGCGCAACATTAGTTTACTTTAAGAATAGCAAATTTTATATTTTAACTCTGTTTTGTAGCTGTGATATATGCGGCCAAACGCTAATAAATGCTCGTTGAGTCTATGTTGGGATTTACTAGGAACGTGGAGAATAGGGACAGTGAAGGTATTGTTGTGTTTTGTTATTTCTGCAACAGCAATAATACTACATTCATTCATATTATTCTATAAACATTTCAGCAGTTTGCTTTTTATGTTGACATAAACCCCAAGCGCACAATAAACGCTGTCAGATATATACCAGACCTTCTCGACTTTGACATTTTCAAGTACTAATGTCTGTTTTATTAGATACTTGTATAACATGGCCATTTTGCGGTAGTTTTTGTGTTTTTGTCTATGCTTTACTTTTGGTGTGAATTTTTCTTGAATATTTTGCAGCACACAAATAAATTTTATTGAAATGCGTATTTAGTCATAACGAATTATTGTTCTTCTTTCTCCTTCATTTCATGATTGAGGATGCATGCTAGACTAAATTACTCGCCGTATGGTCCACCTCCATGTAGGACTAGGACGGTCAAGGACACGTCAAAGGACTTATGGGATTGAATTTCGTGTAGCGGACTTGCACAGGCACTCAAATGTTATTAATTGCATCCTCGTTTACTCAGCCAATATTGACATTATTATCATGATACTTAAGACAGGGCTAAATTATAGTATTGTCTACGGCTTGAAAGTTTCAGAATCATCTTCTTCTTCTGGTGCCCTGTCTGGAACCCCCTGATCACTCTGGCGAATCCCTCTCTGTCCTGTGCTGCCTGGAACATCTGCTCCATAGTTCTGAAGCCAGTTCATTCCCTGATATTACACAGCTAGGACATTATGTCTCCTTCCAGTCTCTCGGCGACCGTTTGTCTTGCCCTCCATTATCAATTGGAGCAAGTGGTATTTTTCTCTCTACATTATATGGCCCAAATATGCGATCTTGCGGACCTTTATTGTATACAAGAGTTGCCTAGTTGTCCTGGCTCCACTTAAGACTTCTGAATTTGTAACCGGATCTGCCCAAGGGATTTTGAACACTCTGCGATGCAACCAAGTCTCACAGCCATATAACAACACCATAATCGTAGTATTTGAAAATTCTCTGTATAATTTTGAAAGATTTCGAAATTTGTGGGATTCACGACCGTGTGAAAGATATTCTGGAAGACGGAAATGTAAGAAGCGTGATCAACGATGTATGAGACGATGTATGACGAGGCGATGAATGTGAGTCAAGATAGAAAAATGTGGCTTTCGGTTACCTCTGCCTACCCTTTGAGGGACATGGGATGATGGTTTATGGGTTTGTACGAGTGGTGCTCAGTTCTCTTTGGCTATCTCTAATGATTATGTGTGTATTTATATACTCATCATTTATTTCTGTAAAGATACTAACTACATATTTAGCATAGGTACATTTAATTACTTCGGTAGGTAAGTCTTTCGATCAATCGCGAAGATTCGTGTGTGGTGAAAGTAGATTGTATGTATGCATATCTCTTTTCCTTTATTGTTTGTCAGAACATGATGGATTAAAAAAAATTTCATGGCTTTTTTTGTATTGGCGTCATTATTCATGTATCAATCATAATTATCATATAACAGTTCATTTGCAGTTAATGACTGTGTCCCGATTTTTATGGATTTTTAATGAACTTATATTTACGATTGTCTAATTGAATGATACATCTCCCTTTCTATATCCAACTATTTCAACTGTGCCGACTGTTGGGGTCAGCTCTCCTCTTAAATTATGGGTCCTTCTGTCCTGTATTATGTCACCTAGGCCATGTCTCCTGCAATGGGTTTCGTCTTTACTCGATCCAGGAATTCTTTGGTTTTCCTCTGTATGTGTAAGTCGAGGAAGATCCATGGAGAGTGCTTGGTTTACCATGTGATCTGGCGATCTGCGTTCAATGTGCCCGTACCATCTCAACTGTCTTTCCTCTATCATACTATGCATATCATATGACGCCAATGTTTCCACAAATGCGTGAACTTTTTATTTTGTCACGTCAGGACACTGCAGCTGCCCATCTTAGAATACGTATTTCATCAGTTTCCAGTTGCCTGGAATAGGAGATGTACATTGTTCAGCATTCGAAGCCTTAGAGGAGTGCCGGTCTGACGATTGTCCGGTACACTTTTCCTTTCATCTTTGCTGGCAGTTTTCGATCGCATAGGACTCCCGACATTGATCTTATTGAATGATGAAAATGTAAACTATTATGAAGTGTTATATGGCTGTGAGATATGGTGCATATAATTTAGCATTGAGATTCACCACCCATTCATTCCGAAAGCACTGCCTTTTTAGGTGACACGAGACTGGTGTGGGGATGTATACAAGCATGTGTCGTGCTTATTTTTATAGGTTATGCACATGTGAACGCCTGTCGCTAGTTGCCCTACATAGTGGGATATGATGTGATGATATGAATGGATGTTGATTTAAACATCATTATATTCTTTGGGGAATTGTATATTCTTTGGGGAATTGTATATTCTTTGGGGAATTGTATTGTTTGTGGCCTTTTCTTTAATTTTTTGCAATTTGTGGCCTTTTTTTCATTTTTTGCGAATTGTGGCGTTTTTTAGCGATTTGTGGTTTTTTCAAAGTTTTTTTTGCGATTTGTAGCCTTTTCAAAGTTTTATGCGATTTTTGGTTTGGATTTAGAACTACTACTAAACAACACGTGTGAATCTTTTATTGCTTTATCAAACTTTATTAAACTGTTTATAATACATTTCAGTGTATATTAATGTTGTGCATAGCACGAAATAATAATGATGTAGGTGTACTTATATTAAAAAATATTAATTTATTGATATACCTACTTGAATTCTTGTTCTTGTTTATTCTACCATAAAGTAGTTAATCTACTTAACAAAATCTCGGAAAAATGTATTATCAGTCAAGTGATACAACACGCACATCTTTATATTATGTAGGTATGTACATAGACTATAGTGCGTTGTATCAACATACTCGTTATCTACATACATGTATATGGCGCTGCATTATAGAAAGGGTCGGAACCACCACAAGGTTCAAATAGTGCACTTGCCAAAAAATATGGGGTGTCAAATACAAGAAAATACAAGAAAAAAATAGCTGGCAAAGCGGTTAGCGCGCTGGGTTAGTACCTAATGCAGTGGTCGCGAGTTCGAATCATGCCACGACCGATTTCATTCAGCTATAGAATTTGACTGTTTGCACTCTTTAAAATGAAATAAAATAAAAATAGCAAAGCATATTATGCCTAATTTGGGGAATGTATGACGATCTCAAAAATAATAATAATAATAATAATATATTTATTTAACATAAGTAAAAAAAAACTTCCATTAACAATACACCACAGAGACCACTAAGTATTTATATAAAAACAAACAAAAAAATATACAAAACAAAAAACATGATAAACAAACTAAAAATAATAATAATAAAAAACCATGGGTGCTCCCTGATTGGCATCATTCCATCACTTTACCTATGTCTATCTAACTAGGAATAATTCCTGTTTTAAGTAAGGACAATTTCAATGTATTTTCACTACGCTTTTACATCATGCGATAGAAATTTCAATCGATTGAATTAAAAAAGAACATAAACATCAATATAAGAAACAAGAAGAAATTTTTTTTTGCATTAACAAAATGTAAAATAAAGCATAAAAGCCTTAACAAAATATAAATACAGAGCATTAACAAAGTATAAAATAAAGCAAAAAAAATAAAATAAAAATAAACCTTACGTTGAAAAAATCTAAATATCATACACAGCTTCACGATATGTGACGTAGGCAAATGGAACCACGTACCCATCGCATCGCCTCATTAACATTCATGCATCGTCACATTCAAGTTGATCGTCTGTTGTTTAAATTTCTTACACTTTCCTCTGACAGAAAGTGTTCACATGGTCGTGCAATCCTTTTTTGGGTGGTCCCGACCTATTTTTCAGCATGTATATTTTCTTCTTCCGGCGTTGGTCATTAATTAATCCTACTGAGCATCTCAGCGATTCTGAGCATTCATTTTTATTTTATTAATGACATCTTCATTCATCTCACTTGTCATTCTTTCCTCGTGTCCTCGTTACTTACCCTTTTTATACACAGTCCTACTACAAGGCCTCCGCCACGATCTCATTTCAACTGCATTCATTCTGCTTTCATGCGTGTTACCTTGTGTTTCAAAACAATAACTAGACAAATAATAATATAATATTAAAGACCGATTTTCGAGGGATGGGAGGGGCTTTATAAATTTATTTTTACAGGCGCATTAAACTTCAGATGCGGCCCTGATTATTTGTGCTGAATGAATGATGAACGATCTTTCGCTTTTTGTAAAGTCTCTGAATAAATTAATCGCGATAAATGTAGAAAGCTCGAACCATACGGGCCGATTAAACAGAATAAAAAGAAATTTTATTGAAAACAAGGTAGGTAAATGAAGATAAAAAACAGCAAAAAAGCACAGAATAATAAAAATTATCAACCTATTCTTTCAGTTTTGTTAAAGCAATTGATTTTTTTAAATTTATTCTATATCACACCACTTATATTTGTATCATAAAAATAGATAACTGCTGCCCAACTAGGTATACCTGCTCAATGACTAGCAGTGTACTTATTATTATAATATTTCACAGAAGAAAGGGACACATAATATGTTGTATTTACATTTAAAAATGTAACCAAATCAAAAAAAAAAAATAATAAATTTTATTATTCATTATAATAATTTCAAAAAAGAAAGATGGGTTATTTTTTTTATCAGAATACATATTATAATTACGCCAAGTAGAATACTGCTGCTCAAATAGGAAATCCTGCTCTAGGGGTAGTTTATAATTTTGACAGTGACAATATAAGCTTCACTAGATGAAGGTCCTCGCTCTACATTAGGTAGGCACACATATTACAATAATATTTACTCGCAACCATTATTTCAACAAATATCAAAGCTCACACAAAACAGACCAACTATGTTCAAAATTATAATAAATCATAACTCTATTCACTTATACAGAATAAAACATCAATCTATTCATCTGGCTTCCATAGTAGAAAAATAAAACATTATATCGCTACCTAAACAAAGTTGTTTAAATCCTACGTTGAATTATAACAACAATACATCTATTTTCTATCCAATCAGTAGGAAGTCTTGAAAATAATCGCATTGAAGTCGAATTGGTCGTTCGTATCGCAATAAAAAAATATCGAGACGATGTATTGGTCGCAATTCATCGCTGCGAAAATTAAACGCGGGCGTTCTTTGGAATCAAACCAATAGTCCAATAGTTTTTAATCGCAGAATCGTAAGATAAATAATAAACACTTCCTTGCACCCTGCGCAAATGGCGAGTTTATTGCCATATGGCAATTTCTTCCAACTAACCAGTGTTTCCAGCCCAGAGAAGCAATATTAGCGTGATAAATTAATTTAAATAAATTTCTCCTCTGCTGGGGATCGAACCCAGGACGCCCGCACAGAAACTAAACGGCTTTACAACTGTGCCACGGCGGTCGGCATACATTCTCGGTTTTAATTTTCTTTTTCTTAGCTTCGTATTACGATTAGTTTCTCGAGGCCATCAAGGGCCCCTGTGGCAAAGTGCTCAAAATTTTGAAAATTTGATGTAAATAGATCCTTTATCTGTATTTAATTTAATGTAATTTAATAATGCATATATAAATTTAGGTTTCATCATATCAGGCCATATTATTCAATAATGCCAATGTCCACATCTCGATCTCGCAGACATCGCAATTTTCTTTCTTTCCGCGGTATAGGAAGACCGAGAGTCCTAACCTAACTATGGTTCTACGACGAATAATTCTACGAATTTTCTTTCCTCTCAATAAAACGATCACCGATTTATTAAATTTATTTTTATTTTTACCCATACAACTATCGTTTTTTTACAATTTTAATTCTCAATTGTCAAAATCGAAAATAATATTTTTGGTGATTGTCCGTGTATTGATTGCTTTATTTTTCTTCGCCGCATTATTCAGACGTTCAGTTTGAAGGCGATAAAAATGAACCGTTCATTCGTCTAAAGGAATAACCCACCCGTCATTGTTCTTCTCGCGGAGGAAGTGAACTCGTAAACGATTGGTCAGATTGACATCTCGTTCTCGGCGGGAGCCATTGTGGGCACCTACCTTTAACTTCATAGATCCTTATCTCACTTACATACATTCATATTATACATATTACCTTCCACGCTCACAACATCTGCTTCTAACGCCCAGCCCGATCTACACAGCGTACACATCAAGGGTCTCTTTAAGTTTAGATTAATTAACAAGCTAAAGGCAACCTTCCCTCCCTTGATGACACGTTTCGTATGCTTGGTTGCCTCGATAAAATGTCAAACAAAAATAAATACTGATAGGTAAGTAGGTTATTTATAAATCAGCAAAGAAATATTATTTTTAATGTAGTGTAAAATTTTAAAAAAATATTTACCTATATCTATTTGATTTGAGTAAAATTAAGTATAAAACAGTTACTCTTGTTCCTCGTCTTCTTTACTTTACATGACATTCTATCTAATTATAAGGATGATTCAAATACATTTTTCTACTCTGGGCTAGAAACATTGGTTAGTTGGAAGAAATTGCTATACCTACGGCAATAAACTCGCTACTTGCGCAGGGTGCAAGGAAGTGTTCATTGTTTTTTTTTATTACCTATTCTTTAGCACACATAATAATTTGGAAAGAATCAGATCCGTGTGGACATATTCTGTATGTCCTAGGCCATTTATTATTGTTGTTTATTAGACATTAGACAGGAATGATAGTTCATTATTTTTTTACTACCTATTCTTTACCACACATAATAATTTGGAAAGAATCAGATCCGTGGACATATTCTGTATGTCCTAGGCCATTTATTATTGTTGTTTATTAGACATTAGACAGGAATGATAGTTCATTATTTTTTTACTACCTATTCTTTACCACACATAATAATTTGGAAAGAATCAGATCCGTGGACATATTCTGTATGTCCTAGGCCATTTATTATTGTTGTTTATTAGACATTAGACAGGAATGATAGTTCATTATTTTTTTACTACCTATTCTTTACCACACATAATAATTTGGAAAGAATCAGATCCGTGGACATATTCTGTATGTCCTAGGCCATTTATTATTGTTGTTTATTAGACATTAGACAGGAATGATAGTTCATTATTTTTTTACTACCTATTCTTTACCACACATAATAATTTGGAAAGAATCAGATCCGTGGACATATTCTGTATGTCCTAGGCCATTTATTATTGTTGTTTATTAGACATTAGACAGGAATGATAGTTCATTATTTTTTTACTACCTATTCTTTACCACACATAATAATTTGGAAAGAATCAGATCCGTGGACATATTCTGTATGTCCTAGGCCATTTATTATTGTTGTTTATTAGACATTAGACAGGAATGATAGTTCATTGTTTTTTTACTAGCAGTTGTAGGTTTTACAATTACTTATGATATTCTTATTCATTGTATTGTTACTGTATTTTATAAATTGCCCATTAAAGTTAAAGGGAATAAAAAAAGAGTTACATTTTTAATATTTTTTGACTATTTGAAACTGTCGCCTCATAATAGAATTATGATCAAAAATGTATTATTTTTGTTTTATTTAATAAATAATAATAATAATTTGTAAAGCGCCGTTTAATGATTCAAGATCATTCCAAGGGCGCTGTTCACAAACGCGTCTTAAATTCATCATAATCAAATGTGTAAGTATATTATTAATGTTAAATATCAATCGCTAAAATCAAAAACAATTTTTCTTAATATAAAACCAAATGTTTCTGAATAGCTGAGATATCTTGTCGTCGAATATTTTTAATGTTGCATAAACGCAAACATAGGATTATTTTCCGCTGTCGGGATATTTAGATATTTCTGTTTAATAAGTCTGTGCGAAAGCATTGTAACCTCAACTATAAGGACTGTTGCTTTCATTGTTAACAAAACAATTTCTCAAAAGATGGCGTTACCAAAAAGTTTCTTCGTCACTTCATAGATGGTGATAGTTTTTTCAGCTCATTTTCAAACGAACAGATTTTCGTGATTAAAATATAAAGTAGGTAATTTTTGATTGATATAGAACTCAATAAGAATGCATAATTGGTGAACGTTGCACAAGCGCATAAAGTGATCACGTAAAACAGTCGATGGCAGGTTGTAAGCCTCGTTGGTTCCTCGAGTTCCTGGTTCTCCTATAAATATTCCAACTTCGTCTCTATCGAGATATTAAAAATTTGTCACAAAATATCTTCGCTTGTCTGTAATGAGATGAACTTATATTTCCTATAGGTATCCATGTTATTGCACTATAGTAAGATGCAATATTATTGTTTATTTATTCAACAATTGATTGTTGGTCGATTGCATTTGCAATTGTTGCGAATCGGTTAACATTCAAATGAATTATTTCCATTAAGGCCACTGCTAAGATACATATTATCTATGTACCTATATCCGATTTACTTGAATACACTTAGAAAAATCTCGTGCTATTTATTGGTTTCATTTGTGTTAGACTGAGCCTATTTACAAACCCGTGTTTAAACGATATATTACGTACCTACTTACTATATATGTAGCTACTTATTCTAATCGCTCTAATAATATTACGATCTAGTTTATTCAACATCAGGTGTATTTTGTTGCATTAGGTTATAGATTCATTCATACCATCTCGGTATATCCCACAGTGAGGGTTAACCAGCGACAGGTGTGCATTACCTTATAAACGGGATCATAACACCTGAATGTATATTTATATGTCGTGTTTCACCTAACTAGATACTACATTCAAATCGAGTGGTGAATCTCATTGCTGAACTATGTGAGATGTTATTGTTGCCTGTTGCATTTTCGATTACCCGCCTCTTACGAGACACTCCAAAACAATAATAGAAAAGAGTGGACGCACTATTTTAAGGCGGCGCCTCACAGCTGATAAAATATTGATTATATTAAAATAACATCATGGCTTAACAATCTCAGGCACTGTTTCGGGATTTCAGCGTCACTTAAGAGGACATATATATGGGTCGACGGCAAAACGGTTAGCGCTCTGGGCTAGTAATCCAGTGGTCGCGAGTTCGAATTCTGCCTCCACCGATTTCGTTCACCTATAGCACAAACATTTATTCTTATTTTAGGGAACGTAGGAAGATTTATTACTTGTTTAACAAGGACATAATTTTCTTTTTTTCATTTAAAAATATGATATATACATAAACGAGCAGTGATAGCCCAGCGGCAAGGGCGTCGCTTCACATGCGTGAGGTCGACGGTTCGAATCCGGGCGGGGCACGCACCTCTGGATTTTCAAAAAATCTATGTGCGGATTTATATCACTAGCTATATGTAGCCATGATCCAATTTGTCTGGTTCCCCTTTCTATAAGGGTTACGAAGGTCAGATGGCAGTCGCTACAATGTAATAACTAGACTCGCCAATTCCAGGATGATGGTCAAATGGTACCTAGATAAAAACGGAACAAAAGCGCTAAGAGAATATTTTCTTATAGCACCCAAATGTTTTTATGTTTATAAATAAAATAAAAATAAAAAAAATAAAAATAATAGCGGGAAAGAAAAAAATATATACCTACATCGTAAATACCCCAATTCGAAATCAAAATTCTCAGATTTGTAAAAAAGTATTTACATCATTTCTTTAGTGAATGTTCGTCACACAATTTAAAATTGAGAGCATAAATTCTCCTAAAGAAAAATTAAAAATATCCTTTTTTACGGGATTTTCTAGGAAAAAAACGCTAACGTTAAAAACCTAAATTTAAGATTTTTTTTTAAAAGCGCACTTCTGGGGGGCAAGTCTGGTGCAACCGGCGAAATCAAAATCCTCACGATTACCCATATGATGGATATAATTATTATATGGAGTTCTATAATATCTTTAGATGTCATAGAAATCCATATACTAATTATACATACATACCCTCACACTTCTATACAAGGTCTTAAACAACTCCAGTGCTCCAGTTTATCTACGAAATCAATTTCACTTCCTCTCTGAACACGGGTTGCCTCTTCGATCAAATACTGAAAGAACGCTCAGTATCCCAGTACACAATACTTCTTTTTTCACCACCTCTTTCTCCGTACAGGCAGCTCGTCTTTGGAATCACATCCCATCGCAACTTCGAGTTTCATTAACACTTCCCACTTTCAAAAGAAATCTGAGAAATCATTTCCTTTCACATAACACCTAAATTTGTCTCCTTATCCTATCCTTGTCCCCCCCCCCTCTCCAGTCACCTCCGTTTCTTTATTGTTTTTGCTTATATGTTTTTTTTTCATTTTGTTTGTTTTATTTTCTTTATAGCTCTTGCTTGTATTGTATAAAAATTTTGCTACATACCATAATTGTAATAGTTTTTCACTAAATGTATATGGTTGGTTGGAAGATATTGCCATTTGGCAATAAGCCCGCCATTGTGCACTTGTGCTCAGAAAGTTTTAAATAAATAAATAATTATATCCATAATATAGGTAATCACTAGGGTTTTGATTTCGCCGGTTGAACTAGATTTGCTCCCCTGATGTCAAATCAGAGTTTTTTTTTTCAAAATTCTTTACATCAGTCCAGTCTTTGAATGCACTTTTTTGCAAAGAGTTATTATTGAATCGAATATGTTTCTACGGTCTGTTAATTGCATCAATTTTGTCCGGCGATATTGTAAACAAATATACAAATAGGTTATATGTAGAGTATTGTGGATATTGAATAATTTACCTTGACTGTAAAGATGAGGTTATTATGTCTCGTGCAATAAAGTAATAAATTACAAGTATACTTAAGTATAAATAAGTACCCACTAGATAACATTATTATTGTTATTAAGTATACTCTGAATTCATATGTAAGTATGGTGTCTCTCTACCCACGAGTAACGGTCGAATAACTTTCTACGGTGTCTTTATTTTTTTTTGTATTTCTTCTTTACTACTTGGTACTGATGATTTTATATGTATGAGTATTATACTGAGTGTATCAAAGAATGAATATTATATCGAACATGTCGTATAAGTGGAATACTTTTGCTCAAACTGGATGCTATAGGTATGTACCTACTGTCGCTAAAAAGCGGTAGTGTATGCAGGTATGCACAACACGGTCCGCGCACTGTATTAGCGATGAACTGACATATGAACAAGATTGTCTAGTCTTTCTGGGAAAGAATTGATTTAAGAAATAGAACCCCTTATTCCAGCAGTTTACTTTCTGAGGTCCTTTATTGTTGAAATTGTGTAAAAAAATATTTGTAATTTAATTATAACCTTGTATAAGGGTGAGGTAAAGATATTAATATTTTTAAAAGTCCCGAAAATCTGGGGGGGCAAGTCTGTCCAACCGGCGAAATCAAAACCCCCGGTTTATGGAATTCCACAAAGTTTGCAAAAATAATTTTAATAAATTATTAAATTATTATTGTACCATAATATAACCATCATCATCTTCTTCCTCTAATTACCTTTTTCTTTTTCTCGTTTTTGTCCCCTCACTCTTTTCTATATTCTTCCTAACCTGCGTCTGTTTTTCTCCATTCTGACGATGCTCGTCGAAGAACGTTACCGGCGGCATATTGGAGTCGGGTCAGCAGCCATATATTAAACGGAGCATTTCTTTATTATTTCAATGACCAGATTAATAATTAATTAGATGGGTCGGTGGCAGAGCGGTTAGCGCGCTGGGCTAGTAATCCAGTGGTCGCGAGTTCGAATCCTGCCTCGACCGATTTCGTTCACCTAAGCACAAGCATTTATTTGCTTATTTTAGGGAACGTAGGAAGATGTATATGTACCTACTTGTGTAACAAGGACATATTCATTTTTTTATTAAAAAAAAAAAATAAGAATTTCTCGATCGATTTCCTTTAGAAAATGAAAATACGACTTGCACATCACAATTTTAAAATCTTTCGATAATGTACCGACATTGTGTTTCATCCAAATAGGTATCATCAGCTTGTTTGTTTTGACACGATTAAGGTCATTGTGTTGTAGACTGTGTTTATTATGTGTTCGTCTATTCCAAATCTGTGTTCACTTTGTCCAATTTAGACTTTAGTAAATGAGCCTTTAATGACATTTTCTATCTGTAGTTTGTTAAATTTTCTGTCAATGATTGTTTTGTAGGTCAAATCACTCTTTGATCATTTGAACATTTATATTTTAATGGGAATTTTGGTACGTTTCTTGTTATCTGGACTATTGCTGTAGCAGTCAGATTTCTTGATTTAATACAATTAGCAAGGCTATGGAATAGTCTATGTCCTTATATTACGTCGGCGATATCATTAAACTTAATCAAAAAATGGCTAAAGCAAAAATATCTATGTATCTGATTATACCTGATTTTTTTCTTTTTCTCCTTATTCTTTTGTTTTCCTATCATTGCTATGAACTGTTATTATGATATGATCACTTTTCAGTGTAATTTTATCCATTACTTTTTCTCTGTTATCTTTATTATCTTATTTTTTTGTCAAATCATAACCTTATTGCTATAGTACACACCTTTACATGTACAAGAAGTTACAAAAGAAAGTGTATAGAAATAAATAAAGTAGCCCAACATTTCCTCAGGCATAATTTAAATTGTAATCCTTTGATCATTTCTCCTTCTTGTCATTAAACCCCTCATTAAATAAAATACCTATTGATTATTTTTAATCGCTCAATAAAGCTATATTCATTGTAGTCGTAGTAACATTTATTTAGATGTAAAAACATTAAAAAAAGTAATACAACTATTTTAATCAAAAAATTTAATTTTTTTATGCAAATACCTAATTGTAGTAAGAGTATGACATTAAGTTAATTAAACATCGTACAAAACTATATGGAGAACATTCATCGTTTTAAGTATGTATTCAGCACCTAGCCTACGAAAGGTGATAAGACTTATTGTTTGTTTTATGATTGGTGGCAAACTATTATACATTTATGTGAAATCAATAATTGTATTTGACATTGACCTCTTCCAATGCGACGTATACTAATGCGTTGATTTTATGAAAAAACCAATGTAACACATCTCGCGATAATTTTGCATATGGTGCGTTTGCTTATATCTCAATTCTATATCGATCGATCTTGTTACATATTAAAAGTTTCGCTGTTCTTGTGACGTAGTGTACCTATATCTCAGTTCTGTTATTGGATAGGTGAGTGAGTATGTAAGTTGGTACATAATATGTGTGTTATTACTTATCGCAGTTTCAACGAGTAACAGGTAATGCCCTGCCCTACCCACCAATTCCTTGTGGCGAACTTGAAACAAGTTCTCCACACGTAAAATAATAAGAATAATAATCACTTTCGTCGATGGTGCATAATATTGGACACACCTCGATACATTTTATTAACTGGGCGATTGATCGACTTCCATGTATGGACCAAGCTGAAGTGTGTCACTAAATGAACCATGTATCGTCACTTTGATAGGTACGATAATTTCGATTAATATCTTTATAGTATACTTACTTAAGACACTATTTTTATCCACGCTTTCATAAGAATTGCATTCCACGCTTTTGATAGGCATTAGGAATGGAAATCAGGGGTGCAAGTCTGGTTCGATAGGCGAAATCAAAACCCCAGTGATTACCCATATCATGGATATAATTGTTGGCCTTCGTGGCTCAGTTGGTTGGATATCTGACTGCTGATCCAAGGGTCCCGGGTTCGATTCCCGGTGGAGACACAGTTTTAAATTTGTGTTTTCAGTCTGGATCTGTGAGACGATTAATATCGTAAGTCTCCAGAATGTGGCAACTTGTTATTGGGTGCGTGTTAAATAATTATTTGACATAGTACCTGTTAGTTGCCCGAGAAGCTACATAAAATAAAATAATCATCGTATGGAGTTATATGACATCTAAAGATATTGTAGAACTCCATATAATAATTATATCCATGATATGCTGGGTTATCACGAGGGTTTTGATTTCGCCGATTGAACAAGACTTGCCCCCCTGATTTAGAATGGGTTATACTGTTGGATGACAAAAAAATGTGCCGTTTTCATTTTGTGAAGTTATACTGATATTTGATCTGAACCTACTCATGATCGAGTACGTACCGATTTATACATTTTAAAGATCAATACAAGACGAAAACGTATTAAGGTCGTATGATACTGTTCAGTGATATTGTAGGACTCAATCTTTGGGTTCAATCGAATTCCTGATCGTTTTATTTTATAAAACCATATAAAAATATGCGAGAAAATATTTTTTTTAGTTAAAATGATGAATATGTCCTTGAAACAAGTAGGTACACATACATCCTCATGCATTCCCCAAATATAGCATAAATGCTTGTGCTATAGGTGAACAAAATTGGTCGTGGCAGGATACGAACTCGCAACCAATGGGTTACTAATCCAGACCCCCAATCGCTCTGCCACCATCCATCTATACTACCATCTATTATATCTTTGCCACTGACCCGTTTAAATAACTTAATTATATATTTGCCACCGACCCGTTTAAATAACTATATTATATATTTGCCACCGCTCCGTTTAAATAACTAAATTATATATTTGCCACCGACCCGTTTAAATAACTAAATTATATATTTTCCACCGACCCGTTTAAATACCTATATCATATATTTGCCACCGATCCGTTTAAATAACTAAATTATATATTTTCCACCGACCCCTTTAAATAACTATATTATATATTTGCCACCGATCCGTTTAAATAACTATATTATATATTTGCCACCGATCCGTTTAAATAACTAAATTATATATTTGTCACCAACCTGTTTAAATAACTAAAATATATATTTGCCACCGACCAGTTTAAATAACTAAATTATATATTTGCCACCGATCCGTTTAAACAACTATATTATAATATATTTATAAATAACTATATAAATATATATTTTTTTGTGCGGGCGTCCTGGGTTCGATTCCCGGCAGAGGAGAAATTTATTTAAATTTATTTCTCACGCAAATATTGCTTCTCTAGGCTGGAAACACTGGTTAGTTTGAAGAAATTGCCAAACGGCAATAAACTCGCCACTCGCGCAGTGTTCATTATTTTTTTATTTATTATTATTATAACATTGAATTGTTACATCAATTTTTAGTAAAATTTCCATAGTAGTGAGTTAATTGTTTTCTTTTTTGATTAATCAATAATTGATTTATATAATTTTACAAACTCTTGAATTATTTATCGCTATAATTGGTCTTGAAATAAAAAATTCAAATGCATTTTCGTATATTATTAATAATTTCTGTATTCGTATATTTATTGTAATTGATTAGGTGCATATTAATTCATTGTTACGTAGAGTTTTAGTGTTGGCTACGACCAATTCGATTTTATCTTAATTTGTATCTATGTTTCCAATATTTATTTTACGTAGCGCCAACATTTGCTCTTATATCAACTTGTCGATTGTCGATTTCTCAATCACGTCCTGTTTTATAATGGATAATGAAGTCTAATTAAAATATGCAACTAGAACTTAGTTATGTAGAGTCAGCAAGTTTCTTATATTTGTTTCAACGATTAGCATTCCATATAGTACTGCTTCAATCAAAGGTATGTTTAGGTATAATATGATATACGTAATACTAAGTACGTATCAACGATTTTTTTATTGAATACCAGGTATTATCCGCATATAATGTACATATTGTTTAAGATTAGGTAAGAACATATAACTAACCTGTATGTTTGTATAATGTAATCATTGTGATATTTTAAATATCTAATACATGGATTAAGTATCATACAAAGAACAATATCGATTTAAAAAACAGTTTTTCGTTATTTTTTTCTTTCGATTTTAACACATTATAATTCAGTGTTTTCCTAATCCCAAAATAACATAGGAACGTTCCAAGTATACAAGAGAGCAACTAGGTCCACTAATTTCCATTAAAAGGTATTATCACGAGTGCCTAACTCTTAAAAGATTCTATGCGATATTTTAACATGGCTACATAGGGGACACCAAGTATTAGGATTTGGGTCCATTATACTCTCCCGAAGAAGCGCACTACGTAGCATTGGGGAGGGTTTGCAATCTGCTCAGGATGATCAATTGATTCGAGTTTTAAAAAGACCAAGGTCGGGAAACACAGAATTCGGAAGATCGTTCCACAGCCGGGCTGCTGTGTTAATTAAAGAGTTCGAGAAGCTACTGGTTCGTGTATATTGAAGGTTTACTGTGAACGGGTGTTGAGATTGACTGAAACAAGTGACTATTGTGAATTGGTGGAAGAGTTGTACAGCATCGAGGGTATTCAGTATGTATTAGGGGGCGTCACTCCAGAGGTAACTATCATATTCAATAATTGGGCGTATTTTTTGCATTGAATTAATAGATGATCTATGAACAAGTATCCGGAGATTTGTATGGTTTGAGTGTACTTTAATAAAATATAGGTATTATGACTTATTCTGATTCGTCTAAATTTATCCGTCTCAATTTTAGTATATTATGAGAAATGTCAAAAAGTTTATTGGGACTCATTACGTCACACCGCGCGGATAAAATCCACGGTCGCGTTGATTTAGACGTTTTAGTATAAAACATATTATGTACTTATTGATAGTTTTTTTTTTAATTTCGTAGAACGATAACTTATCGACCTTTGTTTTTTTAATTTATTTAAAATTTTTGACAAGTATATAATAATAAATATATATGGAAGTCAGGCATTGCCTTTGTACGTGTTGAAAGTAATAGACAAAATGTTGTGGGTCATTTGTGCACCGCGTTAACACATACAATTTTTGCTCGTACAATGGGGCGGTGTGGTTCAATCAACTCGAAACAAATCTAAGACTGGTAACTGAATTCAACAATTTCAAAATAAAAATTAAATAGATTTTTTAATATTCACTTCATTTTCTATAACAATAATTCAATAGTAATGTTTTTTATTTCTTCTGTGTTGATATGTTTCTACGTACGAGTGTTTGCACTCTGGTACAGGGCAAAATGTTATCATTTATAGCATGTATTTTTAGTATGTCCTTTACTGTATATGTTAATGAATTGTTTTATAGATAAATTAAAAAATATATATATAAACGGCTTATTCTTATATCAAACAATAGCAATATAAATAGATTAGTAACAAAGTGGTTAAAAAGACAGGTGCAGAGAAGAATGTGAGAAGGATCTTACTCATGTTTTGTCCTAATATCAACCAACACATGTATGTACTGTACATACAATACTCACGGACTAAATTTTGACTGACAACTCAGCTATTCATTTTGAATAGATATTGCCTCGGAACAAGTTACATAAAACTTATTTTATTAGTATTGCATTTTGTATTAATATTTTTACAATAATAATAATAATAATTTAAATAAAGTTTTTGTGAATATCTAATCTCAAGGGCGCTGAAAATTAATTACGTTAATCATTTTGGCTCTGGTAAGATTTGCGAAAAAGGTGCGTTTTGAATTTTTTTCTGAACGAAGATATATTTTCGGTTTGTCTGAGGGTGTGTGGGAACTTATTCCATGCATTTGGTCCTGCCACAGCAAACGCACGATCGCCGAAATTAGTTGTGTGCACTCTTGTTTATTTCAACTAATTTCCCAACCATGGATGATGATTGTCTGTCATTTATTGAAAGCGGAATTCACAGTTCGGAGAGATAAGTAGGAGCCTTACCACGAATTGCTTTAAAGAATATAAGACAAAGCTTGTATTATATTCTTTCGGGGACTTTAAGCAAATGTAATTATGGCTTATGTAATTCTTTTTTATTTGGAAATAAAAAAAATGTAATACTATACTGGTCAATAAATATCTTACCGAATTGTTGACAGTAAAAATTAATACCGAATTGTTGACAGTAAAAATTAATAAAATATATTCTTATGACGGTCGCAATATTTAATCAGTATCACGTGCAATTACAAAATTGTAGTCATTGAATCAAATCGAATACGTTGTATGAAAAAATAATATGGTGTCTGACGAAAACTTTGTGTGGAAATTTGATCATAGTCAATGTTGTGTTATGTTATTATCTAATGCTCTTGATACGGTTAATTAGTATGATCGTATTTATATGTAATATTTATGTACGTCAAACAGCCAGTAGCCGCGCGATGAATGCAAATCGAACAAAAAACAAGTGATTTTTCTTTCGCAATTTTCCCAAATGTCATATTATCACCGCCTGCCATTTCTAAATCGTCCACTTATGGCAATTATCCATATAGACTGAAGGCTAATACGTCCGTCTGTAGTCTATAGCAAAAGATCGCTTTTTTAATACACTTACGATAGCTTTATTTATGTATTGAGAGATGGCAGTAAACAGTTTTGGGTTAATCTACATATTGTTGTCATTATAAATATGGTATGACAAAAGGTAAATAAATAAATAAATACATACCATCACGGCATGTCGCATACGGGGTAACCAGAGAGAACCGACCTCCATACTCGCAAATGATTGCAGATCGTATTACAGTAATGAATTTACGGCATTAAAAATTATAAATATCACAGCACTGCTCTTTTCCTGGAAGAATCTCCTCACCCATGTTTGACTTAAGATGCTATAGTAGGTTAAATAGTAAATTATCAAAATTTGTTTCCCAGTATCCTCAAAAGAAATATCTTTGAATTAAATAACATTCTATTGCGCGAGTTTTATTGAATTTGTTTAATTCTTTTCTTGTAAAATAAATTTTAGTAAAACCCTTTTTTATTTTTGTTCTGTAATTAACTAAAAAAACTACAACGCATATAAAGTAGATTTTTATTTCAATCGAAAGAGAACAATGAAAATCTACCGGCTGAGTTTTTTACTATTTTACCATTCATACTATTGAAAAAAAACTCTAAATTTTACCTTTGCTTCACATATTGGCTGATATACACTATTTTTTCGTGCTTCATACATTAGATAATAAGGTAATTTAGTGTGCATATTTGTGTACATTCGTACCCCAAGGTAGTTATACCAAGACCTTAATAGTTTCAATCCAGCAAAATCTAATATACCTCCGTAATTCCGTGCGTTGAACGAATTGATGGATACACTTATCTGGTTTTAAATGTATTATATGCCGGTCAGCATATTGTGTAATACTTCTCAACCAATATGTCGTTGATGGATGTTTCCTTTCAACTGACCTGTACTACAACTGTCATTGAGAAATATATAATAACATCGTATTTCGTTTACCTACTAGTACACATATTACTTACCAATATAGCTAGTTGCATGGAACACGTGTGATCCAACTGTCGGTCGGTGGCGATAGTAGGTATGTGTAGGTATGTATGTATAGTGTAAGAATACGCAAAGTTCCATGTATGAAACAATGTCGTGACTTAATTAAATTTTTACAAAATTAAAAAAAAAAGTTTATATGTACTGCTAGAGAGTAATAATAATAATAAACACTTCCTTGCACCCTGCGCAAGTGGCGAGTTTATTGCCGTATGACAATTTCTTCCAACTAACCAGTGTTTCCAGCACAGAGAAGCTATATTTGTGTGAGAAATGAATTTAAATCAATTTCTCCTCTGCTGGGAATCGAACCCAGGACGCCCTCACAGAAACCGAACGGCTTACCAACTGTGTCACGGCAGTCGAGAGTATATATTTTTTATAGAAAATTTAATTATATAGTCAGGGTGTTTCGATATTTTTTATTATCACTTTACAAGTATAAGTAAGTTAAGTACAGAAATTTGTCATAAAATATTGTTTCCTAATATTTTTTTTTTTGAGAATCTCAGGAAGTTTTCCTTATAATGAGTTTCAGATATTGTATTTGTTTATGTTTATATTTTGTTAGCATAACATATGTGATATAATTGGTTTTTGAGTTGGATTTGCGCGCTGGGTCCAGTGGTCGCGAGTTCGAATCCTGCCATGACCGATTTCGTTCACCTATATCACAAGCATTTATGCTTAATTTAGGGAATGTACGAGGATGTATATGTTATTGTTACAGGTCCATACATATTTTTTTTAAAATAGCTAAAAATAATAAATAAATGTACGTGGAAATATAAAAAAATCAAAATTTACCTTTAATTTTCTATACTTTCTGAAATTTTGGGCTATGTGCTTCAAGCGGATTAAAAGTTATAAGGACACACACACACACACAGCCTTATATACTTATACTTCCTTAAGTATGCATATAATTATATGTTTATAAACTGCATAAATATACATACCTATTGTTATTGATATATAAAAAATAATAACAATCTAACAATTTATGGAGACACAAGAAAATTTCAATGATATCTTCTTTTCAAAATTTCAAGTCATTCGACGTACATTGTGTTCAGAATGAAACATGTAAAACGCTTTATTGCTTTCATTATATTATCGTATTATAGCCATTTTATCCTGCTGCCTCGTACTCGTACACCTGGAAGTGCACCCTCATTAAAATTCTCGATCTCGGTTCTTCGCACATAACAGTGATAAAAACACCTTTTTAATGATTCATTAAACGCCGATCCGTAAAACTTTAAGGGTCCATGAATGTGTATACTTAGTTTTCAATCAATAGAGACAGGATGTAAACAACCAATGCGTTTTTACTCTCCCCTACTATGGAATAGTCGAGACTCGAGGGTCGTATTACGGGAGTTATTTGAGAAAAATGTTTGGTCCCGTACTGTGAGAATACTGCTAATAAAACCTCAAGTTTGTCTTATATCTTTCTCAAATAACTCCCTCAATATGACCCTAAGTCCGATTAACTTATGTGCATTTCTGGTTCACATTGATATCAAGTTATGTCAAGTGCGACATAGAGCTGATTGATTTTCCATAGACACGCGTCCTTTTCTTCTGTATAATTTAATCTGTCATAACTTTCAAAATGCTTTCACGTTCTGAATTTTTATTATATTTTTTTTAGGAATCTATTTTAAATAATATACTTCTTAAAAATGCATTTAGGAATTGTCTACCTTTCAAGTAAACCTCTCAAGAATAAAAAAATAACACTATGTAGTGAAGTGGAGTTATTGGCTCCGTGGATGCTAACAGAAAATATGCGCTTCTCATTGGTCGCATCGATGCCAGGCGTCGCGCGTCGTATCGCCACATGTTATTTACATTTTGTTTGTTTTCATCGCGAATACATCGTAGATGTATTACAATTGAAACTCGCACCTGAGGCCAACGGGTACATTTTGTGTGTATGTTTGATTCTCCCACGGTATATTTAATAGTCTTCATGTTCATCTTATTGTTCAGATACGTCAGATAATATTTTTTATGTGAACACTAACATCGCCACATATGAAATATTGCTCAATTTTAAGTACATACTTAGGTATAAACAAATTTGATATAATTCATTGAAAGTGTCATGTGAAGCTTCAATTTAAGGGCTTCGTGTTTTAAAATGTAAGTATTAGCTTCCTGATTCCCTGAAACAGTGGTCGGTATTAAATATGACGATTTCATGTATAATACAACTAGTAAAACCCGGCAGACGTTGTCCTGCCTGTTTAATTGTTTAACCTCCAAATGTATAAAAATGGTTGATCGATTTGTTTCCTTTTTATTATTTAACATTCATATCTAGATTCGCTAATTATAATTCCGTATTATTTTCCCTTCCATACCAACAGTCCCTTCCGTCCCTATTCATTCATTCATTTATAATTTTATTTAATTTTACAAACAAAAATACTTGAACCTTTACCATTATACCAGTTTTATATAATATACCTGTATAATATGAGGTGATTTTCCACGAAAACGGCGCTATACAAGTTATCCAACTATAATAATACCATTTTTTTATATGGATATATAGGATTTATTTTTTTGATTCATGTATTAATTCACTTATTTATTTCTTTATTCATTTATTTACGTATTCGATGAATAATATCGAAACAGAACGAAAAAAACTATGTCAAAAAAAGCCAAACTACGACGTAAATGTAATTTATAGTTACGAAAAATAATGTTTTTTATTTTTTTTTCCTATTATTAAATTTATGTTTAAAATTCCATTTTGTAAATTGAAACCATTCAAGGACTCACACAAACACACACAAAAAAATTTCATTAAAATATCGGTTCAGCCGTTTAGGAAGAGTTCAGTGACTTTTTTTTTTTAACATGTCTACGTAGGGGACGCCAGCTATTAGGATTTGGGTCCATTTTACTCTTCCGAAGAAGCGCACTACGTAGCGTTGGGAGGGGTTTGCAATCTAGAAAAGAGTTTATTAATTCGGATTTTAAAAAGACCCGGGTTGTACGAAGGTGGAAACACAGAATTCAGAAGATCGTTCCACAGTCGGGCTGCTGTATTAATAAAGGAGTTCGAGAAGCGACTTGTTCGTATATGACATACACACGTACATAATATAGTTGTTTATAAAGCATATTTCTTTTAAACATTGGTTGATAATTATCTCAAAATATTAACTAGGTTCTTAGGAATGAGAAATTCGTTTTGGAAATACATCTTTTACTATATTTTTTTTAATATCAGTGTGAAAAGTTTGTGGTGCAACGAAGTCACATAATATATTACATGTAGGTATAGTATGTAGTGTTACGGTTTTATAAACATATGACAGTATTGTCTATTTTTGCACTGTAATAAACAGTAGTAGCTTAATGAAAAGTCCAATGTGTGGATTGCAATGTGTATTGTGCAATATTATGTTTGTGACTGAACAACGCAACGAGTTCACTGTTTTGTGTTTGTGGTCGGCATAATTATTGTGATGCACTGTGTTGACATCCTGAGAGGGAGATAGCACGCATATAGAAGAGCACGAGACCACCGGCAGCCTCCAACATGATTAAACATAGAAGGACGTACAAGTTCAAGAACAAATCCACCGTACAGTGCAAAAAATGGAGGTAAATAAATCATGTATAAAATTTATTCCTTGGAATCCTAACATGCATAAATTAAATTATATATTTATATAAGTAAACACGCACTCAGAAAATGTAGTTGTTAAAAATAAATAATTTACTGCTAATAATAACCAAGCAACTTTGTTATTATAGTACATGCAATGTTCGTTGCTAAAAATTGCCAAGTAAATAATCTGCTAATTTTAACCCATTAGCTTTGTTATTATTCATTCTTTATTTTGAAAAACGGAAAATACTAATTGGTAATCAAGCTTTAACATCAAAATAGTATAAACATCTTTACATTATCTACATCTCAAATGTAAATATTAGCAAATCAACACACAATATTTGTGATTAATAATGATAATCTTTGACGAATATCTCATCTTAATTCAACTTAATTCAATAATTTTTCAGTGAAACATGTCTAATTTGACGAGTATTATACTTTATTTAATCATTTTTTAATGTGACATATAATATTTGGCGAGAATTATACTTTATTTAATATTTTTTTAAATATATCGTGTAAAATTTGAGAAATAATATTTTTTTTATGTATGAAATGTCAAATTTGACAGATGTCGAATACAAAATGTCCGTTACTCGGTTAAATTTAAACGAGTAGGTACATTGCTATTGGCAACCAACTTCATTTTAATAGTATTAAATTGTCAGATAATAACCAAGTGCAACTTTGCTATTTTTAATCATGTATTGGTTAATAACTACCAATATGACTTTAACCGAGCCAAAAAGGTACTTTGCTAACTTTAGATTTTTTCAGTGTGCAATAGATGAATCGGACAATCTTTTCGTATTGTATTTCAACATATGTTTGTTTATAGATATAGATCAATAAGTATAGGTATCTACAAAACATTCCTACTAAATATTGTTGGTACCCGCAGTCGACAGCAACAATTCTTGGCATGTACAATGATAATATGTATGTCGCAGTTAATATACATATTTTATATAAATTTAAAAATTTCCAATTGAACTTTTATATAAGAACAGCAGGCGACTTTACAGCTACTTTACGGGGCTAAACAATAGTCTCGTAAAACTATGAATTTAATATCTCGTAGAATTCAAACCTCCTTTAACTTTCCATAAAATATCTCGAGTCTAGAATGTGGAGCTTGAAAATACCTATGATTTGATTTATTCATACCAAAATACCTATGATTTGATTTATTCATACCAAAATACCTATGATTTGATTTATTTATACAAAAATGCCTATGATTTGATTTATTTATACAAAAATGCCTATGATTTGATTTATTTATACCAAAATGCCTATGATTTGATTTATTCATACCAAAATACGTATGATTTGATTTATTTATACCAAAATACCTATGATTTGATTTATCATACCAAAATACCTATGATTTGATTTATTTTTACAAAAATGCCTATGATTTGATTTATTTATACCAAAATACCTATAATTTGATTTATTTATACAAAAATACCTATGATTTAATTTATTTATACAAAAATACCTATAATTTGTATTATTTATACAAAAATACCTATCATTTGAATTATTTTTACAAAAATATCTATAATTTGATTTATTTATAAAAAAATACCTATGACTTGATTTATTTATTAAAAATATTAGTTGCTCTTCGTGGCTACAATGTCCGCATGTCCAATGGGTCCAAAGAAATTCCCTCGGACATCGTTGAAGAGTTCGTTGTAGATCACATCATGCTAAGTGGAGAAAGAAGTAATGAAATTTTCAAGTCTATAAATGTATGATAAACTAGACGGAAAAAAATTTAAATACCTACAATTGAACCTTTTATCAAAAATTTTTTTACTCCTCGTTGTCGATATATTTAATTTGCTATTATTATTCTAGAAGAACGCTTGAAACAATAGCAAATTTAAATTTTAACTCAAAATAGCTTAAATCAACATCAAGACAATTTTTTAATAGTTATATGTACACACTATCAATGACCGTTGCTTTTGATTGGAAAAAACTTATTGTTTCCAGTTTGAATTATTTAAATTTAACTATTTATAATTTTTATAATAATTTCTTATCGGCTTCCTAGTAATAATACTTTATTCGAGAATCATTAGATATTGTAGATGATTGGTTATTTTATTGCAACGACTGTACATATATTTATTACTACCAAGAATAACTACGTTAAAATATACGCACATACTCGAAATATGCGCATTTATTTATGTTGAACGTTTGATTTTTTTCTATAATTGATAATTACCTGTGTGCGCGTCCTGTTAACGCACCAAAGATTGTTATCGAATACTCCAAGTTTCTCTTTCGTAGATCGATCGATTATAATTGGCAATAAATATTGGATTAATTGCAAAAATATCGTATGTATAAATAAACTGTTTAGCTTTCAATTAGTAATTACCCATTCGATTTCTATCGCATTATTTCTATTTTATATCAACCATCAACCGGCATTAATATGCAATCCGACGTTTGCAAAAATTCCAACTGGATTATTAAAATTTACTTTAAATTATCCATTAAGAGGACATATTATTACGTATTATCTAGTGAATGAAAACATGATAATATATTAAAACCGCCTAATACACTATGAAGTTACGTGTTAGTAAGGGTAAATATCGTGTGTGTTAAAAAGGGTTTATGCGTGATTTGAATTATATTTATACGTAGTTAATATAACTCCATATATAATAGGTAGAATTTGATCGGTTGTACAACTTGTAGTTATATTGTTCATTATTGATACAATATATTGACCATACCAGTATTGAGGCGCGTAAACACGGCATGATCTTCGAACTCTCAAAGACGCTGTTTAAATATCAATTCATTGGAGATTTGGTGTCCCATCAGTTAAAACATTCGGTCTAAGGAGATATCTTATTGTTTAAGGCAAACCATCAGATTTTTTACAAACGAAAGTTACACCAGAAAAATGAAAGGTTATATCAGAGAAACCAAAAACGGGTTTACATTTACAAAATTTCAAAAATACAAAATTTTGCAAAGGTCCTAATAAGAAAAACTACAACATGCATACATAATGATATTATCTCGTGTGTGAAATACGTATGTACATCATGATTGGTAATATTATAGACCACAAGACATGGTATTCAGAGAAACACAGCCTTTGAAATTTCGCTTGATAAATTTCGCAACCTCGTATCTCAAAAATTACCATTTTACAGGAGACACTATATATACATGACTTTCTCTTCACATTTTTTCTGTTAATGTGGATTTAAAGTTGTTTTATGGATGCATCTAAGTAATTCATTAATTGTATTTGCTTTATTTTTTATAAGTCTTTAAAAACATTGTTTATTTATAGATGCGAGAATGTAGCTTTTTGAGATACGAGGTTATGAAAGTTATCAGGCGATTTGTAAATTTGAATCAGTTTCGCGTTGCGATTTAAATTCTATTTTCATAACACAAATGTGAAGATGATAATGAACATTCAATTACTTATCTACTCAATATTCTCAAAAAATCTTCTTTAACGTGTATAAGGTCATTTGACCTGTTTGTGAAGGAGGACTATCCTGTGAGAAGGAGGTCCATCTCTTCGTAGGTCTTCAGGGAGTTGTTGGTTATTACAACATTGAAACGTCAAAATGTAGGTAAAATATTTTTTTTTCAATGAATATACAAAATCAGAAGCCGAAAAAGCGTCGGCAGACTCCTGGCAAGTTGGTCTGATGATAATAAAACTGTGAAGGAGAGAGATGGACGCAGTTCTTGTTTTCGATTTTTAAGACGTTCCCAGCCCCCCTAGACATCGTGTGATTTAGCTCAAGAAAAGAATCGAGAAAAGATAACTCAATGTATGGATGTGACAGTTGTCAGTCACGTGACAACTGTCACTTCCATATATCGTATTATCTTTTCTTGAGTTAAATGACACATTGTCTAGGGGGGCTGTTCATTTCCTTTTTCTATTTGTTGTTAGTGCTTTTATAAGGCTCGATGCTTTGCAATTATAAATAGAGCTACGTTGATTATTCTCTTTTGTACCGGCTGTTAATTTGGGCCATAGACGGAAGACTTTGATCTTCAGAGGTCATGATCTCCCGTCGATCATGCGGCGGACCTTTACGATGTATCTGTCAACTCGACCGACGACGGCGTGTCGCCGTACCAACGTGTGCAGTCGTCGTTGTCTGAAGATAATACATAACATATAAATATATATTTATTGTACGTTTGATTCGAATGCTGTGTTTGTTATATTGCAATAAATTGGTGTAATTTTCCTATCAACGCTGCGGAGTAGTTGGTACCCATCTCCGTAATATTATGATGAACCATTTGCGATGATAAAATATAAATGATGTCATCGTTTGCCGTTGTGATTTTTGAGATTTCCCTTCGGGTTGTCACCTACCAACGACACTTCCTACACCGTTTATTAGTTTTTTAATCGACCTCAAAAAAGAAAATAATAATAAACCTTTTATTGAGTTAAATTACTGTGCGGTGTTATCTCTCTCATACTTTGTCATTTCTACTTTGTTTTATTTGTATGTACCTACCTATATAATATAGGTAGGTAGGTACATATTTTTTCATGAAATGGATCCCTCTTAGGTAAAGGCCTCCTCCAATAGTTTCCATATAGTTCTGTCTCTGCCTTTTTCTTTCCAGTTCGTTCCCCCTCTTCTTCTTTCTTCTTTCATTGCTTTTATTCTTTTTAAAGCATGTTTTAGAGCATCTTTTAATTTTGTCTGTTTTCTTGTAGTTTCTCTATTAATCAAAGCACCCATTCACAGTGGACCTTCAACATATGCGAACAAGTCGCTTCTCGAACTCCTTTATTAATACAGCAGCCCGACTGTGGAACGATCTTTCGAATTCTGTGTTTCCACCTTCGTACAACCCGGGTCTTTTTAAAATACGAATTAATAAACTCTTTTCTAGATTGCAAACCCCTCCCGACGCTACGTAGTGCGCTTCTTCGGAAGAGTAAAATGGACCCAAATCCTAATAGCTGGCGTCCCCTACGTGGACATGTTAAAAAAAAATCTATATGTATTTTCCTCAGCTTTAACATGCTTCTTTCCATTGCTTTTTGACATGATCTTATTGCTGTTTTTGTCTTGTTTGTAAAAGTCCAAGTTTGGCCCGCATGAATACAGGTCTCCATAACTGTTTTTTTTTTATTTCTGAATTGTCGTCTCGTTTTAGTATTTCTTTTTGAGTCCAAAACTATTTACATGCAATATTCATTTGTATATTTATTTATTCTGCGTTTCTAGAGTTTCCTTCAAAAAAGATGGAGGGTATTACTTTTGACTAGATATTTCTTTACCACGTTGTCCGATTTATAATGTTTTTTTTTATTAGAAGGGGGATCGCTCATGAATGTTCCCATTTGTATTCGGTCAAGGTCTAATGATGGGATTCATGAGAAAATCATCAAATACTTCAAGTTGCATAATAAATTTAAGGTTGTATGATTGTAACAAGGATTTTTTTTATTTTCTTTGATGGTGATCGAAATCAGGACGCCGGCGCCGCCGACACATAAATTAATCGGATTTCTGTTAGATAATATTATGCAACTATTGAATTATCGGCAAACTCGAAAGATGACGAGCGCTGCGCGCAACAAAATTTTATGTTTTTGCTTTGCAGTTTGTTGTTTTTGCTCTGTCCTCCACTCTGCTGGAAATTGTCAAGTTATTTGCTGACAACAGAACTATACACTAACTCGTTTTTCCCACAAAATGTACGTCTTCATACATAGTCCATTCATAGCAGGGTTGCCAACTACCTAATAAAAAAAATTAAAAAGAATTTCATACATTTTAACATTAAACAAACTTGACATTTCTTCAATGGATTAATTGCTGATCATGATCCGTCATTTCGTTGCAAAGAGAATCGTACTATCATTATACCTTATAGCATTTCAGTAGATAGTCTAGTATTAGCATATTTATTGCCATATATCTTGAACTAGGCCTGCGGGTGCGCAGTGCGCAAATTTGTGTTTTTTGCTTGGTGCAATCGCCCTTTTCTCGGCGAAATGTCTTAAGGTGACGGGATAAGCTCCGAGGTACTTTTTGGATACACCTTCATTACACCTTACTATTAAAAGTTACGTCTTCAACAAAAATACATATTAATATCTCATTATTTTTCTATACTTTGGCCCGATACACTTTCTTTTATTTTGTGTACTTTTTTCATTGGCTCGATACGTTTTCACACAATGTTCTTACTTTTTGTAAAAAACTATTTTTTGTAACGCTCGATTCAAATATACTGACTTGGGCGCACACGATTGTAATCTTTAAGGACGTTCATTCACATACAATAGTTAAAAAAGTTTGCATTTGACCTGACTACGTTTCCCTACCCTGCCCCTTATGATACTTGGTGATAACTATACCTACATTTTTAACTTATCACATAACTAATCGAAAAATTTCAACGTATGTGATCTCATTACTCATTGTACCCCTAAAATCAATTCTATAATTATTAGAAGCCCATTCCACATTTTTCCCGTAAATTTCGGGAGAAAAGTCCCATGTTGGCATCCCTGATTGATACATTACATTACAGTAGGTACATACTTGGTAAGGTTCTTAATCCACTTGATATAACGAGTTACGATTGAGATTATTGTACGTGTTTCTGTTGTCTGCATTGTGTGGCGGCGTCCCCACGCGTCTGGCCGTGAAAATTGGCACTGATTGATCCACCAACAACCAGCGAAATGCACACACAGATATCGTGGGATAGCACTCGCACTCACATTGACACCAGGGCCGCCTCGGCAGTCGCAGGCGCCTCGAGACTCAATATTTTATTATTTGATCGGTCAATATTTCTCGCTGTTTTTTTGAAAATTTTCAATTTTGCAGTGACTAACCAATACCACGCGGTGGTCGCCACAGAAAAAAAACATATCACGAAGTATAGTTTGGAATACACAAAGATGACATTACTCATATAACATTACTTCCTCAACAGTGCATTTCAGCCACACCCAGGTACTAAGAGGTTGTATCAGTGATCTTTTTTAAAATTTCCCTTTTGAATATAGTATCAGATGCAATAAAAATATCAATATGGTCATTGAATTGGTCATTAAAGTTTTTACATTCTTCTATAAAGCGGAATCCTGAATCCTGTAGATTAGCAGATCAATGCGTAAATTGTAAATTATTTTAATGATAAAATAAAATGGAACCAACGCATCGATCAAGCTCGATCAAGCATCGATCATCTATCAATTGGGAATAATTCACCCACCCATTATTACTTTTTTCTTTTGTTACTTTAACGGATTATTTTCTTAAAGGTTTAGCGCCCCTTTTTGTTTAATTCTTCGCACCTCGCGCAACCGTACCATTTGCAACTATTGCGTATCCGACCCCGACTACCAGATGTGAATAATATTACTACGTATTGTATATTATTATTATTATTATTATTATTATCCAAACAATGCCGTTAATCGGACGACGGTCATTATGTACAAAGTCAAATTCACAGAGGAAACCGGATCGTTTTATTTATACTAATAACATAACAGAGTGCATTTGTTATGGTGTATTATTAGCACCTAACTATACATACATACATATATGTATAATACAACATACATAGAGTGATTTTTCTTCTTTAAAAATGGTCCTACATACATCCGATATGAGAGTGATATAACCGCCCCGTGCTCCTAACGCGGTACAGCCACTTCATGGTTTTGTCATATTAAGAAAAAATACTTCAGGAAATATTATCAATCTTAAGTTGGTACTTAATACAAGAGATGTCGTAGGAAATATTTAGAATTCCTATACACTTATGGCGTGTTACAAAATGTCATTTCGAATTATTTATTTATGCTCCTCGGGTAACTAACAGGAACTATGTCATATATTAATTTAACATACATCTAATAACAAGTTGCCACATTCTATAGACTTGCGATATTATAATAATAATAGTAAACACTTCCTTGCACCCTGCACAAGTGGCGAGTTTATTGCCATTTGGCAATTTCTTCCAACTAACCAGTTCTAAACTATTAACTAAAAGTTATATCTATAATTAAAATAAACCACTCGTTGATTCTACATGAATTTTATTATGAGCGATAGGCCTATTTCGCCTTGTTAGGGCATTTACTAGCTTATGCATAATAAGCTAGTAATTTAGTATCCCACAATTATAAATGCCTAGATAACCGTCAAAAAGACTGTAATTGTAGTATTATTCTACCAACCAAAAGCGTCAAATATTTGGGAATTATGATTGATGATAAATTCAATTGGCTACCACACATTCAAAATATATGTAATAAACTTAGATCAATACTAGCAAAAATGTACATTATTAAAAATTATGTTCCTTTTAAAACCCTAAAAACAATGTACATGGCTATGGCTGAACCTATTATATCGTACAGCATTCTTGTGTGGGGACATACATTTAAAACATATCTTATGCAAATAGAAAAATTACAAAAACGTTTAATTAGATGTATGTTACCCAAAAATAGAGCTATTTGTTTGAAAAGGGAGGGAAAGAGCATTTTCGCAGAAACCAAAATAATGACAGCTACACAAATTTATAAATACAGATTTATTCTACAAAATTACTTTAAAAATGAACACAAAACACCTGTAACAAATAAGTATAAGACCAGACAAGTAACTTCCGGTAAATATAATATACCTAGAGTAAATAACTATTACGGTGAAAGAACACTGCAGTATTCAATACCAACAATTTTTAACAGCTTGCCCTCAGACTTAATTGGATTAAATTCATTTTATAAAATCAAAAGATCCTGTAAAAAAATCATTTTAACGAATAATGGTCTCTTCCTTCCTTTTATTTTTATTATTTTATTGCTTTTCCTTTTGATTTTGTTCTTACTCTATTGTATTTTTTGGGTTTTCTTCTATATGTTTTTTTTTGTTGTTGTTTTTATTCTAGTGTTGTTTTTGGATCTATCAAAACATTTTTATATTGTCAAACCCATTTCATTTCTTTTTGCCATTGTTGGTTAGTTTAAGTTAGCACATATATTGTATGATATAGAAACCCACTGATAACCATATATGGTTAGTGGGATCTTTTATAAATTAAATTATGTTGAAAAGTAAATAAATAAAAAAAAAAAAAAAAAAAAGGCGAAATAGGCCTATCGCTCATAATAAAATTCATGAAGAATCAAAAAGTGGTTTACTTTTAATCCAACTGTCAATTTGTTCAGGAGAACTTTGTTCTCTTAACATATCGACAATGTATCAAGCCAGAATACGCGAGAATTGTATGGAGAGGTCTACTTTTTTCACGGCTTTTCCAACTTTGAAGTCAAAAAACACCAACTTAGAGGCTTCGCAGCATATATGTTCCATACACGGATTTACTCAGAATTCGGAGTAGAACATTTCGTGTGTCTGTGTGTGTGTCTGTGTGTGTGTCTGTGTGTGTGTCTGTGTGTGTGTGTGTGTCCCCCCCCCTTATAACTTTTGATCCGCTCAATTTACAGAGCCTAAAATTTTTAGAATATATAAACAGTTACAGGCCTACAAAACTTTTATACTCGGAATTTTGAATTTTTGTTTCAGTCAGGGGTTATCAACTTTTGAATTTTTATTTTATTTTTCCATATATCTCAGAAACCATAAACGCTAGAACGCTGAAAATTGGTACAAACATAGACAAATACAAAATCTCAAATTAGTTTTTTCAAAAAAATTCCAGGGTTTCTCAAACAGTTTTTATTAAGAAAAATATTTTTATGATAAATTTATGAGTTTAACTGCCTATATTTCCAAAACTTTTACAATTATCGAAAAAAGCCGAAACACCCCAACTAGATAATTTAATTTTCTATAAAAAATATTAACATTGTAGTAGAAGATCTCAATTTTTTTTTAACAATTTTTTTAAAAATTGAATTTAGTGACGACATCGCTTCATACATTTTGTATGGCAGTCGCCTATACACAATATGTAAGAAGACTTAATAGTTTGATACTTCATCTCCAAACATACATACATACCATCATGCTATTTGCATATTCTGGGTAGGAAAAAGGATCTTCCTCCATACTATCCTATCTTGACATACATACCTACATATGTTGTATAGAAAACAAAATATCTGAAAATATTCAATAATTTGTATCTATGGGTTTATAGTTTGGTACATATTCTTCAACTATACATACTATCGCTATCGACAGTTGGATCTCATGTGTTACATGCAACTAGTTATAGATATAACTTATAATGGAATTCTACAAAATAAAAACTTCGTCGTTCATTATAATTAACCAAAAATTTTAATCTATCCTAGGTACCTACTATACATCTTACCTGTCATTTATTCATACCATCACGGCATATTCCACAATGTGTGGTAACCAACGACGGGGGGGGGGGAGGTTCATTACCTTATAAAGAAATCACGACACGTGCGTGTATCCTCACTCAACAGTCTCGTTTCACCTAAAAGGCAGTACATTAATATTTGTCGGCCTTCGTGGCTCAGTTGGTTCGGTAACTGACTGCTGATCCAAAGAACCCGAGGCACAGTTTTTGACTGTGTTTTCAGTCTGGATCTGTGAGACGATTGATATCGTAAGTCTTCAGAATGTGGCAACTTGTTATTAGGTGCGTGTAAAATTAATATTTGACTTAGTATGTTTTTATTTAATTCGTGGTTCATAAATCTATGTATTTATATTATAATCTCATTTAGGGATTACAAAAAGAAAAAAAACCCATTTAGGATGTTTAAAAAAATAATAATATACAGAGACACCAACAGAACACTGAACAACACAAACAAAAAAAAAACATGAAACAAAAACATAGAATCTCCAGTGCTCCAATAACAGGTATCTCCCGCATGGCTATTGTGCATAGTTAGGTAGGTACAATCAACGTCTCCTGAGGATTCATATAATAACAAAAAAGACATTACTTTGCACAGTTAAAAAGAAATTTTAGAATACACAATACATATACGTGTATTCTAAACTTTCTTCTTTTTTTTTCTTCTTCCCATCAAACCCCATTTATAGTTCCTACACTCATTAAAAATTTAAACAAATGTTATAGATTTTTAAGTTAGGTATAAATCATTTCTAATTGCGTAATGCAGTTACATTTTTCATTGCAAAGTGGAAGTAATCATTTTTGACATTAACCTCACAATACAAATACGGGTGTATTTTTTTTACACCTAATATATTATTCAGGAAATGATTTGTATTTTGTAATGCATAATTTAGTGATAACAATGAGATTGCGTGAGAGTGTTTAGTATCACTCTTTTGTAGACAATAAAATTAATATTTATATCACTACTGACTTAGCTATCAATCATTCATCATTCTATGTTTGTGGTTCATTGAACACGACATACATACACACACACATACATGACTGCTGGGAGTTAGTCGCTCAATACATATTATACCATGTTCGCCACTTTCACTAGTACAAATTCTTAACCTGCATATTTTTTTCAATCAATCGTTTGCGTTTGTGATGTTGGTACAATTACCTCTTGTTATGTCAATGATAACTCATTTTCATGCATCGATTGGTTGAAATATACCATCGTCACATGTCAAGTGATAGACAGATCGCCGTATAATTTTTTTTTTTTTGTATTTAAAAAAATGTTTCAAAGTTCATTGACGCCCTGCGGCTTTAAAATAAAAATAACATAAATCATTTACATATATAGCGCAGTTCAATGATCCAAGATAACAGGAACATTTTGCGTTGCTAAACCATGTGCATTTGGAGGACACGTTCCTTGAATTCAACACGAGTTTTTAAGTGCATTAGCGCAACAAACTAGTGCCTAATTCGAGACAGTATTTGCCTCCTAATCAACACGGAAAGGTAAATACGCATCCAGGATCATTCCTAGGGCGCTTATATTCTGTCTAATGTTGCTCTACGAAATAAAGCTGTTTTCTCTGACACAGCTCTTGAATGTGTTGTGGTGCCAGGTACCCCGACTTTACTTTCAATTTCATCTACTTGTCGCCATATTCTTGGTTTTAAGCATATATTCTAATTACTATTACGAAAATGTCTACTCCATTTTATAAGTAAGGTCTTAGCTAAAATTAGAAATCCAATATTTTTATTCACTGTCGCTCGAAACTTAAAATTTTAACTTAAGGCCCTTGTACACCCTGGATATACGAATGTACCCTACGCAAAAATGCACAGTAAATTACCTTCTAATGTATGAAACACGAAAAAATATTGTATATCGCCTGATATGTGATATACAACATTTTTTCGTGCAAAAAAGGTATTATTTAGAGGTGTTTTTTAAATAGCAAGGATAGGTATTAAAATATTATCATAATAAAAAACTCAGCCGGTAGATTTTCATATTCTCTTTCGATCGAAGTAAAAATCTACTTCATAGGCTTTGTAGTTTTTTTTAGTTACATACAACAAAAAAATAAAAAAGGGTTTTACTAAAACTAATTTTACAAGAAAAGTATTAAACAAATTCAAAATTATAAAAAATATTTTCATAATGTAGGTACTATTACAGCTCTTCTGCAACTTGGGGATTCGTCCCTAATCGCTATCGCTGCCCAACTCCTATTTAAATTGTAAAATGTTTTTTTACATCATTTACTGTCTTCTCAGACGAATAATATTTTTTAATTTTTTTTTTTACTTTAATCCCCTATAATGGGCTTTTACGTGATTATAATTTTAATACATAGATTTATGAACCACGAAGTAAAATACATACATACAATAAAAAATGACATAAAATAATTATAAATTAATAATGAAAAAAAAGAAGAACTCAGGAGTTATTAAACTGCAAAATATATCAATAGAGCCAAACTCATTACCAATTCTGTGTAATCTCTTAATATGTGAATGAATATAATAATTATTACTAGATAGTAAGTGCTGGCGATAGCAACTGCAGGCTAAAACAATTTTACAAGTATAGATTAAAATTTATTTTTAGTTTTATTTCATTACACTTTTGCCACAATCCAATTGTTTTTTATTATTCGATCGTTGTTTTTATTGCATTTGTCACAGGTATTATGAAGATCTACTTCAGAGATGACGAAGACACGACTAGACTTTTATTACGTTGGATAAATTACGTTTGCGAACATTCTTGAACTTGCTAATATCACTAATCTCACTCTGTTTTATCTTGGGAATTCCGTATATATCCACATTGTTTGGTCTTAATTGTTCTTTTTCAAATTATTATAACAAGTGCATTCTCCTGTTGAGTTTCCATCACTCCAACATTAACATATCAACATAAATCAACATTACAGAGATTTTTTATAACAACAATGTTCATTTTTATTTTCCTGATTTAGTTTATTTGAAGTCTGCCTGGTCAATACAGTATCAGGGGGGGGCAAGTTTGGTCGAACGGCAGAAACAAAACCATCCATGTTTCCCATATCATGGATATAATTATTATCATAATATGGAGTTCTATGATATCTTAAGTAATATTTTTATTGACAAACTTTTTTAACATCTCTATAGAGACGAAGTTGGGATATTATAGAAGAACTAGGAACTCAAGGCACCTACAGGGCTTACGACCTGTCATAGGCTGGTTTACGTGATCACTTAACGTTCACCAATTATGCCTTCTTATTGAGTTCCCTTATCTGATACTCACTTACACCCCATTAGATTTTGAAGGATATCCGAATAGTGCTTCTCGATTTTTTTAACTGTCACATATTTTAATGTGACCCCAAGCTCAGGAAACTTAAAATTTGAAATCGGTAAAAAGGCTCATCACTTTCATAAAATGGCATTGAAGAATTATCAAGTTTTCGTAATAAAATATTTAATTAAAAAAATAATTTAACAAACTCATTTCATGAAAATGTTGTGAATATTTTACATACAAAATTTGAATATTTTATAGAATGACATGTTAGTGAGGAGTTTAGCGTTGGCCACAACCCACTCGTTTTTCAATATTCCGAGTATATGCTGCATAATATGATGTAAGAAAAGAGGCTTTAATTTTTAACACGGTACTCAGTACTGCTTATGTTCCTTCACTGTTTTAGTGGTTACCAAAAAATTGCCCTAGAACAGCTACATCTAGTTGGGCAGCAGTTTTCTATTTTTAATGAAACATATATAAATGTTGTGATAAAAAAATAAATAAAATCTCACATAGTTCTGCAACGAGGTTCACCACCCATTCTAAATGTAGTGCCCTTTTTAGGTGAAATGAGACTGGTTGTGTTTCCTTTTATAAGCACACCCGGACATCTGTCGCTGGTTATCCCACATTGTGGGATTTACCGTGATTGAATGAATGAATTAATATTCTATGATTTTCTGTATTTTTTATTATATTTCTAACCTCATTATTTGTTTCTATTTGTTGCAGGTCAGTTAGTGATATGGACAGTACGGGCTCAGTTGCAGCTGTTGAGAGTGCATTGGAACGCTTGAGACAGAGGCGAGCTGAGTTGGACGAATTGTGGGCTGCACGGAAACTGAGACTCGACTTGTGCCTGAGACTCAGAATCTTTGAACGAGATGCTTTAGAGGTGTGTGTTTGACAAACACAATACGATTGTATTACAGATGCTCTTCATATAATAAAAATGCATAAAATATTAGTCAGTAACTTCCTCTTTTATATGTTTGTTTGTTCTTTTTATGTGACCAATAACTTTTATCTAAGATTCTATTGCAAATCCAACAAGGTCACTCCATCGGGTCAATATGTGACTTCTAGATCATCTATACTCCACGCTTCTAGAGCTTTTCAAGGGCTGTTGAGTTGAACACTCGATGTTGAGTTTCGGATGTACCTGAAGTTACAGATTATGGCATTGTTTAAATGTCAAATACCATTTATCATATATGTATCTTTTTAGGTTTTATTTTCATCAAAAGACAACAATTGGGCAGTGGAGTAAATAATGCTGTC
The DNA here is from genome assembly GCA_963576475.1 of Molanna angustata. NCBI lineage: Eukaryota > Metazoa > Arthropoda > Insecta > Trichoptera > Molannidae > Molanna > Molanna angustata. The sequence continues at coordinate 7,027,590 of OY754966.1, read as the reverse complement.
TGACATTTTATTGGAAACTTTAAATGATATTTTAATAAATTAACCTCTTTGTGAATGCATATAGTCATCAGATATTATGTCAAATGACATAATAGACACCACAGAAACAAACAGAAGTCACCCCACCATAGATAAAATACATGTCAACAGGTACTATAACTATCAGAGCGTTTTTCACCCGACGATTGCACTCTGAACTCGACAGAGTGTCTGTTTCCGGTCGTTCTGAACGGCTTAGAACATCACTAAGTGCACTTGGCGTTCATTGTATATGCAGCCTTAATTATAATGATGATTTTGATTTCACCGTTTGAATGGACTTGCCCCCAGATTATGTACATTTTGTTTCTAAAGCATGAAATAGTTTAGATAATATTCACATATATTTTTTATTTGTGAACTTTCATTGTCATTTTATTTTCTTAGTTTATAACTAATAGTTTAATTGATTTATTTTCAGGTATCATCCCAACTAGAGATGTGGGCAGAGGAATTGCAACATAGTGAATTGACAAGAGATATGCAACAAGCTGAACAACTGCTTCGATTACACAATGAAAGTGTCACTCAGATGCAAAATACCACTTTTCAGGTATGTAGTAAATTCAGAAAATATCACTAGGTTTATAATGATAGAGTGTTTAAAATTGAAAGACCTGTGAATTAATGAGTTCAAATTAAGAATATCAAAATTCATATAAGAGAATTCGAAAAGTACAAGTAAGAAAAAATGTAAATGAAATAGATGTTAGGTGTTGCCACCTTCATACAAACCAATTTTAGTACAGGGATACGTACTGATTTGTATCAACCAATATAAAATCTTCGTAGTAAAAAACGGTCTACCGAATTCTATCATTAATGAGCTCTACAATTAGCAAACATTACAATCTTTGATAGATGTTAAACATTTACCCCATATATTTTATTTTTTTCAAAGTAGTGTTATCCTGTTTTTAATATATGTCTGTTCCTCCTTTAGTGTCTTTGTTATTCATTATTGTTGAAATATTTTAAAGCAATAAAACATTTATTTTCAGGTTCTACAGCAAGGTCAAGAATTAGCTAGTGTATTGGAATCTTCTGGAGTCTGTGTGATGGCAGATGCTCAATACAACGCCCAGACCAGAGTCCAAGTTCTTCTCGAGTTTCTCCACGAGAGAGAGATGGACCTTGAAGATCTGGCCGAGATGAAAAGGGTCAAGTTGGAACAGTGCGTACAGCTTGGTATGTACTTGAAAATATTTTGTATTTGATTGTATTAAGACATTTTTCTTTTATACCATATCAATGAAGCTCATCACCCATATGTTAGTGTCTTAAGGGTTGAAAGAAGGAAAGTTAAATGTGTAAATAACAGACGATCATGGATGAATGTGAGTGAGGTGATGAATTTACGCAAAGACAGAAGTGTATGGCGCTCGGTTCTCTCTGCTTACTCCAATCATAGATACATGGTGTGATGGTATGTGTATTTTATGAAAACTTTTAATAATTTATATCAATATTATTCCATCCTCAATAACATATATTTGGTTATGGAGATCTACCATATTTAATGAGAGATTATTTACTCGGTACAATTCCATTATCACTTTAATTTCAAATGAACAGTCCTAGGTACCTAAATACTAACTCCTGACCTCACTGGAATATTTAGTATTCTTAAATTAGCAATTGTGTTGCAGAGACATCCCTAACTAAATACTAAATACTACGCATAACTTAAGATCGATGGCGTAGAATTTCACATTATTGTGTATGAAGAAAAGAGATAGATAACATTCTATGGGCTTAGAAAGCTCTCTATCTCTTTTGTGACGTTTGACGTTTTAAATGTTTTTTTGCTATAACAACACAAACATATAATGTAACCAACTTCACACATCACACTGACAGCTCGATGTCATGATTTTTTTGAAATTCCACCAAATTTTCGGCATCTCGTATGGATCACTGAATACTCTGTTTGGTATTTAATTTGACAAAATTACCAAATGCATATTCAACAAAGCCGATAAAATCATCATCCACTGAAAAAAATCGTAAGCTATTAACCTTACTTTTTAACAATTCGCAAATGTTAATTTACGCCGATGCGCATGCGCTAAGTATCTAGATATGTCTCTGCAATGCAATTCTCATAGAAAAACGTCGTAGCATCTTCCAGTTAGGAAGCCACGTGATCTCCTAACTTAAGTGAGCGACTTTGCAATGAAAACATGGATAGTATTTAGTATTTAGGTAAGACTCTGCATTCGGACCTATATTTCTGTCTTGATATTGTACTAATAAGACAAAACAGCTATCGGTGTATCACATATAAGTATCTTGTAGAATAAAAAATAGTGTTTTCATTATATAGTGAGTTTACTATGAATGATTAAATTAATAAACATCAAAAAACTTTGTGTCACACACTTAACTCGGTCGATACCTCCACTGGTTTCAGATAGCACGTCTTTTTCATCTGGAGTTCCTTTACAAACTTACTGTGTTTTAATTAAATTATGGAGGATAGGCAAGCTGTGCAGGGTGAGGGTAGGGGAGGGTGAGGGGATGGTAGCTGGAGGGGGTGACATTATACTATTATTATGAATATGTTTAAACGTTATTGGAAAAATGTTTAAAATTAGGCTACCTGCAATATTTGTATTATCGACGGAGTTGACTGTGTGACAAAATATTTTTTAAAGCTTATTAATTTTGTTGTTCTTGTTAATATGGCACACAGATAAAGTTTTCATAATACTTATAATAAAAGTGAGATAACCATATTCATGCAATAATTTTGTATATCATATTTACATCACTTAAACCCTATATACATCACTTGTTCGTAGTAATCTTGAATATAATTCAACTATATGGTCGCCGTTTTATAATGTGCACTCATTGAGGGTCGAAAGGGTTCAACATAAATTTTTAAGATTTGTTAATTATAAATTATCCATTCCTTTAGAAAAATTAAATTATGATTTTCTAATGAGTATTTTATATTTATCGAAATTATCAAACAGAAGAACGATTTGTGATTTAATTTGTTTATTTAAAATAATCAACGGTATATTGGACACCCCTGACCTAGTTGAAATGATAAAATTCAGAGTACCTACAAGGTTTGCTTCACGTCAAAATGCACCTTTTCATATAGAGAATCTTCGAAATAACTTTATCATTAACTCACCAATACATAGATTGCACCGCCTTGGAAACCAATATAGTGCTGTTGATATATTTAATGTACACACTATAGATGGTTTCAAAAGGATGCTTAACGCATATTATAATTTTTGATTTTTACTTTGCTTTGTTTATTTTTGTTGTTTAAATTGAATATGTAATACTGTTTATTTTTTTTTCTTCTTTTATGTCTAGTTTTTCTTTATCATTTACCTCTATTTTCTTTAATTATGTTGTATTATGTTGTTTTATATTGTTCTTCCTTTAACTACTTACGTTTTTTTATTATGTACCTATATAATCGATGTATTAACACTTATTGTTATTTTGTTGTTCCTACATTGTTCTATTTATCCTGTATTTTTTTGTAAATGCCCTATTAAGGGCGTATATATAATAAATAAATAAATATTTCTGCTTCAGGCCAATTTCAAAATGATGCCCAGCAAGTGATAAGCTGGATCCGCAACGGTGAAGCGATGTTGGCTGCTTCATTCAGTGTACCTGGTGCTCTGGCCGATGCCGAGAGACTGAGGAGAGAACACGACCAGTTTCAGGTGGCTGTTGAGAGGACACACGCCAGCGCTGTGCAAGTCAAGTATAGGGCAGATGCTCTCGTCACGGCAAACCATTATGACCCGCAAACCATCAGGTTGGTTTTATTATTTAGTTTGTTAAGTTTGATATGCTTGAATGAGTCCATGTCAGTTCATAAAAGAGTTGACACTTTCAGCAACAACCAGGTCTTGGGGCAGCCTGTTCCAAGCATATGTACACCAATCTGTTACTCAGGAAGTGTTTATATAGATTCTGAGCAAACACACTTCTATTCAACTTCAGGCTATGGTCACGCAAGTGCTCATTTTGACTGTGAGTGTATATATGGGGCAGTTCAGGATAGTCCTAATGATTGTTCAACACTTTGAATGTCTCAATAAAATCGCCCCTCATTCTTATTCCTTTAAGTGTTGTCAGTCCCAAGGTTTCGAACGGCTCCTCATGGTTTGTATCTGTTTTATGGACATTGTTAATATGGCAAACAAAGTAACATTTCAAGTAAATATTTCACAAAAAACTGTGTACATAATATTATTAATATCGCTAGCTACTGCTTTGGTGTGGTCCACGTGAGAGTTCTGTATTTTTTTCATATTTCGATATTTTTTTATTTTAAAAAACGAATGAATATGTCCTTAAAACAAGTACGTACATAAACATCCTTATACATTCCCTAAAATAAGAAAAAATTATATGTATCCTACGTTCTGAAAATCTATTTATCGTCACTCCGCTTTCAATACTGTGAATGTTGCAATAATATAATTTTATAGTAGGTCAAACAAAATGCGTGTTTTTGCATGGAGTTAGTGGCAAATTAGATGGGTCTATGGCAGAGCGGTTAGCGCATTGGCTTAGTAATCCAGTGGTCTCGAGTTTGAATCCTGCCTCGACCGATTTCGTTCACCTATAGCACAAGCATTTATTTGCTTATTTTAGGGAACGTAGGAAGATGTATATGTACTTGTTTAACAAGGACATATTCATTTTTTTATAAAAAAAAAATGTACATTTGCGGTATCGTTGTATTCCACATTTTAGCCGATGGATGATTTTGTGGAAACATTTTCTATACACAATTTCGTATATGAACATTCTCTACCGATTTCAACATAAAACTTAATTTTACCAAAATTGTCGCATTCGCAGTATTGAACGCCGAGCATAGTTATATGTTTGTAATATTGTTTATTATAATAGTCTCCCAATAAATTTGAATGCAAGTTCATATCCTGCCATTACCGATTTCATTCACCTACATAACAAGAATTTATGCTTAGTATAAAGATTGTATAAGGACGTATGTACTTGTTACAAGGTCATATTCATTATTTAAAGAAAAAAAGATGTTTTTGATAAATTTTTGTATTTGATTACATTTGAATTTGATCAGATATTTGTAACAATGTAATGGTTGGTCTGTGACAATTCACTTTCAGTCTGAGTGGTCCTCAGATATCTGAGGGTTGTTAACCAACCACTGATTTAGAAATACCGATGTAATATTTTGTCTGTGTTTTTAGGGATATATCAGAAGAGGTGACCAAACGATGGCAGCAGTTGGTCACCCTGGCCGAAGAACGTCACAAGTTGGTGACAGCCAGTCTCAACTTCTACAAGACAGCCGAGCAGGTCTGCTCCGTGTTGGACTCTCTAGAGAGGGAATACAGGAGAGACGAGGACTGGTGCGGGGGAGCCTCCGCACCGGGAGACATCACCAAAGCACCGGCCACAGATAAAGCATCACAGGTGAACTATCCTTATTTTCTTATATAAAAAATAAAAATCGGCAATTAATTTTCGATTATTATAAGTCCAGTTCAATGTGAATGAAGAGTTTGAACCTCACCCTAACTGCCTCGACTGATTCTGATTTGAGGATGCATTAATACTTAATTTAGGCAATGTATTTTGTTTGAGTATTGTGTGTGTGTGTGTGTTTGAGGGTGTGTGTGTGTTATACGAAACAATTTTTAATGTCTGTGTGGAAAGTTCCTGTGAAAGGAACTGTAAGATCTATTATGGTGAAACCAATGAGAATAATAATGTTGTTTAACTCACAAAAATCAAAGACTGCTCCCAATATAACACAGGGATTATCCCTAGTATATTGGAGAGCAAAAAACACTTACTGACAACAAAACACCTACTGACAACAAAACTTAAGTGTCAATGTTATGGATATGTGCTGTATGAGTATCCTTCCATTGTCTCTGTTTTAAATGTTTTATTATTGTTGTTAAACCTCTCTTTTTGTATAAAAATTATCTTTATTATAAGGAAAAATAAAATACATAATAATTTCCTTTTCAAAAGAACATATTCTGCTTTAATTTTTTTTTATTAAAAAAAAATACTGTTATATTTTCAAAATTTGTGCACAACCTAATAATTTTGTTTACTAAAATTTATTTTCTGAAATAGTTGAAAGTAGGAAAAAAATCTTAACCGTGGATATTTTTGTACTCTTTAGAATTAAATGTAATATCTCACTCATAAAATGTACTTCATAATCCAAATTTAACATAAATTATTCCATGTTATATTGACAGTCGTCCTTTGGTGTAAGTTAATAATATATTTTTAAGAAAAATTTAAAAATTGATGTCACATAAAAAATAAATTGTTTCGCATATGTTTTTTAGACTAGGAACTATACAATTTAACATTCTGTATATTCTGCTATTACATTTTTTTCATGGATTGTTTAACTATGTTTGTGTGACATTGTTATTATTTTTTTAAACCAAGTTATTTTGTTTCTCTCACTAAATTTATTAAATTTGTTACTGGAAACATAGTACTTTTTAAGAACTATTTTTAAAACCTATTCTATAAGCTTAACCTAACATATTTTGTGATTGATTCATATTTTACTACCACAATTTCTTAATCCAACATTTTAATTTTACAGGTGTCCCAGTTGATCGGGAAACATCAAGAACAGAAAGAAGCATTCCTCAAGGCTTGCACCTTGGCTAGAAGAACGGCTGAGACATTCTTGAAGTACGCAGCAAGAAGTGCAAGAGCGTGCTCAAGACAGCCTGCTACTACACCAGCACCTTATGATGCTAGAGTCAGATCTATATTAGATGCACTCCTCGCCCAAGAAAACAATGTAAGTTTACATGATGACAAACCTTTTGATTACTGAAAAATTTAAAATATGATTTATATAAGAAACAAGCTATGAAAAAAATAAATTTAATTTTCAGTTGTTATGACATTGATGTAATTAGTTTGACATCAATGCGTGCATTCTAGATTCCATCTCTAGAAATGGAAAATTTAAATATTCATTACTTTTGTAATTCTTCTTTGTATGTGTCGAAAATACTGGCATATTCTGTTATATTTGGCAATAGTCTAACCACTTCATTGAGCATTTGGTTATAAATTCACCAAACTGTAAAAGGAAGTGTCTAATAATTAAGTAATACATTGCGCAATTATCTAAAAAATAATCGGTAAGATAAAGGAAATGCACCACTTTACTACATCATATATTCTTATTTTACGTTTAAATAATTATACTAGGTATTTTTAAATCAAACAAATCTGATTATGTTTCAACATATATTTATCCTCGTACCAGCATACCTTGTACCTTGTTGCTGGATAAATATATGTAGAAGCATGATCAAATTTGTTTTGATTTAAAAATACCTAGTATAATATTATGTTTGTTGAGATAATGATTGTCACTAAATATTGTAAACTGCTTGCCCTAGAACAGGATTTCCTAGTTTGGCGACTTACCATTGTGTCATGGCGGTCGGCAATAACTTGATTTTAAATATTTTTTACAGGTTTTAGAACACTGGACGATTCGCAAGAAGCGTCTCGACCAATGCCAACAGTTTGTGCTGTTTGAAAGATCCGCCCGCCAAGCCATCGAGTGGATCCAGGACACCGGTGAGAAATACTTGGCAGCGAGGCGTGCCACGACAGCCAATTCCATATCTTCCACTTCAGTGACGGCCTCGTCCAGTTCTGTCGCATCATCAACCAACTCCATAAGTACTTCCTCCGACTCCGGTGTGGACGGAGATAGGCTGGTGAGGGAACAGGCTGAGTTCAGGGGCACTGCAAGAGAGAGCAGGGAGAGGGTGAAGCTACTAACGCAACTGGCCGATGGGCTTGTTGACAAAGGTCATGCTCACGCCACGCACATCAAGCAATGGGTTGCCGCAGTTGACTCAAGGTATTGTTTTGATTTACACATCACTTAACAATGACCCTAAGGGCCTGATATATGAAAAGTTCAAAAATATATAGTTTTTGACAAGCATTTGGCAAATTCTATGTACATATATAAATTCGATCAGGGGGGGCTACTCATGACTTATTCTTACTACGTTCTTGTTTTGTCTTATTCTTAAAAATGTTTAAATTAGTACTCGAACATAATCTTAATGTACATTGAATCATTAAGAAATGTTATGATGTATGAAAGTCTAGTATGAAATTATCATTAATTTTTGTATAAATTAACATATTTCGGTTATCAATTCAAATTCTTAGATGGGTCCATGACAGAGTGGTTAGCGTGCTGGGCTAGTAATCCAGTGGTGCGAGTTAGAATCCTGCCTTGACCGATTTTGTTCACCTATAGCATAAGCATTTATGCTTATTTTAGGGAACGTAGAAATATGTATGTGTACTTGTTTCACAAGGACATATTTATTTTATTAAAAAAAAAAATTAACCTCAAAGATTTCTGAAGGACCAAGGATTAAGGACCAGGATTTTCGTTTGAATCTAGTTACTTTATTTCAGATTCTATGTCATATATATATATATTTGAAAGAAATACTGGTATATGCAATTTTCTATTTCATATATATTTTCAGGTACAAGGAGTTTAGTAACAGCATGGAGTTATTCCGTGTGCAATTGGGTGCCGGTTCTGGCTCCACGGATGTCAGCACAGTATCGGTCTGTTCTGGTCCATCTGGCTCTGCCCCCTCAGAAGTGGGATCATCTGGTGGCAGCTCTGGGGACAGCCGACATTCTGATCCGGCTCTGGAAGCCAGACTGTCAGCGCACCCTTCAAAAGAGCTCAACGAAGAGAAAAGGAGAAGCGCTAGACGTAAAGAGTAAGGAATTTTTATTTATGTATTGCATTATTGAAAGTGTCTGTTGAATCTTCAATTTGATTTTACTAACTTCACATCAACAGTTACCATTATCTATAATGTATCTTATTATTTTAATTTTATAAAATCATTTTACAAATAAATTATATAAAGAGAAATATATATAGATATGTCTTATGTGAAATGTTTACCCACCTATACATGTATGTTGACTATAATTAGGGTTTCTCAGTTCTTGGGTTTTTTACGATCCCAGAACCCAGGAATAAAAACGAAAAATTACCAGGTTTTCCTGTGAATCTACCAAAAATGCATTATTACATTAAGAAGCGGCAGGGACTACCAAAGATCTTATGTAAGCACGCAATATAAAAAAATCAAACGTTTTCATACACATATCTTTTTTGATATAATACATACAAAAACTCGAATAAAAATTTACTAAATTGCGTGCTTTTTTTATTTATCACAATAGGCCTTTAAACATATGTCACTGAGAAAACTCTTTCACTCTGTGGAATTTGTTTTTATGGACGGTTTTCCTTTCCTGATAATTAAAAATAACTGTTTAATTTTAACAAATGTTATCGCATCAAATTTCAATAGTCTGATCATGTTTTTTTCCCAATATTGGGATTTCCGGTTTAAAATTTCCTGGGATCGATATTTTGATAATTTGTCTGAAGTAATTTTCCTGGGTACTCCCTAACTGTAATGTGATGGAAGTCAGTAGGTGAATTTGAACTTTAATATTTGAGATTAGTTTATTGAATTAATTATATGTGAAATTTATAATACTATGTGAAAGAGAGAATCTGCTCTGCCAAAAAACTGCTTTGCAGTTTGGCGGGAAAATAAGAATGTATTACTTTTTATTAAAAAATAAATATCTTTTTATTTCTATAAAAAAAAAATGCTACGGCCATTTTCCTGTTATACCTATTGTGAACAAAAAAAATATTATTTATCCCTGAAAATTCTTTTAGATTTAAGTTGTGTAAATGAAATTTTCTTTATATAGATGGACGATTTACAGATGTCTTCCGTGACGAAAATATGTTACATAAAAACAAATATTGAAATTTGCTTTATTAACAGTATAATGAATTTACTTTTCACAGATTCATTATGGCCGAGCTGTTACAGACGGAAAGAACTTACGTAAAGGATTTAGAGACTTGCATCAAATCATTTTTACACGAGATGAAGTCAAACACGTCCAATGTGCCACAGGCTATAAGCGGCAAAGAAGATGTGATATTTGGCAACATGGAAGAGATATACAAATTCCACAATCACATATTCCTGAAGGAGTTGGAGAAATACGAGACGATGCCAGAAGATGTGGGACATTGTTTCGTTACTTGGGCACAAAAGTTTGACATGTATGTCTTCTATTGCAAGAACAAACCAGATTCAAATAGTTTGCTGGTTCAACATGCTGGAACATACTTTGAAGAACTACAACATAAGCATAGGGTAATTTTAAACTAATTATTATGTACCTTATTATATTAAAAAAAAAAAAATTTTGACAATTTTTTTTAATATCTCAAATAGAGAAAAGTTGGAATTAAGAGATTGGGAAATCAAGGCACCTACAGGTCTTAAGACCTGTCATTGGTTGATTTACGTGATCCTTATGCTCTTGCGCAACGTTCACCAATTATGCCCTTTTATTGAGTTCCCTATCAATCCAAGTTCTATATTTTATATTCGTAGAAATTATTGGTCTTGAAAATAAGCTGTTTTTTATCATTGCCATCTATGAAATGACTAAGAAACTTTTTTGTAACGCACTCTATTGAGAAATTGGTTCATAAACAATGTAATCCACAGTTCTTATACACGAGGTAACAATGCTTTCACATAGATGTCACCCCTGAACTTCTTCTTCTTATTCTTCCTCAGCCCTTTTCAATCCATCGTTGGACATAGACCTCCCCCTTGTTCCTCCACATGTCTCTATTTCGGGCACACTGCATCCAATTCACTCCCACAGTATTTCTGATGTCATCCGACTATCTAGCCTGTGGTCTTCCCAAACTCCTTCCCGTTCAAGGTTGCCATTCTAGGACTTTTTCTGTCCATCGTTGGTCAGTACATCTGGCAATATGACATGCCCAGCCCCTGAACTACGCCAGAAATATTATCTCATTTTTGGCTTGATTACTTACTTGTACCAATGTGTATGTAAAATCCAATGTTTGCGTATATGCTACTATAAAAAAATATTTGATTAACTTGTTTGTATTGAAAATTCTCGTTGAAGACTTTTGGGATAGGGACACCGTTTGCTTCTTATTGGCGTCACTCTATGATGGCTTTTATGACGGTTGGACTCTTTTAATACTTCGTAATTATTTAGACATAGACAATGCTGTACAAAATGAATTACAGTATCTGTTCCCCAATTATATTCAGAACTTTGTGAAATGTCCAATGTTCAAAAAGACCATCATACGGTGGCGCGAGTATAGATTTTATTCCCAATATTTTGTGCTATAAAAATGTCTTATACCTACTTAAATATTTGTTTAAGACCTCATTTTTTTTAAACAATTTATATTAGATGGTTATTTTTTTATTCTACATAGTGAAGTATTTCTTGAAAATATTAAGTGTTTTTATTATTATTTTTTAGGTTGAACATCCTATTGCTGCATATCTAATAAAACCTGTACAGCGCATAACAAAATATCAATTACTTCTCAAAGATCTTCAAGGTTGTTGCGTTGAGGGACAGGGAGAAATTAAGGTACAAAATATCCCAACGCATATTGTTTAATTTCCTTATCAGCTATTAAAAAGTTTATTATTTCTTTGTTGGTACTCACCCAGATAAAATTTGATAAGAGATTTAGAAATGGTAACATAACTTGTACCTAATAATGATTGAGGAGCATATAGTTAACGCAAATCCATTCTACTCAATGAATCATTTGATCAGAGACTTATTATAAGTATATGATTCTGTAGTATATTTAAATTCTTAATTATAATATCATCAATAATTCTGTGTGAGTGAATGAAAGACCAACATGTACATTTTTTTTCATTCATACTATCACGTCATACCCTACAGTATGGGGTAACCAGGGAAATATGTGCAGGTGTGCATTATCTTATAATAGGAAGCACGACATATCTTCAACAACTTTTCTTTAAATTTTAGTAATCTAAAAACATAAACACTATTTTTCTTTTTCAGGATGGTTTAGAAGTGATGGTTGCTGTTCCCAAGAAAGCAAATGATGCCATGCATCTGTCGCTGGTGGAGGGTCTCCCGGGTGATGCTCAGGGTGGAGCATTAGGAGAGGTCCTTCTTCAGGATGCCTTCCTGGCCTGGGAGTCCCGTGGTCTCGTCAGAAAAGGCAGAGAAAGGAGAGCCTTCTTGTTTGAAATGTACCTATTGCTCGCCAAAGAAGTCAAAGATTCACACGGCAAGGCCAAATACATTTACAAGAACAGGCTCATGGTTAGTGTCATGACTAAATAACTAAATATTGATAAAAATCAAACGAGATTTATAATTCTATGTCTTTTTATTCATCTTTAGAGGACAATAGTTTTGCAAATAACACTTATTATTCTGATATACCATAGGTTTGTTTTTTGACAGAGATTTTACTAACTTATTAATTTAGAGAAGTAACTTATTAATTTTAGAGAAGTTATTTTTTTAACTTCATTATATATGATGAAAAAGTGTTTGATACAAAGTTCAAAACAAGTTCAAGTTTTCAAGTTCAAATTTTCCTCCTAGTATACCTGTCTCACTCTCCGTACTCTCTTAACTTACAGAATGTTCGTGGATCACGAACATCCTCCATGTTAACAAAAATCTATAAAAACATGTTATTTTTATATTGCAGACATCAGAGTTAGGTGTGACAGAACACATTGAAGGAGATGAATGCAAATTTGCCGTATGGACTGGTCGCGCTCCAGTCCTGAGTGACTACCGCCTGGTGCTGAGGGCTCCAACCCTGGATGTTAAACAGCAATGGGTCAAGAGACTCAGAGAGGTCATCCAGGAGACTTACTTCAACTCAGCTCTACCACTTCACATGCCCAAGAGTCCTGCCAAGATAAAGCCCATGCAAAATCAGAGATCAAGCAGGTAAATACATAATTTTTCATGTGTTTAATTTTTTAGGTATTTTCATAAACATTATGATATGAAAATATTATATAGTTTTTAGTTCATTCTAATTAAGTCTGCAGGTGTGACTTCCATTCATCTGTATTGCTCAATGCCGAGCATCGTCAGAATGGTGAACAATTGTGATTTTCATAAATTGTCATTCGACACATTCTTTAAAAGTAAAATGAATGATCATAAACATTTCTTGAGATAATAAAAGATAATTACATACATAGCACAAAATCTCAAAAGAGCCATGCACAGTAGGCTGGGCCGTATATTTTTTTTCCAATACACATATGAAAGGGTTCTTAAAAGTAGCCTATTTGGATACTCTTAATCTAAAAAATAATAAATATAATATTCTGTACTAGATTTGGCCCTCTACCAGAGGTCAAAGTTATCAAAAATGTTTTTTTTTATTTTTCTGCCTCATTTTTAGTTAAAATTATTTATGATATTACTTAGAATGCAGTAGTTATACTAAATATGTAATTTTAAGTGCATTAGTATGTGTTGTTCTAATGTGTCGCGCCGCGTCAATCGTTAATTTGAATGAGAGTAAATGTTGGTCAACTTCAGGAGACTTGTCAGCTACACTGTAATAGTTAATTTGATCAGATGTTTGCGGTTAATAATAAAATTCTCTTCCTGCAATAAAATGTTTATTATTTAGTTTGGAAAAATCAAGAAATTTCAAACATTCAAAATAATTCATTTTTACCAAAAAACGTCCTAAATACAAGCCCCAGCTTCAAATATCAGTAGAGGGCCAAAATTTTTATTGAATCTGAAAATTAAAAATGCAGTTACAATCTAAATATTTATGCGCTATTTTTGAGACCTTTCGCTAAGATTATGTTAGAAAATAAAATTCTCCATACATGGACGGCCCAGCTGAATGTACAGCTATGTTGTACTCAGTAATAGGTAATATTTTTTCTGTAGATGGGGAAGTTTCTTTGAGGTTGTTTATTTTTATATTCAGATTTTATCCAGAGTGATTATATCATCTTCGTAACATCAAAAAAGTTTTGACATTTTTCAATAGATGTCAGGAGTAGTTCAACCTTTTTAAAAATATGTACAAATTATAGATGCAGGCAAGTGTCTGCTTTGAATACTAAGTTATTTATATACTTATTATTGTTTTTCACCAGGGACTTGGAAGAGTGTACATCATTGGACGAAAGTGTAGAGAATTTGGACCGAAATTCATTGGCATCATTTGGTAGTGGCAATACCACAGACTCTGATAAGGTAGGATTTTAAATATTTTTGTTCAATGTTTTGAACTCTTGAATATCACATAATAACCCACAATATTTATTTTCGCAGAATCGATTTTATTTTCGTAATTTGTTGCTTTCAAAGTACATAAATAAAATAAATTTTGTCAAAATTAGGGGACGTAGCTAGCATAATGTTGAATATACAGTAATACTTTGATTTACTAGTGATTTGAATTCAGAGTACTTGGACATTTATTTATCCTGTCGATATATTGAAGCTAGTAATTAAAACTTTTACTAAGACAAGCAGTGTAGGATCTCAGAGTGAGAGACAGAATAGAAACACTTGGTTACTTACATATATATTTATATTTACAATTTACAATTAAATCAATATGTATATCACAATATTATTGTCGGCCTTCGTGGTTCAGTTGGTTAGGTATCTGACTGCTAATCCAAAGGTCCTGTGAGTCGATAAATACCGTAAGTCTCCAGAATGTGGCAACTTGTTATTGGGTGCGTGTTAAATAATTATTTGACATAGCACCTGTTAGTTGCCCGAGAAGCTACATAAAATAAAACATTAACTTTCACATTAATTAAAGAACATAATTAATATGATTTAAAATTGAGGAATTCGAAATATGCTTTATAATAATAATTATAATGAACAATTCCTTGCACCCTGCGCAAGTGGCGAGTTTATAGCCGTATGGCAATTTCACGGTAGATGTTGCTGAATACGATAAAATGTTGAGCGCTACCTGGCCTTTTTTACCCTTAGGGAGGTAGTTAAATGCGTACATGCCGGGTCAATGTCCATGGTGGTTCTCAAACGTTCCTCCCTTGAAAAGTACCTCTTTAAATTGTATTGTTGTCAATATTCAGTTAGGTTACTGACCTTGTCCTAGTGCAAATTACACGACAACAAGATGTAACTGCGACAAGATGTACCTATTCGCCGCAGTAGTATTTTCACTGGGTGTAAATTTTGATGTGAGTTCGGAGCTGAATTCATATAACATGATGCCAGTAATTAACCCCGCGAATCACATATTCAGTTGCTGATAATATAAAAAATTACACTTTAACTACTTATTTCTAAAATATCATTAAACTATACAAGATGAAACAGACCTGTATGAAGCGTTTTTTTATTTAGTCATTACGAAAATCAGCGAGGAAAAATATATTCTTGTTTACTTATATTGTCTTTCAATGGCAAATATTTTATAAAAAAATGGATCGTTAATTCGTTTCTGTGTTCCCTATAATATAAATAATATTATGTATAGCTTCCCGGGCAACTAACAGGTACTGTGTCAAATAATTATTCAACACGCACCCAATAACAAGTTGCCACATTCTGGAAGACTTACGATATTAATCGTCTCAAAGATCCAGACTAAAAACACAATTATAAACTGTGTCTCCACCTAACAAACTAAACCACGAAGGCCTACAATAACCCCTTTTCAGTAACTATTGTAACTATAATAGGAACATACTAAAATTGTAGATTTTAGATTTACGGTCTTACATATTTCAGCGTTATAAAATATCAACTTGGACTAAATGGAATAGGAACGTACCTATATTGGCCGGAACGTTCTTATAAAGTTACTGAATTAGACATATTTTATTTATTTATTTAATATTGCTTCTCGGGCAACTAACAGGTACTATGTCAAATATTAATTTACACACACCCAATAACAAGTTGCCACATCCTGGAGACTTACGATATTAATCGTCTCACAGATCCAGACTGAAAACACAATTAAAAACTGTGTCTCCACCGAGAATCAAACCTTTGGCTCAGCAGTCAGATATCTAACCAACTGAGCCACGAAGGCCGACAATACCGTATTTTGAATAATTATGAAAGTTATGACATTTTGATAATTTTCATAATTATTCTTAATACGTCTAATTCAGTAACTTTTTAAGAACGTTCCGGCCAATATAGGTACGTTCCTATTCCATTTAGTCCAAGTTGATATTTTATAACGCTGAAATAAGACCGTAAATCTAAAATCTACAATTTTAATATGTTCCTATTATAGTTACAATAGTTACTGAGTAGGGAGTATTGTGTTTCCAAAATAACAATTTCTTAAAACCATAATTTCTACTAAATTCCTCTCCTGCTGGGAATTGAACCCAGGACGCCAGCACGGAAGACAAATGACTTGCCACGGCGCAGCAGTCGGCATTATGGTGTTTTGCGGCTGAAATGGATTAATGGCCATTTAAATTTATTTTCCACAAAAAAAAGTTATACAAGCTCAGTGTCACAACTATGTAACTCAAGGTACTACTGTGGATTATTATGTCTGTAAGACCACCACCCTATGTCATAGAGTAGGTGGCACTTCTCATGAGTTTACATCTTTTGCTGTGTCTCATAAAATTCATAAAAAAATACGATCTCTTACTTGATACATGTCTGACTGCATTGATACTTTGTTCATACTCGTAAAATACATATTGTAGGAATGTCGTCGGTCCCATATAGTTATCTAGTTGGATTCACACGGGTGTACGTATATAAAATTATTTTATTTTCCTATTGTGAATTGAATAAAAAAAATGTGTGTGTTTATATCTAACATGAAAATTTATATTTAAGGATGATCAGGAATTTATTTCTCATTTTATGTAGGCACATATCGTCCCTCTGCTGACTAACTGTCGTATCGGACATTTTATGTAGGCACATATCGTCCCTCTGCTGACTAACTGTCGTATCGGACATTTTTTGAAAAATTGAGTTAGGACCACCAATGTGTAATTGTATTTATATGTTGTACGCATGTTCTCACTAAAGGTCTTGACTGTATCACCTCCCGTTAACTTGGAATAGCTTAGTGATTTGCTGACTACCAATTACTGAAAATAAAATATCACTAATAGACTTATGTGCAAATACAATTCTAATATATATAAGAATGATTCATATAATACAGGGAGCGGCAGAAATAACTCCCCAATTTGAAGGGCTATTAAAAAAATACGTAGTAGATTTTAGTCAAACTTTTATTATACCAAAATAATAATAATCATTGCCATTTATTGCAAACATAATATCTAAATGATTAAAGTTTCAGTTACTTAAAAATAATACCTATCACTTAAATGGCGACCGTCATTGTCTATACACGACTGAAGCCTCGGAGATTGAAAGTACACGGAGCGGCAGAAATAAATCCCGAATTTGCCACCGTCGTAGCTCAGCGCTAATGGTAGTAGGCGAGTCCGGACTGAAGAGTATAGTCTACAAAAACAAACCGAGGACAACCGACGAACTTAAAGCTGCTATCCGACACGAAATCGCGGAAATTCCACAAGAGATGACGAGGAGAGTAATGCGCAATTTCCGAGTGAGGCTTCAGTCGTGTATAGGCAATGACGGTCGCCATTTAAGTGATAGGTATTATTTTTAAGTAACTGAAACTTTAATCATTTAGATATTATGTTTACAATAAATGGCAATGATTATTATTATTGTGGTATAATAAAAGATTGACTAAAATCTACTACGTATTTTTTTAATAGCCCTTCAAATTGGGAAGTTATTTCTGCCGCTCCCTGTATATAAGAATACAAATACAAATAAATATTGAAATATATTTACACCATGTCACCGTATGCTGGGAGAGATTAAAATATGCACGGGCAAAACACTAATCACGCTCTCCTGAACAATTTGCATTTTGCAGATACGACTGTTAGTCAGGAGAGGGACGATATGTCACACTGGGAGTAAAAATAAATAAAGAATTGACCGTTTTAAAAATCGAGAATAAAGTTTCTTTTTTTTATATACAAAATACTGTAAAATACTGTAAATTAAAATCAAGAGTCTGAAATGGTTAGAAGCCCAAATATGAAGTCGTCAGCCGAGTTGATAAGAACCAAATTTATCTTGAAAAAGTTAACAGAATGAAAGTAAACATATTGCGGTATTTTTCGTCATAATATGAAAATAATGAATGAATAACTACTGACTTAGACAATTTGTAGATTTGAAAGTGAAGGAATGAGAGATAGATAAATGGCACCTGAAGCCGAACCCTATAAAGACAGTTGCGACAACTCTGCACCTTAACAACCAACAAGCAGACAGGGAACTAAATATCTTCATGTGTGATGAAATTGTCCCAAACGACCGCAATCCTAGGTATCTCGGTATAAAACTTGATAGGTCACTAACTTACGGTCCACACTTGCAAGCGTTAAAAAACAAAGTGAAAGCTAGGAACAACATAATTATGAAGCTCACCGGAACAACTTGGGGCAGCACTGCTGAAGTGCTGCGTACATCAGCGGTTGCTCTCGTTTATAGTGCGGCGGAGTACTGCGCACCAGTGTGGGAGAAAAGCGTCCATTGCAAAACCCTTGATGCCGAATTAAATAAAACAATGAGGACAATCACCGGATGCGTAAGGCCAACTGCACTCCCGTGGCTCCCTGTGCTTTCGAACATTGCTCCTCCTGATTTGCGCAGGAGCCAGGCTACAGCTAGAGAACTTGCCAAGATTGAAAAGAATCCCGCAATTCCCGCATTTCAAGATATATTCCGTCCACCAAGACAACGACTGAAGTCCAGAAAGCCTGTTTGGTCGAAGCTACTCGGCGAATTCAACTTGCCTAGAGCATGGAAAGAGAGGTGGAATGATTTAGACCTGGTATTAAACAAACATATTATTCTAGACCCTAACGAAAGGGTCCCAGGTTATAACCTTCCCCGAAAAGTTTGGATTCAGCAAAACAGAATTCGTACAGGTCAAGGACGATGTAACTACCAAATGTGGAAATGGGGAAAAAGGGATTCTCCAGAATGTGACTGTTGAGCAAGAAGACAAACTATCCAGCATCTAGTAGAGGAGTGCCCGATACGGAGGTATGAAGGAGACTGGATGGACATCCATAGGGCGACTCCAGAAGCTGTGAAGTGGCTGGCCGAACGGGAGCCAAGAGTGTAGAAGGGAACTACTCAATGACGCAGCCAAAGGCGCAGGAAAAGCCGTAGCCATACAAAAAGTAAAGTAAGTAAGAGATAGGGGATAGTCAAATAACGTATTGATTCTGCACTTACTCAAAACAGGTTTAACAATAAACAATAGCTACTATCGTTATGCCTTTTTTAAACTTTTGACATTTTTAACGTGTTTTGAACCCGGCCAAACAGACCAATCATTATGATTTTCATTGTTATATAAATCTTCCAATTGCAATCAATCTACGGTCCTTGTTTTACGCAGCAGGGCTGCTCAACCTTTTTCATCGTTATCATTTTTTTTTTAATTTCACGTTAACAGTCTGACATACTGGATCATCCGACACCGTCATGCAAAACCTTTGTCGAATACCGCGGGTCTGCTGTATTGTGATTTATCATCTTTTTAGTATAGACTTGAAAATACAACGAAAAGTAATAATTATAATTGCAGTGGCGAGCTTATTGCCAAATTGGAGGCAATAAGTTCGAATATTGGGGGCAATAAGCTGGAATATTGGCGGCTACGATATTATGGTGTTCCGGACTCCTAAGTAAGTATTGACATATTGCGATTTATTCCAAATAATGGATCAGGGAATTAACAATTGCGCTGGAAATAATTATCAATAATTTATCTAGCAATCAATTATATTTTTACTAATTGAAATTAATTGCTGGAAATTGATCCAATATCATATGTCGTTTTAAAAACACCGATCCACCGATGTAATGTAAATCAGTTGACTTTTTCCGTCGAGAGGCGTTTCATTCTGGACAAATTTGTCTCGTAAAATATATATAAACCTTTACATCATGTAATGCTTTACTTTCTTGATAAAGAAATGGTGTTCCTATGATGTGGTATGTATTTATTAATTTAGTCGCTAATGACAGCCAATTACTCCCAATTTATATTGGTTGATAAATAACAGGGCCACGAAGGCCGAATATAATGACAATAACACACTTGTAATTTCATCAACGAAATTTTATTAGAAGCCTAAAAATAAAGAGCTCGCGTTCTACAGGATGTCACAAAAACTAACGTCATCCAACATCTAGACTAGACTCATCAGAATACCCAAATCTGGTTAAGATAGATCCGTATCGGAGATTCCTCTTGAACTGTCCGCGCTCTTAATTGACAACTATACGTTGACAACTTAAAATAATTGTTATTTTATTATTATTTTTTTTTTATTGAAAAATAATAAAAACATAAAATATTACAAAAAAAAGTCACGCCAAGTCTAATTTCTAGACTTATCTGCGTGTTCTCAAGACAATATCTATGTATAGTCTAAAAATAACAAACAACATTACAGTAAAAAGAGACACACAAATGTCACACAAACATACACTCCTTCCTATGTTACAAAACTTAACTATTTATTATTCTATAAATTAAATGAAAATAAAAGTAAAATCGTTTGAGATCTGTTGATTAACAAAAAAATGATAGCTTCCTTTAGTTTCCATTACATTCTACCATAAACCATATCGTACATCCATCCATGATCAGCGTTACAACGATATGTGGGTCTTGAATGCCTCCAAGAAACGCTTGTATCTGGTTGACACCTTCCAGTTTTGCTGTTCCAGAGTCTGACAATCGCAACGACAACATCCAGTCAACGCAGTTTTGGTCTTCCGGCTCTTTCTTGTTCGACTGGGTCATTGAATGATAAGGCAAAATTTAAATCACTTTGAGTCAGTATGTTATTTACTTAATCAACGTGTTCCAAAAACAAACATGTGTTATTGGGCTATGTAAGAGTGAGGGATCTTGAAAGAGACCTTGCAGACATATGTTTTTTTATCTATTTATTGTTTGTATCTTATACATTATATATTGTTGGCATATTATACATAACTAATCATGTCTTTGTGTGATCCACTTTTTAGTAACAAAGGGTCTACTAGTTTCGTAACAGAACCTCTCCTTCATCTAAACAGACTTATACTAACTCATAATACCTATCTCTAGACTGTAGAATCTACACCTATCATGTAAAAAATATATACTGTATTCCCAGTGAATGAGGTGGAAATCAACTTGATTATATTCAACATTTTTTGATGACGATGAAGCTAAAAAAAGTTATGATGGTAGTATGTCTGGAAGTAGGTTTTTGTTCCCTGGTGTTTTGTATTGACTATAAAACGTTTGTTTGTTTTCGCGTCAAGTTGACCGTTATAATTCATTCCTACTGTAGTGCTCAGTCGTAATTGCTTTTCAATTTTAGCCCCGGATTGTTTATAGCAATTTTCCCACATGCTTGAAATTCATTGTCGCTTTAAATAAGCTCCACGCAGTTAATGTGTCATAACTAAATTATATAAGAAACAAAATCAGCTCTCTTCAAATCTCTTTTTCGGCGTTGCAGTTCTAGTAACTGACATTGACAAGTCTTGGAATCTGTGAACATTTTCCTCCCATTCATCTTGATATTGGGTCACGTTGACTTCGGCATTTAGAGACGTCGAATACGGATTCTTTACACCATCGGAAGACGATGAGCATGTAAATATAATGCCAGAAAGCAGACTTCCACGTATCCTTGGGAACTACGAGGCCAGAAGACCCCTAGGCATTTCTTCGAAAAGATGGCGAGAAAGCTGCTAGTCGACTTCCCAGGAGACAAATACCGCGGCACAGACAGATCTTTCAGCTGCTTCTCACAAACAGCTAAAAGAATACGTATCTGGTTTCTGTTCTTATTCGAATTTATAATGCATATACAAATAAAGACATTGAATATGAAAATACCAATCTTGTCTATTTTTTTTTCGTCTAAATATTAATGGGTTAAGTACGTCTAGCATGACGTGCAATCGACTCTCGTTTTAAATGAATAGGTATTGTAAATAATAAATTAGGGCAGTTTTTAAGGGACAGGTTTCGAGCGCTGTGTCCGGCGACTGGGTCGTGCGTAGTAAATGTAGCGCCAAATCAAAAACTATAAATCAATTGTCTGAGGTACTTCGCTATTTATTTGGGGTAGGCGGAGAGAATCGCCCCCAGACCTTTCTATCTTGACATACACGTTTTGCCTCGTTTGCATCCATGAATCGCGTCATGCATGCTCTCCTATTATTCTGACATCGTATATTACCATCTTTCAATATCTCATTTATATGATCTTGCCAACTCCTTTTTGGCCGACCCCTACGTCTCATTCCACTCTTTTCAGCCTTGTATACTTTATTTGTCAGGCATTTATCGTCCATTCTCTCTACATATCCTTACCATCGCGAAGCATTTACCATCATTCTACTCACAGTATCTCTTTTAATCTTATATTCTCATCTAATATCCACATTCCTTATCCTATCATAGATTGTTTTGTAACACATTCGTCTTAAGGACATCATTTCCACAGCGTTAATTTTACTTTCATGCGTTTTCTGCCATGTCCATGTCTCACATTATTGCTCGAAAGGCAATTGCATTGCGCACAGCGAGCTTTGCAGGCCTTGACAAAATTGGGTCAGCCATTATTTTTTTCAATCTTCCATCACGCTGTAACATATTTTCACTCATATTTTCACTGTTTGTATCGCTATGATATTCATCGTAAAAAATACGCCAAAAGGTACGTGCCTTTGTTGAATTAATGCCTGAATATTTTAATTCTATATGTGTACGTTTGTTTACCTAAATATCAGAATGAAGTAACAACTTATTGTTTTGTTTTGTCAAAACAAATTTTTACTAGCAGCAAATGACGTTTAACGCAACCGCGATGCAAGTTGATAAAATTATCGGCCGATTTAATAGTCTTTGAGTGCCCTAAAATGGATATCCACTCAAATAACTCGTAGGCATTGGTGAGTCCATCAATTTATTTATTATCAAGTACCACTTACAGCTAACAAGTTATTATACATCATAGTTCCATAAAATAAGGACAAGCTATTACAAAACTGGTCCGCCAATTACAAGAGGCCACATCCTCCATTAAAAGTTGGCGTACAAATCAAGTCGAACAAGCACGAAAAAACGTCTATTTTTTTAACGCCTTGTTAATTTTTTGTTTAATTTTTTTGAATAGTTTGTCAACAGCTATGAACAATTTTACAAATAAACATTTTACATTCAAATATAGCCAATTATAGACGAACATCATTGAATTAAATTATGCATTTATGATAATTAGGTATCGTGGATTGTGGTGTTCGGTGCCGTTGCCGAACTGCATTTGCTCTTGTGCACTGCCCTGGTCGGTTGCTTGAATATGTTGTGAGTTCACTCGTTCCACGGCGGATGTAATATAATATAATATTACTATGGGAACGGGCACGAATTTCAAATTTTCCTCTCGCTTTATCCCTTCGTTCGTCCATTGCGCACGAACTTACAACGTCGGGTACACTTGTGCTTGTTTTTGTCTTTAGTATTTCACGTGAAACCCTTTTATTTGTCTACTTTTATTATTGACAAACTACAATACAGACTGCCATTTCAAATTATGAAATGTTTCTCAAATGAAATGTCGCCCATTTATTTATTTATTTAAGATTTGGTACACGGTTAACATACAATATACATAAACATAATATCAATTATAATAAATCAACCATATATACACAAAAATCCCACAAGGCATAGCCTGTCTGTGGGTATACCAATTAAAAAAATATTCAAAATTATTTCGTTAATAACATTAGTTATTCATAAAAATAAAATAGAGCAAATTGCTTAGGCAGGAAACATATGCAAAAAATATACAAATTATATATAAAAACATACATACACATATTTATGTATATACAAAACATCAATAAGTTTACATGAATCAGCAGACTGACAGCGGTCCTAACAAATATTATACCTGCAGTCGATAGCAACAATACTTGGCAAGTACAAGGATATGCATGTCACAGTCAATCTACATATTCTAGTTAAAATTGAGAATTTCCAATTATGATTAAAAAAAATAATAATAAAATAAAAACATCATTAAACTTTTACACAAGATCAGAATATTGAGAAAAAGAAAGACATAGGTGCACTAAATTGAAAACCCAACAAGTAAGAAACAAATAAATACAAATTATAATAAGGAACAGTATGTAGATTAATATTAATAAATTCAGAATAAATATTTAATAGAGTTGTAACACCAACAAGTAAATCTGTAGTAGTAAAAAAATACTTATATAAAAATAAAAGATAAAAGAAGCAGGGTAAGGAGACAAGAACCAAAAAGTATGAAAAAGTATCATTTATCAACTCAGAGAATACAAGCAGTCAACAATCACAATTTAATTTGAAAGATAAATAAATTAATTAACAATAAACCAACAAACAAAAATAAAGAATCGAGTTATAAAAAATCAAAATCACAACAACATTGAAAGCTTTAGTGCTTCTTCTCGGCCCCATGGCGGTTATTGCTATCGGCAAACATCTTGAGATATCACGCGGGCTACGCAGAAGTCAAACTTAGGGTTTTTGCTTCGTTGGTACATGGGCAATCTATCCCTCGATACCGTGTGTCCATTACTCTACGTCTTAGAGGAATATCAAAATAGTTAGAATCCTGATTTTTCCATTTGAATATTTTTTTTATTTATATATTTTTATAAACAGTCAACTGTTATTTACATTTTTTATATAAACAATTACATATAAATAGAGCCAATTATAGACTATTATATACTAGGTAATTAGTATTAAGCACATATGTTTATACATATAAAATCCCCATCACTATACCAATATCTCTCAAAATATAAGATCCCACTGCCAGTGAACATTCTGACCTTGCTGCATAGCAGTAATAAAGATATTATTTTCAATTTAAGTAATATTAAAATTCGTCAAAAGAAACGACATCAAGATTTGATTTAATATATCTATATGTGTAATATTTATTTATTAATTTTATTGTTATTCAAACAAAGAGAAGATATAATTATTGTTATACCATGTACAATAATTCATTTAACTTGAAACTGGCCGTAAGACCCATTTAATAGGAGTCGTATCGCCAAAAAAACAAATAAGAGAAAAAAATAACTGCAAAAGTATAATGTATAAAAAGTACATTTACGACCGTGCGATGATTCATTAATTGTCAACATATGTAAATGTACGGTTACCTATCTCCAGCAATGAGTGGTTCACAAAACATAGAATAAAATCAAGTATTTATTTATTTTATTTATTTATTTATTTAATATATCTTTACATTTACATGTCACAATTATAATATACAATAATCAACCTCACTAGGGCTGGCTGGCCTGTATTGAGGTCGATAATTTTACATAAATAGTAAAGACAGTAAGTACTTACAATATAACATTAATAAAAAATAGTATATAACATAACATAAAAGTATAGCAAAAATATAAAACCATAAGAAAATGAAACATAAATTAATAAAATACAAAAAAACAATATACACAATGAATCCAGAGCTATAATATATAATAAGCTACAGCTAAGTACTAAGTACAGTTGAGTACCTGTGACGATACTTGCAACAGTAATTATATACATACATAGGTACATCACAACTCTAGGCTCACTATATACCACATTAACAAGTATTTATACAAAGTATTAGTGTGACCATACGTTCTGAATAAATTAGTGGGTAAAATTATTTGATAATATGAACACTGTTGAATATTTTTTAACAGATTTTTAATTATCTCAATAGAGACGAAGTTGGAATATTTATTGTAGGAGAACCGGGAAATCAAGGCACCTACAGGGCTTACGACCTGTCATCGGCTGGTTTACGTGATCACTTTATGCGCTTGCGCAACGTTCACCAATTATACTTCGTCTCTATTGAGATAATTAAAAATCTGTTAAAAAATATCTTTGACTCCCGACAGGGAAAAAAATCCAATGTTTGCGCATATGCAATAATAAAAATATTCGATTATCTTTTCTTGTTTCTTTTGACACGTTGTCTATGGGGGTAGGTATACATTAATACCAAAGCTAAACACTTGCGGTGTCAATCGGTTTCGGTGTTAACGGATAACGTGCTTTTTTAATTATGCCTTTTTAATGAGATCCCCTGTTTGCGCATATGCAATAATAAAAATATTCGATTACTGTTGAATATATTAAGCATATTTACACAATTTGAGATAATATAAGATTTGACCTGTTTTTTGTATACATTGAACAAAGTATACAAAATGCATTGTAGTATACATTTTAACAAAGATATTTCGCCAATTAATACAATATAGCGTGTGCTTTTGTGTATGTATGTGTGAGTGAGTGTGTGTGCATGTGTGAGTATGGCAAGGGGTAATATAATACAAATGAGATTTGTTTTTTTAAAAGCATCAATATTTAAATGAAATCGCAACTTCGGTTTATAAATGAATTTTTGTAAGAGTTGGTTTTACACGTGGTGATTTTGAAAACTTCGTTCTGTCTGTTGGGTCTAGTATATATATTAAATCTAACATGTATATTATATATAACACTTTGACAATTAGTTGAATGAAAATTGTGATTGTTTTGGGCTGCGTTCACAATGAACGCCGAGTGCACTTATTGACGATCTAAACCGTTCAGAATGACCGAAAACAGACACTATCACGTTCAGATTGAACATCGAGTGTACGCTTCAAACGCTCTGTATAATCGTCGGGTGGAAAAGGCTCTGACTGTTATAGTATCTGTTGACTTCTATTTTATCTGTGGTAAGACGACTTATATTTGTTTCTGTGGTGTGTATTATGCCAGTTGACATTATATCTGATTACAATATGCATTCACAAAGAGGTTAATTTGAGAAAAATACCGTTCAAAAATTTCCAATAAAAGGTCAGAGTATTATGTCCCTGTTGTCTTACGATGAAAATATATCAAAAAATGTATGATAAATGACATTTAAAACGTCCTATTTTGCGTTCAGATTGAAACGCCGCCAGTCGAAAGCGTCCAGTGAGATTTGTGTGAAAAACTCCATAAACAGCAACTTCAGGTACATCCGACACTCGACGTCGAGTGTTCTATCTGAACGCAGCCTTAGATTTGAAAGAATGAGTGATGAACGTAATGAGCTTAAAACTAATCATATTTAAGTTTTAATAATATCAATTAATCCGTCCGCTAATGACACTCTGTTCCGTATTCTTTCCAACATAATATTTCTTTATTTTTATATTAATAAATGTGTACGTTATTATATGTTATCCTTTGGTGAAATTAAATACTTTTTGTTTTTGGTTCGAGTATTTTTTAAGTATATAAATACCTTGTACCAATCAATATTATATTCCCACACAACATTTATTTTAAATCATTCTATAATATCTGTCACTATTAATAACCAACGCTTTTTATGGCAAATCAATTCGATAGCTATCTCTCCCTCAATTTTTCATTATTATTATTTTTAATGTAGGTAATATTTCTTTGAACAAATACCAATTTCAATGTCTTTTTTTAGATTCATCCAATACTTACGTTTATAACAAAAATAATTTCTTTGGTTGCTCAATAATGTTTTATTAATTATTATAACAGAGAAATCCTAAAACCTCACAAGTTCTTTAAAAGTTGAGATTTTGGATGGATAAATAATGTCATATACCTACATAATATGTGTGCCTGAACACTTTATTTTTGTTTTATAGCACTTTATTTTTTTTAAATTTCTTTCTATTAATGATCAAAAAATATATTTATAACTTAATTGGTATACCAACATATTGAATGTCTTTTGGGATTTTTGTCTACACGGTTGCTTTATTATGTTTTTTTTAATGTATTGTAATATTATTAATAATCTGTTATAAATAATCTAATAACTAATATTATACTATTACATTTGCGACGTGGCTATTCCAAATTCTAGTAATATTATCAAAAAATAGAAAATACACCGCTTTAGGTAACGAGATTAAAAGGCTTTGGCATTCTCGTAAAATAATAATATTACCGTTCATTATTTCAGCCACTGGCATTATTCCAAAATCTTTAATCCGTAATTTAGAAATTTTAGATTTATCGAAAAACTTAATAATAAAAATGCAAAAAACGGTAATAATGAATACATGTAGAATCGTTAAAGATTTTTTTATCGTTAATATTTGGGAATCAGTATGGTTGATAGGTAGTATAGAGACCTCCTCAGAGCCTAATCATTTGATATGTTAAGTATCTGAATGGGTGAACTGTTCCCAATTGAAAGCTTGATGATGCGTTTGTTGCATTTTATTTTGCTTTTTTAAATAATTTACAATATAGACATCCTTACACTTCGTGCAAGTGGCGAGTTTATTTCCAAATGACATTTTTCTCCCACTGTTTGTTAATTAACAATAATTATAAACTATTCATTCATTCATACCATCACGGCATATCCCACAATGTGGGGTAACCAGCGAAAGGTGTGCGTGCGTGCATTGCCTTATAAAAGGAAGCACAACACATATGTGTATACCCACACACCAATCTCGTCTCACCTAAAAAGACACTACATTCAGAATGGGTGGTGAACCTCATTGCTGAACTATGTCAGATGTTATTGTTGCCTGTTGTATTTTCGATTACCCGGCTCTTACGGGACACTCGAAAACAGTAATAGAAAAGAGTGGAAGCACTATTCTAAGCCGGTGCCTCACAGCTACATTATAAACTAAAATCAATAAATAAATAAAGACATCTTTACACTTTGCGCAAGTGGTGAGTTTATTTCTAAATGACATTTTCCTTCCACTATTTGTACATTTTTTTAAACATAAGAAAGTATATTAGAACACAAAAAAGAAAAGGTTAAGAAGAGTAGGTATATTAGCTATTTAGCCATCCGCATCTAAAACGAGCAGGTAACTTCAATATTGACCGACTTGTCAATATTGTGTTCACTACAAACAGTTTATACAGAGTTCAACGTCTATGTAGGTAATTAATAATATTGTTACATGTATGCACCGAAGTTTTGCACCGCAAACCAAACCAATGTAGGAAACAACACAGAATCATGTAACGGTGTGAGAGGTCACTATCCTATTTCATATTATGTCTAAATGTTTTATGTGTTTTGTTGTTGGTGTTTCTTTTAATAAATAAATGAATTTGGAAATTGAATATTTTTTAAAAGTTGCATATACGTAAACATAAGATTTTTTCCCTTTGCCATCACTCCAAATGGCTTGCCATCACTCCAAAATGCGCACGTGAATGTCAAATCTCGCACAGCCCATTTGGCCTGACACACCAAAATGGAATTCCAAACGATCGGAGCTCTGTAGTACCGCGAAAACGGCGCGGCGCATCCTGTCGACACGGCATGCTCGTGAGTGTGAAAACCAGCGGTAGAGGTACATTGCGCCATCTCATTGCGCCGAGTTGTTTGACTCTCTCGTGAATGCGAAAATACAACAATTTCTCTTTGTTTTTTTTCTATTTATATATAAACAAACCGCTAGATAGCAGTTGTATAAAACTCATCATCACAATTGTAACTCATTTTTACTTGAAAAATAAAAAAAAATAGAACTTATTAATGCAAAAGTGCCGACCGCTTACGTATACTAATTTTGATGGCTCGATGGCGCGCCCGTGAGTGTGATGAAAATTTTACAATGGTCCAAATGGAGCCGGTCCATATGGAACTACGCCGAATGGCACGATCGTGAATGAGCTGCTTTAGGGAGTCAATGGTATTTTTATAACATTTTTTTTTATTTCTCAATAGAGTGCGTTATAAAAACGTTTTCTCGTCAGTTCATAGATGGATCTGTGAATAAAATACGTAAAAATTTCGAAACTTGGATTGATAGGGAACTCAATACAAAGGCATAATTTATTGGTGAACGCATAAAGTGATCACGTAAACCAGCCGATGACAGATCGTAAGTCCCGTGGGTGCCTTGATTTCCCGGTTCTTCCTTAATATAGTCATTCCCAGAGTAACTACGCCTACCACTCTCCCATACCAATACTTGGTAATACTACCCCGTATTCAGTAACTATTGTAACTTAAATAGGAACATACTAAAATTGTAGATTTTAGATTTACGGTCTTATTTCTGGTTTATAAAATATCAACTTGGACTAAATGGAATAGGAACGTACATATTTTGGCCGGAACGTTCTTAAAAAGTTACTGAATCAGACGTATTATGAATAATTCAGTAACTTTTTAAGAAAGTTCCGGCCAAA
This sequence comes from Molanna angustata, assembly GCA_963576475.1. Classification (NCBI taxonomy): domain Eukaryota; kingdom Metazoa; phylum Arthropoda; class Insecta; order Trichoptera; family Molannidae; genus Molanna; species Molanna angustata. Next base: position 6,997,208 of record OY754966.1, on the reverse strand, counting down.
ATATGTACTTACGTTCCTATTCCATTTAGTCCAAGTTGATATTTTATAACGCTGAAATAAGACCGTAAATCTAAAATGTACATTTTTTATGTTTCTATTTTAGTTACAATAGTTACTGAATACGGGGTACTGTGGGGAGACACTGATATAATATTTGCCGACGATTTCTTTATTTTCAAATCAAAATGTTTAAACTATTTAATTCAATGTTGGTTTTATATAGTAATCGCTATATTTGGGTTTTTGTAGTTATGTAGGTACTTTGTTTTTTATTATGTATAGTGTTTTATAATTGATTTTATTATGTTTGTTTAAATTTGCTTTTATTTTAATTTCATGTTTTAATCTTAATTGTTAACGATTTTGGAATAATGCCAGTCGCTGAAATAATGAACGGTAATATTATTATTTTACGAGAATGCCAAAGTCTTTTAATCTCGTTACCTAAAGCGGTGTATTTTCTATTTTTTTTAATATTACTAGAATTTAGAATAGCCACGTCGCAAATGTAATAGTATACTATTAGTTTCAATTTCATGTTTTAATCTTTGTATACTTGTTGTGTTTTTTTAAATAGGAAAAATAAATATAAATAAATAAAATAATTACAATAATAAATAAATATTCCAACTTCGTCTCTATTGTGATATTGTAGATCCCTATTTGTGTGACATGTTTACGTAGAATTGTGAAATGAGGGAGATGCGCTCAATAGCACTATATTGCTGAGTATTAGGTACTCTATAAAATTGTGGTTTCAGTACCTACATAGATTTTACTGTGGAAACGTTTTCATCCCCGTCGATGGTGTTTTGATCCATTTCATATTCCTTGTGCTTATGTGCCCTTGGTTGTAAACAGTACTATCCAACAACATACTATACTTCAGTATAATAAAGACACACAGATACTTTTATAAGACTTTGTGTCTTATTTTTACTGTTAACTGTTTCGTTTCACCATGTTAAACTTACACCAAGGACACAAAGTAATTGTTTACAACAGGAATGAGAAAATTTCTTAAACCAATAGTCAAATTCAGGAATTGGAAATTAACACAGGACTCAAAATATATATGCACTACTTGTCATAATTGAAAAATCCAAAGTTATTCTATTGTTTATTTATTTATTTAACATATTATGTTCCATTACACATAAAAATATAATTCACAAGTATAGTATTTTTACAATAGTTTTTTTTTGCAATGTCTCATCAAAAAATATTGTGCTTGATGAGGGAATCACTTACACTGACAAATAAAAAACATCAAATATAAAGCAATTAAATCAAATTCATACATGAAGTAATTAAATCAAAGTCATACATAAACAAAAATAATCAAACAAACATTAAAAAAATGAAAAATAAGGAATACAGACAGTTGAAACATATCAAACACATATTCAAATAAAAAAAGGAAATACAGGCAATTGAAACATATCAACATCAAATCGAATTAACCAATTTAGAATGTTGATACAATTTTAATTTTTGACTTTTTATATTCCTTTATCTGCTTTAATTCATTTGGGAAGCAAATGAAACATTTTATTCCCAATAAAAGTAGTTGATTTGTATTTGTCTTGAATTATATTTGGGTATATTAAAATCGTTTTGGAATTTCAGAGACTTATTTTTTTCAATTTTTTGTAAAACATTATCTTTGAAAATTTTCAAAATTGACATAATTGAATTATAAGTTGGGATCGAAGCCTAAGGAAACAATATTATTTGTTATTGGATAAATTGGATAAATGTTTTGTATACTACATACATACATACCATCACGCCAAGTCCGTCGCGGGGTAGGCAGAGAGAACCGAACTCATCTTATTTCTATCTTGACACACATTCATCGCCACGTCGACATTCATACATCGTCTTATACATGTTCTGACATTTCCGTCTTTGAAAATACCGTTCACATGGACGTGCCATCCCTTTCTTGGGCGGTCCCGACCTCTCATTCCATTCCTGTCCGCAATGTATATTTTCTTCGTCAGGCGTTCCTCATTCATTCTCCCCGTGTAAACTAAGACATAAGTAATATGATATTGTTTGAATAAAAAATATTGCCTTTTTTAATCCAATATTATGTTATTCATCAATAACATAATATTGATGAATAACATAGTACTTATTATGTCATTGACTTCTGACATGGAAAAAAATGCAACTATAAAAATATTCGACAGACATACACATTGGTACTAATAGGTAAACACGCCAAAAATGAACTAATGATTCCGTCGCGGTTCATGGGTGACATCTATGCTAAAGCATTGTCACCTCATGTATAAGGACTGTTACTTTTATTGTTTTCAAATAAATTTCTCAATAGTTGGCGTTGTGGAAAAAGTTTCTTCGTCTATTCATAGATGGCTTGGATGTTTTTGATGAATAACATAACATATTACTATGGAACTTTCAAAAATTGAATTGTTTAGGGAATTAAAAAAAATATTGACTATCGAGTGTCGAGTCAAATTTATTCTCGCTCCCGCATCATTTACATGTATATTTTTATTTAAATCTGTGATGTTTGACACTGACGTTTAATTCATGAATGCATTTGAATGTAGCTCAATTTTATTGTGTTCGCTTTTATACAAAAATATTTTTTTTCGATCTGTGAAATCATTTTAAATGTTTCGACAGACAAAATCCTGCAAATGAAATTGACCGATGTCTAAAATGGATAACCAATCAACTCAGAGATATTGCATTTTACACATTTTAAAGGTAACTAAAAATAAAATCCATCAGTGTAAGGGCTGTGTAGAATACGCATGATTTCGAAAAAAAAAATGTATTTTTTTATTTATTTATTTTGGTAAAACAAACAGGATTAAACCTATAATTATTCTTCACGATTCACCTTAAAAAATAATTACATTACTGCGTATAAAATTGCAAATTATAATGTACAAAAATTACAAAATAAATTAAAAAGCATGCAAGGTAGTAGGTACAAAATCGAGACAATTCGATTGTCCTTCGCTTGTTGTAGGTAGGAAACGAAACATCAAATTCGCAGTAAATACACTGATATCTACATATATTGTAATGTTTTTTAGTTTTATTTGTAATTATATATTTTTTTACTTTCTACTACTGATGTATTAATTTACTAGTATGGTTGACTGGTAGAAATTACCTACGGGCAATAAGTCCGCCACATTGAACGGAAAAAAAATTTTTTTCGTGATAAAACAATTTTATTATAATTATTATTGTATGCGAGAAAAGAACAGAAAAAAAAACGCGAAGCTCTCTTAAATGAAAAAAAAATAAAACGAAAAACAATACGTTCGTCTTTTTGCTATGCAGGGGCCACCAACTATTGGGTGTTGGGTCCATTATACTCTTCCGAAGAAGCGCACTACGTAGCATTGGGGAGGGTTGTCAATCTGCTCAGGAAGATCAATTGATTCGAGTTTTAAAAAGACCAAGGTCGGGAAACACAGAATTCGGATGATCGTTCCACAGCCGGGCTGCTGTGTTGATAAAAGAGTTCGAGAAGTGACTGGTTCGTATACATTGAATGTTTGCTGTGAACGGGTGTATAGGTTGAGTAAAACAAGTGGTTCTATTGTGAATGGGTGGAATAGGGACCAGGGATGCAAGTTCTTCTACGTATCTCCCGTGGTAGTATCTATAGAATAAACTTAGAATACCGACCTTGCGTCTGTGGTCTAGTGATTGTAATCCATCAGTCAATTATGGGTCGTCAATTAGACGTACAACACGCCTTTGCACAGCATCGAGGATATTCAGTAGGTGTTGGGGGGCGCCACTCAAAAAAAAAATGTAAATCAGTAAAACTTTTGAATATTAAAAAATCCTTATTTTCTTCGTAAAATATATTATAATATGTGAAATTAGCCTATTTGTAATATCGAGTGTATTCGAATTACACAACTCAAATATAAACTGGTATATTTTCAAAATTTTACGATGCTATTCGAAATGTGCAATGTCCAAATATTATCTGTCATGTGTCTGATGACTGGAAACGGCCAGCGGCTACGCTTTACGCCCCCCTTTCATTCATACGTACATCATAATATTAATATTCGGATGGTATAATATTTGGATATGCGTATTGAATCGCAGTCAAAGGATTCCAATTTAATTAACCTGTCTGCGAATTTCTCAACTGCAAACATCGAATTTACACTTTATTTACATTTTCTGATATTAATGAACTTTACCGACTGAAATCGGAGCCATTTTCCATATTTTAATATAGGTACCTAGTCGCTGTTAAAAAATTATCTTCATTAGTTTGTTTTGACGAGTTTTCGTTTAAATATTTCTCCGTATCTATCTACATATCTTGTGTATAATTTAAGATTTTCTATTGTAAACGATTCAGTTAGATGTGTTTTATTTTCTCAAGAACATATTTTTTTATAGACATAAATAACTAAAAATATTTAATCATTATATAGGTTTGTACACTTATAGAATCATACATGGTTTCATGTCATTATATGTAATCTGTTTTTTAAAAGGAAATTAAACATTTTAAACAACAATTAAACATGCAAATATAACACATAGTTACACTTTTTATATATTTAAAGTTACTAAAGTAAATGTTTTTTTTTATTTTGCTCTTTTAAATAATTTACAATTTACGCATTGATCTGCTAATTGTTTTTAAGGAAGTGTATAATGGTAATAATAATAATTGATTGTTATCGTTTTTAGTGCTTAATTGTTATTAATATCATTAGTAAATCGGCCAGCGCCGTAAAAAAATCAAAATAATATTAAATTATATCCCATAATTCTATTAATCATATTTCTATTGTTTAATTTAAAGTATTTTTTTTATTTTGTTAGGTAGCTTTTCATGATTTGACACTTTTATATCATTTGGAAGTTCATTGAAAATATTATATTCTGCCATGTATGTGTAATAGTGCTGCGCAAATGATGTGTCTAATTTTGGTTGGATATTATTTATATTTATATTTGTGCCGACCGCCGTGGCACAGTTGGTAAGCCGTTCGATTTCTGCGCGGGCGTCCTGAGTTCGATTCCCAACAGAGGAGAAATTTATTTACATTCATTTCTCACGCAAATATTGCTTCTCTGGTTAGTTGGAAGAAGTTGCCATACGGCAAAAAACTCGCCACTTGCGCAGGGTGCAAGGAAGTGTTCATTATTATTATTATATTTGTTTCTGGTGCGGTTTTCTGTTATATACAAGTGACATACAGGTTCTTTTAATATCTGTAATATTGCAGTTTTCTTAAAAATGTCGTAAAATCTAGGTACTTTAAATTCTTCAAAAATTTAATGGGCAGGGCTTTAATGTCTTTTCGATATTATTTTGATGAAATGTTTTTGTACTCTTTTTATAGGAGTCATATGTTAAACGTCAGCAGCCCCCCACGCCACGACAGAGTATTGTATTTATAAAAATACGTCAATTTTACATTTGAATACGCCAATTTTACAATTAACATTTTTAGAAAAACGTCGCTTTTACAATTGATATTTATAATAATACGCCAATTTTACAATTAGCTTTTTAGAAATACGTCAACTTTACAATTGATATTTTTCAAAAAACGTCAATTTTACAATTTTAAAAGATAACGTTTTACAAAAAAAATTTAAAACAAAATATACCACTTCTTTTTCTAAACGATTTGTATAATCCCCAAATTTAATACTAGACACATACCTAACAATAGTGGTCGCGATTTTGAATCCTGCGATCGATTTCGTTCACCAATAGCACAAGCATGTTTAAGCTTAATTTAAGGAATGTTAGGATGCACGTGCACCTACCTAGTTATGTCAAGAGCATATTCATTCTTTTTCAAACATAAATAAAATAAAATTTAATTGATTTGGATTTTTCTTTAATTTATCCAAAGTTTAATATAAATGCGTTTATATAAATTGATAAATATAAATAGCGAATGATTATATATGAATAAAATTAGATAAAAATGTTATGTTTTGAACGTTTAAAAAACAATATTTATGTAAATAAGTATGTATTTATTGAAAAAAGAGATATGGCAGGTAATAGAATAAACGGAGCACTCAGACCAGTAATGTCCGATTCAAGCATCTCAAAAAGTCAAAATTGCAGTTCATAATGCAATTGTATGTTGTGCCTACTTTGGTACGTGGCAAAGGTAGTAGAACAAATGCTGTAGAAATGGGATCACAAGAAGAGTGTGTATTAGAACTGTATATGATAGATAGAATAACAAATGAGGAAGGAGAGAATGCAAGACGAAGAACCATATTATAAGTGTAATGACGCATGGGCGCACGACACATGTATATACTCACACACCAGTATCGTCTCACCTAAAAAAAGCACTACATTCAGAATGGGTGGTGAACCTCATTGCTGAACTTTGTGAGATGTTATTGTTGCCTGTTGTATTTTCGATTACACGGCTCTTACGGGACACTCCAAAACAATAATAGAAAAGAGTGTTAGCACTATTCTAAGCCGGTGCCTCACAGCTTCAAGACGGGAATGTGTGCAAAAATAGAAGAGCCTGGCGCTTGGTTGTCTTTGCTATCCCCGCAAGTGACATGGCGTGATGGTATGTATGTATGTATGTATGTAAGTAAAACAACTCAAATGATATAGCATAGCGTTCTGTGCTAATAAATATATTATGTATTGAACTTATACCTCTGTACATATTGAATTAGTATTTGAGAAGTTTTGCCTCTAAATTATATCAACAAAGTTGAATTTATCCCACATATATTAGTATGCGCAGCGACAGAGAGTGAGATGGATTAAATAGGTACAACTTTCATCGTATTATTTTTGCTATAAAAAACAGTAAGTGCTCTTTTACATCTCTCGGGTACATGGAGCTACACTTAATTATGACATTTATACATTGTATAGAGTTGGAACTTACATACATTGTCGTTACATATTTTTATTTATCGAATATTGTATCAATAATTGTGGTACTATCACAATTGATAATAAAATAATTAAAGCTGTTGAAGAAAATATATTAGGAAAGGATAACCAGAAAGGATAACCTTGGACACAAGATAAAATTAGGAAAGGATAACCAGACAGCAGAAATACCCAGAAGGATCGGACAAGGTTGGGCAGCCTTTGGGAAACTTAAACATGTCCTAAAAAAACAGAGATATTCCCACATGTCTGAAAAGAAAAGTGTTTGAAACATGTATCCTGCCTGTGCTTACGTATGGTCTGGAAACTATCACGCTAACTGCGAGGACCATACGTAAGCTAAAATGCACTCAGAGATCCATGGAAAGGCAAATGATAGGCGTAAGTCTAAGAGACAAAATTAGAAATGAAGAAATCAGACGCCAGACAAAAGTTGTTGATGTCATGGATCGAGTTGCAAAACTTAAATGGCAATGGGCAGGTCATGTTGCCAGACAGTGTACGGACAGATGGGCACCCAGAATTCTAAATTGGAGACCATGGGATATGAAAAGGGGAATAGGCCGGCCCCAGAAAAGGTGGGCCGATGATATTGTCCCTGTCGCTGGAAGCGGATGGGTTCGAAAAGCCCAGAAAAAAGACGAGTGGAAGCTTTTAGAAGAGGCCTACATCCAGCAGTGGAGAGATGGCTGAGAAAGAAGAAGAAGAATTGTGGTAACCGAGACAAATTTACTTAATAAAACTCTATTTGTAGAGGTGGAGAATAATAATAATAAACAAAATTTATACAGTGCCGTTTAGTGATACAAGATCACTCCAAGGGCGATATATCTTATTTGTTGGCTCACAGAAACAGCCCGTCTTATGTAGTCTATCGAAGGTGTCAATGCTCTGAGCTCCACATAATATGTCAAGAGGCAATTTATTCCATTTTAAAGGTCCGTTCGCACTGAAACCGCAATCATAGTAGGTAAGCCGCCGCCTTATTGACTATTGACTATGTCAAATTATTTTAAGGAGTTGATACTCTGTGATCCGGATGATCACAATGTAAAAAAAGGGGTCTTCCTAATGTAACATTCTTTTTGGCACAGTTCTTGAATAAAGTGTGGAACCAAGTCGTTCAGAGCCTTAAACACCTTCAGGCATACCTTATAGTCCACTCGTTCTAAGAATCGGGAATATCGCAACCGACAGTCACACGTAGAAAAATATGAAAAAAAAGATATTTTGTTGAAAAATGAATATATTTTAAATGGTATTCTGATTTTCATATGAAATATTTTTTCTCGGTGTATTTAATATGACAGATTTAGAAGCGACCCCTATTCTTAATAATAATATTTTCGATTATTTATTTAGCAATAACTCACCTCAGAGCACTGTCAATATGAATGACGTTTCTACTGAAGTATGCTGTCGAAGGATACGATTAAGTGGGCAATAGGAAAAATTATCTATGAAAAAAATATATATATTTTCCCACACATCGATTTTATATTTCTTTAGAGGTGGAATATTTTTATTATAGCAAATGCGCAAACATTGGATTTTTTTCCCTGTCGGGAGTCAAAGATATTTTTTGACAGATTTTTAATTATCTCAATAGAGACGAAGTTGGAATATTTACTGTAGGAGAACCGGGAAATCAAGGCACCTACAGGGCTTACGAACAGCCGATGACAGGTCGTAAGTAGGTGCCTTGATTTCCCGGTTCTCCTACAGAAAATATTCCAACTTCGTCTCTATTGAGATAATTAAAATTCATTAGAGGTATTTTATTACTAGGTTTTAAATAATACTTGATTACACCACATTTCTAGTGATTTTCAATTATCTTGTTTACGATCCACCTCATGTAAATTTTAAATTTCTACTCCAGTATTAATATATATATATATATATATATATATATATATATATATATATATATATATATATATATATATATATATATATATATATATATATATATATATATATATATATATATATATATATATATATATATATATATATATATATATATATATATATATATATATATATATATATATATATATATATATATATATATATATATATATATATATAATAATATTTTTATCTCGGTTTTCCCGTGTCAGTAGGTCTTGACTAGTACCTGGAAGAACATTTTGTATGACAAACAATACAATAATAATATTAATAATACCATAGCGAAAATAACCCCAAAACACAACAATAATAATATTAATGTCACAACTAAAATTAACAATAAATCACAACACAAAAATAATAATAAAATATTATTACCAACGAACACGACAGCAGGTGGGCGTGTCACAAGGAGCCAATCACGTCGCGCTAACAATATTTGACATAAGCGGCCATCTTGTACGCTACGAGTCACTTAACGGTGAGCTTTCAGTGTGAGTAGACGTGTGTCGCGCGCGTGCTTTTCGTTAAGTCCTTGAAAATGCCTGGTGATATTCAGGCGAAACATCGGAAGACAAATGGTCTTAGTCAAGACCTACTGACACGGGAAAACCGAGATAAAAATATTATTACATATTTCACCCGTGAAAACATCAAATATAACATATATATATATATATATATATATATATATATATATATATATATATATATATATATATATATATATATATATATAATATATATATATATATATATATATATATATATATATATATATATATATATATATATATATATATATAAATATATATATATATATATATATATATATATATATATATATATATATATATATATATATATATATATATATATATATATATATATATATATATATATATATATATATATATATATATATATATATACCTTTTATAATTTCCACAATTCCTCTAGCATTTTTACCGAAATTAGTACGTATTAGTTTAATCGAAAATGTACCATTTTACTGTAGATGAGAATATAAGATGATCAATAATGAATGGCGATGGTGTTTTGAGTTTATTGTTGTGTACTATATGTCTATGTATATATATATATATATATATATATATATATATATATATATATATATATATATATATATATATATATATATATATATATATATATATATATATATATATATATATATATATATATATATATATATATATATATATATATATATATATATATATATATATATATATATATATATATATATATATATATATATATATATATATATATATATATATATATATATATATATATATATATATATATATATATATACCTTTTATAATTTCCACAATTCCTCTAGCATTTTTACCGAAATTAGTACGTATTAGTTTAATCGAAAATGTACCATTTTACTGTAGATGAGAATATAAGATGATCAATAATGAATGGCGATGGTGTTTTGAGTTTATTGTTGTGTTAAATATTTATTATTCAACATATTATATTATTGTATAATTTTAATTGATAAGTCAAATCTCAAGGAACAGTTTGTGTTACTCACATAATATAGTGTACACGCATACCAGCCGATGACATATAATGTGTCTTATTTTCCGGTTCTCATATAAATAGGTATTCCATCTTCGTCTCTATTGAGATTTGAAGTTTATCATAAAAAAATATTTATAATTAACAGCACAAGTATTTTTTTACATAACATGTTAAATTTAGGTCGTTAATGAGGATATAATCTGCCAAAAACATATTGAAATTATCCTTTTTTACAACATTTTTTTATTACTCCATGACTATATGTCTTAAAAAATCATACATGTGCTTAAAAAATCATATAAAAATGTGCTTAAAAAATCATACAATCAAAATTAATGACTGATAAAGTTTCGTTTCATGTCAGTTTTTTTCTTAAAATGCAAAAAATCAACAAATTTTGTGTTTTAAATAAGTCGTCTTTAACGCACGCGATAATTACCTACCCTTACTAACACGTAACTTCATAGTATATTAGGCGGTTTTCATATGTCATGTATTCAGTCACTAGATTTAGCGTTGAAGCCGTCGTTAATTAGTATTGTAAAAATTTATCATTATAAGTTTGAACTTTTAAATCGGATCGCTGTATTGCAGGTGGGTATGCACAATTTTTCCATTTCAATTCCAAGTTCACCGCACGAGAATTTAATATCTTCCTCAGCGAATTGTTTTTGTTCATCGCAGGTTTGTGGGTTTTCAGTAAATTAAACGTAGAGTTCACAGCGCAACGTAATAGAGCCCCCAAGGATTCCGCTGTGACATTGCAAGGTCGTTCGTTCTCCGTGTTATCTACGTGCATAGCTGGTCTGTGCTGCATTGTCGTCATTGCGGTAACTGAAGTGGTCGCCTTTCCCTCTTCGTTTCGTCGCATTTCATATGAATGTTCTCGATTAACGAGTTTTTAATTTTGCCTCGCATTCTTCGGATAAATAATAATAATAATTTCCCTGCGCTTCGCTCTACTATGCTCTGCTCCTGACACTTGTCTTTATTTCAATTTTCCGACCGTTACAATGTAGTATTCACGTCTAGATCTATGTATTCATGTATTGTGTGGAGCACACATCAGGCGCGCTGAAAGGGCGGATCGCTGACTTTTTTTGCAGCATAAAATCAAACCGTCCTTTGATGGATCAGGCAAGGAGAATCTATTATGACGTAATTATTACCTTGTGAGCACTGATTAATTATCAATGGATATGGCAAAATATCAAAGAACTCTGCAGGCCTGGAAATGTTTAATTGTACTCAATCGCTGTACTGAAATCTGTTGAATAAAAATTGAATTAAAAATTTGCATATACCTACAATCTTAGATTATATATGATACAGATACAGTCAGCGCAATGAAAGTATGACAACAAAAACTAAGAACAATGTTCTGAATTTCACTCGCCCGGCCATGTATGTACGTACACCTACCGATACGCACACCTACATAATACATCCACCAACCGATCTACCGCGTTGGTGAAACCATTTCTGTGTTTTTCTTTGTGTTTCATTGGAAACTCTTTAGATATAAATGTGTTTTAAGTCAAAGTATGCATTGGATAAATCTTTGCTTTGATTTATTTCTGAGGAAATATTATACCTTTTGCATTAATCTATTCTTTGGCTCATTGTTATTACCTGCAGTCTGTTCATTGTAGTCGTATTATTTTCTTTGTCATTGAACAAAACTAAAATTAAATTTCTCAAATAATTGTAATATGATATTGCTTCTGCATCCTTCGATTACATTCTTTCTTTCCTCACTGTTGTGATCGCTTCTGTTTATTCTAGTCGAATGTCTTTTGTCTACGAAAAAACAAAACAGTTAAATAACTCTCGAATCTGGTGATTGGTATAAGTTTGATATTTTTTTTTTTGTTATATTAAATTTGTAATCATTGACGACTTCGGATGCTTCGTTTGGGATCCTTTGGATGATATACCAATACAATACAGTACCTTGCATTTATATTTCATAATTACTTTTTGTCACCGGTTAGAATAATGCTTCGAGTTCCTTCTATTATCGTCGTTATCGGATCTCCTGTTTGTGCCGGGTAATTACAATAGAAAATACAATAGGCAAAATAACATCTCACATTTATTTATTTATTTATTTTAGATTAACATAATATCAAAACAAAGAAACCGTGCACACAAAAATCCCACGAGCCAAAGCCTGTCAGTGGGTATACCTACCTATTAAAATATACCTAGACAAAATTATTTCGTCAATAACATCAGATAACGATATAAAATGAAAATATAGCAAAGTGTGAGACATATAAGTACAAAAAATATACATAAAGAAGATAAAGAAAATAACTTATAGATATAAACCATAAATACACATAAATCAATAGGTAGGTAAATACAAAATTGCAGACGGACAGCGAGCGGTACCACCAAATATTATAATACTTGGCAAGTACAAAGATTTGAATGTCGCAGTCAATTAATATAAAAAAAAAAAACAAAAATATTATTGAACATAGTTCTGCAATGAGGTTCTTCACCATCCGTCATGAATGTAGTGATTTTTAGGTTAGGATACACGCGTGCGTCGTGCTTCCTTGTCACCTGTCACTGGTTACTCCTAACCTAACCTAACATTCTTAAAAATTATATTATATCTATCTTATTATAGAAAAAATATTACGAACAATAAAACTCGGGTGAATTTGTCAATCCAGGGGGGCAAGTCTAGTCCGATCGGCGAAATCAAAACCTAAGTGATTACCCATATCATGGATATAATTATTATATGGAGTTCTACAATATCTATAGATGTCATAGAACTCCATATAATAATTATATCCATGATATGGGTAATCACTAGCGTTTTGATTTCGCCGGTCGAACCAGACTTGCCCCCCTGGAGATGCGCAGAGTAGGTAATTATGTTTTACATCGTTATGGATTTCAACCACTGGACACAGATGAACATGTATGTGAAGTTTTTGCCTTGTTGCCTTTACAAAGAAAGGATGCCGTGTCCTGGCTACGGGCACAATCAGCACATTGTCTCCACATCTCTCTCCCAATATCATTTGTTTGTCCACTGATCGATTTTAATATCGGAACATTGTATGTATAAATCCGAAGTAGGTCCGTGTTAATTCTGTGATGGCTCTCGTTCAAAGCTACACGGGATTATTAAATTTTTGGATCAATTCTACTTAATTTGTGTAAAAGCATGTTTCAAACAAGGGTTGCATTCATCTCCTTGATGTCTACTATCTATGTATTAATAAATAACTAATATGGTCTCTCCAAAAAAATAAATAGATAGCTACTTAGGGCCGGTCTTATAAACGTCCGTTAGTTAGATTTCAGACCAAACAAACCGAAATTTGATACGAATACTCTATATTTCGTCTTATAACAATCCGTTAGTTAACTTTTAGTAAAATTTTACCGATAGCCTTTACCGACGGTCGGACCACCGATTAAGGGCCGATCTTATAAACGTCCGTTAGTTAGATTTTAGACCAAATAAACCGAAATTTGATACAAATGCTCTATTTTTCGTTTTATAACAATCCGTTAGTTAAATTTTAGTAAAATTTTACCGATAGCATTTACCGACGGTCGGACCACCGATTAAGCGTTCGTTAACGTTAAGTTATGGAAGGATTGAGTTTTACCACACTTACATTACCGCGGTACATTTTTAATATTACGATTATTTTGAAATATACTGTTTTATATTTTTTGGTTTTTTATATTGAATTGCTTTTTTTTTGGTAAAAAATGTCGGCCGACAGTGATTTTCACAACGAATTTAATTACAATTTTGTGTTTGACCAAATATTTTATTATTTCAACATGACATTGATGACACTGAATTTCGTTTTATTTTAATTATTTTTTTTATTTAAAAAAATAAGTAAGTTTTTAAATTTCATTTTAATGCCATAAATTAGGCATAAATGCTTTTGATGTGATATAAGTGAACAAATCAGTTGAGGCGAGATTTGTGCCCGCGTCCACTGAATTACTAATCCAGCGCGCTAGCTAAATAATAAATGATTATCACCATTTTTGTAACTTTTGATATTGTTTGAAGTACGCAAAAAAAAAAACACTCTCCCTTTATATATTGCAATGACAGCACCGCTTTATCCATTACAATCCATTCTTTATTTTATAAAAAAATATAATGCTCTATACCTTATAGATTTTTAGAAATTTAAGATAAATGTCAAAAATTGGGGTATGCTCATTATTTTCCTACAAGAATATAAACAGAACATAATTAAAAAATTAAGGTATATTTTTATTTATTAATATCCAAACTAACTAGGTAATTTTTTTCAAAATGATTCGTTTTGTAGTAATGACGCAAATTCAAATTGTAAAAATAGGTACGTTGGCAGCAGTCCCCCCCTTAAGAAAATTGAGAAGCACTATTCAGATATCCTTCAAAATCTAATGGGGTCTAAGTGAGTATCAGCGGCTTTACTCTCCACTGCCAATCCGATCCCAATACGATCCGACTCGCTAAGAACCTACCTTTGTAACGGAGAATGAATGCGGTATGTTTTAATAGTAAGTAATAGTCGTTCATTTGAATGTACACAGGCGACAGATAGGTAAGTTCTAAATGAAAATTTGAAATCGGAATCGAATTCGTGTTTCAAGAGTAAGGCTACTGATATACAAATATGAAAAGAATCGAATGAGTACTTTAGTCTATAATCGATAAAGTAAAATAAACACGCCCGTACATAGCACACACACACACACACACAGATACATTGTGATGAAACTCAGAATACAATCTCAGCATAATACTACTTGATAATCTGCAATAAAATATAGCCTTAAAAATTGCGAAATCATAACTCCCCACTATATCCCTTTGGGTTAGTGAGAAGTAAAAAAATCATAAGTTCAAATTTTGTGTATTCAGGTAGTAAAAAAATCTGATACTCACGGATAGTGGATTATTTCGTCGCGTCGTAATAAACATCGGACAGTGACCAGATTAATGGAAAAATATCAACTGTGCGCTTTTTGCAACAACGTATCGGGGTACAAAAGGCACTTAATAAAATTAATTTTTCCTTTGATATTCGACACAGACATGGTGTAGTTTATGTGGATGATTGAATATTTTGCTTTCCCTTTTATTGCTTTGTTTCCTGTTTTTTTTTTTCAATCTTGGTATTTTTTTCTTGTTTTTGTTGGTTGTGAGGCACCGGCTTACAATATTACAATTTTATTTGTTATAGGTACCTCAACAACACACATCACAAGTATACATAATAGAACAATCATATTTATTTGGTACAGTTTTTTGTACTCTTTTTACTCCTCACGAACCCAAGGGGATACAGTGGCGAGTTATGTTTCGCAATTTTTAAGTCTATTTTTTTCAGCAGTTTTCTATCTGTTAATTGATACGGCTTCCAAACTGTAGAATTCCATTATATTTATGAAAAGTATGAACACATATTCTTCTTTGTAGAATATATGTGTTCAAATAAAGATATAAATGTATTAAAGGCTTGGTTTAATTGCAATATATTAACATTAAATGCACAAAAAACTACTGTAGTGCCTTTCGCAATTCAAGGCAAAAATATACCAAATACGTTAAATATTAAAATCCACCGGCAGGATTGTGATGCATTTGGTTCTTGTTCAGAACCTCAGTGTACCACACTAAATGTGAGCAAGAATGTCAAATATTTGGGTGTCATAATTGAATCTGAAATGAAATGGAAGGACCATATATGTAAGACAGGAGAAAGATTGCATAAAATATTTTATGTTTTTTACCGTATAAGAAATTTTCTGGATATTGAAATGCTTAGAATGACATATTATGCATTGGCTCAGTCTGTGATGCAATATGGAATAATTGGATGGGGAGGGTCGTATCCTGATCACTTGAAATTATTATATACCATACAAAGAAAGATTATTAAAATTATTTTAGTAAAGCCAAGCGATTTTCCCACTGAAGAGTTATTTTCTCAATTTAAAGTTAAAAAATTAAATGTGTTATATAAAATAAATGCAATTAAACAAATATGTAAAGAATATTTCACTAACCAAATTCACCCTATAGACAATCTAAGAATTGATCCTCGCACAAGTGGAATGATAAATATCCCAAAGAAAAATACATCTTTTGGCCAAAATCATTATTCATATTATGGGGTGAAGTGGTTTAATGATTTACCAGTGGATATGAGAATAGTGGCGCAAAATAATTTTGGTGGTTTTTTGGTATTGCTGAAAGACTTTTTGAAGTAACATTTTTCTTGTGTATTCATTGTGTGTTGTTTATTTTCAATTTGTGTATTTTTATTTATTCTACAGAACAATTTTGTATTTTTTTTTCTCTCTTTATATATAATATTATGTATGTTTGTATCTAAATATGTATGTTATTGTAAATAGATTAGTGCCTAGATTAAGATGTATATAAATAGATTAGATAGTATGTATATAAATAGATTAGATAGTTTGTAGATTTGTGAAATGTGACTCACTTCAAAGCACGAGAAAACTCTTTTTGAAGTTGAGTCATAAAAAAAAAACAAAATTATAATGTATCTTTTTAAAAATTGTATATATTGTTGTATTGTGTATTTTTCTTTGTTATTTTTAATAATAAATAATAAATAATAAATATTTTTCATAATCATTAATTGGTATTTTTTTATTGCAGATTATCAACTAGTATCATGCTGAGATTGTATTCTGAAAGTTTCATCAGAATTTATCTGTGTGTGTGTACTACATATGTGCCGTGTGCTATGTACGGCGTATTTATTTTACTTTATCGATTATATAGACTAAAGTACCTACTCATTCGATTCTTTTCAAATTTTGCAAATTTGTATATCTAATAATAATAATAAATTGGGATGATTTAGCGCCGTTTTTGTGATAACCTCACCTCAAGGGCGCTTTGAATATATTACAGGTTTTGTAAGGCTTGCGGAAGATGTAAGTTTTCAGGTGTTTCCTGAATAGTGCTAAGTTGTCGATTTGCCTCAGTTCAGGTGGTAGTTTATTCCACGAGGCTGGTCCAGCCACAGCAAAAGCACGATCACCTATCGATGTAGTGTTGACTCTATTTATTTCAGTCAATTTACCAATCATGGATGTGGTGGCTGACCGAAGTGTTTGTTGTCGCTCGTTTACGATGACAGGGATGCAGAAGTCTGAAAGATACGTGGGAGCCATGCCATGGATAGCTTTGAAAGTCAACAAACATAATTTGCACTTGATTCTCTCTGGCACTTTTAGCCAGTGAAGATTTCACAGATGGTGGGATATGTGTGAGAATTTTGCGGCTCCGGTGATTAGCCTAGCAGCAGCGTTGAAGACGGATTGGAGTTTGTTTAGTTCCAGCTTTGGGAGGTACTAATACTCACTTAGACCCCATTAGATTTTGAAGGATATCTGAATAGTGCTTCTCAATTGTTTTAACTGTCATATATTTCCAAGTGACACCAAGCTGAGGAAACTTAAAATTAAAATTACTAAAAAGGCACATCACTTTCATAAAATGGCATTGAAAAGTTATCAAGTTTTCACAATAAAATATTTAAATAAAAAATTTCATGAAAATGCTGAATATTTTCCATACAAAATTTGAATACTTTATTGAATGACTTATTATTGAGGAGTTTAGCGTTGGCCGCAACCCACTCGTTTTAAATATAGATATATAGATTTTGGTTTTATATATGCATAAATACATGTAAATATATCAAATCAAATAAATATTGAGATAGTATAAAATAAAATGTATAAATAATTTAGATTCTTCGACTTAAGCGACGCTGTTTTTTTTCAGTTATACTCTCCTTTTCAGCTATGACTTTTTATGAGTTCAAACTTGTGGTTTTATATTTGAAAAAAAAATTGAAAAAAAAAAGTATATAAAATGATACTTCGCACGTAAATAGCGTTTATTTGCCGTTTGGTTTCGCGGAATTCCTTTTAAGGGGATTTATAATTAATTTGTGGTCCATGCCGCACAAATTTGTATGGATCTAAATCCCAAAGTTTTCCAATCAAGTGGCAAGACATTAATTGATTGTTACAGCACCCGCAGCTTGTGCTATGTGGCTTCTAACATAACCTAGCCGACGGCAATCTCCGATTCTTGTAAAGTTGAGAAAAGTCATTCTTTTAAATCGATTTTAAGTCTTACTTGATGCCAGCGTATCGTAAACGGTTCTTTGCATGCAAAGCTTTATATTATGAAATATATCACCTCACAGACCTAGGCCTAGTGAGATGATATATTCCTAGGTCTATTGAAGTGATATATTCCATATAACTTCATTAAACTGCTTATAATGTTATACCAAATGTTTATATTTATAATGTTTAAATTTATTTTAGAATAAGAAAAATTAATCTAGTACACAGCCAAAAACATGAGATCATTTTGACAGTGTACAAAGATGAAGTTGTAATGCAGATTAGAAATTGACTATGGAATTTAATTGACATACAAAATACCTACATTATTTATCTATTTATTAATTAATTCATTTATTAATTAATTAATAAATTAATTAGTTTATTTATTTATTTTCTTCGGGAAGCAACAGCTCATTTACAGTTTAATGAAACAATGTTATTTTGGCAGTGTTAGACGGGAATATTTGGCCCAGGTGTGCGAGGACATGAACTGCGCCACATATGTTGAGCTGAAAAGGGCTGCAGAGGATAGAGAGAAGTGGAAAGCGAGATGTAGACTTCTTCTGCAAACCAATCCATAGGATTGAGACTTTTGATGATGAGAGCCAAAAAAAAGCATTCCATTTACATACTATAAAAACAAATAACAGTTTACAAGCCAAAAATATTCACACACACACACATACACACACACACACACACACACATACTCACGCACATAAATACATATGTACATATATACACACATATATACAACAACTAGGGAAGGGAAGAGAAAAGAGAGAAGAGAGACTAGGAGGACAGGATAGAGGGATATTGGTTGAGCATAAATCAATGAAAAAATACGAGTTATCCACATATTTAAAAAGCATTGCATTTTAAAAGTTCAAATTTAATATGAAACGAGTGGGTTGTAGCCAACGCTAAACTCCTCATTACCAAGTCACTCCACAAATTATTCATATTTTGTATGGACAATTTTCAGTACCTATGAAATGGGATTAGTAAATTATTTTGAATTTATAAATTTTATTATGAAAACTTGATAATTCTTCAACGCTATTCAATGAAATTAGAAAAAAAATATATAATATATATATCTAATTTTTAGTTTCCTGAGCTCGGGGACACTTTGAAATATTTGACAGTTAAAAAAAATGAGAAGCACAGATCTGATATCCTTCAAAATCTAATGGGGTCCAAGCGAGTATTAGATATACATATTTGCAAAATTTGAAAAGAAGCGAATGAGTACTTAAGTATATAATGATATCAAATGAGTTTCAACAGAACGAAAACCAAGTTTTTTTTTTGTATTTCTAATAAATCTATACACAAAGTTAAACTTATAATAAATGCTTGTACTATAGGTCAGTATAGGTGAACGAAATCGGTCGTGGCAGGAGTCGAACTCGCCATCACTGGATTACTAACACAACACGCCTATCGCTCTGCTACCACCCATCTTTAATTTTACTTTATACCCAATTTAACCCCCATCTTCAATTTCATGATTTACATACAATGAAATTTAAACATCTCTCTAAGTTTTATCTCAAAAATCATATCTTTTACCCAGGCCATCTGATTTTTATCAGAATGGAAAACTTAATTACTTGTATCAAAATAATTCCTTTAAGTTTCAAGTTTTTATCCGGCGTTTATTATTAAAAAAAAGACAGTTAAATTTTTCTTTCCCCGTCTCACTCGGAAAACCTGTTCTGAGACGGTTTCTTATAATATTCCTGTTTTGATATATTATACATTATCCAGTGTTATCCAAAACATGAGTTATGATCTTGAATATTATTTAAAAGAATGCAAATTAATTAAAAGAATAAGAAAACTATGTTCATAAAAAAACAGAAATTAAAAATAATACATACCTATATTTATAGGCATAACATACATAGATACATACATACCATTACGCCATGTCCCTTACGGGGTAGGCAGAGAGAACCGAACGCCATATCTTTCTATCCTGGCACACATTCATCGCCTCGTCAACATTTATGCATCGTCTCATACATGTTCGTCTATTGTACACACTTCTAACATCAGAATATCGTTCACATGGTCGTGCCATCCCTTTCTTGGGCGTCCCCGGCCTCTCAATCCAATCCTATCCGCATTGTATATTTTCTTCGTCAGGCGTTCCTCATTCATTCTACCCATGTGGCCAGCAGCTCCTGAACAACAGACTGCCACAGGGAGCCTTCGCCACGCCCTTAGTACTTTCAGTTCTTCGATTTCCACACCGAGGGTAACCCCTGCCTTGATTCACGGGCCTCCACGAATGTGGTCGGACTCTTAGGGGTAGTGGTTGTACTCGCTTGATAGGGGATATTTGTGTTGTCCTACGTGCGACTGCGTCCGGTGTTGAACAGGACCAATGGGTCCTATAGCATCACCGGCGTAGAAGTGGTTCGCGATCTTCCTCTTCCTCCTACCCATGTGGCCAAACTATCTCAGTGTGTTCACTTTCATTCTATTAATGATATCTTTCTTCATCTTACATTCTTTCCTTATGTTCTCATTTCTTACCCTGTCATACATCGTTCTATTGCAGATTCTTCTTAGCGATCTCATTTCAACAGCATTTATAACATATTCTATAATTATATATTTTTTAGCATAACATATATGAAATTTTTTTATCATTTTTCATTTCAATATAGACAAATATGTAGCAGGTACCTATGTATATGAAAATTGATGCTGGCGTGAACGTTGTTACCAAATTAGTTGCAAATTATTTCGAATATTTTATTACACCCGCCTTTGTACCGGACATTTTCCAGACATGTAACATGCATCACCAATAATTAGGTATGTCGGATGCATGAAATTTATGAAATTTAACTTTTGAACCCTGTCCGATGACCAGAAACTCTACTCCCGCTGGAAAATTATGAACTTTGTATATCGTCTGAATATTTAGGATGATATTGGATATTGTTTAATTACGTGACTGTATTTTAATTTGACTTATGTATATTGGTTGTATACGCTGTTTGCGCTTTCTACATACATATATTGGTAGCGTTAAAGGCCCTGTGATGATCAAAGCCAATATATGCAGGTACTCTATATTATGTAATCAGTAGGGTGTTTCACATATTAGGTAGTCAAAGTAAATAATACTGAACATGATTAGCTGAAAAATTAGCTGATTAGAAAAATGAATTATAATACACCCAGTGAATCAAGTTAGATTGCAAAGTCTATTTTTTTCAACGTATTTTTATGCTACGTTTTGAATCATATCCTGTAGTTTTCAAAATGTATTATAAACGAGAGTTGTGACCAACGTTATACTCCTTTTTTTTTTCAATATTGGACACTGTCACTTCGTGGTAGAACTCCATAATTAATTAAAACTATGAAAATTTTTTTTATTTCATTTTACGTTCTACTTAAATTTTTTCGCAAACGCGACTCCCATTCACCGGTATCGCCCTATGATGAGCATCGTCAGAATGGTGAACAATAATGATGAAGACCATCCATATATAGATTCACAAAGACGATAACAACAATAGATATGGAAGGGGGCAATTCTAAGAAAAATTAAATACCCGAAAGACATTAAGGTAAATATGTATGCAGGTATAATAAAAATAAAATTGAAGTGAAGGAATGAATATACAAATATTGTATTAAAAGGACAGCAATTATATTGAATAATGGCCAACATAAAAACCCGGCATTAACTATTCTAATGGTAATAATAATGGAGAAGTATTAAAATCTATTTGTGCGTTAATCAAAGGAACGTTGCTATTACATTTTACTCTATTTATCTCTAATATTTCTAGTTTGTCTAATTTTTTACCTTTTCTTAAACTATGTATAAGATTTATCCCAGTTTGTGAGTTAAACGAATGCTCACTAATATTTACCTTAATGTCTTTCGGGTATTTAATTTTTCTTAGAATTGCCCCCTTCCATATCTATTGTTGTTATCCTCTTTGTGAATCTATATATAGATGGTCTTCATCATTATTGTTCACCATTCTGACGATGCTCATCATAGAGCGATACCGGTGAATGGGAGTCGCGTTTGCGAAAAAATTTAAGTAGAACGTAAAATTAAATAAAAAAAAATTTCATAGTTTTAATTAGTTATACTCCTTACTACCAAGTCACTTCACAAATTATTCAAATTTTGTAAATTTGAATTCTTTATGGAAGGACTTGTTAGTGAGGAGTTTAGCATTGGCCACAACCCACTCGTTTTACTATATGATAAAATTGTTACACATAATTTTTATTTTATGATTGATTTGTTACATTATTTTTTTTATTATACAAGTAATTTTTAACAAGTAATTGAATTATAGCGTTCTTCATGTGGGGTAGAAATTCTGTGTTTCAATCATTTGCTATTTAATTGTATTTTGATCTGTTTTTATCAATTTTCCAATTGTTTTTCTCTCTAAGTTCTTTATATTTCAATTGTATTTCTTCCTCTAATTTTTGTTATATTTTATTGTTATTTATATTCTTGAGACATGTAACATTCAATGTTGGAAAAAAAGTCTTTAAATAAACAAAAAAAAATATCTCGGAAAATAATTTGTCGGCCTTCGTGGCTCAGTTGGTTAGGTGACTGAATGCTGACCCAAGGGTCCCGGGTTCGATTCCCGGTGGAGACACAGTTTTTAATTGTGTTTTCAGTCTGGATCTGTGAGATGATTAATATCTCAAGACTCCAGAATGTGGCAACTTGTTATTGAGTGCGTGTTAAATAATTATTTGACATAGCACCCGTTAGTTGCCAGAGAAGCTACAAAATGAAAATATTATGAAATATTGCAATAATTACGACAAGCAAACCTTTTTCTTTAAAAAGAGGTTAGCTCAGATAATTAATAAATAATAATTAAATACTTTTATTGAGTTAAACAACGTGACGAACTTATTGCCCGTAATCGAATATTTTTATTATTACATATGCGCAAACATTGGATTTTTTTCCCTGTCGGGAGTCAAAGGTATTTTTTGACAGGTTTTTAATTATCTCAATAGAGACGAAGTTGGAATATTTAGTGTAGGAGAACCGAGAAATCAAGGCACCTACAGGGCTTACGACCTGTCAACGGCTGGTTTACGTGATCACTTTATGCGCTTGCGCAACGTTCACCAATTATCCTTTTTTTAATGAGATCCCTATCAATTCAATTTTGAAAGTTCTATATATTGTAATACAGAAATTCTTTTCGCTTGAAAATAAGGAATTTTTACAACAGCCATCTATGTGTGAAATTATGAACAACATTCTTAATATTTTTTATATTTATCTTTGTTGTAACGCCATCTATTGAGAGAATTACTTACACATTGGTACAAGTAGGTAAATAAGACAAAAATGACCTTATAAGTATGGCGCAATTCTGGGGTGACTTCTATGCGAAAATGCATTTGTCACCTCAGGTATAAGAATTGTTGCTCTCATTATTTTCAAAAAACCAATTCTCTCAATAGATGGCGTTACAACAAAAATAAATATAAAAAATAATAAGAATGTTGTTCATAATTTCACACATAGATGGCTGTAGTAAAAATTCCTTATTTTCAAGCGAAAAGAATTTCAGTATTACAATATATAGAACTTTCAAAATTGAATTGATAGGGATCTCATTAAAAAAAAAGGGATCTCATTAAAAAAAAGGCATAATTGGTGAACGTTGCGCAAGCGCATAAAGTGATCACGTAAACCAGCCGATGACAGGTCGTAAGCCTTGATTTCCCGGTTCTCCTACAGTAAATATTCCAACTTCGTCTCTATTGAGATAATTAAAAATCTTATTGCCCGTAGGCAATTTCTACCAATATTTAATCTCAAATGACAGGGTTAGTTTTGTTTATGTTGAGATTCAATCAAAGTTTATTTGCTGATCTCCTAATCCCCGATGCAGTTTCCGAACTTTCCCAACTTTACACATTAGTTGTCCATGAGAGTCAATGATAGAAAAATACGGTGGTTTGTTAGAACCTGAGTATAAATGAAGATATTTTAATCACGGGATAGGCCATGTTAATCTCTGGATAGACAGAGAGAATCGAACGCCACATTATTCTATCTTGTCACACATTCATTGCCTCGTCAACATTCATACATTGTCTCAAACGCACATTACACTGTCGAGGTTTTCAACGGATTTTTCAACGCGGTGGGAAAATAAATAGAACTTGTTCTATTTATCAACGCGTTTTGTATCGTTTTTCGTGAAACAGAAATCTGTAAAATTATTCGTTGCCGGCGACTCAACATGGCTGTGGCTATATTGACTTTGTTTTTTGCGGTATCTTTTGTTTACTTGGTAATATTTTTTTCGTAATTACTATAATAGGGGTCGCAAATGAAGGAAATAATAATACTCGTGTTAAGCGATGTTTGGAGTAACCTGTACTTTGGATGCTGTTTTAAGGGGGCGACTGCTGCCAACGTACATATTTTTTCAATTTCATATTGCATCATTATTACAAAAAGAATAATTTACAAAAAAAATAATTTAGCTAGTTTGGATACTTATTAATAAAGAAAATATATCTTGACTTTTTAAGTGTGTTATGTATATATAATAATTATAATAATAATATTGAACACTTCCTTGCACCCTGCGCAAGTGGCGATTTTATTGCCGTATGACAATTTCTTCCAACTAACCAGTGTTTCCAGCCCAGAGAAGCAATATTTGCGTGAGAAATAAATTTATCCTCTGCTGGGAATCGAACCCAGGACGCCACGGCGGTTGGCACAGTTGGTATATATACTTGTAGAAAAATAATAATATGCATACCCCGATTTTTTCATTTTTCTTATATTTCTAAAATAACTATAAGGTATAAAGCAATATTTTTTATTTAATTTATTTATTTATTTATTTAAATCCACAATAACCATACAAAAAAAATTACAACAATACGACAGTGAAACATAGAACAAAAAAAAATTTTAAAAATTGACAATTTAGTATAACATGTTGGCACTGACAAAATGAATACAATCTATCAGTACCAACATCCAGTGGATAAGAACTATTCCACTAAGCAGTGCTTGTGTCGGAATAGCTTTACATTCATTTTAACTGACACAGTCTTTACTTATGTAACCCATTTATGTCTAACATTAACATATAATTATAACATATCAAAAAAAATCAAAAATACAAATTATAATATAAGCTATAACATCACGGTTTTATAATCATTTCATAATTTTAAAAAATATATCTTCAATGTTCATTCTACCTTTGTTGAGAATCCAAGAAGATAGTTTATTTTTCATAGCACTTAGTGATTTTATATTATATATCTCAGAACCAATCAATCCTTTTGTAAATATGTATATATATATTTTTTTTGTAATTACAGAAGAACAAAATATCTGGAAAAATGTGTTGTGACGTTGCATTAATGCTTCAGGTTAAGTAAATAAACCGAAAAAACTTTTATTTCGCAATAGCGCTGAATGGAAAATATTTTTTTTAGATTCTTTTACTAAACCCGAAGCATAATGCAACGTCACGACATTTTATTCCAGATATTTTTGTCTTCTTTAGTTTAAAAAAATATATTGCTCTGCGCCTTATAGTTTATTAAAAATATAAGACAAACCTTAAAAATCGGGGTGTGCCATTATTTTTCTACAAGCATTTTTAATTTTTTTGTTGTTATTATTATTCAAATTGAAGCTAACAATGTATGAAGTAAAAATTAAATACAGAATATTAAATAACTTGCCTAAATACCCGTTCCATACATCAATTATAAGTATTAATGATCGACGAAGTTTTTATTTTGATGAATTCCGATATTAGTTAGGTATATCTATAATTTTTTTTTTTTTTTTTTATTAGACAAAATATACGTTTACAAATATTTGGTTACATATTTCAACATATTTATATTTCCTTTCCTAATTTAAGCTAGAAGCTTGTGTTTAGGAAAGCAGCAGCTCTTTGCTTACATTATATGAATACTTCACAAAAAATACATAAAATAAATCTTATAAAATAAATAAAACAGATCAATTAACAATTATATATAAAAAAGGACACAATTTCAGAACAAAATATATAAAGAACAAAAAAAAAAAGAAAATACATCCAAAATCAAAAAAACACCAACATTAAAATTACAACAGGTACATAGAAAAATAAAAATTAACCACAAAAATAGCAATTTTATAAAATGGAATATGAGGGAGAGTGTTTCAAAGTGTCTTGAGTTTATCCTTAAATAATTTGTAATTTGTAATAATTTGTAATTAAAAGTATACCACTTTTTGATTCTACATACATGAATTTTATTATGTGCAATAGGCCTATTTCGCCTTGTTAGGGCATTTACCTACTAGCTTAAGCTATACGAAATAGGCCTATCGCACATGATAAAATACCTACATGTAGAATCAAAAAATGGTTTATTTTTAATTATAGATATAATCAATTATAAGCTTACAATACTATAAGTAATATAATATTATAGGTACAATGTACATTTATGTACATTGTACTGCTAATTACGCTACTGGTATATATGTATAATGTACCTACATATATATTATATCCATATATTTATACAGAACATTATCAAAAAGTGATGGTATATTTTTCTTTTTTAATACCCAAACTATCGAAATTATTTTTTTCAAATCGATTTTATTACAATTAATGATGGTATGTCAAATTGAAAAATAGGTACCTTGGCAGCAGTCTCCCCCTTAAGCTTTGAAAACCAGACCATGTTGAAAACCTCGTCTGTCCAAAGTTCGCTTTGTACATGTTCGTCTGGCGTTCACGCCTTTTGCGTTTCCACCTTTCAAAATCTCCCCGACCTCTTATTCCATTCCTGTCCGCCTTGTGTATTTTCTTCATCGGGCGATCCTCATTCATTCTTTCCAAGTGGCTTAACCATCTCAATGTGTTCACTTTCATTCAATTAATGACATCTTTCTTCATCTTGCATTCTTTCCTTATGTCCTCATTTCTGACCCTGCCATACATCGTTCTATTACAGATTTTTCTTAGCGATTTCACTTCAACTGCATTTATTCTGTTTTGTGCGTCTTCTGCTATGTCCAGATGCCATGTACATCTTTCTTCATCTTACATTCTTTCCTTATGTCTTCATTTCCGACCCTGTCATACATCGTTCTATTACAGATTTTTCGTAGCGATCTCACTTCAACTGCATTTGTTCTGTTTCGTGAGTCTTCTGTCATGTCCAGATGCCATGTACATCTTTCTTCATCTTACATTAATTCATTGTGTCCTCGTTTCGTACCCTGTCATACATAAGTATAATTCATGAATACAAATTAATCTTTCTTTAAATTTTTCAATCGCAGGACTATTGTTTGATTCAATTCCAGTAACAATTAAAACATTTAAAAATTTTATTTGGACAGTGCCTACTGAGTTCTGTTTATGTAATATTGACAATACCGTCGCATTTTATACTTAAAACTTTTTTTTCAATATTCACTTTATGAAAGAATGGCAGTTCATGTTTGCGAACTTTAAATAAAACGAAAAATGAAATGAACTCAGGAAAAAGCGGTTAGCTTTGAACACGTTCGACCGAAAATACTTATAATTCGTAGTTAATACAATGTTATTGTATATAAGTTGATTTATTTATAACTTACCGAGGGTGGCCAATTTAATCTACTCACTCAAAAAGTACACAAATAGTTGTATATATTATGTTACTATAACTTTGGTAATTGAGGTAATATTGGAATACTTTATTCTATTATACTTTACTTTATTAGTAGTAACATTGTTCTTATTTTTCTGTGATACCACCATTATAATACTTGCATAGTGATGCTGGCTACAGATTTTAGTTCGATTCATGCTATTTTTGTATGAAAACGTGTTTTTGTAAATGTTTTGTTATGTCAATTCATTTATTTAATTTCTTTATTTTTGGATTAATATTGTTTTCAATCATACAAGTACATTATATTTGTGTATTGTGTGGTAATTTTACTCTCACTTATAATTCCTTATTTAAGGACATACATCTGCAGATGAAACTCATATTATATTATTTTTTACTTCTTCGTAGAATGGCAAGGGGATGTGACCCAACATCAAGAAAAAAGCCAAAATATCAATAATATTTTATTAAATCCTGATAAGCCCCTTTGTGAATATTACAAATATAATGATAGGTACACTAAAATAATTGTAATAATATATTTGAATTTTATTTTTTATTTATTTATTGTAACAGCTTTGTACATACATATTACAATAGAGATTACAATTAAAATGAGCCAATTATAGACAAACATTATTTCAAATTATATTAACGCTGAAAGGGTACATAAATGAATAAATTGTTTGAAACCTTTTAAAATATATGATTTTAAAAAGATAGAATAACATTAATTAGGAGTACGTTAAATTGGCCACCCTCTGTAGTTTCACGTTTTTATATACTTTTTCAATTTTTCAACTAACCACATAGCTTTTGTTTTTTTTTTTCTGCTTATTATCATAACAATACAAATATTTTATTTATTTATTTTTTTATTTAGAAAACAAACAGGATACAATGTTATAAGGATAAATACAATATGAAGACTTAACAGTAAGGAAAGTTCATTGTACCCCAATAATATGTTTTCACATAAGATATAGGGTGAACTTGTTTTTGACTTATTTAGTAATTTTATTTATTTATTTATTTATTTATTTATGTAGCTTCTCGGGCAACTAACAGGTACTATGTCAAATAATTATTTAACACGCACCCAATAACAAGTTGCCACATTCTGGAGACTTACGATATTTATCGTCTCACAGATCCAGACTGAAAACACAATTTTAAAAACTGTGTCTCCTCCGGGAATCGAACATTTAAAAGTAATTAATATAATACTTGTATGTAGTGTGTATTAAGTAAGTGGATATGTGTTATATTTGATGTATATGTATTAGGTATATATTATAACAATATTGTGTACATATTTATGTATGCGAGATAGATTGTGAATGAATGTGACTATTTATCGAATTGTTGTAATATGTATGTTCTGAAATCCGCCTGTGATTTATACATGTACTATATCGAAATGTTTAAAATATGAATTGTAGTTGGAGCAACTTCGTCTAATGTAATTATTTTGTGAGTAGTTAGTGTTACGTCGGTCGACATAGAACAAAAACTGAGATCTGAAATTGCGTGATGGACAGTAAAAATTTAATTTAGAAAGTAAGTAAGGCGAGTCTACACGGTTATGCATAATTTTGTGAAGGTACATACATCATGTCTATAATTGTTCGTCTGTTTTCAAGATTATAAATATTATGGTGTTTTGCAGATTTCCGATAGTTGGAGAAATATAATTTACCACGATAGTCCAAATGTTTCAGGAATTTATTCTGTACTGCTTCTAGTCTATTGATGTATGTTATTAGAAGGATGAAAATACAACTGATGAAAATTCTAGTACACTCCTGACATATGCATAATACAAAGTTATAAGTGTTTTTTCTAATTTAAAGGGTTTTGAGATTCTCAAAATAAATATGTATATATTACGATAGTATGTAATAAGTACGATATTATGTTATGCACATAATTACGTGTAATTGAGTAAAGGATGCGAGAGGAGGCATCGAGTTGATAAAAGTTTTTGTCTCCGCGTTTTGAGTAAAGAAGTACCCAACCGTGGGACGGGAAGTGTAGTAGCGGGATGGTCTCGGTGGTCCATCCCCGAGTGTGCGCACGCGCCCCACGTAGCGGGCGGCCGTACGGAGGAGATAGCGCGCGGCAGACCCACGCCGCCGCAGTCACACACGGACCGCTCATCGGCCGGCAGCATTCACAGCAGCGCTCCTGAATCACCGCACCGCCGATCGTCCGGCAGCCTCGCAGTACTTATCGCGCGCGCACGTGCTTCGCCGGTGAACGTCAACCGCCGCCGCTGACCATGTCAGACGAAAAGCACCAACGACGTAAGATCTCGCTGCCGTGGTTCCGCCAGAGCGTCACCAAGCCGGCACTTGCACGACAGCACACCATCGACACTCCGGGCTCCTTCCACTCCTTCATGAGGCGGAAGCATCCCGAACAGGTCTGAATACCTCATCCTTAACTTCATTCCCTTCTTGCACCCAAAATGCTGGTGTTGATTTTAGCATGACCATTGAATGTTGTTGAATAAGATGTGAATATTTTTGCTGTATGAATTATTTGAATTTTGAAATAAAATGTTTTTTTTTTAATTTTATTATATATTTTAAAATGTATATTCAATATATCTTCCTTCCTCACCTGGATGAAGGTCTCCTCTATTCGCTTCCATGTCACACTGTCCTGTTTGTTTTATATTTATAACTCATAAAAATTTTGTTTTCTTATTATATTCTTACTTGTTTGTAAACAATTTATGAAGAATAATAAATGCATAAATAAATATAAAATTCGCACATCTCACTGGAGTCATGGCTTTGACCTTTGATCAGCTGTCGAGGACGACTTCCCTAATATTTCTCGGTCAAGTTCATCCACTGTTTTTATTTTGATGTAGGTACTATTTTATTTTTGACACACATTTTTTTTAAACATTACACGTATTTTTTTCCTTTCCGTCAAATGTATTTATGTCTACCATTTCCACAAAAGTGTATTATTTACATATATTTGATAATTGTATTTTCCTAAAAATACAGTTAAACATATTGACATTCACAATTTTCAGACAAAAGCAATGTATTATTTGTCAATCAAAATCAATGTCCAATTCCGTTTTGTTTATATTTTAAATATGTTTATTTTCTTGTATTTATAGGTAAATAAGGTAAAATATATGCTTAAAAATAATATAGAGCCGTCTCTACGGGGTCAATTGTATGTTGCAAATATTAACGTTTAGTTTAGAGGAGTATTTTAATTTTTGATATTAAATTGCTATTATTTATTTTAAGGCGCTGGCCGATTTACTTACGATATTCATAACAATTAAGTACTACACATAATAACTCTCAATTATTACCATTATACACTTCCTCAAAATAATTAGCAGATCTATGCGAAAATTGTAAATTGTTTAATATAATAAAATAAAATGCAACAAATGCACCGATCAAGCTTAATATATTTCTATATTTTTACTATTATGTACGACCTTAATATTGTATGCACTATTTTTTTTAAATAATATGTAAAATAATGATTGTTTAAATTTATATATTTTCAAACAGCATTCTGCATCTTGATTTCTGTTCATTGTAAATTTATAATAGATCTAACATAACGACTCGTATAAATACGATTTTAATCAACACAAGATCTTATAAATAAACTATGTTATTGATATTAAACAATGCTTTTCTTAACTCGTTATTTTTACAACTACATAGACATCATTTATTTTATATTTCGATCGTTGTAAACAAGAACTGACTAAATTGATATAAAATACAAACTCTTGCCGTTAAAGAGAGATAAATATACTTATATTATCATTCTAGTGGCTTTTTGTATGTCCTTGTTACTTAAAAAATGCGTATGCGGTTTTCTTAGTCGAGCACACAAACACACCATTAAAATTGTGTGTATATATGTATATATGTATGTATAGACTAAACCATAAGTTTATCAATTTCTGACATACGTTTGAATCATCGTTTTATTCTAAATGAAATATAACTAAGTCTTGTTGTTGACATCTTATCGCGATCGCGATCAATTTCTATGTTAAGTAAACATTTGTACGAACAGAATACGTAGAAACATATCTTATCAAGATTATAACAGTTAAAAAATATAATTTAGGTATATCATATATTCAAGTAAAAGTATCAATATAAATGTTAAAATTAACCGAACCATAGTGACTACAAAACTTTCCGTTTTGTGCTACTATATATTTTATGCGTTTAGCCAAACAGTACAGTCATAAATAGATAACAAAGGTTTGGCTAAAAACGCAGGTAGCCAGATCGGTGGTTACAATATATTTTTCAATGTGACAAATTTTTTAAACATCTCAATAGAGACGAAGTTGGAATATAATAAAAGAACCGGCAAATCAAGGCACCTACGGGGCTTACAAACTTGCTGATTGTAAGTACTTCAAATGAAGAACCAAAAAAATCAGCACTATTATTTTTAATAGATATCTTATTTATTTATTTATTTATTTATTTAAAAGGACAACATACAGCATATAATAAATTATAAAACATAAAGATAATTTGATTAAGAATAAAGCCAATTACAGGTTGTCGCTGAAGTTATTGTAGTATATTAAGATATATTAGGAATGGTTACATATTATGGTGAGATATTGTGTGAATGATGTGTGAAATTGCATATATAAATGTGTCAGTATAATTAAGTGTTAAATTTGATTATGACGATGAAATTTTAAGTTAGATATATTATTTAAATGTGGGGGCGCTAAGTAAGAATATGTCGATCTCTTGGAAATGCCAATTGTATATATTACAGATTCTGTAGATTGTTGCATGTTGAACATAGTTGGTGTGTTGAGTGGTAAGACGGAAAAGAGTAGTGTGTCTAGTGTCTACAGGTGTAGGTAGGGATGTTGAAAGATATATAATTTAAGAGAGCAGGAGAATCAATTTTATTATTAATAATATTGTGGAGAAGCATCATATCAGATATAGTACATCTGTTTTCGAGTGAATCAATGCAATGGTAAATCTTTGCCTCACGATACGACGGGAAATCAAGAAATGCTTTTCGGTTAAGGTGTTTAACAAATATATTTTGTATCCTTTCGATACGGTTTATGTGTGTTGCATAATGGGGAGACCAGACAGGAGATACGTATTCCAGGATAGGGCGAACCAGGGAAAAATAAAGAAGTTTGAGCGTTTTCAAGTTTGTGAATAATACGTTATACTTATAATACGTTATTTACACAATTATTACACAATGTTTTATGACACATTTTTAACATCTAAATAGAGACGAAGTTGGAATATTTTAGGAGATCCAAGGAACCTACAGGGCTTACGACCCCATCATAGGCTGATCTACGTGATAACTTCATGCTTACGCAACGTTCACCATTTATGCTTTCTTATTGAGTTCCCTATCAATCCAATTATTGAAAGTTATATAAATGTTATTCATGATTATATTTTCGTTTTAAGAACAAGCTGAAACTTTGTCTCTATTGAGATGTTAAAAATATCATCCTATAAAAATATTTAATTCAAAAATATAATAACTATAGCACGAGAAGAAGGTACTATGTCAAATAATAATTTAACACGCACCCAATTACAAGTTGCCACGTTCTGGAGACTTATCGTCTCACAGATCCAGACTGAAAACACAATTAAAAACTGTTATCTCCACCGGAAAACGAACCCGGGACCCTTGGATCAACAGTCAGATACTTAACCAACTGAGCCACGAAGGTCGAGCTTGAGAAACTGGCGATCATGTATGGTACGATCTATGAATATTGATTAGGCGATAAATGCAAAAATGTGACTTTCGGTGCTCTCTGCCTACCCGGTGAGGTACATGGCGTGATGGTGTCATGCACCGTCCATTTTTCATATTACAATTTGGATTTGCAATGTAATGTGTTCATACTATAAATATTAAATAATTTCATCCATCCATATTTAACATATCAAAGGATTCTAGTCGGTGGAACTCTCAATATAAATGTATGTATGTACATACACTATGTACAGCCATCCCAACTAGCAAAATAAAGTCGTATAAAAGTTGAGTAAACGTTTTGCATACAACTTCTGGTCTGGTTAGGTTGGTCGTATAAACGTAAGGTAAACGGTTATAAAAGGCGAAATTGGCGCAATTTATATGACCTATTGGTCGCATAATGGTTGAATAAAGGTTTACATGACAACAAAAATAGTTGAATAAATGTTGTATAAAGGTTAAAGAATTACCAAAAACGTTGTATAACTAGAACAAAGAAAACTTTTACACGACCAAAAAGTCGTATAAAGGTTTTTATATTTTTATTATAAAACATGTTATTATTATTGCTTTGGGTTAACGAAAATTTTTGTGGTTTGTGTGACAAAAATTGGTTAGAGAATTGACAAAGTAATATTAAATGGTTTATTATTGAAATGAATATTGAATATTCAATGATTAGATGGCAAAGACTGGAAAATGTGTAGATTTATATGGGAATGTCACTTCATTGGTATTGTATATGATAATATTTAATTTCTTACTGTTGCCCTCCATGAATATTCGAAATTTGGTCAATTTATTATGATATTTGGAAAATATTTTATACGTTTAAGGTCAGCTATTGCAGTACAAGTCATTGAACGACTGTTATATGACCACTATATAACTTTTAGTCAAGTAAAGGTTTTTTAAACGACTGCGATCGAGCGCCATTGTTGTTTGTTTTGGCAGGGTTGAAATTCATAGCATAATTAGTTGCATGTAACACATGATATCCAACTCTCGATAGTATGTGTATGTATAGTGAAAGAATATGTAAAAATCCATGTATGTTATAAATAAAAATAAATAAACGTACCAAAATAAAATAAATAAACGTGGAAAAATAAAAAACTTTAGAAGTCAAATAAACCTAGATGCCCATATTTGAAATCTAATTTCACAAATATGTTAAACAGTGTATTTCTTGAAAAAAAAATACCATGACTATTTTCAACACTTCTCTAGTGAATGTTCGACACACAATTTTAAAATTCAGCATAAATTGCCCTATTTTTTTAAATTACTCCTTAAGTATACGTCGGCGTCGTAGAGAAATAAATATTTTGTAGGCTAAAGAGTGCATAAAATCAAAATCAATGTTTGAGATAGTTTTTTCAAGTCATGTTTGTTCTTAAAATGCAAAAAAATATCAATAAATATTGGGTTTCCGATGATTTAATTCACGTATAACACTTTTTTAACGCACGCGATATTTATCTTAACTAACATGAAACTTCATAGTGTATTAGGAGGTTTTTATAAATCATATATTCAATGACTAAATTCAGCGTTTTTTTGTTATCTTAATTTCACCCAAATGCCCTGGGTTTTTAAAGTTTTTGTCCAGCGTCAAGAATGTTGGTGATGGCAGCCCTACACCACTAAAAAACAAAATGTTTAATTTTGTTTTATAAAAGTCTGTATTTAACATCTATAAAACATATTGTCATATAAAAGGAATATAACAGTTTCATCGACAACTATATGTTTTATAAAAGTCTGTATTTAACATCTATAAAACATATTGTCATATAAAAGGAATATAACAGGTTCATCGACAACTATATGTTTTATAAAAGTCTGTATTTAACATCTATAAAACATATTGTCATATAAAAGGAATATAACAGGTTCATCGACAACTATATGTTTTATAAAAGTCTGTATTTAACATCTATAAAACATATTGTCATATAAAAGGAATATAACAGGTTCATCGACAACTATATGTTTTATAAAAGTCTGTATTTAACATCTATAAAACATATTGTCATATAAAAGGAATATAACAGGTTCATCGACAACTATATGTTTTATAAAAGTCTGTATTTAACATCTATAAAACATATTGTCATATAAAAGGAATATAACAGGTTCATCGACAACTATATGTTTTATAAAAGTCTGTATTTAACATCTATAAAACATATTGTCATATAAAAGGAATATAACAGGTTCATCGACAACTATATGTTTTATAAAAGTCTGTATTTAACATCTATAAAACATATTGTCATATAAAAGGAATATAACAGGTTCATCGACAACTATATGTTTTATAAAAGTCTGTATTTAACATCTATAAAACATATTGTCATATAAAAGGAATATAACAGGTTCATCGACAACTATATGTTTTATAAAAGTCTGTATTTAACATCTATAAAACATATTGTCATATAAAAGGAATATAACAGGTTCATCGACAACTATATGTTTTATAAAAGTCTGTATTTAACATCTATAAAACATATTGTCATATAAAAGGAATATAACAGGTTCATCGACAACTATATGTTTTATAAAAGTCTGTATTTAACATCTATAAAACATATTGTCATATAAAAGGAATATAACAGGTTCATCGACAACTATATGTTTTATAAAAGTCTGTATTTAACATCTATAAAACATATTGTCATATAAAAGGAATATAACAGTTTCATCGACAACTATATGTTTTATAAAAGTCTGTATTTAACATCTATAAAACATATTGTCATATAAAAGGAATATAACAGGTTCATCGACAACTATATGTTTTATAAAAGTCTGTATTTAACATCTATAAAACATATTGTCATATAAAAGGAATATAACAGGTTCATCGACAACTATATGTTTTATAAAAGTCTGTATTTAACATCTATAAAACATATTGTCATATAAAAGGAATATAACAGGTTCATCGACAACTACATATTATGTTTTATAAAAGTTTTCGTTTTTCATTTATAAAACCAACTGTTGAATAAAAGGTATATAAACGTCACACTAATAACTATATGTCATATTGAAGTCATCCATAATACCACTATACAATCGTCGTATTAAAGTTTTTTCTAAAACGTTTATAGACCAATAAGTTGTATAAATGTTATAATAATACCCTTATTACGACGATATTGTCTTTTTAAAAACCTTTATACGACTGAAACGTTTTTACGACTTAAAGATTTGTTAAGTAAACGTCTTGATTAAGACCATTATGTGATCGTTGTACAATTACGTTGCAAAAACGTTTATTGGACGTTGCAATGAGACTATTTAGTTAGACGACTTAACCGTCAGATGTACAACGTCTATACGACTAACAGAGTTAGTTAATAACCATTATAAAACTCCTATAAGACTAGAAGTCATATAACTCTTTCTTATACGACTTGTTTGCTAGTTGGGATAACATAGTGAAATGTCGTTAGACTCCCATGTCGGCTTGAAGGAATACTTTAGCGCAATTTTAGCTTCTCTCGGCTGGAAACGCCCGCTTGTTTCGTTTCAACGAATCGACATAATATGAGTTATATAATGGCCGCTTGCACAGGATACTAAATATATGTTTTCCTTAAAATGCGATATACTTAATGTCCAATAATCTCACTATTTCTTGAATATTTAAATACAAATGAAAATGCTGAAAATTTTCCACTCAATATTTGAATATATGAGTATTGCGTTGGATGAGCATTTAATAAATGAGGATATATATGAAACGTCTTGGGTTCGATTACGAGTGAAGATAGAGTTTTTTACTCGGTCTCTGTCTGGATTAGCGAGACGGATTAATTTCAAAAATCCCCTTGACTTGGCATTATTTTTTTTATTATACATAGTATGTACCTACCTGTTTCTTGCTCGAGATGGAATTCAAAATAATATATCTTAATTGCAGTTAAATATCGAGTAGGTTGTAGCCAACACTAAACTCTCCCCTACATAGTAAGTGTTCACTTTTTCTTCAATCTCTAAATGCATTTTTATGAAGTACCTTTCTATTAGATCCACAGAAGTTTTCACAGTATACCATGCACACAAAAACATTGTGACAAAACTAATAGTAAGTAATTTCTACATGATACCTGTTAAGAATTTTATGTATAAAATTTGCATTACTAGCAAGATGAGCATGTATGAGACAATGTATCAATAGCGATAAGGCGATGGATATGTGTCAAGATAGATGAATGTGGTGTACGGTTCTCACTGCCTACCTCTTGAGGAAGATAGAAGTGGAGAATAAAAAAAAAATCATTTGTCTATAGAGACACATACAATATCAATATGAAGTTAATTATTAAATTTTCCCATACAGAAGCTATTTTACTTATGTTGTTCATACAAATATGAAAGTTATTTCACACTGATATGGCAGACCATAGATAATTTTCTTAAAATTTTGACAATCCTTGAATGCATTTTTGATGAGTGTATTTGTGTTGTATCAATATTTCAAACAGTATAAAAATACCTTGATTTTCCAGACCGTGAGAGCATTTTGAAAATTTGGACAGATTTTTAATTATCTCAATAGAGACGAAGTTGGAATATTTACTGTAGGAGAACCGGGAAATCAAGGCACCTACAGGGCTTACGACCTGTCATCGGCTGGTTTACGTGATCACTTTATGCGCTTGCGCAACGTTCACCAATTATGCCTCTTTAATGAGATCCCTATCAATTCAATTTTTGAAAGTTCTATAAGGATTTTTTTGAGGAAATAAGAACAACATTCTTATTATTTTTATTTATTTTTGTTGTAACGCCATCTGTTGAGAGAATTGGTTTTTTTTTAAATAATGAAACAACAATTCTTATACCTGAGGTGACAATGCATTTTTCGCATAGAAGTCACCCCTGAATTGCGCCAGACTTCAAAGGTCATTTTTATCTTATTTACCTACTTGTACCAATGTGTAAGTAATCGAATATTTTTATTATTGCATATACGCAAACATTGGATTTTTTTCCCTGTCGGGAGTCAACGATATTTTTTAACAGATTTTTAATTATCTCAATAGACACGAAGTTGGAATATTTACTGTAGGAGAACCTGGAAATCAAGGCACCTTGAGATAATTAAAAATCTGTCAAAAAATATCTTTGACTCCCGACAGGGAAAAAAATCCAATGTTTGCGCATATGCAATAATAAAAATATTCGATTATTTTACTTTTGTTTATCTGATTGAAGAGTGTGGGCATTTTTGAAGAGTGTATTTTTATTGCATCAAATGTTCCAAAAATATAAAATACCTCGAATTTCTAGAACATGAGAGCATTTTGAAAATTTGAACGAAATTAACGGATATCTATGGAAAACTAGTCAGCTCTAAGTTTGTAGACTTTACAGGTATCGACAATTCTTGATAGAACTCCATTGTATGTAGATACCTATATTACAAATATAAAAAAAAAATGCTTGGTATTAGTTCTATTGAAATTTATTTGATTATTGACGCGTTTCGACTCCCCACTCTATCCTCTTGGGTTAGTGAGGAGCAAAATGAATTTATATTTTCCGCCTATCAGTTGTGAAGACCCTCATCTAGCGAAACGATCATCCTATGAAAACGTAATAATCTCAGGTCATTATTATCACAGGGTCGGCAACATTATTATATCTTGATCACGCGGATTTTGTGATCTCCTTGGCCTTCATGAAATTTTGTCATAGTTATGGTGCCTTACTGTTGTTAGATTCCCTGGAGGTTAATTTTTTTTTACAGAGATCGTCGTCATACCCCTGATGTTTCTCGTTTAAAAAGATCTGAAGTCCACGAGTGTGAATCTTCCATTCACATTCGTCGATCGTTCTTTTTGCACTATGATGCCGAGATCGCTAATCTAGAGGGCTACGTGAGCTACTTTTCGTCCTATGCATTTTTTTTCTTGTCGCTCACTTAGCGTTCTGTGAAAGGGCCGTTTGCAGTCCCGATATGCAGAGCGGGTGATGTTAGGAGTAGCAAATCTTGATACGCATCATACATGTCCGATGTTCGTATATTGTATAGGCTTCTTGCGCTTTCGTCTATATCGTTACATGGTCGTGCCAGCCCTTTTTTGACGACCCCGACCTCTTGTTCTATTCATTTTAGCTTATCGTCATCATCAGCAATGGCGCTACAGCCCGGTGCGAGCCTTGGCCTCCTCAGGAAACTGCCTCCATCTCGCCCTGTCGACAACAAGTCTCCTCCAATTTGTCTGTCCGATCGCTCTTATATCTCCCTCGATGTCGTCCAGCCATCTCATCCTAGGTCTCCCTCTGCTTCTTCTTCCTTCAGGACAGGTGTCCAATACTTTCTTTGGGACCCGGCTATCCTCCATTCTACAAACGTGCCCGTGCCAACGTAGAAGTTGTATTTTGATGTATTGGACAACGTTTGGTTCGCCATACATTGTTTCTAGCTCGTGGTTAAACCGGATCCTCCAAGATCCTCCTTCACAGGTAGGACCAAATATTTTGCGAAGTATTATTCATTTTAGCTTATAGGCGTTCTTAATTCTTCCCAATTGTCCAAACCATCTCGAAGAAGTCACCTTTATTCTATGAAATGAGATTTTCAGCGGCAACACGTAATACGAAGTTTACATATAATATCCTATATTACAACTTTGAAAACAAAAAGTACCCCGTCTTTATTAACTACCCAGTATTATATAAATAATTGAAAGGAATTAACGTTAAAACCATTATAATATCTACTTACGATTCACTGGTATAGGTAGCTAGTATAATATTTTAATTGAATTTTGTCTAGTAAGTAAGCACTAAAGTGAAGGACTGTGCCATGAAATTATATACTGTAGAATCAATATTTGCCATACCTTAATTCCGTGAATTTAGTATTATTATTGATAATAATAATATTATTATTACGTACACAACAGGGTAAGCAATTAAACAAATTATATACCTATGTACGTTCGTTGCCTTATTAATTTATTTAAAGTTATGCTATTTATTTTCCAATTTACTTACGTGTTTAATATTCCATTAATTCTCCCTTATTTATCTTATATCAGATGGTGTATGTACGTCCCTGTATACGCTTACCTACTACTAATTTGTAATGGCAAATTTTACTGTGACCAATATAGCCAAGTTTTGGTCAATCGGGTCAACTTATAACCAAAAATATGTGGATTAATTTAAAAAAAGGTGTTGTTGGAGTGCTTGTTGGTTTATATAACGGATTTTTGCAGTATTATGTAAAATTTCAACTAGTAAATAATATATTTGGATAAAAAGCAAACAAGATGAATAATTTCACGAATTTTTCATTTCTGTGAAAAAAAAAATACCAACTGTGCCGACCGCCGTGGCACAGTTGGTAAGCCGTTCGGTTTCTGTGCAGGCGTCCTGGGTTCTATTCCCAGGAAAGAAGAAGTTTAATTAAATTTATTTCTCACGCAAATATTGCTTCTCTGGGTTAGAAACACTGGTTAGTTGGAATAAATTACCATACGGCAATAAACTCGGCTCTTGCGCAGGCTGCAAGGAAATGTTCAAAATTATTATTATTTCTATAAATAGGTCAATCATTTCGATTTTCGAGGGTCAGCTAAACTAATATTATTAAATAATTCATAGAATAATCAATCTCGTTATAGGTTTCGCATTATTACGAAATTCAATAGTAAAAACACTGTGTCAATCGATAAAATTAATAGAGTTTCCAAAGTAATATTTTACGGTATTTTTATTTTTTTTATATATAAAATGAATATGTCCTTCTTAAACAAATACATATAGGTACATCTTCCTACGTTCCCTAAAATAAGCATAAATGCTTGTTCTATAGGCGAACGAAATCGGTCGAGGCAGGATTCGAACTCGCGACCACTGGATTACTAGCCCAGCGCGCAAACCGCTCTGCCGTCGACCCATCTAAATATGTCATTTTATCAAGTACATAGTATACATACATACATCCTCATGCATCCCTCTAATTAAGCATAAATGCATGTAATAGGTACATGCGAACGAAATCATTTTAGGAGAGATTCGAACCCAAGATCTATGGATCACTAATCCAGCGCGCTACCCACACAGCTTCAGACCCATTTAAATTAATTGATGCAATTTATATTACAATATCTTGATTTAAAATCAAAGTAAACTTGTTTTCAGTTAGGGTGCCATTTTTCTATTTTTTCTATGAGCCGGGTAATCGAAATTACATCTCACAAAGTTCAGCAATGATGTTCACCACCAATTCTGAATGTAGTGTATTTTTAGGTGAGACGAAATAAGTGTGTGGGCAAACAATCATGTTTCTTGCTTCCTTATATAAGGTAA
Source organism: Molanna angustata (assembly GCA_963576475.1). Classification (NCBI taxonomy): domain Eukaryota; kingdom Metazoa; phylum Arthropoda; class Insecta; order Trichoptera; family Molannidae; genus Molanna; species Molanna angustata. Next base: position 6,954,829 of record OY754966.1, on the reverse strand, counting down.
TGCACACCAGCACACCTGTCGCTGGTTTCTCCACATTGTTTGATGGTATATTTATATATGTATGTAGGTACGATGTAATCATCATCATATATCAAAACTTATTTTGGAGACGAATGTTCTTTCTAAATATTTAATTTAAATAAAATAAATATTTAGACCACCCAAGAGATGGAAGAATAGCTGGACTTAGTCATCCCAGGAGGCATAGTTTCTGAAGAACAGACCAACTCGGTCTACTAAATGATGACAAATAAATAAACTATGGATCTTTGTTCATTAACCATATAAAAATAATATAGTCATACTAATTTTATAGTTTTTGTAGTCTTGCAATAAAAAATCTTTATGTTCCAGATGTTTTCATATTAAATTGCTGCACAGACAGCATAAATTGTTATATTTTCCGCTCCAACATAAATTGTTATATTTTCCGCTCTAACATAAATTGTTATATTTTCCGCTCCAACATAAATTGTTATATTTTCCGCTCCAACATAAATTGTTATATTTTCCGCTCCAACATAAATTGTTATATTTTCCGCTCCAACATAAATTGTTATATTTTCCGCTCCAACATAAATTGTTATATTTTCCGCTCCAACATAAATTGTTATATTTTCCGCTCCAACATAAATTGTTATATTTTCCGCTCCAACATAAATTGTTATATTTTCCGCTCCAACATAAATTGTTATATTTTCCGCTCCAACATAAATTGTTATATACTCCGACATAGTAACATCCACCTTTGTATCTTTTTGAAAAATATTTTTGAAATAGCTGAAAAAACAATAAAACCTTGGTATATGTACTGTTTAGAAATTTGTGTGCAGTTTTTTCTTCAATTTTATGGTTAAGTATGTAGGTATTATAAGAAGACTATTTCTGTTGTATTAAATAAAAATAATAACTTTATTACTGTTTCAATAATACTATGACGATTTTCACAATATGATACTCAAAGGTGAGTCGAGATAGGCACTCGTTTTGGATATCTCATTATTAAGTATATAATTGTTTTTTTTTATGTAATGTAAAATAATAAAGATGGTGAGATTATTTTGAATATTTGAACGGATGAAATCATTGAGAAGGAACTGACCGTTGTCTACGGAAAACTAATCAGATCAAAGTATGTAAATGCACTTGGCTGGAGTGCAGAGCTGTGTATGTATGTGTAAGCGATGGTCTTAACCCACTTCAAACACTTTCTTTTCTCCTCTATGGAATACTGGAGAGACATCATTTCACAATTTTTACGCGTAGCATTTTCCTGCACACATATTTCTCAACAAGTGTCATGTGGAGAGTGTATGATGAAAGGTCCTAAGCCGTGTATGTGCCTTATGTTCCTGGTTCTCCTATTTTATTACAACTTTGTCTAAATTGAGATGGTACAAAAAATGTTATTAAAAATCTTATTCAAAGGAACTTAATTAGTATTTTTATTTATTTATTATTAATACACAAAACAAATATAAACTAACTAATAACGCCCCACTAGGCAAAAGTCTGTTCTGGAACTGATATTTTACACAGTTGAGTATTTTTATTAAGTTGTAATTTTACTTATTTTTTTTACTTAACTTTTGTAACCTAATTTTCTCTAATTCATGTAACTCTTAGGTACCTACTTGTGTAACTTACGTTAGTGATTGAATATGAGCTCATGTAATTTTGTGTGCATCCATAATTGGACGTCCAGCACTCATAATAACAACCAATATTATTTTCTTTTAATGAAAATTGTAAGCTGGATGTCTGTCGATGTACCCTTTTTAATTAAATATAATAAATATTTTCACATGTTATAAAAGAAGAGTAATCAAGTTTAAAAAAAAGTATATATGTAAAATGAATGATATAAATACACAAAAACAATCAATTGTTCAAAATATTGGAAAAAGTAAATATAAATAGTATTGTCAGAAACAAAATATATGTCAACATTATTCAATTTATTTTACTGACTGACAGTCGTACCAATATAGTTGAATAATTTTTCATTCCGCAAAGTTTTCCAACTCGTTTATGAATGTGAGAGATATCCGAGGATTTTATTCAATTATCATTTAGTTTATCCTCGAGTATATTAGTTCTGGCATGATACGTCTCAAAGTTTAAATAAGTTTTCTTGAAGGCTAAGTATGTACCTATGTACCTTCCTACGTACTTTGAAAAGCGGAAGATGCATTGATTAAAGGCCTTTTACTTTAATGGGTTTGAAATATTGCTTTACTGTCGTTGGAACGGATTACATTCCCTTGAACGATATTCTTCCTCAATTCTTTCTTTTCAAGTATAATAGTTTTGCAACAAATACAATATTGCAATTTATTATCTACTAATGATTGTTTTGTAAAACTTTTACTTCAATTCAATAGGTTGATGGACATGATTTGACATGTCTTGCACATCAATTCCTCTGTAGGTATTATGGTGATTTTATTATTTATTTATTTTACATTTACAGCTTGGATATTTAAAAAAACAACGAGTAAACAAAGATATGAAAAATTAGATTTTTTTTTAAATAAAAGTAAATTTAAACAAACATAATAATATCAATTATAAAACACTTTACATACATAATTAAAAACAAAATTCAATAAATACAAAACCCAAACACAACGATTACTATATAAAAACAACAAAAATGAAATCATTATTTACAGGCCATGATGAGCTAAAAAGTTTAAAAAATTTTATTTTAAAATAAAGAAATCGTCGGCAAATATATTATCATGCAGAGTGCCTCCCCACAGTATTACCAAGTCTATGTAGCCTTGGAACAGGGGAGTGGTAGGCGTAGTTACTCTGGGAATGGCTCTCACGAAACATAACACACTGTCTTGTGGTTTTGGACGGTACGTTAATATTTATAATTTTTAAGTTCGGGACAGTCGATTATAACTAATAATAATTACAATATAATTATTATTAGTCGAATTTAAGCAAATCGATTATAACTACCTATCTACTTAGTTAATTTTTTTCAAATGTTATTTGTAAGACTGTAATTATTTTTTCTTATAAAAATTACATGGCTTCTGCATCCTTTTTTGAGCAGGAGTCTCCAAATGTTCTAGCCATACTGATTACACTAGTGAGTTTCAATGACATAGCTGTTTTAATTTTCCTTCCATTATTATTCTTTCGAAATATAGATAGAAAAACGTGATATCTGGTCCTATGTTTAAATAATATTTTTGCCTTTGAAGTGGTTTAGTTTTAGTGCAATCTTCACGGTGACACTTGAATTGAAAGTACTTAAGGCTTCAAGAGTCATTAAATACTAAATTGAATACATTTTTAACTTTGTCGTGCTGTACGTATTGCATACTCCACCTAACCTAACTACACCAGAAACACTTCAGTACATTCTGCAAACTAGAGAATAATTCAATTATCAACAGAGCCGGTCTTAGGTTTTAGGATCCTGGTGCACTAAATTCGGTAATAAACTCGCCACTTGTGCCGGGTGCAAGGAAGTGTTTATCACTTCATATATAAATAAAAAACACTCATCTCAGTTTCACTAATAAGTACTGACCGACATCGGTATGTTGAAAACCGGGGTCTATAACGAGTGGATTGTGGCCAACGCTATACTTTACTACCAAATCACTACAAAGTTCAGAAATTGTATGGAATATTTTTAGCATTGTCATGAAATGAGTTTGTTAAATTATTTTTGATTCAACTATTTTATAATGAAAAATTGATAATTCTTCAACGCCATTTTATGAAAGTGATGTGCTATATTAGCAATTTTATGCTTAGGGTCACTTTGAAATGTTTGACAGTTAAAAAAATCTAATGGGGTCAAGTGAGTATTAGGTAGGTACTTATACAAATTTGCAAAATTTTGAAAGAATCGAATGAGTACACTACGTACATAGCACACAGCTCATAGTTCATAGCACATAGTAAAAAGTACACACACAGAAATGTGGTGATGAAACTTTCAGAATGCAATCTCAGCACGATACTTGTTGATAATCTGCAATAAAAAATAACCTTAAAAATTACGAATTCATAACTCCCCACTATGTTAGTGAGGAGTTACAATAATGAAATTGAAAGATTAATTTGACTGATGTTTTTCTTTTTAAAAACGACAAACTTTTTTTTAATATTTTTTTCTCTTTTTCTGATTTTGCTATTTTTCCCTATCGAATTTTTCCTTTTCTATGAATCAGCGCCTGGTGCAATTTCATCCTAGTTTGATCCTAGGGTGGATAGGACTCTGATTATTAATAATATCTGTATCTTCTTGTAAATTAAGATTAATTGAATACAGTGCAGTGTCTGAATACCACCGTGTGTGTGACGTTGACAGGGACTCCAAGTTTGACAATTACATTGTTGTGTGGTTTCGTAATTATACCAAAGGCTAGGGTTAATAAACAATAATTGTTTCGGAACAATGTAGGTAGTTCTCAAATGCATTCTGTTTGGTAGTAATATACCATTGGTATAGAAACATGGCTTTAATATGTTGTTCATTAATTCATTCTTTATTAATTCAAAAATCTAAACAATATTAAACAGTACGAATAGCTGACAAAGATTCTTCAGACGCAGCGTTCTAACCCTAATGTACGGAATTCGCATGACAACAATTTTTCCACTTATATTGTTAGCTGTAATAATACTTAAAACTTTATTCATTGCATTTATTTTTTTCCTACAAATACTTATTTATTAATTCAGTTTTATTTTTAAGGAAGTAACTTTGTGGCGTCATTATAATTTTTATTTTATAATATATATAATAATAACTTGGTATACACCACTTTTGAGCACAAATAACTGTCGACCGGTTTCGAGAACGATGTTCTCATCTTCAGGATGACTTACGTAAGTCATCCTGAAGATGAGAACATCGTTCTCGAAACCGGTCGACAGTTATTTGTGCTCAAAAGTGGTGTATACCAAGTTATTATTATATATATTATAAAATAAAAACTTATTTATTAGGTTATTTGTTTATTTATTTATTTTATTTCAAGTAGAATAATATACCTATACATTAAATTTATAGTAAAAAACATACAGAAAGATTAACACGTATAAATATCGCCAAATATCTTGAACAAATTAGTTGTAAATTGTATAATTCTGTCATTAAGTCTGAAATCGATATTCTCAATAACTATTTTGCAGCTTTTAAAAGAAAACTTTATAATGTTGTTTGAAAAGAATTATTTTTAACTTATATGTGGGTACGTATTAACTGTTTTCTTTTTTTTCATTTCTTGACTGGTTAATTGGTTATTTATTTTATTATTTATGTTTTTTATTAGGTTATGTTTTATTTCAATCTTGTTTATTCTTCCTCCTGCTACAACTAGTGTTCTTTTTCTTCATAAAGTATTTTATTGTTAACCATTTATGGAAACTTTGCTGGTTTATTTGATTATTATTTTGTACCATTACAACTTATTAATAAAAGTATGTTTCCTTGATAAAAAAAAAACAAGGCTTTCGGGTGCGCAGAGCGCAAATTTCCGTATTTTTGCTTCGTTGGTATACGTGCCAATCACCCCTCTTCTCGGTGAAATGGTTTTTAGCTGTTTGGTAACCGGAGGGGTAACCAATCAACAGTAGTTATTTAGTTTAGCTGATTAGTAACCAGATGGGTTACCAATCAGACGTAGTTAGTAACCAGAGGGGTTACTATTAAATATATGTGGTAACCAGAGGGGTTTCCAATAAACAGAGTTTAAGTGTCAGCGAATGAAGTGTCAGCGAGACGGCGTGGTCGAGAAGCGACCAGTGGTCGCGTGGTCGTAACGACGGCGTGAAGTGACGGATGAAATACGGAAATGAAGTGACGACGTGTAGAGGTGTAGACTCCCTTAAATAGTGCTGCGCTGGGGGTAGCAAGTTCAATGTCCTCGAACTTTCTAGATTTATTTCATTGAAGTGTCATACCCAGTTGAGGAGTATTGTCACTTGTTTTACATCGCGGGCGATGAATTCGGCCTAGCGACAAACAAATATACTTGCCGTCGCTAGGCGCGCGCTTCAACGAAATTTCGAGATGTGGTCTGCCACAGGTTCAAGATATTTGGCGACAGCGATAACATTATTTAGTTATTTTTATTTACTTATTATTTTAAGATTTGGTAGACGGTTAACATACAATAATATCCATGAACATAATGTCAATCAAATAATTCAACCATGTACACAAAATCCCACAAGGCACAGCTTGTCTGTTGGTATTTACTTATTTATTTGAGATTTGGAACACAGTTAACATACAATAATATAAATATATTATAATATTCGTCCTTTTTCTCATGACTGAGGATAGAGGCTGTAGTCCGTCCCCACACGTGTGGCCCGCCTCCATGCCAATCTGTTTTGGGCTGAACACAGAGCACCATTCTCCGAAGACCCCATTGTGAACTTAACCAAATCGCTCCATCTGGTCGGTGAGCGACCACGAGATCTCCGTCCTCCCACGCTGCCCATCACAACAAGCTTCTCAAGGCAGTCTGGTTCCCTTCTGGCAATGTGTCCAAAGAATTGAAGGATACGTCTGTAACATATCGTCGATAGACGATCCTCGATCTTCAACTCGTCTAGAATTGACACATACAATAATATACATGAACATTATGTCAATCAAAATAAATCAACCGTGTATACAAAAATCCCACAAGGCACAGGTGGGTATACCAATTTCAAAATAGACTAAATTATTTTGTTAATAAATATATAGCAAAGTGCTAAGGCAAGAAACAAGTACAAAAAATATGAAGGAGACAATTTAGATATAAAAACTTACATACAAAAACATCGATAAGAATATATGAAACAACAAACTGACAGCGGTCCTACCAAATATTATACCCGCAGTCGATAGCAACAATACTTGGAAAGTACAAGGATATTATGAATGTCGCAGTCAACCTACACATTCTATATAAAATTAAAAATTTCCAATTAAGATTAAAAAAAAAAAAAGTAAAACATCATTGAACTTTTACACAAGAGCAGCAGTTTGAAAACAAGAAATTGAGATATAGGTTGTGAGATATGAGAGAGAATGGGGAAGGAATGTCAATGTTATTTGACGGTTTGAATCGACTGTCGTGGATTTTTTTTTCAACGGACAAGTTTTGATGGAACCCCATAGCAAATTAATTATAAGTAACTATTCTATGTAACCATAAACATTTTTTAAAAATTAACCAAAGCATTTATTTATTTAGAGACGATACCTTCTTCGTCTTGTGCCGCTCCTAACGGAGGTTGGCAATCATCATGCCAAACTCAACCGATCCTGCACCAACCTAATTATTTAATTATTTATTTATTAAGAGAAAAAAAGATTACGTATCACATATTATAAATAATAAAGTTGATTTATATGTGCAATCACAATATTTCACATAGAGAAGTTACATACAATGTAAACATAGACGTGCTTAGAGATTAAGATAGAGATAAAAGTAATAAAATATAAAAAATCAATACTTATTGAAAAAACATATTATGAAGTATAGTTTGGAATACACAAGAATGACATCACTCATATAACATTACTTCAACAGTGCTTTCCAGCCACACCCAGGTCCTATGAGGTTGTATCAGTAGTGATCTATTTTTTTTAATTTCCCTTTTGAATATAGATTCAGATGCAATAAAATGTCAATATGGTCATTGAATTGGTCATTAAAGTTTTTACAACATATTCTATAAAGCGGTATTCTGAATCCTGCATTTGTTCTCGGAGTATTTGTGAAAAATAGTTGGCGCTGTCTCGTTATTCTAGATGGAATTTGTATTTGAAGCATACTATTTAATTGAATGTAATCGAATTTACTATGGGATATTTTATATATAATGCATCAAATAATTTTCTGTTGGATTAAGATTTATCATGTTATACCTTTTAAGTAAATCGTTGTATTGGATCTGACGTTCATTAGTGACGCCGCATCCGGAATATCGAACCAGTGCCTGAGATTTTTAAGCCATGATATTCTTTTACGCCCCATATTCCGTCTTCCCTATATCTTACCTTCCACTATAAGTTGTAGAAGTTGACAGTGGTCTGTCTCTTTCTCCATCATATTTAGAACTCTTTCATTGGAAACTCTATCGACCCACGAGATGCGAATCAACCTTCTGTAGGTATAGTCACATCTCGAATGATTCAATTGTATTTACTGTTGAGATTTTGAGAGTCCAACCTTCTACTCCATACAACAGTACTGGGAAAACGTATGTTTTAACAGCTAAGTACAATAATTTCCTTACACATATGTAACACCTACATTTGTCTCCTTATCCTATACTTGTCCCCCCACCCCTCTCCTGTCCCCTCCGTTTCTTTATTGTTTTTGTTTTATATTGCTTTTGTTTGTATTATATGTTATAATTATAAAAATGTTGGTACATACCATAAATATGTTTTTCACCAAATGATTATGGTAGATGTTGCCATTTGGCAATAAGTCCGCCATTGTGCACTAGTGCCCAAAAAGCTTAAAATAAAATGAAATAAATAAATAATTACAAGTTGGAGAGCTGTAATGTATAGCTCTCCATTTGTACTTAGCTAGACATTTTTTTTATTAAAGTTTTATTTATTTACATTTTTTTAAACAATAAGTATTCTTGCACTAAACTGCAAAAGCAGTTTAACAGTGCTAGCTCTCTCGTACACTTATATAAATTTGATAATGTAACAAAAAATAATTATAAACAAACAAAAATTAAAAACTAGCAATACAATATAACAATAATTAAAACCATTAACACAATATAACAAAGAAAACATACAAACTTATATATAAAATTCTTTTAACATTTTTTTTATTTTTTTTTTGTTTTTAATTTGAATATTTGAATATTTTGGCAGTTTGTTAAATAGTTTCGGAATTATCGTTCCTTTGTCCTGTCGCCGTAAACGTTATTTGTTTTAGGTATTGTCAGTAAGTTTTTCGTTTTTCTTTCTTTTTTTTTCATGATATATATATTCGTCCTTTTCCTCATGACTGAGGATAGCGGCTGTAGTCCGTCGCCACACGTATGGCCCGCCTACATGCCAATCTGTTTTGGGCTGTTTGACGGTCACGACATCTCCGTCCTTCCACGCTGTCCATCACAACAAGCTTCTCAAGGCAGTCTGATTCCCTTCTGGCAATGTGTCGAAAGAATTGAAGGATACGTCTGTAACATATCATCGACAGACGATATAGACATTATATAGAGAGCCAAAAATAAGCATCCCATCATTTAGTTCAAGATAAAAACCACAATAACAATTCAGAATTTCACACATAGTCACACACAATTAGGTATGCGTGGGATAGTAGATTATGAGGGTTGTAAGAGGGAGGAAGATTAGAAGCCTATTACCTCCAATATTTTATAAAAACACGTGTAGTCTGTGACCAAAATAAAACTCATTTTCTGTTCATTTTTTTCTTCACAGGCTCATTTCTAGAACGCGTTCACATTTTGAATGTTTTGCCCAAAGACCTTATACCTACATCATAGAATTATAATATACACCTACATATACTAAAGGTCTTTGCTTTTGACAGACAAAATTATAATAGAAATTAAAAACTAATCACTTTTGTACCTACTCAACACATTCATGTGTCATATAATAGGTATTTAAATACGTACATAGTCGATTGAACTTATACATATGGGGCCTTACTTACTATTTAAAATACAAGTTTAATCCAACGCTAAGTCGGTTTCGGCCATACAAAAAACTGGGTAAGTATCAGCTTAAACAAAAATTGCAAATAGTAAGTAAGACCAATGTAGTTTGAACTGTTCAGAAAACACAATATAATTTCATAGTGCGCTTTATGTAAAACGCTACACTCGCGAAAATCATGTCAAAACCAATTACAATTTGAACATAATATCGGTTGGGAAATTAATGTAAGTATAAAAATATTATTATAATTTTGAACTCACCTCTTTCACATATTTATTTATTTATATTCGGGAAACAAACAGCTTAATTTACAATATAAGGGATTAATAATAAAATAATAACAACTATGTCAATAACATGTTTCCACAAGTATACAGGTAAATTATATTATGTAAGAAGTAGGAAGTAAGTATTATTGAGGTAGGAGGGAGTTAAGAGGGAATAGGGAGGGAAGAGAGGGAGTACAGAAGGAGAGGGATTAGTTTATATGAATAATTATTGTAAGAGAAGTTTTGATTTGATATTAGTTATTGAGGATGATGTACATAGTACTTTAAAAGTTAGCTATGTCAAAAATAATTGGTACCTATTTAAAAACTTGTAAGGAACACAAAGCAATAACTTGAAGGAAATGCAATAAACATTAAAAATTCCAAAAACATAATTCTATTTTTTGACAAAATTTATGTTTCAAAATAGACGAAATTATCATCTTATAGAACCGTGAAATCAGTAACCTACATCTTTTACGTGATCAGTGATCACTTTAAGTTTCACCAACTATGCCTCTTATTAATTTCACATATCAATCCGAATTTGAAATTTTCTCTAAAGGGTTGAAAACCGCTTTGTTTCGTAGAGCGGCACGTGTGAGACCATAATATAAGCGCCCTTCGAATAATCATGAATCATTAAACGGCGCTATAGAAATTGTTTATTATTAATAACATACATACCATCACGCCATGTCCCTCACGGGGTATGCAGAGAGAACCGAACGCCATATATTTCTATCTTGTTCATCGTTCATCGCCTCGTCAACATTCAAACATCGTCTTATGCATGTTCTTATGTTGTTCACGCTTCTAGCATTTCCGTCTTTCAAAATACCGTTCAGGCGTTCCTCATTCTTTCTCCCCATCTGGCCAAACCATTTCAATGTGTTAACTTTCATTGCATTGCTAACATCTTTCTTCATTTTATTTCCATATGTCCTCATTTCTGATTTGGTAGATTTCCATTTTTGATTCGATTAAAAATAAATAAACTCAACCTTGTGCACACACCCCCCCCCCCCCCCCCCACACACACACACACACACGCACACACACAGACACATACACATACACACACACGCACACACACACACACACACACACACACACACACACACACACATACACACAATCTTCCTCGCTATTTTCTCGTTAATCCATTTTTTCCCCTTATTACTGTTGCAATAAGATAATATGATAATTTTCAAAATATGACACTCAAAGGGTGAGTCGAGATAGGCACTCGTTTTGGATATTTCATCATTAAATATATTATTTTTTTATGTTATATAGTACCTACGTGTATTCACCTTTTACAAAAAAAAATTACCAAACATGGTGGTTTATTTTTAATTGATTTGTTTTTAATTGATTATTAATTCCACAAATTTTTAGAGTAAGTAGTATGTAATTTAGTTTTCAGCGAAGTATTTGAGTTTAATAATGATTACTTTAAATATCCCAATGTTCTATTCTGTCAATCGCCGCGCCGCCGAGATAATTATGCTGTTTTATAATCTTTGTAGGTACCTACTCGTGTATTGTCATAATATACATTTTCAAAACAAAGCGACGTATTCAGATCTGATATTTATTGATATTGTATTGTTGCTGTGTACAATAAGTAATGAATCACCGATGTAATTGATCCAATTTATACCAAAGTACATAAGCTGCTAACATAATATTATGTGACTGTCTCTAGTATGTATGTTTGTTTATCTATAGGTTTATTGAGAACTATAAAATCATACATAAGTACATTTCAGAACAAAACTTATTTTCATATAACCTACCTATGTAGTTGGCCAGTGAAAATACCTCACATCACGACATTCAAAATACCTACAAAAGTTTTACCCCTATTTAAATGTGTCATTAATATCCGATTTTTATTTAAACATTGAATCTGTTTATATTTGTCTTAAGTCGTAGCTTAGATTAGCTCTGTATATTGTATATTCTTTACTCTGTGACAAGCCTTTTTGTGCGAGTACTTTTCTCGATTTGACAAAAAAATGCACCATCGATGTTGATTTGATTCGTTTCGTAGTGAAGGAATCCTGTCGTTCTGATAGTAAAAGAAGAAGGTAGGTACCTAGGTACGAACGAATCAGGTTAATTGGATTTCACACAAGCTATGGCCAAAAGGTGACGCGAGAAATGAAAAAGAGTTATAATTTCTATTTCTCTTGGAGTGTTTGTTTTATATTTTTTTTTCGAGTTTTATGCATTGAAATTCTGTCGTTTTGATTAATACCGACTCGTCTTTTTAACGTACCTACCTATAAATTGAATATTCAATTAAGTAGTTTAACGTCGATTTTGTTATAATGAACAAATGTCTGTTATCGCATGATAGATTTCTGTATAACCAAGTATGATGTAAGACTAATTTTCGAGAGAAAAATTTTCGGTCCCCTCTGCGATCAAGGCTCCCTACAACCACGAACTACAGAGCCTATTCAAGGAACCAAATATCATTCAAACGATAAAAATAGGGAGGCTCCGCTGGTTAGGACACGTGCATCGTATGGACGACGACCAGACACCGAAAAGAATCCTCACAACACGTCCGGAGGGAAGAAAAGTGTGGGAAGGCCGAAACTACGATGGATGGATGCACCTTCAATGGAGACGATTCCTCGAGGATCGTCGAGGGTCCATCCAAGGCTGTGGAACCACTGATGCTGATGAAGTATGATGTAGTAAGCAAATGCAAAATCAATACGAGGATGGATAAACATGTATCGTTTTACCATTCACATGTGTGTTCTTAGTCCTGCAAACTAGGTCGAATCTTGGCCTCAAAAATCGGGGTGCAAGTATTTAGTGATGAGCAAATGCAAGACCAAGAACGTGGAGTTCTTGGTCTTGCATTTGCTAATGTGGTCTTGAATACTCGATCGGTTCTTGGTATTGCATTTCGATCGAGTCTTGGTCTTGCATTTACTTATGTGGTCTTGGTCTTGTATACTCGATCGAGTCTTGGTCTTGCATTTACTAATATGGTCTTGGTCTTAGTCTTGAATATTTGATCGAGCCTTGGTCTTGAATTAAATGGTGTAGTCTTGGTCTTGCATATCGATCGAGTCTTGGTCATGCATTAATTTGCTAATGTGGTCTTGGTCTAGAATACTCGATCGAGTCTTGGTCATGCATTTACTAATGTTGTCTTGGTCTAGAATACATTCCCAGTCTTGGTCTTGTTCTTGCCTTTTCTTCCAAAAAATATTTTTTTTATTCTATAAAATTCAGTAATTACAATTAAATACGACAAAAACATCAATTGAAGTATTTTTTCGATATTGCGTAGTGAATTGCTTACTTTTTAATTTAAAATGAACATGTTATTCGAATATTTTTTATTGTATATACGATAACATTTTGTTTTTTCTCCTTTCTTGAGTCAAATGATATTTTTTTTTGTCAAAATTAAGTAAATACAGTGAAGCTTTTATGGTTCACAATTTATGTTAAAAATTGAGTTGTATTGGGTTTAAATATCAATTACATCTTCTAAATCTTACTATTTTCCTTTTGTTTCTTTGAATTGTCTGTATTGACAGTTGTGCTTGTCTGTGTAATAATTTATTTTTCATACTTATTAAAAACAGTTTGCTATTTTTAGCACCAATATTTAACTCACACATCAGTGCAAAGGAATTGCAGACAACTATCTCAGTTTCATAAGAGTTTCGCAGAAGTATGCGCCATAAATTGGAGAAAAATGGCCACGATTAGTCAGGCAGTTTGTTAAACTCAAGATTAATGTTAAGGGGAGATTGAATCCGTTTCCGTATTAGGTACTGTGCAATATGACATGTCAGTTAATAAATCTTCAATTATAGACATATTTTACTTTTCCTATGGTTATTATCTGTCAAATTTTGTCTATTTTTATCTGACGCTACGACTTGAAATACTAATGTTTTATTATCCAACATGGTAAATTTAATTTTTTTCACCAAAATAATGTTTTTAAATGCCCATGTTCGTTTCAATATGGCTGTCAGTTAGTTTTGTTGTGTGGCGCCACCGTCGATACAACTAACGCCTCTAGTGATAGAACACTGAAACTACACTCGTTGCCTAACGCCACTAGTGATAGAAACTGAAACTACACGCGTTGCCTAGCAAATGACAGTTGACTCACCGTTAAGTACTTAATCCGCCAGAAACGTTGAGTTAAATATTTGTCGTTTTAGTGACGTATTTGAGGGAATGTTAGACCTAAACGGACACTGTAATACGCTATATTTTTGTAAAACTTGAGTTTAGCTCTTAAACTGAGACTGTAATACCGGGCCTATATCTCCTAAATTTTATCCCCAATCACCCCCCTTCCCCCTTTGTTCTGCTACTCATTCCTCATGACATTTACCTATGTTAATTTCGCTCAAAGTCTGAGAGCTCAACTCCAACTAATAATCATGAGTACCTACCAACACACTTCAGGCAACAAAAATAACTCGAGTAGCTGTTAAACTTAGCTAAATAAATCCAAAACGTAACTTAGTATAACAGACATGTAGGTACCTATATGAATTCGTAATTATATGTAAACATCCATATAATGTTAAGATAATTATTTAGTGATAAGAGAATTAACACGAATAGATGTTATAATATATGTATAATACATCATGACATGTTCCTAATGGATGTGACGTACGTATACGTAAAGACTTTTTATTATATTTATTCATTTAAGATTTTTGTTTTTATATTATCACATACATAGTACATGTTCTTGAATTAGAAATTAAAATGATAAATTTTGTATCACAAATATAAAAATAAAACTTATCTTAACCGAATATTTTTTTTAATTGATTCAAATGATATATATGTAGGTATATATTTTTAATTGATTCAAATGATATATATGTAGGTATATATTTTTAATTGATTCAAATGATATATATGTAGGTATATATATTTTTTTGACAAACTTTTCAACATCTCAATAGGGACAAAGTTGGAATATTATAGAAGAACCAGGTACTCAAGGCACCTACAGGGCTTACGACCTGTCATCGGTTGGTTTCGTGATCACTTTATTCGCTTGCGCAACGTTCACCAACTATGCCTTCTCATTGAGTTCCCTTATCAATGCAAATTTCTATATATTTGTTCGAATTTGTTAGAATCTATATTCATCAAACCCTAAAAAGTATAAGAATCTACAATCATTAAACGGTGAAAAAATATAATAATTTACATACATACATATGTATACATACCATCACGCCATATCCCTTACGGGGTAAGCAGAGAGAACCGAGCGCCATACTCCTCTATTTTTGCATACATTCCTAGCTTCCTTTACATCCATTCATCGTCTCATACATGCTCGTCGATTATTCAAGCTTCTTATATTTCCTTCTTTCAAAATATCATTCACATGGTCATGCCATCCCTTTCTGGGGCGGCCCCTACTAATAATTTATATACCTATATTTTATATAATAATTTATATTCACTTAATTGTTAAATTCTTTATATTCAATAAACCAGTAAAAAAAATATTAGTATCTTTACTCACTAAACCGTTAAAAAAATAAGAATCTACAACCACTAAACGGTGAAAAAGTATAATAATCTATATTCACTTATTTGTTAAATTCGTTGTATTCAATAAACCGGTAATAATATTAGAATCTTTATTCACTAAACCGTTAAAAATATAAGAATCTACAATCACTAAACGTTGAATAATTATAATAATCTATATTCACTTAATTGTTAAATTCGTTGTATTCAATAAACCGGTAATAATATAAGAATCTTTATTCACTAAACCGTTAAAAATATAAGAATCTACAATCACTAAACGGTGAAAAAATATAATGATCTATATTATATTCGTTATATTCAATAAACCGGTAAAAAATATTAGAATCTTTATCCACTAAACCGTTAAAAATATAAGAATATATTCACTAAAAAGTTTAAAATATATAAATCTACTAGCGGACCCGACAGACGCTGTCCTGCACGAAAGTTGGCTTGCCTGTTATTATCTGGTTTAACAAACATAAAAATACCACACGCTATCACGGCATATCCCACAGCGACAGGTGTGCGGGCGTGGATACCAGAAAATGATAATAGAAAAATCGTATCACTAAATAATAAAAGTTTTTTTGTTTTATTTACTTAATCTGATGCATTAATGCAACTTCACAACATATTTTTCCATATATTTTATTCTTCTAATTTAAAAAAATATATATTGCTCTATACCTCTGATATTTTTTTTTAGAAATATAAAATAATGTCTAAAATCGGAATATGCTTATTATTTTTCTATAAGAATTTATACAGAAAATAATAGAAAAGTTAAGATATTTTTATTTGTTAAAATTCAAACTAAGTTATTTTTTTTCAAAATGATACGTTTTGTAGTAATGATGTAATATCAATTTGAATGCAGGACGCCGGCACAGAAATCAAACGGCTTACTACCATGACACCGCGGTTGAAAACTTGAGGCTATACCCATTAATTTATTTTAAAACTTTTCCTTGTAAAAGAACTTTTTATTTCGATAATTATAATCAACTTAATATTTTTTTTTTCGAAAATCTCGTGTCAGATTTTGCTGCGTTAAGGACATTGCGAGATGATATTCTTAACGTACTTCTGTATGTATACGTAGTTACTAAGCCGGTCTCGTTCTGTAGGGTTGAAAGAAAACTAAGTTTAACAAAGTTTGATTACAAGAAAGAAGAGCTCCTTTACCCGGCTTTTCATTTAATCAATAAAGCCTTTGGGAGGAACTTACACAAACTTGACTAACCAAAAGACATTATATAAATTCCAAGAAATACATTATTTGAACGCACAATCTAAAGTATAATCATTCCATTCGACTATAAATAGATTACCTTACGACAAAAAGTATATTGGAATGAATATGTCAATGTGGCTTATGTTATTTTCAGGTTTCCAAGATGTATGAATGAAATCTACAAATTGATTTGTTCGATTCATCGAGATACTTATTTGAATTATTTTATTTCAGACGATACGAGTTCTAATTTTAAATCTTTCAAAACCTTTTATTTTTTATGTTTTCGGTAGTGGTGTTACCTATATATGGATTTGAGAGTTTTTTTTTTATTAAAAAAATGCGCAACGTACTATAACAAAATTTAAAAAAATATAGTTAAATAGAATAACACAAGTAATTGTAACTTAATCAGCCCATCTTTCATTTTATGTTACATTTACTTACTGCTGGTAACAATATAATGAATCACTCCTGTCTAATATGACTCCTGAAAATGGTTTATATAATGGTTTTATATAATATGTCTACGGGGACCCGATCCATTCCAAATTATTGTATGTGGTAAGGCATCGGTACAGTGTTAAAATCTGAGCGGCGTTAATGTTTTTTTTGTCTTAAAAGTATTTTGAGGAACTGTATGATAGCGGAGTAAGAGGGGACGTGAGTCAGAGAACATGGCAAGTAAGTGAAGATGATAAGGATGAAATAACGCAAGAAGAAGTGTTTGAAGCAGTAAAATACGCGAAAGCGGGGAAAGCTGCCGGGTATGACAGTGTATCAGCTGAACTTATAAAATATGGCGGCGAACAGACGTTGGAGTGGTGTCTCTCTCTTTTCAACAAATGTTGGGAAGAAGGACACACTCCCTCAGACTGGAGAAATGCAGTCGTGGTACCTTTGTATAAAGGTAAAGGATCGAAGCTCGACTGCAAAAACTATAGAGCCATAAGTTTGCTAAGCTCAGTTGGTAAGATGTATGCAAGGATCCTGGATCAAAGAGTACGAAAGGTTACAGAGAGCAAGATTTGGGATGCTCAAGGGGCTTTTGTTGGCGGCAGAGGATGTATAGACCAATTTTTTTCTTTACGTATGGTCACAGAAAAGGTTTTGGGTAAAAACCAAAAACTTTTCTGTGCCTTTATAGACCTTGAAAAGGCCTATGATAAAGTTGTAAGAGAAAAACTATGGAATATACTATCGATGTACGGAGTGAAGAGTAAGCTGATACGTGCAATCGCTTCATTATATGAGAACAGCAATGCATGTGTTCGTGTTAACGACACAACAACAACTTGGTTCTCTATAAATAATGGCGTTAGACAGGGTGTTGTCCCCTTGGCTCTTTAATCTCTACATTGATTTCTGCATAAGAGCCCTTAAGTATGAATGTAAGGGTCTGAAACTGAGTACTGTAACAGTACGTGATCTGATGTATGCAGACGACAAAGTATTGTTAGCAGAAAGTATGGAAGAGTTACAGTATCTTGTAAGTATGGTATATGAAGGATGCATAGAAAACGGACTTAAAATGAATGCCAGCAAATCAAAGGTAATGGTCTTTGAAAAGAGTGAAAGCAGAACAGTGTGTCAAATAAAAGTAGAGAATGAATGGCTTGAACAAGTCGACGAGTATGTCTCTCTGGGTAGTATGTTCCAACGGAATGGACGGCCTGATAAGGATATTGAAAGAAGAGTTATGGCAGGAAACAGAGTGAATGGAGCACTTAGACCAGTTATGAATGATCGCAACATATCAAGAGACGCTAAAGTTGCCATTCATAACACAATCGTAGTGCCAACCCTGACGTATGCAAGTGAGACCTGGACATGGCAGAAGTCGCACGAAAGCAGAATAAATGCAGTTGAAATGAGATCGCTTAGAAGAATTTGTAACAGAACGATGTATGATAGAGTTCGGAATGAAGATACAAGGAAAGAATGTAAGATAAAGAAAGATGTAATTAACAGAATGAAAGTTAATACATTGAGATGGTTTGGCCACTTGGGGAGAATGAACGAAGAACGCCTGACGAAGAAAATATACAAAGCTGACAGGAACGGAATAAGAGGTCGCGGGCGCCCAAGAAAAGGATGGCACGACCATGTAAACGATATTTTGAAAGATGGAAATGTAAGAAGCATGAACAACAGACGAACATGTATAAGACGATGTATGAATGTTGATGAGGCGATGAATGTGTGTCAAGATAGAAAAATGTGGCGTTCGGTTCTCTCTGCCTACCCCGTGAGGGACATGGCGTGATGGTATGTATGTATGTTAAAGTACGTTCTCTTTTGTATGTGCCTTGTTCGTCTGTTTGATATATTAAAGTTAATAATTTTCAAAAGGTCTGTACAGTCAATATTGGAGTTTATTATGTCATAAAGGTACCTACACCAAGTCTGAGGTCATTCATTTTATCTGTAAAGTCTACAATTCGTGTTTGTAGTTATTAACAAATTTGTACTTCATGTTTTTCATAAATATTTGTTGAATTCGTTCTATACTGTTAATATAGATTAATATCCAATTCCAGATGACTGACGCATGTTCCAATTGTGTTATATAGTAAGCTAAATGTTTTCACTTGTGTGAATGGTTCGAATACTCTCATCAGGAATCCCAACATTTTATAAGCTTTCAGTGTAATTGTGTTAATGTGTTTGTCAAATAAGAGTTTACTGTCCAGTTGTATACCTAAGTCTGATTTCTTATCAATCGTCTCCCTATTGATTTTGATAGTGTATTGTATTATAGTATTTTTCTTAGAGAATATGACATATTTTTACATTTAGATAAGAAATAAGAGGTAGAGGTCGGTCAAGAACAACATTCTGAATTAAAGAAACGTGAGTATCTAGGTAGTTTGAATAACAGACGAGTATGTATGAAACGATAAAAGAACTTGAGTGAGGTTCTCTTCTTCGTCAGCTCTTCTTCGTCCAGTGATGGACATAAGCGGTGGCCTTTGACCTCCACGAGTGAGGCTATGAGAAGTTAATTCCATTACGGAATTGAAAATAGGCTTGATTATGTAATATGTCCACGTTAAACAAGTATAATACAAATCCTCGTACATTCTCTAATTTTATTATAAATCCCTGTGCAAAGATGAACAATATCAATACGTATACCTGCCTGGTAAATAACCTTGTAATAATTATGTTATTTGTTATTTATGTATTATTCTATATATATAATACCAGGTGTTAATGTAGATATCGTAGTGAAAATCAATAATCAATTATTTACAGCTTTTATTTACAATATACAATATACACAAATTTACATGAGATAAGTAAACTGACGCGTGAGAGTTCTAAATTGGCACTCTGGTTGTCTTCGTTGGTTTTCCAGTATTTATAGACTCTCGTTTTCTATAACATTTTGTTTTCTTAGTAATCGTTCCATGTTTCAAATTATAAATATTTCGCCACAACCTTTTATAATTGCCATCTTTAAAAAATGTACTGTTTAATATATAGGGCAAGTACCGAAATCGAATTCTAAATCTCCGTTTCGAAAACCGATCAAACAATACGACATGGTTGATCTAAGGGGTGAGCGCGGGTTGTTCCGGACTTTGTAGGAAAAATGTAGTATATAAATACATGTACAATATTAGTTTTTAATTGAAGTTTATATGTATATATGTGTATATATACGTATATACATATTTTTATATTTTTTTGCATATTATGAAATTGTTACAATTAAGATCACAGCCAAAAATCCCCTTAAGGGATTAGGCAAAATAACATGATAATTGTAATTATATTCTTTATTAATAAAATAAATAAATAAAAAAAAAAATCAAAAGATCGGACAGTTAAGTAGTCGTCGAAAACTTGCACAGACCATGTGGCATATCTTCAATCTTCAAAATTTCCTCGCCTTGTATTGCAAACCAAATATTTCCACTCAACACCACAGAGGCGATTCGTCGACAGTGCCAAACTAGCTGATGTGCGGGAGTCGATTATTTTAAACACGACAAATGGGGACTGTTATTTTCACGTGTCAGTGTTAATAAATCTGACATGCATTTCATTCACATACTTTAAGACTGCCGCCATACGAATTTCAAATTGAAAAATTTGCATAAAATGTTGAATGGCAATTAATATTGTTGAATCTTGTTTATTCTTTTTTATTCAAAGACATTTGAATGATATTTTGCTTCAGGCTATGATACAGACACAATCTATTGGTAAATATAGGATTTAATTTTTATCCAAGATTATTTTTTCTGAATTATGACATTTATTTATTTATTGATTTTTATCTAAGATCATTTTTCTGAATTATGAAATTTATTTATTTTCCCAAGCACAAGTTTTGAAACTTTATTTGGACAGTGCCTATTTAAAATAACTGTAATAATCAAAATTTTTGTTTTATGTGTCTGTTTATATTATGTATACCTACTTAATAAAAAAAAAGAATTTCTATGGCCCGGTATTACAGTCGGCCCTCAACTCATTGAGTTTGTTAAACTCAAGATTAATATTAAGGGGACATTTAATCAATTTCCGTATTACTGTGCAATATGACATGTCAGTTACTAAATCTTCAATTATAGACATATTTTACTTTTTCTGTGGTTATTATCTGTCAAATTTTATGTAACCTCAAATAATACGTACTACAAAACGGGACGCTACGACTTGAAATACTATTGTTTTATTATCAAACATGGTAAATATATTTTTTTCACCAAAAATGCTTTAAATGCCCATGTTCGTTTCAATATGGCTGTCAGTTTGTTTTGTTGTGTGGCGCCACCGTCGATACAACTAACGCCTCTAGTGATAGAAACTGAAACTACACGCGTTGCCTAGCAAAATTCACCGTTAAGTACTTAATCCGCCAGAAACGTTGAGTTAAATATTTGTCGTTTTAGTGACGTATTTGAGGGAAGATTAGGCCTAAACGGACACTGTAATACGCTATATTTTTGTAAAACTTGAGTTTAGCTCTTAAACTGAGACTGTAATACCGGGCCTATGTTATCTAAATTAACTGTGCTGTATTTTTTACCATATAATAATTTTTATCCCCAATAGCACTAGTTAATTTTAAAACCAAACTCAGTTATGAGTACAAGAAGAAGAAGAACACTGCATTATGGGCACAGCAAATAGATATACGTAGCCATGCATCTAAAATGCCTTTGATATCGTCCAAGACAATCTACTTTAAAACACTAGAGGCGAAATGAATTCCCACCACGAAGAAAGTCAGTGTTAGTAAACTGTAGACGCAATCTGATTTGTGCACATGTACCTACTAGAAAATACTTTTATCCATCTCGATAAAAATGTACTGTGCACCTTCAAACAAATTGTATTAGTATTCGGGCGATATATCCCGATGGAACGCAACCGACACTGCAAGGAAAAGGAAAAATTTAAACGGATACAAGGCAACAATAATGAAACAAGTAATAGCAAACATAAAAAGATTAGTAATAATGGGCTGAACAAAATCGAAAAAAGATTTACTTACTTATCAT
This sequence comes from Molanna angustata, assembly GCA_963576475.1. Lineage (NCBI taxonomy): Eukaryota > Metazoa > Arthropoda > Insecta > Trichoptera > Molannidae > Molanna > Molanna angustata. The sequence continues at coordinate 6,932,536 of OY754966.1, read as the reverse complement.
TATTATTTTTTTTCCATCAGTTTGATAGTTTACGTGTCCGGCTTTTATCTTCTTGTTCTTTGGTTTCAATCTTGGGGATTGGATGGCAGCAAACCGATTCATCTCCTCTTCCCCCTCCGCTCGAACCCATTCCAATCACAGAATATTTTCAACTCTGTGTAGATGGTACACTTCATGTCCTCGCACACTCGTTCTAGATACTCCCAACGTGGATGCCCTCTTCCAGGTGTTCCCTCAACCATTCCCTCCAATATGATGTGAAAGAGATCCTCGTGTCGCATCACATGGCCTATCCAGTTTGAACTCATTTTTGATATGGTGTTCAACACGTTGATACTATATACGACTCAAATGCTTCGTCTCCACCCTCGCCTTTATCCAATTTTAGTTCCAGTCGTATTTATTTTGCAGATTTGGCTGGTGGTACGCTTGGTCATCTGTCTGGTGGAGTCTCTAAAGCTCTATTTATTATGATGTCCGTCGATCGTTTAAAACTGTGACTGTACCATCATGGTATTGTAACATACATATTTATTCAATGCTTCTGTGATATATCTTCGTATCGACGGAGATTCCCGAATGCGGAATCGGACGCATTCGTATATTGAATGAGCAGCGGGTTATTCTATGCCTTAGGCCTGCTGTGTAAACGTCATACGTCGTGTCAATTATTATTTAGTTATATTTTGCGAGTTATATTGAGTTGCGGTGAGACGTTTTTCCATCTTGAAGGCCGACAAATGTTAAATCGAACAAAATAAGAATTCATCATGTAAAATTTGTAAATATTGTGTATTTTCTATTGTTTTTTTTAAACAAATTATCATATTCCTGGCACTGTCCCAACTTACTGCATGTATTGGCTATTGTGGTTGTCTCTACTCGTCGTCAGGCTCTGCAGATCAAGGTTTCGCTTTCATGCAAGCCGTTTCTTCATTCGATCTTGGAACTTTGGTTTTTCCGGGTGTACTTTGGTCTTTCTCTGTATGATAAACGAAGAAGCTTAATATGTATTGCCTTATTAACGTTTTTTTTTCATAAATAATGTGTATCATAAATATTGTAAAACACACAACTAGAGACGTATACGAATTGCGCAAATTAAGGGAAAATATCCTTTTACATATTCGTGCATCGGTAAAAGCACATTCTTAAGTTTTACCATGTCTTTGACTTGAAAGAATGGCTCAGGCTCAAAAGCACCAGTATTGTATTGATTTTAATTCATACATGTTTTTAATTTTATTAAATCATAGGTTCTTATAAATCTACTAAGTGAATGTATGTTGTTATGAATTATAATTAAAATTTGATTAATTTTTATATTTTTTCTCTTAATTACTCGTGATTTCTTTCATTAGGTGATCAGCAAATATGTAAAAGATATTTTTATTCTATGATTTCTCATAATGCGCAATACGTCTACTGGATTTCTATTTCAGTATGTTTCATACATTTTAAACCGATGTCTGTAATAAGGGTCGAGTCATTATGCAAAATTGAATGTTTCAACTCGATTGACTTTAATAGATGTTTAATTATGCCCAAATTCACCTATTATTGCGTCATTATCGTTATTTTATGGTGAATTCACACCCCTAGTTCTTATATTTCAGCCACCGGCGCGGCTGTGCGGAGATATTCAAATAGTATTTATGAAAATGTCCAAGGTGTCGGGGTTCGGTGTTGTTTTCCTCCGAAGGGATTGTGTTTCCCTTTTGTTGTATCGCCCTCGTTTTAATGGCGCGTTCGGAGGACGTAACTCGTGTTTTTCATTTGTCAGGGTCCCGTTGATATATCGAATGTGATATTTTAAATTGAGGTCGCTCCGGGATCACATCATTTGTATTTCGAGATTGTATAATATGAATATATTATTTATAAAAATCATTCATAAAATATTGAATTTCTTACGGTCGCGGTGCTTGCGTTGTTTCGGATGATAATAATTGAGGTCTGCCGAAATAATTTGGTAGAGATACCTTACAACGAAATTGTTGTGGCGCCATCTATTGCCCACAGTAATACAACGATTCACAATTAATAGTTTTCAGAATAAGTCGATAGATGGAATTATATTCTAATCTAATTAATATCTTATTGTTAAAAATAAATTAAAACACTTTGGTCCGAATGCAGAGTCCTACCTAAATACTATCCATGTTTTCATTGCACAGTAGCTCACTTAAGTTAGGCGATCACGTGGGTCTTCCTAACTGGATAATGTTACGAAGTTTTTGTATGAGAATTGCATTGCAGAGATATATCTAAATACTTGGTTTACTTTGTTTTGTAATTGTGATATATGCAGCCAAACGCTAAATAATAAATCTAAATACTTAGCGCGTGCGCGTTGGCGTAAACTAATATTTTCGAACTGTCAAAGTAAGGTGATACAGGCTTTGCCTAGTTAGATGGTGATTAAATCACAATACCGACTCTGGTTTCTACATCATCGTATATAATATGTATTCAAAACGTATTTAATAATAAGCACATTTAGAGATTGTCAATCTATCAAGAAGAAAAAAAGCGTAGGTACACTAAAAGCGAACTTTCAGTGTTGACACATCCCACTCGTTTTGTATTCAAATTTATTAAATTAATAAAATTATTTTTCTTATTAAAAATTGTCATCATACTATTCTAACTAGGATTAAGTAAAGGCAAAATTAACTCTTCTTTTTCTTTGTCTGTATCCCTTCTAAGTGGTGATCATTACTTAAGGTGTACTAAACAAACGAAATAAACACGTTTTGTATATATATGTACCTACCTACCTTTTTTTAGATTCGCATTATGTGATTTTTTTTCCGAAGTATACATTTGTCTTTTTATTTCCTTTGAGAAGCTAATTTCTTTGAGCTTATTTTCTTTGAGAAGCTAAATCTCATTTACAGTTTTATGATACAGTATTATTTTTACAGTGTTAGAGCAAAAAAAAAACATTCCATCAACATAATATAAAAACAAATAACAGTTTAGAAACCAAAAATATTCATACAAGCTGTCATAACTTTTTTCTGATTTTATGTACTTATAAATAGACATATTTTTTGTACGTATAAATTTTGTAGTAATTTAATTGTATAATTGATAATCGTGTAAAATATTTATAGGTTTTAACCTGTTGTTATACCAATAAATAAATACACTCACCTTCATACATACCCTAACACACACCCATACACACACTCACACACACACATACATACATACACACATATACACACTTATACAACAACTATAATAGTGAAGGGAAGAGAAAGGAGAGAAGAAAAACTAGGAGGACAGGACAGAGGAATATTTTTTTATAAATTTACAGTCAATTAACACTTTTCTTTGGATAGTATGTATGAATACACCAGGAATTTCTTACACGGATACCAAATACACAAAGTTGACCAAGAAGACCTCCAAAATGACGGCGAGTTCAACTTCCCCCTCCTGAGACAACACAATCTTTATAAAGTCTAAGAGGCGAAAAAGAAGAAGAATTCAATTCATAGAAATAAAATGTAACCACAGATTTTTTATAGAATATACTAGATGGAGTACCTACTCCGTGCAAAAAGTGAGTCATGGTATATCGCGCGTTTGACTATTTGGTTGACAACATTTTGCAGTTTTCCTTGCATTTCAACACTTCCTAGATGACTGTACCTACTATATATCTTGATGAACAAAGTGTTTTTTGACAAATAAAAGTGGAAGGTATTGTACATCGTCCAACATTCGTCCATCGTTCAACTATCACATCTAGTACGAGTATATTATATAAAAATCTCTGAATGTAACCTATTTTATTTAGTTTTATTGTTTTGAAATATATACCACATATACAATGATCTTTTGTATTCATATTACTCGCGTTCGCTGTCTCGTTTCATCTACATAATTGAAACGGATATATTAAATTATTTACTGTCAAGCTTTGTGGATGTTATCATCCGTGTTTAATAATCTTGTGCATTTCTCTTTGTAATATGTTTATTGTACCGTATAATTCATTGTCATAGTTGTTGGTGCAATATTAAATCTAATTAAAAGTTCTACCTACATACTTTCGTATAATGACACAAATGAAAGAAATTTTATTTACTTTACGAAATGTCATAGAGTGGTATTTGAAAATAAAAATGTATAAATTCTGGTTACAAAATATATAGGTCGTATGATACGATTTAGAAAAAGGATCGATTCCAGTTTTCTAATTAAAAATTTGTACTTGTATCAATAAATAAATTGTGTTTTCAGTTCGGATCTGTTAGACGATAAATATCTTAAGGCTCCAAAATGTGCCAACTTGTTATTACTTACTTACTTTCCGTGTCCGGAACACCATCATATTATAAAACCTGTTATTGGGTGCGTGTTAAATTAATATTCGAATAGTCCCTATAACTCACCCGAGAAGCAATACAATATATAACAAATAAATGATTTTAAAGAAACATTGATTAAATATGTATTTAACAAATAAAATTGGTGTATAATATTTGTCCTCGACGACAATATTAACATAAATAAAAATCTTCTCCTCGATGACAATAATAACTTAAAGCTGAGAAAATGAATGGTCATGTGTTATGTGTGGTCAGTTCTGCTTTATGGGGTGGAGGCGTGGACTCTCAAAGTTAATATTATAAACCGCCTTGAATCATTTGAAATGTGGATCCACCGCAGAATGTTTTGAATATCATGGACTGATATGGTCAGTAACACTGAAGTACTACGTAGAGCCAACACCAAAAGAGAATTATTCACCAATGTTAAGCTCCGTAAAGTGTTGTACTTCGGCCATATTCTGAGAGGTGAAAAATATGCCATCCTTCAGCTCGTCATGAAGGGGAAGATTGAGGGTCGTAGAGGGGTCGGAAGAAAACAGATTTCCTGGCTGCGAAACATTCGCGAATGGACCGGTATAAGAACTGTGGAGGAGCTGTTTCGCACTGCACAGGACAGGGAGGCTTTATCTATGGTGGTCGTCAACGTCGGGGGGACCTGATATGACACAAGAAGAAGAAGAAATATAATATTTATTTTTTTTTATTAAAAAAATGAATATGTCCTTGTTAAACAATACATCTTCCTACGTTCCCTATAAATAAGCAAATAAATTCTTGTGCTTAGGTGAACGAAATCGGTCGAGGCAGGATTCGAACTCACGACCACTGGATTACTAGCCCAGCGCGCTAACCGCTCTGCCACCGACCCATATAATGGTGTACATGCTTTATTTTATTTTGATGTAAAGTTGCTCCAATTGTTTCAGTTTGATTCGAGTAGTTGGCAACACTTTATTGAAAATATGCATAATATACTTGTATTTACTTCATTGTTTATGTTTCTGCAGTCAAGAAATTCAAGCAAGTCTTCAACTGACGGTATTGGCAACATGTATCATAATTTATTTGCGAATAGTTGCGCTAACTTTTAAACATACATCCGATTTCCGTTCCCAAAAACATACTTGGCACTGTGTATTGAAACACTCTACATATAATAACATTAGCATTCTCTAGTGTTATTTTCTTCGCTTTGTGCATCATATTTTCAGGTTCGTGTATAGGCGCGTTGAAGTCACGATGGTGCAATTCAGTTTTCCGATGTGTTTTCCTCACCTACATACGCATGCACAAACGTTTAATTTCAACAAGTATTTCCTTATTGGTTTAACACCTATACACTACAAATGATTTTTCATTAACCACGCTCGCTTCAAATCCGATCGGATCGAATAACTCACTCGTGGTTTAAAACAATTATTTATTTGTTTTGAATAAAGACGTTTGTTAATGTGCCAAAAAGCTAAATCTGACCATAGGAACCACCATTCTATAACGCCGTTTCCCTATTTGGTGTAGGCAGAGAGGTGTGATCTCCAAATCCGAAAATATTTATTTCATGTACAAAGGCAGGAATCGAAAAGCGAAATGAAGCCTTCAATACTTAATAATAATATGGGAACAACACAGGAATTTATATTATAGTTGCATGTTGGGAAGAACCATGCTTTGAGTTCCTCCAATTAGTTGTATCAACTTTTCAGCTATTTACACCTCTGTCACACTTCAAAATAAAATATATTTTTACCTACCCATTCATTAATTCAGGCTTAATGTTTTTTTTATTCATTAGTATTCGACGTGTTCTCAAGTGATCAAGCTACTTATACGAACTAAGACAAACGTTGAAAGTAGCGTATTGGAAGTACAATCCCAAGAATATGAAATAAATAAAGAAACTCTATTTTTGCATGCATTCCTAGCTTCCTTTACATCCATGCATTGTCTCATACATGCTCGTCGATTATTCAGCTTCTTATATTTCCTTCTTTCAAAATATCATTCACATGGTCGTGCCATCCCTTTCTGGGGCGGCCCCTACTATTCACTCCATCTCTTACACCCATGTATATTTTTTTGGTCAGTCGTTCATCATTCATTCTTTCAATATGTCCAAACCACCTCAAGGAATTCACTTTCATTTTATTTATAATATTCTTCTTCATCTTGCATTCCCTCCTTATGTCCTCATTTTTTATTCTATCATATATCGTTCTATTACATACTCTTCTTAGTAATCTCATTTCCACAGCATTTATTCTACTTTCATGCGTCTTTTGCCACGTCCATGTTTCACTGGCATACATCAAAGTGGGCACTACAATTGCACTATGTACGGCAATTTTGGCTTCCTTTGAGATGCTTGGATCGGACATTACTGGTCTGAGAGCTCCGTTTATTTTGTTACCTGCCATAACTCTTCTTTCAATGTCTTTATCAGGTCTTCAATTCCGTTCAAACATTCTCCCCAAGTATAAATATTCCTCTACTTGTTCTAGCCATTCGTTCTATCATAGAAACATGTTGAATAATTTGATTTATCTGCTAATGTCGCAATACCAAAGAAAGAAATCTCTCTCTGTTGGTACCCGTGTATTTTTCCAAGGTTGAACACATTTAAAATATTTTTAATATCTTTATATCGTCTATAATTTTTCACCTATTCTTATGTTTCACCTCTGGTATTGACTCGCACGACTCTACATATAACAAAAGAATTTTTATTTAACAAAAGGAAGAATTATTTTGTTGACAAAAAAGATCACTTGTGAGTGATTGCTTAAATTAATCTTTGAACTACTTTGTACTAAATATATTTGCAGTATATATTAACACATTAACTGCTTCGTGTCTTTTGATTCTCTATAACTGTGTGATAGTGGGGATTTGCGATTTATCTATTTCATTTCAGTCCTTTTCTACTCCAAGTACTGTGAGCGTGGCGTTTGAAGAATACAGTTTTGTTTATTTCATTCTATTCGGGTAGCCCGTACCATATAATATAGGATTATCGAAAATATAAAATAACTTATTTTTTATTTAAGTTTAAAAGGCGAATGGTTTAACTAAAAAACTGACAGAATATTTCATTAAAATGTACCACAAAGTTAAAAACTCTATATTGAAGAGAACTTTTTTTTATTTAAAAAGCTGGGTAAGGCCACTTTGTACTCTTATTTCTTCTGTTTGACAAAATTCCTTTTATTATTTATTTACTTATTAACTTACGTTAATAAGTAAATAAATACGTTAAGTAGTAAATAAAGTTAATTTTATTGTATTTATTATATATTTTTTATTTACCTTTTATCACACCACAACAATAAGTAGATTACTGCAGCCCAACTAGGAAAACCTGTTCTAGGGCTAGAAGTTTACATTTTTTATTAACAATTATATGCAATTATGAATCATATTACGTAATTTATTATTTTTTAACTTGATTACTGCATGATTGAAATAATTTATTCATATGACAATCTCAATAGACGAAATATGAATTTATATTGAATATTTTATTAGTTCCATATCAATCCAACTTTTGAAATTTTTTATGTTATTCAACAAAACCCTTTCACTTGATAATAAACATCAACTTTTTCAGAGTTTCTCAAACATTTTTTATGATAAATATGTGTTTAAATGCCTATATTTCCATTTTTTGTAATATCGGAAACGCCGAAACACCTAAATTTTTTTTTAACATTTTTTATAAAAAAATCCGTATTTTTCACTTATTCATACGATCGCTATTGACAGTCTCATGTGCTACATGCAACTAATTTATTTAGTTTTTTTTTTGAAGTAAAAACATTTACATAATAATTCAATAATACAACAGTGATATCTTAGTTATTTCAACCCATAAAAAGCATAGTGGTAATGATGAATGACACCAAGCGGCTACTAAATATTTTGAAAAGTTAAATAATCGTAATATATTTCTTTTTCCTCAGACCGGAGGTCCCGAGATGACCTGGGTGATAATGGACCACCAGGCTATCGGCTCCGGCGAGCTGAGCGTCACCAAGGGCCAACAGGTTGAGGTTGTGGAGCAGTGCGCCCTCCGATCTGACTGGTACCTCGTAAGGGCGCAGCCGGCAGAGGGTAGCGCCAGGGAGGGACTAGTGCCGGCGCACGTGCTTAAACCGGCGCCCGCACAGCAGACATCGCCGAGCAGGAAGCCGGACGGAGAGACGTCGCAAGGTAGGAACTATTTAATATTGTAATATAGGTACTAGGTAGTCATGGTAGGCTAAATAGTAAATTTTGAAAATATTCTCCCCAGTACCCTCAAATGATACGTCTTTGAAATAAAGAACAGTTTATTTTTACATCTTTATTTTATTGAGTTGATTTTTGGATTTATTAAGTTATTTATTTATTTATTATTAAGGACCACTTACAGCTAAAGCTAGTTTAATACGTAAATTTAAAAGTTCGGAAGGTTTTCTTTTGAATGTCACCAGACTGTCACTAAAAATATCTACCATACCATACCATCACGCCATTTCCCTATTTGGGGTAGGCAGAGAGAACCGAACGCCAGACTCCTCTCTCTTGACATACATTCCTCGCTTCATTCACGTTCATACATCGTCTCATACACGCTCTTCTATTATTCTTACTTCTAACATCTCCATCTTTCAAAATCCTATTTATGTGATCGTGCCAACTCTTTCTTGGCCGACCTCTACTTTTCATTCCTCTTTTATCAGCCTTGTATACTTTTTTTGTCAGACGGTCATCACTCATTATTTCTATGTGGCCGAACCACCTTAGGGCATTTATTTTCATCTTACTTACGATATTTCTTTCAATCATACATTCTCGTCTAATATCCTCATTTCTTATTCTATCATACATCGTTTTACCACACATTCATCTTAGTGACCTCATTTCAACCGCGTTAATTCTACTTTCATGCGTCTTCTGCCATGTCCATGTCTCACTAGCATACATTAGAGTCGGTGCGACGATACCATTGTGTACCGCGAGCTTTGCTTGCCTCGAAATAATTGGGTCAGCCATTACCGGTCTTAATGCACCATTCACTCTATTACCTGCCGTTACTCTCCTTTCAATGTCTTTTTCCAATCTTCCATCACGCTGAAACATGCTTCCTAAGTATAAATATTCATCCACTTGTTCTAATTGTACATTCTCCACTCGTATCTCGCATTTTGTTCGTCTTTCGCTCTTCTCAAATACCATTACTTTAGATTTAGTTGCATTCATTCTCAATCCATTTTGCATGCATCCATCGAATACTATTTTTACCAAACATTCCAAGTCTTCCACGCTTTCAGCCATTAATACTTTGTCATCCGCATACATTAGATCACATACAGTCACACTTTCCAGTTTCAGCCCAATGTTCTCATTCGTAAAAATATCTATGTATGTCCTTGTTAGTAAAATCTACACATTCGAGTAATAGGATTAAAAAAACGTGTTAATGTTGAAAAACTGTAATCTAAATAGTTCTGGATTCCTTATACGAGAATTTGCGTGAAGTTTTATTTCAGATAGAAGATCGGTGTCAATTTGATTGTTGATAATTTTATACAAATAGACCAAGTCTGTGACTCGACGACGGGATGAATATTTATAAATATTTTCTTTTAAAATTAGTTTAAATAAATAATTTTTTGATTGTTTATTGTAAATAATTAAATAAAACTATTAGGCATACTAGGTGTATTTTTACTTTAAATGTAAGAGAAATATTGTATATATCAGATTTGGTGATAAGTATTCGTGTTTCATACATTAGAAGATAATAAATGTGCATATTTGTGTAAGTACATCCTGTATGTCCAAGTCCAAAGACGTTAACAAGGGTGATAACTTTAAATAGCATTAGTTTACGATAAAAAGTCCATGTACAGAGAAGAAGAAGACTGTTGTATTCTCGACATGGTGCGAAAGATACACATCATGATTCCCATAATATATTTACAGTTTTCTCCTCGACCGCTGGATTTATAGGCCTCTCTCATGCTTCTTCATAATATAATCAATTTGGCGCTTTCTCAATCCACTTTTTTCGGGCGATTGGGATAATACCGTCTGCCCATCTTCTTACCATTTGAGGATCTTTGGTGTCCATCTCTCAGAGCTCTGTCTCGCCACAAGTCCTGCCCATTGCCTCGTCAGTTTCGCAACTTGATCCATGATATCCGTAACATTTTTAAGGTGTCTGATAATATGTTAATGTATTGAAACTTGTTCCGAACATTTTGAAGGCGTTCAAAATTGTTGAGATGTTCCTCGTTTGCATCCAAATAGCAAACATCAGCAATGAAGTTGAAGGAAATTCTTATGTTTATTTAGAGTGTATGGCAAAGAAAGTGGTTTTGCTGTCATGTGATAACTGTTTATGTCAAGAAATGTTATTTTTAATGTAGGTCTTTCACGACCCTGGTATAAGGAATACATTGATTATTGATATAAAGAATATTATATTACCGACAACAAATATTTTCAAATAAGCGGAAATATTTGTATGTAGCAGATGTAAACAAAAGTATTAAAAAGTGTGTGTGACCAGTGACCATGGGTCAACTGTTCCAACTTTTCTCACATTCTTCGTATTCCGTGGTACAATAATATAATTATTTTAGATTTTCGTTTATAACTTTCTTCACGAACTTTTGCTATCATGTTCTTACAATGTACCTACCTACCCCACATACAAGGTGTAAGTTTTTTTTTCTTGCTTCGACTTAACAAACTCTATCCCAAGTAATATAAATAATGTCATAAATACCAATAAGGCGCATACCGCACAAGTTACACGCAAGACGCTGTAATTTTCGGACGTATTGTCGTAGTCAAAATGCCGTCTTGTATAATGAAAACATGTAAAAACGACACTAGAACTGTGAAGGAACGACCAGATATATCATTAAATTTCATAATGCATATTTATTCGATTACTAATTTTATTTATATGGATTTTCGATAGTTACTTTTTATTTTGAGTAAACGAGAGAGTAGTTAAGCCATATTCGCTATAACTAAGTCGTCTCTTTCACAATCATTATTTGGTATGAGAGATAGGTACTTATAATGTGATTGCACTGGAGTAAAAGAGAAAATATGTCTGCACTGTGTATAAAGTCTTGTACCTACTATATCTTTCTCACTTAAGGCCCTTGTATACCCAAGGTATACGGATGTTCGCAAAAATGCACGCTAAATTACCTTGTAATGTATGAAACACGAAAAAATATTGTATATCACCTAATATGCGATATACAACATTTTTTCGTGAAAAAAGGTAAAATACAGAGTTTTTTTTTAAATAGCAAGAATAGTAATAAAAATGTTATAATATTAATAAACTCAGCCGGTATAATTTCATATTCTCTTTCGATTAAAATAAAAATATACTTCACAGGCCTTGTAGTTTTTTAGTTACTTTCAATAATATATCCCAAAAGAAAATGTCACATACTCTCTTTTACACACACATGCACACACACACCCACACATACATATACACACCCTCTCTCTTACATAAGCGGAATAATAATTAAATAAATAAATAATTAAAATACTTTACTACTTACACTACACACACACAAACAAACAAAAATGTATTTAACACATGTAATTGACATTAGATATTTAAATAATTTATGTATCATAACATATTATTAATCCATGTAATCAAACTATCTAATGTTGTTTGTGTTAATTAAAAAGTTAAAAAAAAATAAAAAACGAACAAATTTTACAAGAAAAGTATTAAACAAATTCAGATTTTAAATAAATCATTTTTACTTATTTCTTTATAAATTAGGAAAAACGATGTCACATAACTCCACTACTAAACGAATTACACTGGTTGAAGTGTCCAGAGCGAATTGATTACAAAATTTGTTTGACAGTATATAATGCTTTAAACAACCTGGCACCAAAATATATACAAGAGCTGTGTCAGAGAAGAGATCTCTCTGGGAGGCATCTCACACTCAGGTCGTCTGGATCACAGAGTAACAATTCCTTAAAGGAGTTGGACAGAGTCAACAAAGTGGCTTACTATGACCGATGCTTTAGTGTGAGTGGTCCTATTAAGTGGAATTCACTGCCTTTAGATGTCCGCAGTGTTCAAAGCAAGAGCACATTCACTAAAGGATTAAAAACAGCTTTGTTTCAAAGAGCAACACAACATTAGACTATCAGCGCCCTTGGTATGATCTCGAATCATTAAACGGCGCTATACAAACGACTTGTTATTATTTAGGATGTCCTAGTCGCAAATAAATTTATTATAGTTTTTATTTTATTTGAATCATAGCTTATCATTTAAAATTGACAAATAAAATAGTACTCAGTATTTTACGATTAATGACGACAGAACGTCTTCGCCGAAGTGTCTCGGTATTATCAAGGGCTAAAAGAAACTAAATTTGATAGGTCGTTTGGTGTTTGTGTACGTGTTTTTTTATTTGTTTTTATGGAAATACAAGAACAAAAAGTTATTGAAGCACCATGTGGCAAAGGACGAACAAATCTTCGTGGAAAAGAGAAGGCGAAAAATAAAAATGGTAAGTTACAGATTATGAAAACCTCAAATTTCTTATGTTGTGTCTTCTTTTGTCCGGTTACCCATCGTTGTATAGTTATCTTAAAACAATCGCATATTTGTGTCTTTCTTGGTTGGTATATGTGCAAACTGTTCCCCTCTACGGCGAAAATCTTTCCGTATGTGTGAAAAAATTCATATATGTAGAAATCAATACCTACATATATGAAAGAATGAGAGCTTTCCAGTATGAACTTTTCTTATTTTGTCGGTGTCGGAAAATTTTCTTCTCTTTAATTCGTTTCTTGATTTTCTCCGTCTTGCAGCCGTTCCGTGTTCACTTTGATGTCTTCAACGTATGCACACTACAGCCGGATGTTTAATTTTACGTTTTTGATGTGAAAACCTACCTTCTCCTTTTCATACGTAGGTAAATACTGCATTTTTCACGTAATATTATTTTCTACGTAGTTGTTATCGCATCGCGCTGAGTGCAGTAATTCCGTTAAAGGATGAATTCATTTGAATGGCAAGACGAATCCCTTCTGGAACATCAAAGAAGTACTTTGCGAGTGTATTTTCATCTTCGTCTTTGAGTGTCGTATCAGGTACAACCAACGTTGACTATCGATATGTATTTTAATCTTAAAAATGATATCTTCTTTCCGTTCTTTGTCGTGGAGCTTGCGATACTATTTTCAATGTACATTGAGTCAACAATTCGAATACCTAAAGGATAATTTACGTAAGCACTGTAAATGATTCCTCATAATACTTTAAAGGGCTGTAGTAAAAGTAAAATCAACCTAAATTAGTTATAGAAACGTCTTAAATTAATTATTTATTTCTTTCTTTAATTATAAACAGTTATAAACAATCACAATTACAGATTATATTTAAAAGGACAATTTATTATCAATGTTATTGAAACTGCATAGATTATATAGATAAAATCAATCTAGATAAATTATGGAAACTTCATAAATTGTATACGTAAAATCAACCTAGATTAGTAGACTGAAAAAAAAATGTGACCACCGAACTGGTTTCCTGCGTTTTTAGCCAAACCTTTGTTATCGGTAACAAAAGTTAATTCATTTATGACTATGACTGCACTGTTCGGTTAAGGACACAAAATATTTAGTAGCTCTAAACGAATTGTTTTGTAGTCACTATAGTTCGGTTAATTTTAACATATCTTTTTTTTTCAATAGAAAATCCTTAAATTATATAGATAAAATCAACCAAATTGGTTATAGCAACATAATACCTTTTGAGTTTAACCGTTTAGTAAAATATTTTTGTTTATTCCATTTTTTATTATTTCTTACCTTTATTTTTTTTTTTCAATATTTTATCAGTTGAAATGGCCCTCACAAGACGGAGAGTCGTTCTATTAAAATTAGTAGGATTTTTAATAATGTTTGATTTTTTCCTACATATGTAGGTATTATGGAATTCTTCAAAATATAAGCTTTATCAACTGCTAAAACAAAAAATTGTGCCAGGTATATAATTTATTGAAAGATATTATTGACTTCAATCAACGCACTTAAGACTATGATAAAATTTCGCTCATATGAAGACGCAAAGAAGTATATTATATAACTAATTGGATTTCTACGACTTTGAAACTTGTAACTGTTTTAGTTTATTAAAAACTTTTATTTTCTAAGTTTAGTTTGTCGATCGACAATTCTTGATAGAACTCCATTGTATGTTGATATGTTATAAAATTATAAAAGTACTTGGTAATAGTTCTATTGTATTTATTAGATTATCGACGCGTTTCGTGCAAGGCACATCGTCAGAATAACGAATTTAATTATTGTCAGAATTTTATTTTCAATTAAAAATTTATTAGGGTTTTCTGGCAAATCTTTATCTCATTATACAATGTAGGTACTCCTACCTCCCTCAACACAACTAATTAAACAAAACGAGATAAAATGGAAATAAAAAATTATGTGTTTTGGAAAAAAGTAGTTTAGGATCTACATACATACATACATACCATCACGCCATTTCCCTATTTGGGGTAGGCAGAGAGAACCGAACGCCAGACTCCTCTTTCTTGACATACATTCCTCGCTTCATTCACGTCCATACATCGTCTCATACACGCTCTTCTATTATTCTTACTTCTAATATCACCACCTTTCAAAATCCCATTTATGTGATCGTGCCAACTTTTTCTTGGCCGACCTCGAAAAGTAGGAATTAAGTATATTAATTTTTTAAAATATATTTTTATTTTTGTGTTGGTTCTCAGGCAGGTAACAGGTAGTTATTCAAATATTAATTTAACATGCACCATATGTTCAACATTTTTATTAATACTTTCTGGAGATTCAGACGAAACGTCGGTTGACGTCTGATCCACCCGAGGATCAGAATCTGACGCGGGTTATCCACAAAGATGTTTTGTCTAAATAGCATAGAATAATAATCAAAGTATAGAATACTCATTCCCATACAATACCTCGCTGAAAAAGTGAAGCCGTTTTATTGGCTGGCTCGTGTCAATATATTTATTTATTTATTTATTTATTTTATTTTGGGAAACAAAACAGCTGTTACATGTTTTACATTAATAAAAAAATAACAATCAGGAAAGTAAGCCAATTACATTGTTCCACAGATTAATATACATAATAAAGACAATTCAGTACAAAGTCAAAGACAAAAGTGTGGTGTAAGTGTACAATTGTGATGTGTGTGTATGTGTGTGTGTGTGTATTTTATGAAGCGAGGGTGGGACATGAAGAAAGGTAGGAGAGGAGGAAAGGGTGAGTTGTCATATTAATACAGTATTGGACATACCAAAAATTGTACAATTTGGTAGATAAAGTATTCATTATAATATTGATGTTAGTTGTTTTTTTAATGAATGTAGGCTATTGTTAAAAATATCTGGCTTATGATTAAGGTTATTGTACATATTGCAGCTGCGGTTAATAAAAGTGTTGTTTGCATAGTTTGTTCTTGAGTATTTAGTGTAAAAGAGGAGGTTCTGGCGGTTTTGTCTGGCGGGGCAGTTGAATGGGATTTGTCCTAAGAGATACGGACTATCTATTTGGTTGTTAAGTAATTTATATAGGAAACATATATCAGTTATACCCCTTCTTTTGTTAAGTGGTAACATTTGGTGATGTTTTAAAGATTCCTCATAACTGATACCAAATCGCCTAGTTCTAAAATCGAGGTGTTTGATGAATTTTTTTTGGATTCTTTCTATGTTATTTATGTGCAACTTATAATGAGGATTCCATACAGTGGTTGCGAATTCCACGTGACTTCGAACATATGCGTTAAATAAAATTTTTAGACAGTCAATATTCTTAAATGGTTTGGTCACCCTTAGGACAAAGCCTAAACCCTTGTAGCTTCTACTAATAACATTATTAATGTGGGAAATAAAGTTAAGCTTATCGTCCACAATTACTCCCAGGTCTTTTGCCTCGGATTTACGGGAGAGACTGGAGTCATTGATTTTGTAAATGAATTCGATGGGAGTTTTTATTCTTTTAAATGTTACAATGAAACATTTTCCGGTGTTAAGGTAAAGATGGTTTTTTTTGCAGTATTCGGTGAGATTGTCAATGTCATTTTGTAGTTGTAGGCAGTCTTGAGTTGATCGAATAGTTTTAAATAATTTAGTGTCGTCAGCAAATAGAATTATTTCGGAATTTTTAATACAAGTGGATATGTCATTTATATATATAAGAAAGAGCAAAGGTCCAAGATGAGATCCTTGAGGAACTCCGGATGGTGTAGGTCTAAAGCATGATGTAAACCCTCTCACAGCAACTGCTTGAGATCGATTCTTAACATAAGATTCAAGCCATCTATATAGATTACCGCGTATGCCGAAGTTCCAAATTTTTAATAACAAAATGTCGTGGTTAATCTTGTCAAAGGCTTTAGCGAAATCCATGTAAATCGCGTCAAGTTGGTAATTCTCATGTAGAGCTGATATTGCGACCTGAGAGAATTCTAAAATATTTGTTTCAACTGATCTTTTACAAAGAAATCCATGTTGCTTTTCGGAGATTGCAGTCCTAATAATTGGGTTAATTTGGTCTACAACAATTTTTTCTAATATCTTACTGAATAATGTCAGCTTAGAAATCGGTCTATAGTTTTCAATATTATTAACATCGCCGTTTTTGTGGATAGGGGTAATGAGTGCTCTTTTCCATATATTTGGTAAGGAGCCCTCGCTAAAGGTTCGTTGGAAAATTATAGCTAGGGGAACGGAAATTTCTGCAGCGCACTCCTTTATTAATATTGCTGGTATATATGTATGGCTCTGATGGTAGACATTGATCGTATAGTAATAATAATAAGTAATAAATAAATTAGGATAATTTATATAGCACCGTTTTTGTGAATATCTCACCTCAAGGGCGCTGAAAAATTGATTACGTTGTATCATTTTGGCTCTGGTAAGATTTGCGAAAAAGGTGCGTTTTGAGTTTTTTTCTGAAAGAAGATATATTTTCGGTTTGTCTGAGGGTACTACGAGGGAGAGTACTACTCGTTATGACTGCGTAAATAATTTTACATGCAGGTATAAAATTCCCAGACGGCCAAATGATTACTGAATGCTCGTAGCAAAATGTTGACCAAATTAGTCAACATAAACCAGTCGCGTTTACTGCAGGCTAAAGAGTATTCTATACTATTATTATTCTATGCTAAATTGATACAAAATTTGATTTTTATTTCTATTTCTATTTCAGCTCCTTTGCCATATTTCGAGGTGTATATTTTTAGTAATATTTTTTTTACCTTCGTCGATGACGTCATGCTAATGTGAATCACGCAGCGGGAATTTTATCAATATTTTTCAATAAATCGAGATTACCCGCAAAGTTGTCGGTGAACTGTTAGTAGTAGGTGCACGGTGCTTACACAAGGGGTTATGCTCACCAACCATCGCGCAATAGTTTACCCTTTGTGATGATATTATTTTTTTTGTGCCACTCACATAATACATCTAGAATTATTTCGTTCCAGCTTACCATCCATTCACCGTGAACCCGTGTTATTTCAGGTTTTTACAAGTCAGTCAGCACCCGCTTCAAAGCGATATTCATATTCATCATATTTAAGGCTCTTGTATACCCTGGGTATATTTATTTATTATGTAAACAGACAGTTAAATTGACTTATTTTACTAACATACATAATATGACATGTGAACCAATTAAGTTTACAAGTATTATCGTTAGGTATTATATTTACAAAAGAAGTAGTTTTGAGGTAGGGAATAGGAAAGAAATGTAGGAAAATAGGAAAAGGGGAACACTTTGCTGTGGCAGGACCAAATGCATGGAATAAGCTCCCAAATACCCTCAGACAAACTGAAAATATATCTACCTTCAGAAAAAATCTCAAAACACACCTTTTTTCGCAAATCTTACCAAAGCCATTATGATACATCTTAATCAATTTTCAGCGTCCTTGAGGTGAGATATTCACGAAAACGGCGCTATATAAATCATCCAAATTTATTATTATTATTATTACACGCACACCACCTAACCGCGAAGCAGTAACCTAGAAATTGAACATTTAAATCCGTTTAAGGAGTTATTGAAAAGGTCTATTTCATTAAAGAACGCGTTATATTTACAACACGTTCTATATATGTAGGAGTTCTGAGCATAATTAGTACAACAATTAGGTGGCCTAAATGTATGATTCTTTCTAGTAAGCCTATTTGGTGCATGAAAGTTTATTTTAGATAATAACTCACTAGTATCAGTTATACAGTTCACCAACTTATATAAGTAAGACATGTCAGCTACAGTTCGCCGGGCTTCTAAGGTAGTTAATTTATGATATTGGGCTGATTGTGCGGGATCACCAAAAGAACGTCTGCTCTATAATCTAAATGTTTTAGGAATTTATTTTGTATATTTTCCAATCTGTTTATATACGTGACGTATTGTGGGTTCCATACAATAGACGCGTATTCAATACAACTACGGACATAGCAACTATACAGTGATTTTAGAGTACCCGTGGACTTGAACGGCCTTGATACCCTAATTATGAAATTTAATTGTTTAAATGCTTTGTCTATAATATAGTCAATATGGCTTTTAAATGTCATCTTCGTATCCATAATAACTCCAAGGTCCCTAATTTCATGCTTTCTAATAAGAATCTTTCCGTTAATTGTATACTCATGAGAAATTGTGGTTTTGGAGCGCGTAAAGATGATATTATTACATTTTTCAATATTGAGAAATAATTGGTTATTTGAGCAATATACAGAAAGGCGATTTAAATCTGCTTGTAATGCGATTATGTCATTCCGGTTGCATATATTCTTGAAAATTTTCATATCGTCCGCATAAACGATGAAGTATACGGAGGGTATACGGATGTACGCAAAAATGCACACTAAATTACCTTCTAATGTATGAAACACGAAAAAATATTGTTTATCACCTGATATGTGATATGCAACATTTTACCGTGCAAAAAAGGTAAAATTAAGGGTTTTTTTTAAATAGCTAGAATAGTAATAAAATATTGTAATAATAAAAAAACTCACCCGGTAGATTTTCATATTCTCTTTCGATTGAAGTAATCTACTTCATAGGCCTTGTAGTTTTTTAGTTACTTACAATAAAAAAATAAAGGGTTTTACTAAAACTATTTTTACAAAAAAGTATTAAACAAATTCAAAATTCAAAAAACCCATGTTATAGAATAAAGATGTACATACAAACTGTTCCTTATTTCAAAAACGTATCTTTTGAGGGTATTAGGGAAATTATTTTCAAAATATACTATATAGCCTACTATAGACTCTTAATAGAGTTTTCAGTTTATTTTTCCTGTTAGTAAATACCTGCCTTGTATGCAGTACCGACTTAATAAAACTCCTGTTATAACTTTATTTTTAAATACACAATTAGCAAAGGTATTTATCTAAAAAAATGTTAAAACCTACGCGAAAAATTACTTGAATATGTCGTCTCTTTCTTTTTAAATTTTCTTCTTCTTCGCGCGTCCTGTCAGGTCCCCCCGATATTGAAGATCACTTAAACTCTCCCTGTCCTGTGCTGGGCAGGGAGAGTGTTTTTGCTTCATTTTCCCTCTGCGGCCCTCAATATTTCTCTCTATGAAGTATCGTGTATTTCTCGCCTCTCCTGTGACCAAAATGCGGAGCTTGTCTGTTGTGAACAACTAACTGTCTTGTCAGCATAAGCTCTACGCAAGACTCCAGCGTTGTTTAAGTCCATGACCATGTCGGTCCAAGACATCCATATTTCGAACGCTTCCAGGCGGTTTATGGTACTAACCTTTAGGGTCTATGCTTCAACACCGTAGAGCAGGACCGACCATACGCAGCATTTGTTCACCCTTTGACGTATGTAGTTTCAAATTGATGCCATGTTATATTTATCAAAAATTTCATAAAAGTATTCTTTCTGATATTTTCAATCTTATTTCGGTGTTTATTTAACTTTTTAAGTAAGTACCATGTTATATAATTATTATACTAAATATATTCTAGGTTTTGCGTCTATTGAGTTGTATGGAACAGATTGTCATAAAACCTCTTTATGCATTTGATTAATAATGCTGTTCAATAGGGTAGTATATTCACTTCATAAAAAATCAATCGTGGAGGTACTCAGGAGAGCAAATGTCGATCGCGAGCTGGTTGACGCAGTTTAGCGACGAAAGGTATCATGATTGGGTCACGTACTGCGAGGCCAAAGGGACAAAGGCGCTATTGTGATGAGTTTTCTCGAAAAGGAGCTTTGTATTATAATTTGTCACAGAATAATAATATTAATAAAAAAGATAAAGTCAATTGAAACGCTTTTCTATCTGACGGTCACTAACAATCCTTTGAAGATCATACGCGCGGGTGTTTGGGAAAAATAATCCATAAAGTATAGGGTCTCTCTCCTAAATATGGCATGTAAGTAAATTCTCACACTGTGGTCGTAATAATTTAATATTTCGCGTCTCTTGTAGGAACAAAGCTCGCCGTGGCGAACACTCGTTAGCCACGAGATAATTTGTTTTTCCTACACTCGAGATCTCGGCAGGGCCATAGCTAGGACTTGCAAGTCGAATGTGTATTCGAATATTACTAGTTGCATGTAACACACGAGATCCAACTGTCGATGGCGATAGTACGTGTATAGTTTTAGAATGCGTAAAAATCCATGTATGTTTTAAATAAAAATAAATAATTGCACCTAACTATAAACCCTTACATTATTGAATACATTTAAGATGTTTTGTTTTCTATACAAAACATGTATTTCAAGATAAGATAGTGTGGAGGTCAGTGCATCGTTTCTACCCCGAATATGTAAATAGCTCTTTGGTATGTATGGGGATTGAGTATCAAAGTATATATGTATTTGGATGGGTCGATGGCAGAGCGATTTAGCGCGCTGGGCTAGTAATCCAGTGGTCGCGAGTTCGAATCCTGCCTCGACCTATTTCGTTCATCTATAGCACAAGCATTTATATGCTTATTTTAGGGAACGTGGGAAGATGTACCCATATGTACTTGTTTAACAAGGACATATTCATTAATAAAAAAAATATTCCCCGTAGATGTTAAAAGAAATAAATTCTCTTAAACAAATCGACAGTTGGAATAGTCGGGCGTCCTGGGTTCGATCTCCAGTATATGAAGAAATTTATGTTTCTATTTATTTCTCACGCAAAAATTGTTTCTCTGGGCTGTAATCACTGGTTATTTATTTTATTTATTGTAATACACAAACATTTGTACATATTTAGGTTAAGTAAGTAACGACCCAATAGGTTAAATCTGTTCCAGTACTGTTACTTTTATACAATAGGGTATACATATTGTTTACACATAGAGGATTCATAATATAAAAGATACACATATGTTAAATGTTACATTCAATATAAAAAAGATTAAGAAGTAAAGGTAGGGTTAGTTGGACGAAAGGAATTGAAACTTAAGGGGCAGGGTAAGGCTATGTGGGCAGGTCAAATGCAAACTTTGTTAACTATTGTATGAGAATGAATGTCCTTAAATATTACAATCGTGTGCACCCATGTTAGTATATTTGAATCGAGAGTTACATAAAATACTATAGGTTATTTGAAAAACTGAGAACATTGTGTGAAAACGTATCGAGCCAATGTTTAGATTTATAAAATACCTATCATTTGAAAAAACATTCATGTTTCTAAGCCTTATAAGTTTTGAGATATGGATAAAAAATCTGAGAAAACAGGTATTATTAAAAAAAATATTACGAAAAAAGTACACAAGATTAAAGAAAGTCTATCGGGTCAATGTATAGACAAATAATTATGGAATAATATATATTTTTATTGAAAACGTAACTTTTAAGAGTACGGCGTAATGAGTATTCAAAAAGTACCTTGGAGCCTATCACGTCACCTTAAAACCTTGCCTTATTTGATTTCCTAGTATGTCGAATAATATTCGAACATCACTGAGAAATCTGAGAAAACTGGTATTATGAAAAAAATATTACGAAAAAAGTACACGAGATTAAAGAAAGTGAATCGGGCCAATGTATAGACAAATAATTATGGAATAATATATATTTGTATTGAAGACGTAACTTTTAAGAGTACGGCGTAATGAGTATTCAAAAAGTACCTTGGAGCCTATCACGTCACCTTAAAACCTTGCCTTATTTGATTTCCTAGTATGTCGAATAATATTCGAACATCACTGGCAACAGATTTAAATATTCGAATAACTTGTTTGTCGAATATTTGCAAGCCCTAGCTAGCCCCAGGACCATCGTCGTCGTGGAGTGTCATGTTGCCGACCCATTTTTTCCCTTCAATCTCGTATTTCACCTCTGCGGCTGCGGGCGGTAGTTTTATCTTCAGAACAGCGCCATGTTACTACAGTTACACCCATCCCGTTGCGTAATCGTAATCCCGCAGACTTTAAGCGCAAATTGCGGTCAAGTATCCTCAAGTTATTTCTTCCCGACTATTAGACGGAATTTCTCGCCGCTTTACAGATATATTTTTGTCAAAAATGAACGCAAACGATGTAGTATGTCACAGTTTTAGTTTGATGTAGGTAGGTACATTTTTTTTATTTGACACTAAATAACGTTTTATTCACTGTAAAAAAAGTTATGGTAAAATTAACCGAACTATAGTGACTACAAAATAATTCGTTTTGTGATACTAAATATTTTGTGCGCTTAACCAAACAGTGCAGTCATAAATTGATTAACTTTTGTTACTGATAACAAAGGTTTGGCGAAAAACGCAGGTAGCCAGTTCGGTGGTCACAATTTTTTTTTCAGTGTTTTTTTCGTGATTCTTGAATAAAAGGCACCACAAAATTATTATTACTTGCCTTTTCGTATTAATAGTACTTCCACTCTTTTCTATAATTATCCTTTATGGGTGACCCGTAAGAGCCGGGTTATCGAAAATACAACAAGCAAAACAACATGTCATACAGTTCTGCAATGACGTTCACCATCCATTCTGAATTTAGAGCCGTCATAGGTGAATCGAGACAGATATGTATGGAGGTTATGCACACCTGCACACCTTTCGCTGGTTTCCTCACATTGTGGGGAAATGGCGTGATAATAATAATAATAATAAATGGATAATTTATATAGTGCCATTTTTGTGTTTTCACCTCAAGGGCGTTTATCAATTATACCTGGAGAAAAAAATAAAAAATAAAAATCAACCTTTGTAGGTAATAAATAATCACTTAATTGCTACGTGAGTTTTTAAAAAAATAAGTTTACTGTTTTTTGAATACACTTTCATTGTCTATTGATCTTAAACTATGTGGGAGCTTATTCCACTGAACTGGACCCACTACAGCAAATGCTCTTTCACCAAAGTTCGTCATTCGACGCGTATTATGTTCTTTTAGACGATGCATGGCCGTGTTACTTGCAGATCGAAGAGTAGATCTTTTTTGGTTCAGATCATCTGGTACACAAAGATCAATAAGGTATTTTGGAGCATATCCGTGAATAGCTTTGTGCACCATCCAGCATATCTTGTACTGAATCCTCTCCGATATCCGCAACCAATAAAGATCTTTTAGCAATGGTGATATGTGGGCAAACTTCGGTGAATTGTATATCAACCTAGCTGCTGCATTGAAGACTGACTGGAGTCTTTCAAAGTGAATTTGTGGGAGTCCTGCATAAATTATGTTGCAATAATCTAACCTAGATACAATGAATGCGTTTATCACTAAACGTGCTGCGTCTGAAGGCAGTATGAATGAATGAAATATTTATGCGTTTTGAGACACTTTCAAATACACGAATAAACAAACAATAAAATTTTATATAAAAACTAAGTTTAGTTTGTCGATCGACAATTCTTGATAGAACTCCATTGTACGTTGATATATTATAAAAATACTTGGTTAATGTTCTATTATATTTTTATTGGATTATTGACGCGTTTCGTGCAAAGCACATCGTCAGAATAATCGTCATTATTCTGACGATGTGCTTTGCACGAAACGCGTCAATAATCCAATAAAAATATAATAGAACATTAACCAAGTATTTTTATATTTTTATAACATATCAACGTAATATAAAAATGTGCACGAGTATTTATACATAGTCAATTTAGCTTGATTTCTTTTGAACGAGTTTATTTCATTTGAGGCACATAAAAATATGATGTTTGTTCAATTATGAGATGGACAACAATGTGCCCATCCGTTGTGTCTAGGGTGGATTCATGGATTACATGGAATTCTGTGAATGGTTTAATTACGTACTCAAATGAAATTATAAAAAAAGTTTTAAATGTCATTGCAAAAATAAATAACTGATCTATGGAAAACTACATTCTCTACTTGATGGGAAATCGATCTAAAAAATACACTTCAAAATTATAAAATCGTAACTCTCCACTATAACGTGTTGGTCGAGAGTAAAATAGGGTGACTTTTATATCTACGTACCGTGAACGATCCATTGTTTGTCGCTGCCGAAAATTTTGCTCTTTTCGTTTCTTTTTTTTTTTCGTTTTTAGCGGTCCCTTGTTTTAACGCTTCCATTCTCTCGCACTTCGTGGTGTGAATGTAATTTTTTAAACGTAAACTTGATACTCCCAATAATTGTTTGGGTCCAATTGTTCTCGTGGGCTCGTTCAGTGTTCGGGATTTGGGAAGTGTGGGGGGGATGGAGTGCTGTTGTTATGAAATGTACGTGTACATCACCGGCTCCCAACCCGTGGCTAGCGTACAACTTTCTTGTTTCTTAATTAAAATCCTATCCTTACCTAACCCATCGTGTGTCAGTATCACAATTCCACGGAAGACCTTAAGCGGTCTATGTCTTCGACTAGGTTTGTGCGGTTCCCTTGTCAATCACGGAATGCTGAGATGTTCCTCAATTCTTGGACTTTCGTGAAGTTCCGTAATTATTGACAGCTAAGCGTGGGGGGAACAAATGCTATACACAGACAGAATCACGCTTGGCTGTAAAAATTACGGATTTTTATGAAATTCCAAACGCCGTTAAGGTGGTCATAAATATATTACAATAAACTTTATATATAGTAACTATCACGGGAAGATTAAATAGATCAATACATTAAAAATAAAACCTAACCTAAGTAATGACGGAAATGTAAGAATGAATTGTAGTAGACCTCAATATCTATGGCATTTTTCCTATCGTTTTTACATGGTGCTACAATTTCGCTTATTGCATTACTTAATTAACTACTCCTGTCCACATTGAACCTCCTGAGCCTCCCCCATATCTCCTCAGATATTTGTATCTTGAGAATTTTTAATTTAGTCAACAATTATTTTTATGTTGTACGACTATTTCTTTTATCCTCGCGAGGTCTCTATTCCACTACCCTAATTCTCCACCTTTATCTTGGAGTTTGACAACATGCCCCGCCCATTACCATTTGAACCCACTCTCTCGATTACATCGGATCTTCTATAAATCTTATTATTGTTGTATTACCGATTCGTAAAAAAAAATTGGGAACCTACGGTGTACAGGACCGTGTGGGGCTTAGCTCGTTTGGGAGTTGATCGTTGAGAGCTGACTACTCCTCGCCCGAATGTTAATGGCAAATCCAGAGAGTGAAACAAAACGCCACTAACACTTGGGATTAATGTTTTTATTTTTTTTCGTAAATACAAATCGGTGTAGCACACTGCACTACTCTGATTCGGTTGAATACATTGTTTTAGTTTCTTTCGAAATTGAAGTATTATCAATATACCTAAGTCGAATGGAAACACTGACCTCCTTTGATGCGTTGCGATCACTCATTACTGATTAAAGCTCTCCATTTACTCTGTTTTTTGCAATAAATCTTCTTTCGGTATCTCATCTGGTCATCCATTCCGTTCGAGCTATTCGTTATTTACTTTTTTAAAAACGTTGTACTTCTTTCACAGTTTTTACATTTGTTGATTAATTCTCCGTACATCCTTCATTTAGCATATTTACGAGGTACCGTAACTTGTATATTTTATAATATCAGTATTTTATCAAGCTATTTTAAATCTTGTTTATTTTTTTATCCATTGATGTATACTTAGTCTATTTGTTTTCATTTTCTTTATTAGAATTGTCATCTTTTCCCAGAAATTGGGCTAAATACGTTTGTCTTTTGTTTACTGTTATAATGTTACTAGCTTTTATGTCCCGCCGTTGGCCAAGAATGTAAAATTGTGAAAGAAAAAGCAATCGTTTTTATAATATTGTCACCCAATTATTTTGCAATATCAGACTATGAAAAGTGGTTTGAAATTTGATTGAGTTAAAGTATTGTAAAATGTTCAAGTGATAGCCACAACCCATTTTTTTTTATATATTGCTATAAAGTGTGAATGAAGTATAATATTTATACAATTTCTGCTCGCATGGACTATGCGTAATGGTTTTAAATATGACTGTTTATCAACGTTGTAAAGAGATTGGTTTGGCCACAACCCCCATTTTTAAATATTATCATCGAAAACAAATTGTAATGTGTACCTATTGAAAATTTAGTAATTTTGGATGTTGGGATGTGGTTAAAATTTGATTAAACAAACGTAGGTACTGAAAAGATCTAGTATTGGTCACATCCCATTCGTTTTTATATTTTTTCATCAAGTGTGCATTATATTTTTGCTCAATTTGACTGAAAGTCTTCATTAACGAAGAAGAAGAAGACTTGAACTATAGTAAATAGTTTTTAATTTGAATATAAATGTTGTGAAGAGTTCAGTAATGGCCACAACCCCCATTCTTTAAATATTAGGTGTTGAAAATTATTCAAAATAGGATGATATAAATGGTTTAAATTTAATTAAACAAAAGTATTGAAAAGATTCTAGTGCAGGTTTTATCGTCACATCCCATATCCCATTCATTTCATATGTATTTTCATCAAGTGTGCATATCGTTAATAATATTTCTGCACAATAGACTATTAGACTTAAAACTAACCCAAAAGACTAAATAAAAAAGAGAAAAATAAGTATAAGACTATAAGAAATAGTTTGTATAAAAAACTATTCCAATGGTCTACATAAAATAAGTAAAAATACATATACCTAATAGAAGAATTAGACTATTGGAAATAGATTCTATAAAAGCTCACCCAAAGGTCTACAAAAAAGAAGAAGAAGAATATTTAGACTATTGGAAATAGTTTGTATAAATACTGATCAAAAGGTCTACATAAAAGAAAATGAATAAGACTATTGGAAATAGTTTGTATTAAAACTCTCCCAAAAGTCTACGTACTTAAATGAAGAAGAATAATAATTAGACTAAAGGAAATAATTTTTATAAAAAAATGACCCAAATGTATACATAAAAGAAGAAGAAGATGAATTAGACAATAGGAAATAGTTTGTATAAAAACTGCCCTAAAGGTCTACATAAAATTAAGAAGAAAAAGAATTAGACTCCAGGACCCGCCGCTTCAGGCCCTTCAGTACCTCCCGTCCCTTTAATCCCTCATTACGTCCCTTCCCATCAGGCCCTTCAGTACCTTCCGTCCCTTCAGGCAGTTTTATACCTCCCGTCCCTTCAGGCCCTTTAGTGCCTCCCTTCCCTTCATTACATCCCGTCCCATCAGTCGGTTAAGAAAAGTTTAAATCCAGAAACCATCCTGGAAGAACCGCGAAGAGATGAAAGAACCTTCTTTTCCCAGGATGCTCTACTTAATAGGTAAAATGACTAAATACACGAAGAAGAAGAAAAAAGTTTTAACCCAGATACCTGCGAAGAGATGGAAGGACAGTTGGACCTTCTTCTCCCAGGATTCTCCAACTTCATAGGTAAAATGACCAAAAATACACGATGAAGAAGAAGAAGAAGAAATAAGTTTAAATCCAGATACCTGCGAAGATATGGAAGGAAAATTGGACATTCTTCTCCCAGGTTAGTCCACCTTCAAAGGTAAAATGACCAAATAGACGATGAAGAAGAAGAAGAAAAAAGTTTAAATCCAGAAACCTGCGAAGAGATGGAAGGAAAATTGGACCTTCAACTCCCAGGATAGTTCATCTTCATAGGTAAGATGACCAAGTACACGTTGAAGAAAAAGAAGAAAAAAGTTTATATGCAGAACCCGTCCTGGAAGACCTGTGAAGAGATGGAGGGACATTCGGACCTTCTTTTCCCAGGATACTCCCCCTTCATAGGTAAAACGACCAAATACACGAAGAAGAATAAGAAAAAAGTTTAAATCCAAAAACCATCCTGGGCATACGCTCGACAATTCACCAAAGTTTCATTATAATCGGACAAACGGTTGATAAATAAATAAATAAAATAATTTTCCTATAGGAAATCAGTATAGGTATATTATTGTTGATTTGTAAGTAAATAGTATTAGGTAGGTACCTACCTACAACAACCTTCTAAATAAATTCGATTCCTAACAAATTTTATTTGAATATCACATTCTTTCTGTAGCCATGGAAACGATTCGAACACGTAAGTAATATCGAATGGTTCGGATACATTTTTTGAATATGTAGGTACCTACATTGGTTTGTTCGATGCCATAAAAATGAAAATTGTCAGAAAAATCAAATATTATTTACAAATTATGCAATTTTATTATGCCTATATCTTTACTAATAAATAACACATTTTTACAATATATGTCTTAAAACTTGCCGTAATGTCTTGTGTTTCATTTTATTATTTCATAATTACATTTATTTCAAAGGTTTATTATTTTCAAGAACATATTCATTCGGTGGGAAAATGAAATATTGTATGAAAAGATATTAAAATGGCGGCGTTTATGTACAAAAGGCTTACTTTAAAAATAAGTTAAACATTATAATTATACCAAATATTCACCATGTTTTTCACTTAAACGCTAAGTTATACTTCAAAATATATTTTTTTTGTGTAAATACCTACTTCTAACTTCTAAACTAACAGATATTTGCGTGCAAAATGTACACTTTTTTGACAGATATGACTTGGAAAATTTTGTATGAAAAAAATAATTATTTAAATATTTTTAAAATTCAGCATTTTTATCGCATTCTTTTTAGCGTGACACTGCATCAGGTATACAGGTACACGTTCGCACATAAATTAGATTTTTAGATGCTCTTGGTTTTTCAGAAGGCGTGAGACAAACACACACACACACACATACACACACACACACACACACACACACACACACACACACACACAGACACTAACATTTTGATTGCTTTATTACTTTAGATTTATTCCGCGTCAGGACCTCACCGCCTCTTAGTGCTTTGACTAATATTGCCCACGGCTAACTTTGTGTCTGCTCTCCTTCGATTCTAATATACATTATTGTATTATTAATAATCCCCTTTCCTCGAGTTTTTCTTTGATGAACCTATCACAATTCTTACTGCGAGATTTTGTTTGCTGTCTTTATATACTACTATTATTTTAATATAGTATATATAAGAATATATTGTATTTACGTCTCAAATAGTCAAGAAGATATTTTGGGCGAAATAGTACGTATTTAATACCGAAATAAAAATCAAACAAACAGATAAACTTCCTTAAAAACCTTTTTTTGACATTTGGGTTCTCGTGAAGTTTCGTAATTAATGAAAGCCAAGCGTAGGGGTAACTTGTAAATTGTATTTGCGGTTTGAATCAACCTACAATTTTATTCTCTTTTTTTGTCGTTTATTTCCGAACGCGCCACCAAACGGATATACATGAAAAGGTAATAATAATTTTTGTGGGTTTTCTTCATTTTTTTCTTTCTATCTCGACGAGCACACTTCAGACATTTTGTGTACCATTTCTTATTTGATCTACTTTACGAGGTTGAATTCTGTTTGACAATATTTCTTGGAAAAGATATACCTAATACAGACACACGCGCGCGCGCTATATACATACATTCCGTTGTATGGAGCTTACCTAAACTCATCTTTGAATTCATATTATTACGTTATCGATAATTTTATACGTGTCTATACTCCATGATGTTATAGTTTCCATCCAAAGAAACGTGTGACTTCTTGTCTTTTTAGATTATGTCGCATACATGTTTGTTTATTTATTTATTTTACGCCATAACATATTACTTCCACATCTTGAAATCTGCATCTCAACATATAATTTTTTAACAGATTTTTAATTATCTCAATAGAGACGAAGTTGGAATATTTATTGTAGGAGAACCGGGAAATCAAGGCACCTACAGGGCTTACGACCTGTCATCGGTTTACGTGATCACTTTATGCGCTTGCGCAACGTTCACCAATTATGTCTTTTTAATGAGATCCCTATCAATTCAATTTTGAAACTTCTATATATTGTAATACTGAAATTCTTTTGGTGCCTTGATTTCCCGGTTCTCCTACAATAAATATTCCAACTTCGTCTCTATTGAGATAATTAAAAATCTGTTAAAAAATATCTTTGACTCCCGACAGGGAAAAAAATCCAATGTTTGCGCATATGCAATAATAAAAATATTCGATATATATGTAGTTACTTTATTAACACAACAGTACAAGATATAAAATATTGAAGTAATATAATATGATACTCCAAACGTTCGACTAAATCAGAGAGTGCCTTCCTCTTATCTCGTTTATACACCATCCTGCATAATATTACGAAGATACCCGAACAATCCGTTTCGGACACCTTCGTGCTATACACATTGCCGTTAAACAGGCTTATCGATATATCGCACTTTGTTACGAATATTGATCGTATTTAATACAAGGGGCCATTTTTAATACACCAACTGAAGCACTGCCCCCAGGACATGACCAATGTGGAAAACTCTCAACAGGATTAGTACTGGGGTCGGTCGTACAAGGAAAAACTACCAAAGATGTGGCATGACTAAAGACGCGATGTGCGACTATGGACAAACGCAGGATAGAGAGCGCCTCCAATGCGCTAGTCCAATGGCTCCTGGCCAGTGTGATTGGGAAACTCTTAATGAATGAACCCACCCGGAGGACGACGCAATGGAGTTTGTGGCTTTTTGTGCCCGGATGGGCATTTATGTATTCAGATATGTGTTGACCGACACTACAAGAAGAAGATATTATGTACATATTATACATACCTTGACGGTACATAAATGATATTTATTTTAAAATAAATTAATTCTAGGATGGATGAAAACCTGCTTCAATCAATCTTAAATCTTAACCTATGATTTTCAGCTCACAAACCTTGGTTTAAAAGAGACGGATCAAACAAAGTATAGATTAAGCTCGATTGCTTTTTGTATCCCCCATACCTCCCACATTGTATGTAATCACAATCTCTTTTATACAAAGATTATACAAAGATTAGAGGATTATACAAAATAACAAGGACATATTCATTTTTTTAATAAAAAAAAAAAACTAAAAAAACTTTATTTGTCAAATAGTTCCTGAATTCCTTCTATATCCTTCCGTAACCTCCTTTTCCTCATTGCTTTGTGAGGTGTTATTTTTATTATTCTTTTTTTTAAACTCTCTTTTCATTTTTTTTCTCTTTGTTTTTTTTTATATTTCTTACTCTTTTATGTTATTTTTTATCAATTTATTTCTCAATAAATTAGTATTGTACCAATTTAACTTAGAGACTTCACGTTGCTCGGGTTGGTTGGAAGAAATTGCCTTATGGCAATAAACTTGCCTTTGTACACATGTACATAAATTATAGAAATAAATAAATAAAAATATTTTTTTATAAATTATAAAATTATTGTCCTAGTTCATGTTAGAAATTAAATTATTGTTACAGTTTATGGATCAGATGTACCTACTCATTAGTAAATGAAATTATTGTCCCAATTTATGGCTCAGATATACTCAGAAAATAAAATTAAATATAAACTAGGTACAATATTTCAACATTGGTACCTATTATATATTTTTGTGTAGGTAATGCTCTCGCTGTCTACAACTATCGGAATTCCCTTGTTAATTGATGTTGATCTATCTTATTAAGTACAACGTTATAATAATATCACGTTTCGTGAAAGTTAATCGTATTTCATTAAATCAAGCTGTTTTAAACAATCCTTTGTACCTACCTATATATACATAATTTGCTATCGATTTCACGAGCACACGTTTGTTCGTTATAGAATTTCACGGTAAAAATAAGTGTTTAACAATTTCGTCTATATTTAGTTCGATTTTCAGACTTTGTTTTGTTTGTTCCTCGTCATGTATCTATAGACCAAGAGCCAATGACTTCCAGATTTACGTAATAGCATAAAGGCTGTTATTTTTTCTAAAAGGATAATACCATAATAGGTTACAACCATTAGGTAGTATGAATATATAATTTATTATAATATGTATAATAATATTAAAAAATATTTGTTTTGAGTTATGGATAATAAATCGGAGAAAAAAGGTATTATTGAAAAAAAATGTTACAGAAAAATGCAAAATACTTATATGAAATTTACTTTTTTTAATGTTTATTAAATATTTTTTACTAGTGTACCTATTGTTTATTTTCTTTGTTTTTTTTCTTGCTTTCATTCTTTTGTTGATGTAGGTACATATACAATTTTGTCATACTTTGTAATCTGGTTGGTTGCAAGAGATTGCCAAATGGCAATAAGTCCGCCAGTGTGCGTTATATTTTTTTTATATTATCTACAAGAAGATAAATAAAAAAAATATAAAAATTGTATCGAACCACTGTGTAGACAAATAATGAACGAATTATAACTGTTTTTGCCGAAGACGGAACTTTTAAGAACACGGGGCAATGAACATCCAAAAGAAACTTAAAGCCTATTCTGTACCCTAAAGTTTACTGATGGCTTCAGGACTGCGCTACACATATTATATTGGAAGGTAATTAATTCCACTTAAATTGTTTTATTCCACCAATACCACCGATCATAATATATTACAGATCTTTTGGCTCTATGTAATTTTCTTAAAGAATTGGTAATCAGTGATATAAGAAAAAAAAGATTACTATACAAAATATTAAATGTAATAATGCATTTTTCGTAGATTCTTGATTCCCGGGAAAATCCCGAAGTTTCATGTTTTTATTCCCGAGTCTCGGGATCGTATAGAATCTGAGAACTGAGGAGCCCTGCGCAAGTGGTGAATTTATTGCCTTAGCCTTAAGGCAATGTCGTCCAACTACCCAGTGTCTCCAGCCTAGAGACGAAATATTAGCGTGAGATCACTTTAAATAATTTTTCCTCTGCTGGGGATCGAACCCAGGACGCCCGCACAGAAACCAAACGGCTTACTAAATCTCATCATCAAGTCTCAAAGAATCAAACGCTGAGATTTTCTAAGTCATGTTTAAATAAACCAACCATCCCAGCTTCGCCTTTCGGCGAAGCAACTAAAGTAATTTAATTTTAATTTTATGCCGTACATAAATCGATACTTCATTAATTATTCAGCTTAATACACCGATAGACTAATAAACGACTATCCGACCAATAATTAGCTATCAGAATTCTAAGATTACCAAGATCACATTATCTTGAAGTATATTCGTTTAAGCATATAATTTTACCTACATAATTATTTAAAAGTGTAATGTTATCTTCCTGTTCCAACAATATTTTTAGAGCGATACTAGATCTTTTTGGAATTTTTAATTCATTATGTTGGACTCGAAGATGTTAGATTGCAGAATTTGTTGAAGGCGAGTTTTGCTTGGTAAATACGACTGTCTACTTCTCTCATTGAACGGCCATCACATGTGAACCTGCTCACTATATAATTATGTACAATTTTTTCGCATTCTTGTTCTTCTCAAATTAATCTACTAGTTAAGTATATATATATAGAAATCATATAATATCATGATAACCGAAAACATCAATAAAATAACCAAATCAATTTACGCCTATTTTATTTGGCCTCGTAACTGAAGATGATGGGTACCCTCGGATCATTCGACGAATGATTTGCCTCTATATAAAACGGTCTTGGGCAGATCGGAGGGTTTTGGGAATTAAAGATCCTGCAGTGAACTTGACAGTCACTTCGTCTGGTTGTTGAGCGGCTTCTGGATTTTTTAACTAGGTATTTCCTAAACTAACCCAACAATGTAATCAAATTCATAGTAACATATCGACGTATCAGTGTAAACGCGTTTAGGGATTCGTTAATACAGTATGGCGTTCGCGTTTGCCGAATAGAGAATAGAAAAAGAAAACTAAAAACAAAATCTATTCTCTATTCCATAAATCAATCACTATGTATATATGGAATAGAGAATAGATTTTGTTTTCAGTTTTCTTTAAAAAAAACTGTTGAAATCTGTTTTATAATTTAGTTTCGTGGATCAAATCAACTATCACCAACGCCATCAATGCAAGAAGCACTCAATACCAGGCAATTGTATTTAGTACGAACACAAATTTCATATTGTCTACTCACTCGACCCATATGTGCATATGTGTTTCATTGTAAACAAATCTGATTGTGCATCTAATAATACTTTTCCTCCACTGAACGTTCATAAGTTAGAGTATATTGGCTTTCTGGTACCTAATGGGCAATACAACATCTCCGGATATCGAATTTCTTACAATATACGCAAATCCTTTTATTTATCTGCACATGGCAGAATTATTTGAAAAATATCCTTATTGATATGTCATTGTACTTGTCATATATCTTTCGTTGAGATGTTTATAAAATTTTAAATATAACTGAAGATATATTTTATTTATTTTTTATCGCACCATACAATGACAACAGCAAGTAGATTGCTGTTACACAAATAGGAAATCCTGTTCTAGGGCTAGCAATTTTTAGTGACAGTATAAGCAATTATGAACCAGGTGACTGTTCCCGCTTCACTTTAAATAGGCACACAATCTCAGTGTTCTGCGTTCACAATCTCCACCTTAACAAAAATATGGGGTCACACAAAATAGATTAACCAGGTTGATCAATGCTACTTCATTTCCTATGGCGTTTTAGTCTGAATTTGTGATACAATAATAACAATAATTTTCAAATTGAAGGATTTATGTACAGCCGTTTTCGCGAGCGCTTTGCTCTAAAGTAATCAGGAAATGTGACACTTTGTATTTAAATGCGTGTTTGATTAATACTTGACATAGTACCTGTAAGTTGCACTTGAAGCAGTCTAAAATAAAAATACTTGTAGATCAACCAATTAGTTTATTTTTATTCCAATCCATTCTTCGATACGTAGGTTTTCAAATGATGAACATCTTAAAATTCCCGGAATTACAGAATTATGAATATGAAATGCTTCAATGTGTATATTTGAGATCAGCTAGATTTTAACTGTCATGCAACTGTGAGAAATAGTTTTGAATAAACCTCTAATAAAAATTGAACCAAGAATTTACAAATCAAACAGCTTACCACTATTAGTAAAATTCGGCAGGAATCTTTCAACTGTCACAGATGAAGGAATCGAACCTTGGTATGGAAGACAAATTACGATGAGTCGCTGACATAAAAGTCAAAAGATATGCCACGACGACCGGCCATACAATTTTATCAACTAAACCTACATATGTGTCTTTAGTATTTATTTTTGCCACTATTTTTTTTTTTTGATCCGTTTTCCAAGAAAGGTCAGAGATAAACATGACAAAGTGTACTTTAAAAATAAAAACAGCCGACAGTTTCCGTCACATGTTCACATACCCTTTAGCTGCTATCTCTTATTTTTCCGGGAATAAATCACAGCTTTTCAATAAATCCTTTTCGAGGAGAAAAACCCTAGAAAAGTGAAGGTTGTTTTGATTTCTTAGTAAATTTAACGAGAAATCATACTACACATTTTCTTTAATGGAATACCAAATCATTTATACTAGTTGAAATCCGTATTAATATGTTAGAAGTATTTTTTTCTTTCCACGGTGTGCCATTGAGAGAAAAATTATGATCCGAAAAGCAAATTCATTTTTTAAAATTGAAAATAAAAAGATTATTTCTTCTTGTTGTTCTTTCATTTTGACATTAGAGTTTAGTTTTAAGAGGCCTGATTCTCCAGCAAAGTGGACTTCCAGATGTCTCTCCGTCTTTTAGGCGATCTACCGCGAGGGTGGGTTCCGTAAGGTTAATTTTGCACGACAATATGAAGAATTCTGGCGCTGTCCATACTTTGGACGTGACCATATCAGTCCCTCCTACTCTGTCTACTTCATCTGATCATATCATGAATCTCAGATATTTCCCTTATTCTGGTGATTCTCACTCGGTTTCTCAAAGTTTTGCATTTGTTGTCTGCTCGTGCCTCCTCACCATACATCATTGCTGGTCTTAAAAGCATGCCTTTTCAATTCTCATTTTTCTCTTTATGATCATATCCTCAAGATCTTTAGATTATTCAATTCAATATTTTTTCTTAGTGTATGGATAAGTTTTATGTAGACCGAGAGGAACATTGATAAAATCTTTTTTCTTTTTAAATTCAACTACTTCCGGAAGTACTTTTTGATTATTCCACTTTAAATTTTATTTGACGAGTTACTTATATTTGATTTGTAACTCAGAATCCTTGTTTTTAAGTAACTTTTTTTAAATATTTTTCTCGGTGCATACTGTACTAATATGGTCTACCTACGCATAATACTTGGCCGTATGCACACTGATTAACAAAATATCATTAAAAAATCATTTACAACGATTTTTTTAAATGGCCTTTTGGTATTTCTTGTGTTTTGTGAGAATTCAATTTAGTTTTCCGAGATGAGACAGCCAGGACTCAATTTATCGAGGCATTTGATATGGTGAATTCTGTGAATCAGAACGACAAACGAAAACCTTTTGTCTGGATTTTTTGACGGACTTTCATTGTGTTACGGGATACTGCAGTTTTATTCAATACGAATTAATTATTTCCCTGTGAATAAAAGGTATTTCAGTCAACAGGAAGCATTTTTTTAGATTTTTTCGACTTTATGGATAATGAATAACTTCAAAGCGTGTGGATATATCACTCAATTTCGGGTGGGAACACCAAAAAATAATTAAAAAATACATTCATAGCGTCAAAGGGTGGTGCAGTTTAATTAAATACGACATGATTATCGCCTTAAATCTAAGGTGGGATCAGATTTTTTTTGTATTCTTTCATCTATCTTTTGAACTTACTAAACTTGCTAATCCTATTCTTCAGTCGCTATTTTACTTGACCTTCCATTCAAGGTGGTATTGTGTCGTAAAGCGGCATCTATGAATAAACATTCTTATAATTTTGAATGTATGTAAAACATGTCACTAATGGACGAATGTCATGTATCATGACTAATGTACGTAAGTTTACCCCACTCTCCGCGAGATGGCGTTGAATGTCGTGCCGGTATGCGGTAACTGTATTATTGTCCACACATCATAGGTTCTACCAGATAATATAATGATCTATCTCACATATCTAGTGAATGCGAAGTACCTACGTACGGTGATCGTGATAACATCCTCTTTTGTTCCCAAATCGAATACAGATATGTAGGTTTAAGTAGGAACATATAATATATACTAGTTGCATGTAACACATGAGATCCAACTGTCGATAGCGATAGTATGTATAGTTGAAGAATATGTACCAAACTATAAACCCATAAATACAAATTATTCATAACATATGTAGGTATGTATGTCAAGATAGGATAGTATGGAGGAAGTTCCTTTTTTCCTACCCAGAATATGAAAATATCATGATGGTATGTATGTTTGGAGATGAAGTATCAAACTATTAGCGCCCTTGAGGTGACCACGGTTGTCACTAAACGGCGCTTTATAAATTGTCCTTATTATTATTAAGTCTTCTTACATATTTTGTATAGGCGACTGCCATACAAAATGTATGAAGCGATGTCGTCACTAAATTCAATTTTTAAAAAAATTGTTAAAAAAAAATTGAGATCTTCTACTACAATGTTAATATTTTTTTATAGAAAATTAAATTATCCAGTTGGGGTGTTTCGGCTTTTTGCGATAATTGTATAAGTTTTGGAAATATAGGCAGTTAAACTCATAAATTTATCATAAAAAAATATTTTTCTGAATAAAAAATGTTTGAGAAACCCTGGAATTTTTTTGAAAAAATTAATTTAAAATTTTTTATTTTTCTATGTTTGTACCAATTTTCAGCGTTCTAGCTTTTATGGTTTCTGAGATATATGGAAAAATAAAATAAAAATTAAAAAGTTGATAACCCCTGACTGAAACAAAAATTCAAAATTCTGAGTATAAAAGTTTTGTAGGCTTGTAACTTTTTATATATTCTGAAATTTTGGGCTCTGTAAATTGAGCGGATCAAAAGTTATAAGGGACACACACACACACACAGACACACAGACACACACACACACACACAGACACACAGACTCACGAAATGTTCTACTCCGAATTCTGAGTAAATCCGTGTATGGAACATATATGCTGCGAAGCCTCTAAGTTGGTGTTTTTTGACTTCAAAGTTGGAAAAGCCGTGAAAAAAGTAGACCTCTGCATACAATTCTCGCGTATCCTGGCTTGAAACATTGGATTATATATCCTGAAATTATTCTGTAACTACAGATGCAACGATGGATACCAATATATTCAATTCTAGCGATATTTTGCAAAATTCTAGTCTTGTTGATGTATTTTAACCTTCGATGCGCATTCTGTATTTATCCAATTTTCCATTCAATTATTTATATTTGTCCTTGATCGGATTAGTAGTACACAATTTATTGCTTTTCGGGCAACTTATTAACACGCACCCAATAACAAGTTGTCACACTCTAGAGACTTGTGATGGTCTCACAAATCCATACAGATAATACAATATAACATCGTGGCACCACCGGGAGTAGAACCCTGGACCTTTGACACAAGAGATATTTATCTAGCCAACTGAACAACGAATTTATCTAAATATGATGTGTACTCTGTACTCATTTCACAAGATTCGTTTAGTGCGGTTGTGTCTGACGCACGAATGCACGCTTAACACTGAAGCAAGCACGCACTCACACACACTTACACACACGCACACAATCCCAGATCAATACCTATGATCGACCTTGACCCGCGCATCCCCTGACACCAGCCGTGAGTCCTTTCCACCCCCATCTTTCATCCCTAGCAGCGCCCACCCCGCCATCCCTCCCGGCCCGGCCCACTACACACCGCAGGACAGAACCGACGCGTCGCGACGCCAGGAGGTAAACCGCACTCAGGGATTATTATACCGGTTTCCGGTCTACCGGTATATTTCTGAGACACATGCTCGTTGTTTATGTCGGTCGGCGACAAGGATCTCCAATAATATTGCACGTTGTATCACTTTGCAGTTTCTGTTTTATATCTCTCTCTTTCTTCTTCTCTTTTCTTTCTTTCTTCTTCTCTTTCTTTTCTCGCTTTCTTCCTTTTAAACAATTAAATTAATTTTAATACATTTCTCCTTTGATGGGGATCGAACCCAGGACGCCCGCACAGAAACCAAACTATTTTAGTATTTTTATTTATTTTACAAATACTAAAGATGAAGCATACCATCGCGCCCTTTCCCTATTAGGCAGAACCGAACGTCATACTTATCTCGACATACATTTCTTGCTTCGCTCACGTCATCTTCTCATACACAGTCTTCCGTTATTCTTACTGCTATCGTTTCCATCTTTCAAATTTCTATATTTATTTTATTTTATCTAGCTTCTCGGGCTATGTCAAGCTATTATTTAACACGCGCCCAATAACAAGTTGTCACATTCTGTAGACTTACGTTATTTGTCGTCTCACAGATCCAGATTGAAAACACTATTAAAAATTGTGTCTCCACCGGGAATAAAACCCGGGACCCTTGGATCAGCAGTCAGATACCAAATCAACTTAGCCACGATGGCCGACTATTTATGTGATCGTGCCATATGTTCTTTTATGAAAGATGAAAAATCACAGTAATCGTTAGACAGCTTAAAGGTCGACCTTCGTGGTATATTAAGTGAAAAGTGTTTTTTTTTACTGTCTTGCATTCCTACCCAACACCTTATTTATTTATTTTTTATTTCAATTATTTTTTTATAAATTGTTCTCCATATTATTTATTTATTTATTTAATTAACAATTTTTTGGTACAGAGTATATAATACATATTCACTGTAACATACATATACACACATACACTTATATTTTTTCATTAAAAGAAACACCAACAGAACATAGGAATACACATAAAACATAATATAGACAGTTAGAATCAGCATAGTAGTTCCAATGCTCCAATAACAGGTGTTTACAACATAATGTAATAAGTATCACCAACAGAACATAGGAATACACATAAAACATAATATAGATAGTTAGAATCATCATAGTAGTTCCAATGCTCCAATAACAGGTGTTTACAACATAATGTAATAAGTATCACCAACAGAACATAGGAATACACATAAAACATAATATAGACAGTTAGAATCAGCATAGTAGTTCCAATGCTCCAATAACAGGTGTTTACAACATAATGTAATAAGTATCACCAACAGAACATAGGAATACACATAAAACATAATATAGACAGTTAGAATCAGCATAGTAGTTCCAATGCTCCAATAACAGGTGTTTACAACATAATGTAATAAGTATCACCAACAGAACATAGGAATACACATAAAACATAATATAGACAGTTAGAATCAGCATAGTAGTTCCAATGCTCCAATAACAGGTGTTTACAACATAATGTAATAAGTATCACCAACAGAACATAGGAATACACATAAAACATAATATAGACAGTTAGAATCAGCATAGTAGTTCCAATGCTCCAATAACAGGTGTTTACAACATAATGTAATAAGTATCACCAACAGAACATAGGAATACACATAAAACATAATATAGACAGTTAGAATCAGCATAGTAGTTCCAATGCTCCAATAACAGGTGTTTACAACATAATGTAATAAGTATCACCAACAGAACATAGGAATACACATAAAACATAATATAGACAGTTAGAATCAGCATAGTAGTTCCAATGCTCCAATAACAGGTGTTTACAACATAATGTAATAAGTATCACCAACAGAACATAGGAATACACATAAAACATAATATAGATAGTTAGAATCATCATAGTAGTTCCAATGCTCCAATAACAGGTGTTTACAACATAATGTAATAAGTATCACCAACAGAACATAGGAATACACATAAAACATAATATAGATAGTTAGAATCATCATAGTAGTTCCAATGCTCCAATAACAGGTGTTTACAACATATTTTTGAAATTTTAATTAAAATATGTAAGCATTAGGATCATGCTCAAAATCAGCTGCAGGGGGCTTGTCCTCCTGCAACATAGCTGAGCATGGTCAGCATGAGTTGGAGAGGTTGTTTTCATTTATTTTCTTGTTTATATCTTGTATTTGTATGTACCTTAACTTCTTCTGCTCAATAAATGTATTATTATTATTATTATTATATATTTATTTATTTATTTTATTTTTATTTTGGGAAACAAAACAGCTGTTACATATTTTACATTAATAAAAAAAATAATAATCAGGAAAGTAAGCCAATTACATTGTTCCACAGATTAATATACATAATAAAGACAATTCAGTACAAAGTCAAAGACAAAAGTGTGGTGTAAGTGTACAATTGTGATGTATGTGTGTGTGTGTATTTTATGAAGCGAGGGTGGGACATGAAGAAAGGTAGGAGAGGAGGAAAGGGTTAGTTGTCATATTAATATAGTATTGGACATACGAAAAATTATACAATTTGGTACATAAAGTATTCATTATAATATTGATGATAGTTGTTTTTTTAATGATTGTAGGCTACTATCTTGTAAGTATGGTATATGAAGGATGCATAGAGAACGGACTTAGGATGAATGCTAGCAAATCAAAGACAATGGTCTTTGAAAAGAGTGAAAGCAGAACAGCGTGTAAAATAAGGGTAGAGAACGAATGGCTCGAGCAAGTCGACGAATATGTATACTTGGGAAGTATATTTCAACGGAATGGACGGCTTGATAAAGAGATCGAAAGAAGAGTTATGGCAGGAAACAGAGTGAATGGAGCACTAAGACCAATTATGAATGACCGCAACATATCAAAGGAT
This sequence comes from Molanna angustata, assembly GCA_963576475.1. NCBI lineage: Eukaryota > Metazoa > Arthropoda > Insecta > Trichoptera > Molannidae > Molanna > Molanna angustata. The sequence continues at coordinate 6,890,076 of OY754966.1, read as the reverse complement.
GCCAAAGTTGCCATTCATAACGCCATCGTAGTGCCAACCTTGACGTATGCAAGTGAAACCTGGACATGGCAGAAGACGCATGAAAGCAGAATAAATGCAGTTGAAATGTGATCGTTAAGAAGAATTTGCTATAGAACGATGTATGACAGGGTAAGAAATGAGGACATAAGGAAAGAATGTAAGTTGAAGAAAGATGTCATTACTAGAATGAAGGTGAACACATTGAGATGGTTTGGTCACATGGGGAGAATGAATGAGGAGCGCCTGACGAAGAAAATATACAGAGCGGAAAGGAATGGAATGAGAGGTCGGGGACGCCCAAGAAAGGGATGGAACGACCATGTGAACGATATTCTGAAAGACGGAAATGTTAGAAGTGTGAGCAACAGACGAACATGTATGAGACGATGCATGAATGTGGACGAGGCGAGAAATGCGTGCCAGGATAGAAAAATGTGGCGTTTGGTTCTCTCTGCCTACCCCGCAAGGGACATGGCGTGATGGTATGTATGTATGTATATATTGAATATATATCGTTTAATTAAATATTAAATATATATTAGTAGTAATATTAAATATATATTAGTATATCTTAATTGATTTAATTAGCCTTTAGAAAATAATTTAAATGGGTAACTATAACACACACAGTGTAGTGTTTTGATAAAACATCTATTACACATACCAAAAATCCCACAAGGCTTAGCCTGTTTGTGGGTATACCTTAATAAACATTACAAATAAAAATGTTGATTGTGAGTTACATGTAAACAGTTTTTTGATAATGCATATGTGATAAATACATTTAAAAACGATAATGCATAATCCATAGAATGTGAATAGAATATAAATACATAATACTGGGTAGTAAAATTTGTATTGGGTTTTCTAAAAACATAGTTTTACGTCTTAAGATGTATGTATATACTTACGTCGCATTCTTCATAATTGCATTCAAAACTAAAGTAAAACTAAATACCGGTTTTACAATTTATCTTGCATACTTTAATCTCCCTAATATGAATACCCCTGCGGTGTAGTGGAGTGTAGTGAAGTGAAACTAAGGGGCGCGGCGGGGAGGAGTGAGGCAAAGCGGGGCGGGTCGACTATTGCCGAATCTGTGAACTTGCCCCACTGACTGAATAACTACACTGCCCCAAACTATATTGTGACATGAACGTACGTAGTACTACTTACATACATACAATTTTCATCCGTCTTCACTTACTGATAGATAGCAACGTTTTCGATGAATCATTTTTTAAGGACTAGTTAAAAATCCTAATTGTTTTATTTCCGTTTAAAAAACAGATTACATTGAAAAATAAAATAATATCTAGGTATAAATAAGTGTCTAATATAATATGATTTCACCCATTTTTGAGGAAGGTATATAGGTTGCGTTCCACTATTTACATTTATCTGCCTAACTAGGAATAATTCCTGTTTTAAGGCAGCCAATTTTGTTTGTTTATTTTATAGTTTTCTTCCGAAACAAATAGGTATGTGTAAATAAATAATAGATAAATAATAAATGTTGCAACCTTTAAAAAAAGAAAAATATTTGATATTATTTTCTTTCTTATCGAATATAGATATGAATAAGGTAAGTCTGCCACCTGTGAGCGGTTGCAATTACCAGTGCGCATTCTCTTTATAGGTGAAAATTGCTGATTTTAACATTATTTCAATATTATTAGTACAAGTATGTTATGTGTATCCATAAATCCGCTGAACAAATCACCAAGTTTCATTATAATCAGATGGATAAGAGCACAAAAAGGACTAACAATGATACAAATGTAGTGGAATCAGCTCTCCTTACTGCTCTGCTCCACACCGTTTATTCAATAAGGAAGGAAATACAAAAAAAAACACTCATTAGAAAATGAATTATTTTTTGACGTTGCTATCTGTTAGACGACCAGCTTTTCAAGGCTTTTATCCCACATGGTAGTGGAATCAGCTCTCCTTACTGCGCTGCTCCACACCGTTTATTCAATAAGGAAGGAAATTAAAAAAAACACCCATTAGAAAATGAATTATTTTTTGACGTTGCTATCTGTTAGACGACCAGCTTTTCAAGGCTTTTATCCCACATGGTAGTGGAATCAGCTCTCCTTACTGCGCTGCTCCACACCGTTTATTCAATAAGGAAGGAAATTAAAAAAAACACCCATTAGAAAATGAATTATTTTTTGACGTTGCTATCTGTTAGACGACCAGCTTTTCAAGGCTTTTATCCCACATGGTAGTGGAATCAGCTCTCCTTACTGCGCTGCTCCACACCGTTTATTCAATAAGGAAGGAAATTAAAAAAAACACCCATTAGAAAATGAATTATTTTTTGACGTTGCTATCTGTTAGACGACCAGCTTTTCAAGGCTTTTATCCCACATGGTAGTGGAATCAGCTCTCCTTACTGCGCTGCTCCACACCGTTTATTCAATAAGGAAGGAAATTAAAAAAAACACCCATTAGAAAATGAATTATTTTTTGACGTTGCTATCTGTTAGACGACCAGCTTTTCAAGGCTTTTATCCCACATGGTAGTGGAATCAGCTCTCCTTACTGCGCTGCTCCACACCGTTTATTCAATAAGGAAGGAAATTAAAAAAAACACCCATTAGAAAATGAATTATTTTTTGACGTTGCTATCTGTTAGACGACCAGCTTTTCAAGGCTTTTATCCCACATGGTAGTGGAATCAGCTCTCCTTACTGCGCTGCTCCACACCGTTTATTCAATAAGGAAGGAAATTAAAAAAAACACCCATTAGAAAATGAATTATTTTTTGACGTTGCTATCTGTTAGACGACCAGCTTTTCAAGGCTTTTATCCCACATGGTAGTGGAATCAGCTCTCCTTACTGCGCTGCTCCACACCGTTTATTCAATAAGGAAGGAAATTAAAAAAAACACCCATTAGAAAATGAATTATTTTTTGACGTTGCTATCTGTTAGACGACCAGCTTTTCAAGGCTTTTATCCCACATGGTAGTGGAATCAGCTCTCCTTACTGCGCTGCTCCACACCGTTTATTCAATAAGGAAGGAAATTAAAAAAAACACCCATTAGAAAATGAATTATTTTTTGACGTTGCTATCTGTTAGACGACCAGCTTTTCAAGGCTTTTATCCCACATGGTAGTGGAATCAGCTCTCCTTACTGCGCTGCTCCACACCGTTTATTCAATAAGGAAGGAAATTAAAAAAAACACCCATTAGAAAATGAATTATTTTTTGACGTTGCTATCTGTTAGACGACCAGCTTTTCAAGGCTTTTATCCCACATGGTAGTGGAATCAGCTCTCCTTACTGCGCTGCTCCACACCGTTTATTCAATAAGGAAGGAAATTAAAAAAAACACCCATTAGAAAATGAATTATTTTTTGACGTTGCTATCTGTTAGACGACCAGCTTTTCAAGGCTTTTATCCCACATGGTAGTGGAATCAGCTCTCCTTACTGCGCTGCTCCACACCGTTTATTCAATAAGGAAGGAAATTAAAAAAAACACCCATTAGAAAATGAATTATTTTTTGACGTTGCTATCTGTTAGACGACCAGCTTTTCAAGGCTTTTATCCCACATGGTAGTGGAATCAGCTCTCCTTACTGCGCTGCTCCACACCGTTTATTCAATAAGGAAGGAAATTAAAAAAAACACCCATTAGAAAATGAATTATTTTTTGACGTTGCTATCTGTTAGACTAGCTTTTCAAGGCTATTCTCATTGCGTCTGGCGATGTGTCCAAAGAAATGAAGGACACGCTTAAGGCGGATAATCTGTCCTATATATATAGCTCCTTTAGGAAGGATATATTATTTGTCTTTATCGCCGTCCAGAGAATTTGAAGCATACGTCTCCAGCACCGCACTTCAATGGCGTCAATTATTTTTTGCCTTAGAGCGTAGAGAAAAATGGGGAAAACAAGTGCCCTTATTAAGCGAATCTCTGTGGATTTGGAAATACTTGTATCTTTCCATATCTTGTCCAGTTTAGTCGTGGCAGTTTTGGCCGTCGCAATGCGACGTTTTACTTCATCTACACACTCACCGTTGTCCACGAGTAAAGAGCCGAGATTAACGATAAATTTTCAAACAAATAAACAAATTCGGTAGTCGTGTGTGGGGTTGAATTTAGAAGGGGAGGCAGATGCCCCAGAAGATGGACGGACCAGATTAGGAATGCCACTGGTGGATCAGTGATTGGTGCAATGAGGACGGCGATGTGTCGGGAGAAATGGAGGAGCAAAAAAAATATACAACATAATTTATTTTATTTTATTGATTTATAGAACCAACAGTTTACATTACAAATTTATAGTATCAATATTAGGTATATGAATCAAGTTATAAAACTTTTTAAGGTTCTTTTAAATAGTTTAATTTAAACTAAGTAATATTTATTTATTTAATATTGCTTCTCGGGAAACTAATAGGTATCTACTATGTCAAATATTAATTTAACACGCAACCAATAACAAGTTGCCACATTCTGGAGACTTACGATATTAATCGTCTCACAGATCCAGTCTAAGTACATTTTTATTCATTTTTGATTTTTATTGAGATGGAAGGATGACGTAAGGAGAGATGCGGCACAGGTACGGCGAGCTCCTAACTGGAGAACAGCAGCTGAGGAAAGAAACAGTCTGAGGCAGAGTTTTAATAAGCTCTGATTTTTTTTCAGAGCAATCAGCTAAACTATGAAAAATCCCTAGTGGAGATATTACGTCGTCTCAATCCATTCAAATATCTCAGCAAAAAACCACACTTGCCAAATAATTATTACTAAATTTTCCCTCTGCCTTCTTCCTTTCCTCCTCTCTACTTGAATTAGACGTTACATTAACCGGTATTGATCATTTTATCAAATCAAATATATTTTTTTCAACTCAATATTCCTAATGCCCTTTTAGTGGTTCGTTCCCTCATTATTAGAAGGGCAATTCTAGAAATAACAAAACAGTTTCCAGTTATTGTGTTTATTTACAAAAGGAAAATAGGTCCATTATTGGGAATGGAATTCTCGGAAAACATATGATGTACCTATTCGTATTTTATAAGTGGAATAATTTTAATATCCAGAACGCTCGAGTGTTTTCGAGTAGGTAGGATTGGTAAAGTATATTTTCGACTTTCACAGACTTTGTTTAATTTCATTTATCAAAGTTTACACAAAAAATCTGACATTTTCTCGCTGCGCGGAATTGATTCAAATAATTCTGATATTTTGTCACTTTTTTCGGATTTTTTTTATTTGATTCATCGAAAAAATCTAAAGAAAACTGAAATTTCTCACTTCATTTTTTTTTTGAGATTATGAGAGTTTAAATTTTATAAATTGTAGGGGTATTTTTTCTATTAATTTTTAAAACTGTATCATGGAGAGCAGATGTTTCAAAATCTTTCGAAATTGCCTGCGGGCAATAAGTCCGCTACGTTGTTTATTACAACAAAAATCTTCAATTAGTATTATTATTAAAATTTTACTGGTGTCGGTGGACATTGCTGATAAATTTCTACCATATTCCCAAAACTCGTCAAAAAATGTGAAAATTATATCTAAAGCGCACTTTACACAAACGAGGTTTTCAACGCTTTAAAACAGCATAAATTACATGTTACTCATAACAATAAGACCATTTTTCACCGAAATACAGTCTGTCAAAAAATCACCGATAAATTTTGAGTTTTCTTTGCTCCCTTAAATTTTTTGAGTAGTGTATGCCAACATTGATAGGTAAAGCCAAGCCATCAATATTGTTCTTTACTATCGAGATAAATTTTCGTGGACCCGCACTTTTGTGAACCACCATATTTTTTTCACGCCAACGTAGACCACCGTCGTGTCTCACGTGGACATCTGGGGGTCCACCTGGACAACTTTGGGAATCACTGATGTAGACAGTGTATAACTACATATTACGAAATTAGTCGTGATTGTTTTTTATTGTATGGAGTACTATTTTTTTGCCTTCTCTTCAATTCAAAGTTATTTTGATCGAATTTTAATATCATATCGAGATTTATTCATATATCAACATTTAATATCATATTAGTAATTTATTGCTTCGTCGGTGAGTGCGAAAAAGTCTGTTTGGTCACCACTATACTATACAGGCTGCTCACACACTCCGCCACTATATGTTTGATGGTCTGTCTGTCAGCTCCGCAGTCACATCTAGGGTACTCTCACCATCCACATTTAAAGGCAAAATCAGCACACCTTCCATGGCCAGTTCGGATTCTGTTAAGCGCAGACCAGATCCTCCTCGGCTAAGCATGTCCTTGATGCAGGGCAGGGAGTTCAATAAAGACTCACCAGCAATTTTTTTCCACTAGATGATCCATGCCTCCATACTGTTGTATATATTGTTTTGCATAGATAAGTTAGAAGCTGTTCGGAGTGGAGGCGTCCTGGATCTAAGCCTGTTTCTCTGCAAGAGGTGATTAAGATCCGTGTTGGCTGGCATTGCAGGGTTTTGGACGAGTTTATTGTAGGTACTCCTTGGTTAGTGCATTCAGCCTTCGAAGGTCAGGTGGCGGTATGTGACTTAAGATAGGCAGCTAATGCTAAATTACATCAAGAACCTGGACATCCATATTTGACAAGCAGGAAACTTAACCATGCGCAAAATTAACTTACCTTAAGAATAGCAAATTTTATATTTTTACTCTATTTGTGATATATGCGGACAAACGCTAAATAAATCATATTAGTAATGTGTAACAACAATATTTTTTTTAATGATTTCATTGTTTAAAACTTTAAAAGTATCAAAATGCTATCGCGTTCTGTATAATTGTGTTTATCAATGATGGAGCATTTCATAATATGCATTTATTTATATTAAAGTTGATCTGAAGACTCGCACTCCCACCCTTCCCTCACATTAGGTGTTCTCTGTAAATCGTTCGCCCGTCATAATAACATTCTTTTCATGACCAAAAACGAATGCCATTAAAATCAAAAAGCCGAAATACTTTTCTCTCTCCCTTTCTTGTATTCTCTTCTTATTCACTCACTCCTTCCCAGTGGTGAATAATTTCATTTGTCTCGTGTGGTAGGCAGGAAGGTAGGTACCTACAGGGAAGGTTTCCTTTATCGTCCGCGTCATTTTATTTTGAAGGTCCATCCCCTCCCCTCCCCCAACTCTTCCCTCCAACTCAGCACAGGGAGGACTGGAATATCTTGTTATAAAATTTAGCGGTGTCATCAGATTTTTCGCTTCTGCTATTATAAAAATGTATTCGCACGAAATGATATCATAAATCGCGGGAACAATAACTCGCTTTAGTTACTCTTTTGTAAAAAAAAAAAAAAAAGGATTGTCCACCCGGTGTATATTTTTATTGTTTTAAAACGTTTACCCGATCGCACTTAATAATTTGATTGCGTTTTTTTATATCTAATTGCATTCGTCATTTCTCAAGAAATTATGTGATGGTATTATTAATTTATTGGTGTACAAATCCAACATTTTATAATAGTATTAACACAGGTATATTAAATTACAAATTATGCTATAAACCTTTTTAGTGGGTACAATTAATTAGGTTAAATATTAAGCGATTGCTGGAGGAAGAAAAAAAAAATACAAATAAAAATAAATCTACATTATTAAAACTTTTAAGATTCTTTTAGTAGGTACAATTAATTAGCTTAAATATTAAGCGATTGCTGGAGGGAGAGAAAAATACAAAGAAAAAGAAAACAATTATTCCAAACATAACAATTCAAATTCAGAATAAATTCATCAAATATTCAAACTACCGTTGCATCAATAGGTACTAACCAACCTACTATATATACTAACTTCTTTGACCACGCGACGCACAATTTTAGACATTATGTTCCTTCATAGCATACTAACTAAATGGAAACATAGAATGCCATGAAATTCTTACCAATATTAAATTTAATACATCTACTTGCCAAACAAGACATACGTCACTTTTCTTCTCCAATATTTTTAAAACAAATGCTTCCAAAAACGCTCCGGTTAACTTATTCAACTCTTATGAAAAAAAATTCCGACTTAGACATATTTTTTGATTCACATATGATATTCAAAAACAAACTTATATCTAACATCGTGACATTATAACAATTAGGTACTGATTAATTTTATTTTTCCCAACCACCCTCAGCAATATATTTTCTTTTTTCTTCTCAATTTATGAATCTGTCAATATATGTTCGTCTATCATGTACACACACACACATGCACACCCACTCTCTCTCTCTCACACACACACATACACACCCACACACTCACACTATTTCTAGATATCTCTTTCTCACATACATATTGTTACTCTCTCTCATGCGCGCACCCACACTAATCGCACTTTTTTACTCTCCACACTATGGAATAGTGGAGAGTCATGATTTATCCGTTTATTTCTTCTCTATGATTTCATCTGTCCAAATTTTCAAAATGCTCTCACGGTCTGGAAAATCGAGGTATTTTTATACTGTTTGAAATATTGATACAACACAAATACACTCATCAAAAATGAATTCAAGGATTGTCAAAATTTAAAGAAAATTATCTATGGCCTGCCATATCAGTGTGAAATAACTTTCATATTTGTATGAATAACATAAGTAAAATTGTATTTGATTGATATTGTATTCTTCTTCTTCTTTCGTGTCAGCAACGCATTGTTGCGTTGCTGTGGTGGAAGGATTGGCCAGAGAATTTCTGTTACCAGGGGGCACCGCGTGGAGGTTCCTTCCGTGCTCCCCATATGTACAATATTGTATTGATATTGTACATATGTGTCTCTATAGACAAGTGTATTTTTTACTTCTATCTTCCTCAAGGGGTAAGCAGTGAGAACCGAACACGCTATAGTTGAACGAAATCGGTCGAGGCAGGATTTGAACTCGCGACCACTGGATTACTAGCCCATCGCCCTTACCGCTCTGCCATCGACCCATCTAAATATGTAAATTATTTAGTTGCTAGTCAACGAAATAAAATGCAATTATCGTTTTTCGAATAGGAAAAGATATTATATTATTGGCTTATGAGACTGTTCAAATTAAAATTATTGTTAATAATAGTTACTTTAACATTCAATTATTCCACTATAGCCTTAATATACTACTTCGACCAGTTTCGTGCGATGCATATTTTCGATTAGTCCGAATAATTAATTGTAATATGTCTTTTAGAGTTATGGGTTATTTATTTAGACATGTCTTTTAGAGTTTTTTTAACAGTTTATTGAATTATGGCAGAGTTGTTTATTGAAATATGTCTTTTAGAGTTTTCAGTAGTTTATTGAAATATATTTTTGTCTACTTTACTCATTTTAAAATTCACATTATTGATCTGACATAGGTATGTTTCGAACAATTGATGCAGAATGCAAATTAATATTATTGTCTTTCTAAGGAATTAAAACTATGAAAAATTTTTTATATTTAATTTTACGTTCTACTTAAATTTTTTCGCAAACGCGACTCCCATTCACCGGTATCGCTCTATGATGAGCATCGTCAGAATGGTGAACAATAATGATGAAGACCATCTTTATATAGATTCACAAAGAGGATAACAACAATAGACATGGAAGGGGGCAATTCTAAGAAAAATTAAATACCCGAAAGACATTAAGGTAAATATGTATGCAGGTATAACAAAAATAAAATTGAAGTGAAGGAATGAATATACAAATATTGTATTAAAAGGACAGCAATTATATTGAATAATGGCCAACAGAAAAACCCGACATTAACTATTCTAATGGTAATAATAATGGAGAAGTATTAAAATCTATTTGTGCGTTAATCAAAGGAACGTTGCTGTTACATTTTACTCTATTTATCTCTAATATTTCTAGTTTGTCTTTCTAAGGTATTCGATACAGGAAATCTTACAAATCCAATTCCGATATTTGATGCGCAAAGTGAAATATTCTACAATATTCATTGCTTTACCAACCACTTGATGGTATTCGGTACTCTGCAATGTATTATTAATATTTGAGAGAATTTTCTAACTTATCAAATTTTCAAACAATATCATTACCATTTTTCGCGGTTGTCGAAGAGTTAAATAAATGACATTAGTGGCTCATTTTTCTTACCCCTCTTTCGTGGTAATGTTTCCTCTAGGTACTATATTTTATTTTTCCCATTTTTGCTGTTGGCATTTTCATTTACGTTGATAATGAAGGTACACACAAGTTTCTTTCTAAATTATTTTAGGATATTTCCAAGAAGGTTTGTTAACTTAGAAAGCAGGTGAAACTTAAATTGTTTCGTTGTCTAATGGTCTCGTTAGGAGAATTTTCTTTGTGGATGATTTAATTTTGGATTCCTTTTAGTAATGGGAAATGTACGAGTAATAAATAAGACACAATTATACTTTTAATATACCTACTCATCTTCTCCCCATCCACAATTGTTATGCTTATGGAAACTGATATAGACCCCCTGTGAAATTCAATATAACAATCAACACACGAAGGACTTAATTAGTTCGGGGAACTCTAATACCTTGCAGATACTGCCTTAAAGAAAGCCAAATATAGGATATCATAAGGAAACGGTAAAACTTCAAGAGAAGAAATATTTAAATAAGTAAAAATCAAACGAGAATTATTATTCTTATCCTTAACAGGATGATCGATTTGCTTTGTGAGGGCCTTTCCAACTGATAAATAATTGATACAGTAAAAGATTTTTATTTTATGTAGTTTTACCATCAACGCTGCCTTTTTTTTCTTTATTTTTTCTTTTAATGTTGACTAGGCGATGAATGTATGTCAAGATAGAAGTAAGTGGCGTTCGGTTCTCTCTGCCTACCCCGTGAGGAACATGGCGTGATGGTATGTATGTGTGTATTTTTTTTTCTCTTTCGTACTAAAAATCCTGATTGTTTTATAAATTTTGTGCTATCTTGATTTGATCTGAGACTCGACTGAATAAAGTTATCACATCTATGCTCTAGCTGTCAGTTCAGTATTCCCAAGACATACTATTTCCGATTCGTGCAATTAACAAATAAAAATGACAAGATTCCTACATACACAATATGCATATTCATATCATGATGACTTCAATACAATTTTTAAATCTGTGTACAATAATTTAGTTAATTTAGGTACTTTTTATAAATGCAAATAGGTACAATCTCCTGTGCAATATTATAATAATATGTAGACTGTTCGCCCTAGAACAGGTATAACTAGTTGGGCAGCAGTTATCTATTTTTAATGGTGTGATAAAAAAAATCGCTAAAATCAAAAGCAATTCTTGGGTTTTATTTGCTAACAATTAACTATTCATAATATGATAGGTATGCATAATTCACTATTCATACTATGCTATGCACAATTATTCATTCATTCATTCATACCATCACGGCATATCCCACAATGTGGGGTAACCAGCGAAAGGTGTGCGGGTATGAATTTTCTTATAAAAGGGACCACAACACATCTGTGTATGCCCACACACCAGTTTCGTCTCACCTAAAAAGGCACTACATTCAGAATGGGTGGTGAACCTCATTGCTGCCTGATGTATTTTCGATTACCCGGCTCTTACGGGACACTCGAAAACAATAATAGAAAAGATTGGAAGCACTATTCTAAGCCGGTGCCTCACAGCAAGAATTAACTATTCATAATATGCTATGCAATTGTCGATAAATTGTCGGGGCCTTCGTGGTTCAGTTGGTTGGATATCTAACTAAAATTATGACAGAAAGTCTGTATAGTTATTAACATATATTCACATTTTACAATAATAATACAATACTATGCACTAAGTAAAAAAAAATTATTCTAATTTGTAGAATTCCATTATGATAATGATGAATATGAACACATATATAATTCTACAATTTATTTATAAATTGTAGAATTATATATGTGTTCATATTCATCATTATCCAAAAAAATGATGTTTTATTATTACTGCAATTAAAATAACATCAATGATGGAGCATTTCGATTAATACAATTATTTTAGAACACGTTCACTCTATTATTCTATTTTCTAAATCCCATGTATTAAATGTATACAGCGACAGTATATGTATTTCAGAAACATCCATAATACCCATTTACTTGAATATTTTGTATATAATAACAGACCGCTGTCTTAATGTATGTATTTATAATATTATGTCGCTGTGAAAACGACGTCTAGGGATTGACAATCACCTGACCAAAGATTTGTTGAATTTTTTTTATGATCACCAGTGACCCAACTACTTTCATTGTATTAAAACATAGATTTGTATAGATTCATTTGCATTATATAACTTCTTTTCAACCGTTCAAAAACCAACATTTTTATACACCTGTCATGTAAATTTTGTATATAACCACTAGTCTCAGTCTTGTAGAGCATTATTCTGACGATGTGCTTTGCACGAAACGCGTCAATAATCCAATAAATATAATAGAACTTTAAACAAGTATTTTTTTATTTTTATAACATATCAACGTTATGATACTTTTATGAAATAAAAATAGCCAAGTGTACCGTGTTTGTGAATTGTTTTGATATCTCTCAAGTTTGGAAATCTTGTGGCTACAAGATCCGCATGTCCAATAGGTCTAAGACAATTTCCTAGAATATCGTTTTTGAATCTTCACTAAGCTAGAAATACAATAAAATATTTACTTCATAAAGCGCCTTTTTGTGATGCAATATCTAAGGAAATATCTTATACTCTAAGGGCGCCAGAAATTTATTGCTGGCTTTGCGAAATAATGTATTCTTTAGTAATTTATTGAATGTGTCAATGCTCTAAATTTCACTTATGTCAGGGAGCAATTCTTATCAAATTCATTTAAAGAATTATTGGTACCCTATGATACAGACGATCTCCATGTTAGATATTTTCCCGGTGGCACATTATGTTATATTTGTTAAATAAAAAACAAGATACCCACAGGAGGACCGTTGACCACATGGATGTCTACAATAACCAGAGATCTCAAGTAAGCAAGGCTTCGTTCGGAGGATAGAACGACTTAGAGAATAAGGACCAACCCCAAGTTAATTGGACATAGGCTAGAACGTAGAAGATGTTTTATCAACTGTATGTCCTTTTATTTCTTTTTTGGAGCTAATATCTATCATAATATGACTATATATTGTAATAATAATAAGTATTTATAAAGCACCGTTTATAGAAACAAAGTCGTCTTTAGTAGTCTACCAAAGGTGTCAATGCTCTGAGCACCACGTATGTCAAGGGGCAATTTATTTCACTTTAAAGGTCTGTTTCCACTGAAACCGCCATCATTGTAAACCGCCTTATTAACTCTGTCCAATTCTTTTGAAGAGTTTACTTTTTTTTAACTTTTCTACGGTCAATTCTTGGTAGAACTCCATTTCAAATAATATTTTTTTTTTTTTTTTTAAATTAGTAGAACTGAAAACTTGGTTTTATTTTACCATTCCAAATTTATTTATTTTTTGAAGATTTGTTACTCTGTGATCCAGATGATCTCCATATAAGTTGTCTTCCTGATGGAACATTCTTTTGGCACAGTTCTTGAATGTAGTGTGGAGCCAAGTCGTTCAGAGCCTTAAACACCATCAGGCATACCTTATAATCCACTCGTTCTGGACATTTCAACCAGTGTAGTTCGTTAAGAAGAGGTGTTATGTGACATCTTTTGTCGGCTTCATATATCATCCTCGCAGCTGCGTTGAAAGCTGTATGTAATCTATCGAGCTGATACTTGGGGAGACCCGTATAGCCTTGAGACAACGAATGCATTTATAAGCGTTTTAGCTTCGTTTTTGGGTTAGCTCCGGCGGATACTTTTCGATTGTCTCAAATGAAAGAAACAAGAGCTATCAGTGGAGTTCCTTTTATATTAGGTATATAGATTTCTTGGTCTTCAGTTCGTGACCAAGACTATGTTAGGCCATCACTACTTAACGGCATCATCGTCTTTCACCGCTAGATATTCAGTACAGTTCACAAACACCATCCATCAATATGTTTATTGTGATTTTCCATCGGTCGGTTGATGTTATGTGGTTTATATATTGAAAGCGCATCCATACATTAATTAGTGTGATGTGGTTACTGATATAATCTATAAAGAGCATGAGAATGAATGAATTATAATAAAATATGTATACCTAGTACAAATTTGTCAGATTCATTAATTATTCAGAAGTTACACGTTCTCTCCGGTTGATAACTACATATTTAATTAATCTAATGCATTTGGTGACGTGTTTTAGTCTCTATCGTACTCTTACTCAATCAAAACATTTGTACTCTCCACTACCATGGAATAGTAGTCATGATTTCACAATTTTTAAGAGTATTTTTTAACATCAATTTCTCAATGGGTATCATGTAGAAAGTGCATACTTTGTGTTTAATTGTGATTTTTTTGTGTGTATGCCGTACACAAATATGAAAATTTGTGTCCTCTGTACAGATCAAACTAAAAGGCCGATTAACTTAATATTGATTCCATATGTGTGAAGTACATAAACTTAGAGCTGATTAGTTTTCCATAGACAACGGTTCAATTTTTCTCAATGTTTCTCTATGATTTCATCTGTTTAAACTGAAAAAAAAATGCTCTCGTGGCCTGGAATTTTGAGATATTTTAATTTTGTTTAAACTATTTATAATAGCGTTAAAATGTTATTTTATTGGTAGTACAAGATTCCTTAAGTCTAATTTTTCTTGGGAGTAAGTTTGTCTCGATTATAGTGTCATATGTAAAGTATTAAGCTTATAGCTTTAAAATGTCATGTTTTTGGTAATACAAGATCCCATAAGTTTAATTTTTCTTGGGTGTAAGTTTGTCTCGATTATAGTGTAATATGTAAAATATTAAGCTTTTTGCTTTAAAATGTCATGTTTTTGGTAATAAAAGATCCTATAATTTTTTCTTGGGTCTAAATATATCTTGATTACCTATAGTGTAATATGTAATGTATAAATAACTTATAGCTTTTACATATCATATTTGATTTTTCTTGTGTGTAAATTTGACTCGATTATGGTGTAATATGCAATGTATTAAGTAGAATTCTCTCTCGACGTGTTCGAGAGGGGAGAATTCTATCAACTTTGTTATTTTGGTATCAACAAGAGTTGTTTTTGTGATATGGTTTATTGTAAAAATTAAAAAAAATGAAAATACAACATTTTCACTCATTATAGGTATACAATTTTATATAAATTATCATCTGAAATATAAATCTGTAGTCTCAATGCCACCGCTGTGCTCCACATCCGTAGACTGTTACATGATATTCTATTTAAACTAGAAAAATGTAATATTCTCGATTGCTTTTTCAAGTCTTACTTATTGTTTTCTCAATGTCCGCACTTCAGGATGCGTATCACACAATAGCTACTTCATTCTTATTTAAATACAGTAATATGATACGGTTATAGAAAAATTCTATTGAATATACAAAATGTATGACCTCTATTGGAACACCAAGAAAATGAACCTGCTTTTAAACAGGTCACTTCCTTCGGATACCTTGACATATATATATATATATCTGATCTGTATGAGGAAATATCTATTCAACAAATAAGGTGCAATTTTAGAATCTGTTCAGATGAAAATGAGAATTTATAACGCATCATTGAGCATTTAGGGTACTGTCTGATTATACGGAAATTGCTGACATTCATTGAACATAATCATTCATTTGGTTTGAGAAATGTAGAGGTTTTGCATTCAAAATGTAAAGGATGGTAACTTAACGCTCTAGAAATGCTAGAAATTAATAAAAATAAAATAAAAGGCAGCATTACCCCCTATTCAGTAACTATTGTAACTAAAATAAACTTTTTAAGAACGTTCCGGCCAATATAGATACTTTCCTATTCCATTTAGTCCAAGTTGATATTTTATAACGCTGAAATAAGACCGTAAATCTAAAATCTACAATTTTAGTATCTATTTTAGTTACAATAGTTACTAAATAGGGGGTATTGTAAACATCCAAGTACTTAGACTGACCCACACAGGTGACAACGCTGTAAATGTTTTTATGTAGGATGATTTTTGTTTAAATTGGTTAGTTACATTTTAGACCTTGATAATGCCCCCTATTCAGTAACTATTGTAACTAAAATAGGAACGTTCTAAAATTCTAGAATTTTAGATTTACGGTCTTATTTCAGCATTATAAAATATAAACTTGGACTAAATGGAATAGGAACGTACCTATAATGGCCGGAATGTTCTTAAAAAAATCCTGAATTAGACGTATTTGGAATAATTATGAAAATTATGAAAATTTCATAATTTTCATAATTATTCATAATACATCTAATTTAGTTACTTTTTAAGAACGCTCCGGCCAGTATATGTACGTTTCTATTCCATTTAGTCCAAGTTGATATTTTATAACGCTATAATAAGACCGTAAATCTAAAATCTACAATTTTAGAACGTCCTTATTTTAGTTACAATAGTTACTGAATAGGGGGTAATGCCGAGTCAACCCAACAAAAACGTTCAGTCATTGTAATTGAATTTTGTGGAAAAATACTTTGGTATATTTGTTCATTAATTTATAAATCATTCGTAAGACCAATAATGACGTAATGACTTTGAAGCGAATTCAGACACAGCCAGGTATTGAGGACCTTTAAAATGAAGACTCTAACAATGATAGCGGACAAATTCTGGATGTCATTTGGACAAATCCTTTGATATATGAAGTGTGTGGGAAAAAACAAATTTAAAATTCGATTATTGCTTGCATATTATTTTAATCAATATGATTTTTTCGGTTGGGATTATATGTAATTCGTCCATAATATTGTAAATATCTAGCGATATTGTTTATGATTCAGGATCATTTCAATGATGTTAATGGCTTTATTTTGTGTCTCTCTGTGAACCATGTGTTACAAAAGATGCTCCTGCTTTATGTGCTCCAGGAACTAATTTATTCTCTTTAATAAGATCACTCAAGACAAAGCTTTGATGTTTAAAGCCGCCTTACTGACTATGTTCGTCTTCTGGGTGTGTAGCGCCGCTGAAAGCATTTTTCTTTCCAGCTTAATGTGTATAGGTACCTCGAAGTCGGCTGGTCATACCTATTACAAATTAAAGTGAGTTTTACTTTTTTCTCCAGTATTATTTTATAGGTTTATATTTAAGCTGTGCCTCATACTATTAAAAGAACTTCACGGTGTGGCTCCAATTCACATTTATTAATTTGCAATATATATATATATATCTAAAAATACGAGTAATCAATCAATTATTGTTTAACTAAGTTTAGTTTGTCGATCGACAATTCTTGATAGAACTCCATTGTACGTTGATATGTTATAAAAATATAAAAATACTTGGTTAATGTTCTATTATATTTATTGGATTATTGACGCGTTTCGTGCAAAGCACATCGTCAGAATAATGCTCTACAAGACTGAGACTAGTTGTGATAACACAACAACTAGTCTCAGTCTTGTAGAGCATTATTCTGACGATGTGCTTTGCACGAAACGCGTCAATAATCCAATAAATATAATAGAACATTAACCAAGTATTTTTATATTTTTATAACATATCAAAATTATTGTTTATTTTATAAGATTCCATTATAAATTACTAAAAATTAAAACACAATTTTTAAATGATGAGATTTTTAGATGAAAAATGCCACATCTGCTTTGGTTGAGGTGTACAGATCGTCTTCAAGTTGCGTTCTATGTGCAGCAGTTAATAAGAGCCCGAAACGATCTTCTTAATCGGGGAATTGTATTTATAAGACATACATAATTGTATTTATAAGACATACATAATTGTATTTATAAGACATGTAGTGGTACATACGTCCGATTCCGTAACTTTTTAAACCAAAAGAGGAACGTTCTATAATTCATTTCAACTTAATTTCGTATTCTGTAACTGACGTTGTTCCTTTGATGTACCTAAAATCTACAACACTGGAACTGACCGGTATCGATCTGAAGATCATCGTCAGAGTGCTAAAATTAAATAGTGAAACTAAAACTAATTAGTGTTTTCATTTATACCTAGTATAATGGAGTTTCACCACGAATTATCCGTCGACAAAATTAACAAGTTAAAATCTACAAAATAAGCGCACCGTAGATAATAATTTGAACTAAAATTGTCTATGGCGCAGACTACGCATGCGTAGTGCGCACGGATCGACCATGTTTATTTATGTCATATCGTCGTGTCATATAACCTAACCTAACATTTCAATTGATATGCACTAATGTTCTTTGGTTTTTATTTTCTACATAACACAACATGTGTAAATTATCCAATTTTCTTTGTTCCGTACATAACTGAATGTTTTCAATTCAACTTAAATATCCCGGAATTGGTGTAAAAATAACTAGTACGCTTCCAGTTAGGTGTGAAATAAAATTCGTAACGTTTTGACAGTTAATTCGACTAAAATGTGGTTATAGAATAGGGAATTGAACTTATTCGTGACTTACTTGAAGTAAGAACGTTCCTATTTCAGCGTTATAATATATCAACTTGGACTAAGTGGATTAGGAATGCACCTATTTTAGTCGGAACGTTCTTAAAAAGTTATAGAATCTAGGAACAGATACATGTAATTAGTTTCTAATGACATGTATCTGTTCCTAGGTGCATTCTTGACGTTAATGTGTCATTTTACGATTTTTGTCCCTGTATTTAATGCGGAGATAATGTGTCTTCCTTTTTTATCTTCAACAAAAATTCATAGGTGAGCATTACTGGTGAGCATTAAGCAGATAATATATCCATTAAAAAAAATTCCTATATCCAACGTTAAAATATTTTAGTTCAGACCCATGCGTACCGTGCATGTACCTCATTACATAATATATCTTGATTCATAAGTACACGAGTAGGCAACGACAATTTTGTTACATCAGGGATAGTTTTTAGTACAGATAACTAGAGATATCTTAATGAACCTCGCTATATGTTTCAAAGGCCAACTTTATTAGCGATTTTATCCTCTTCGTAAATATTTACAAAGGCACGAACTATATTATTTATTGCTCGTGTCTTTCTAGTTCAACTGTTTTCTCTCTGGATATTTACTGTGATTTTTTTGCATTGTATTGAAGCGATCTTGGTGCTGACCTTGACATAATGTGATATTGTTGGAACGTTCGTCCTGTCAAAAGGGAAGGAACTTCAATCAATTTGTTAGTATTAAAAAAACTTAAGTTAAAAAGAAGTAACAGAAATTAATGTTGAACACAAAGTGGCCAAATAAGTCTCAATATAATTATGGAAAATTGATTTTGTACTAATAAAAGTATATATATGTATAAAGGTTTATTTTATAGGGTAACCCGCGTATTTTTTTTTAACATGTCTACGTAGGGGACGCCAGCTATTAGGATTTGGGTCCATTTTACTCTTCCGAAGAAGCGCACTACGTAGCGTCGGGAGGGGTTTACAATCTAGAAAAGAGTTTATTAATTCGGATTTTAAAAAGACCCGGGTTGTACGAAGGTGGAAACACAGAATTCGGAAGATCGTTCCACAGTCGTATTGTACTCTTACACAGTATTGTACTCTTGAGAAAGACTGCTATTTAACACTCAACGTTTCGAAAATATAGCACTGTCCATTATCATTGGGATTTTCGACATGTATTTCGAGTTCTGTTTGAATTGGTGGCGAGCACACCCGTGCAACTCAAAAGTCGAGATCCAAATTGGCTATTAGGTCTATGTGCAAAAACGAGACTCGCAAAAAATTTTAAAAGATTTTTTTTTAAGTTATTTGGTGCCGACTCACAGCGGTATTGTGTTACATAAGGATCACTATTGAACTCTTCTCAGGATAATATCATGATCGCAGACCTAATAGTGATGTAATTTAATCTGAAATACGATTTTTATTCAAATTTCACAAAAGTCTAATTAAATTTTTAAACCACCCAACATCGCTGCTGAACTTACGTGGGGGTTCAATCGACAGGTATTAAGTTCTCCTACCGCCCTGCTCAGGATGATCCATTCATTATGATATTTTTTTCCACAATGTAAACGCCTCTACTTTATAATATAAATTGTATATTTATGTAAATTTTCAAGATTTAAAAAATCTATAGGTACATAGAAATTCTTACCGACCGTTTATTTCAAAAGATTGTCTACAGAGGCTTTATTTGTAAGAAGAAAGTAAGTATTAATTCAATGTACTTGTATCGCACAATTCTTTTATATAATATAGGATCAGTTGTCAGGGCGTTATGAAATGTTTCCTAAACTTATGTTTTGTATCGTTTTCACGGTTTTCGCCTTTGAAACACGTTTTCGTTAGGTGGTATATTTCGTTACGCGGAAAGGCGATTCGATCTCTTTCTACGGCTTGTTATAATAGCCTGAAAGTGCGTTATCGCGTTCGTCTGTCGGACCCAGCGTTCAAACGGTTTATCCAACAACAGTCCAACTTAAATATTCCTCGTTTCGACTTCAGTACCTATTCATCGTTGGAAACGATTGAAAAACCATTGTTAATAAATGTAAAAAGAACTCGTTTTGTTAAAATTACACGTTTTATTATGTCGTATTATTTTCTCACATAGACCATATTTTGTTACAATTTGACAAGTAAGTAAAAAAAAAAAAAAAAAAGTTTTTTTATTAAAAAACAAAAGTATAACACATATTCAAAATTCAAAAAAAAATGGAACAAAATATTTATATTATGCATAAAGGTGGTGCCTACCACTATGTTTTTACACAACCATATGTCAATAAACTACAGACATTGCATACGCATTTTTTTTTGGTACTCATCTCGTGACTCTGCCACCAAATATATCGTCCCTCTTCTGACTAACTGTCGTATCTGACATTTTTTTGCAAAATCGAGTTAGGACCACCAATGTGTATTTGTATGTTGTACGCATGTTCTCACTAAAGGTCTCGACTGTATCACCTCCCGTTAACTTGGAATAGCTTAGTGATTTGTTGTCTACGAATTACTGAAAATAAAACATCACTAATAGACCTACGTGCAAATACGATTCTAATATACGTATATAAGAATGATTCATATATATAAGAATACAAATATAATATTAAAATATATTTACACAGTGTGCTGGGAGAGATTAAAATATGCACGCACAAAACACTAAAAACGGTCTCCTGAACAATTTGCATTTTGCAGATACGACTTTTAGTCAGGAGAGGGACGATATGGTTAAAATCAATATACCGTATTTGAATATTTTCGGAATGGTTCGGAAAGAAAATTGAAACGGTACTCATCATTAACATCTAAAAGTACACATTGTTAAAAAATTGATTTAAATTTTCAAGCAAATATTACTTATATATATATATTATATATATATATATATATATATATATATATATATATATATATATATATATATATATATATATATATAAATGTGTCATTAATATCCGATTTATATTGAAATATTGAATATGTTTGGGTGGTCCCATTCCACCTCACGTTGTGCACCAATCCCCTGGCCTAAAGTCGTAGCTTATGTCAGCTCTGTATATTTCCGTTAACTGTGTAAAAAATCTATAAAGCACTCGTACAATAATTTCATATAACATCCGTGTGCGATATCGGCAGAAGAAGCAGATTGGACAAAATGGAAAAGTTTTTGAAGGGAGTGGACTTATTTTGCCAGCGTCTTCTGTCTTCTTTCTTTCGTGTAGTTCTTCTTTACTTCACGTCACTGTTTCAACATATGGTTCACTACACTTTTCTGTAGTATTTACTTCCGCTAAAATAATCCTTCATTAAATAATCATTTGATCCTTCTCCCATCCTTTTTATTTTTCCTTTTTATTTTCCTCTTCCCTTTATACCCCGTCACCGGCAAACAAGCAATATTTTTTAATAACATTTTAATTTATTCTTATAATATTTTTATTTATTTTGATTATATTCTTAATTATATGAAAGAAGAGTTATGGCAGGAAACAGAGTGAATGGAGCACTTAGACCAGTCATGAATGATCGAAACATATCAAAAGATGCTAAAGTTGCCATTCATAACGCAATCGTAGTGCCAACCCTGACGTATGCAAGTGAGACCTGGACATGGCAGAAGTCGCACGAAAGCAGAATAAATGCAGTTGAAATGAGATCGCTTAGAAGAATTTGTAACAGAACGATGTATGACAGAGTTCGAAATGAAGATACAAGGAAAGAATGTAAGATGAAGAAATATGTAATTAACAGAATGAAAGTTAACACATTGAGATGGTTTGGCCACTTGGAGAGAATGAATGAAGAACGCCTGAAGAAGAAAATATACAAAGCTGACAGGAATGGAAAAAGAAGTCGGGGGCGCCCAAGAAAAGGATGGCACGACCATGTAAACGATATTCTGAAAGATGGAAATGTAAGAAGCGTGAACAACAGACGAACGTGTATAAGACGATGTATGAATGTTGATGAGGCGATGAATGTGTGTCAAGATAGAAAAATGTGGCGTTCGGTTCTCTCTGCCTACCCCGTTAGGGACATGGCGTGATGGTATGTATGTATGTATGTATGTATGTATGTATGATTATATTCTTACTTTTTTAGCGTTGTAATGTGTGTGCTTGTATGTATTATGATTGTCATATGTGGAGAAATGTAATTGGTCTGTTTTTTTTTATTTATTTAATATTGTATTCCTTTTGTATTTTTAAAAGACTGTATTTGTCCATCAAATAAATAAACAAAGTAATTAAAAAGGTAAGTATGTTAGCACGGCGTCGAAATTAGTCTACAGAGTAATGAACATAATATTTATGCACACTGAGTATGCTGACTAAAATAATATTAATCGTCTGGAGATGGTTTGACCGCATAAAGTGAAAGAGCCCCAACATCTCAATACAAAATAACTTCAAAGTTTTTTTACATCATATAATATGTACACTGATCTTTGTTCCACACATTATGAATTTGACGATCGTTCTGTGAAATCGGAATATATATATTTGATTTTAAAAATTGTGAGGCACCAGCTTAGAATAGTGCTTCCACTCTTTTCTATTATTATTTTCGAGTGTCCCGTAAGAGCCGGGTAATCGAAAATACAACAGGCAACAATAACATCTCACATAGTTCAGCAATGAGGCTCACCACCCATTCTGAATATAGTGCCTTTTTAGGTGAGACGAGACTGGTATGTGGGTATACACAGATATGTTGTTGTTTTATAAGGCAATGCACACCCGCACACCTTTCGCTGGTTACCCCACATTGTGGGATATGCCGTGATGGTATTAATGAATGAATGAGTATGCTGACTGACGAATGTGGCTTACTCGCGCGCGAACAGAGACGATATTATTGTTACCACGTTCAAGTATGGATGTAGGCATGAAGAGGTTTAGGTATATCAGGAAGCTGAGGATAGGTAGAAATCGGAAGTATCTGTCATCTGCTCCAACAATCCGGAAAAGCCATCTGAAACATATGTTTGATGAAATCATTTTACAACAGAAATGCTTGCACGCTGAGAAATAATTTTAATTAAAAAACCAGAATTCCGAATAAAATATCGATAGTAAATATTTTTTTTACGGAATCCTAGTTTTTTTTTAGTTTGTGCACGTTTCTAATATTTTGTAAATTACAACATCTTATGGAGAAATCATTCGTCAAACTCTCCGCAACGTACTAATGGCGGATAACGAGGTATCACTGTATTCCCTGTACTCTTCCACGGAGCCTATATCCGCTGTACGACCTCAGGATAGCAGAGATAACGCACCCCGCATCGGGGTGGCTTTGACGTTTTTTCACGCGCACGCTTTCACCTCGTGTTAATGCTCCAACCATTTTCATGAATAGCCCAAGTTTTACTCGGCCGATAATGCGGATCCGTTGGAAGGGGTAGGCACCGCTTTGACTTGTCAAAACTTCCTGACGCTTGAAATTCGAGTAGGTACCCACCCATATACATACATACATACATATTCACATATACATACATAATGTACAACGTATGTATGTATGTATGTATGTATGTATGTACAGTGAGTGAACATCACATTAGCACCAATGGTTTTTTTTTGCATTTTTTTAGTTTGGACAATTTTTTAAGCAAATATGATTACATAGGAATATTTTCATTCACATGTTATTCTGGTAAAAATAAAGCAATTGATCTTAATATTTCATGTATTGTCGGCCTTCTTGGCTCAGTAAGTTTGATATCACACTCATCTGGATTTGGGAGTATCCAAAACGTGGCAGCTTGTTAATGCGTGTATGTTAAATTAATATTTGACATCGTACCTATTCACTAGTTGCCCAAGAAGCTACTCAAAATGAAAACAAAATGTTTGATCTGTTGAAAATATTTTTTTTTCATATTAGGGAAAACTACATACCTATATTAGCAATCACAGCTTCAATACAAAATGACATGCTTGCAATAGTTTTTTTTTACGTTTTTGGTAACTCCGGTTTTGGTGCAAGAATCATTTTTAAAGCATCAAATTTTTTTGTATTGTTTAGTTATGAAAAAGGTTGTTAAAAAAATTGAATAATGTTTAATTGATGTGTCTAATGCACTTCTGAAATATGACGATGTATGACAGGGTCAGAAAGGACATAAGGAAGATGTGCTTTGCACGAAACGCGTCAATAATCAAATAAACACAATAGAACAATTACCAAGTATTTTTATATTTTTTATAACATATCAACGTACAATGGAGTTCTATCAAGAATTGTCGATCGACAAACTAAACTTAGATAAAGAAAGATTTCTTTAATAGAAAGAAAACGAACACATTGAGATGGTTGGGCCACATGGGGAGAATAGATGAGGAACGCCTGACGAAGAAAATATACATTGCAGACAGGAATGGAATGAGAGGTCGGGGCCGCCCAAGGAAGGGATGGCGCGTCCATGTGAACGGTATTTTGAAAGACGGAAATGTCAGAAGCGTGAATAACAGACGAACATGTATAAGACGATGTATGAATGTAGACGAGGCGATGAATGTGTGTCAAGACAGAAATATGTGGCTTTCGGTTCTCTCTGTCTACCCCGCGAGGGACATGGCGTGATGGTATGTATGTATATAATATGTCTAATGCACTTTAAAATATTTTCGTAATTAATATTGATTGAAATAATTGTTTGGGGAACAATAATGAGTTGTCTTTTGAAATAAAAAATTAAGAATAGGCATTCTGTCCTTAGACTTGATACAAGTGTAATTCTATACTGATTGTTTCTTATTATTTTGTACTCTTAATAATAATAATAATAATATGTGAATTGTTTCAACTAGAGTGTTATATTGAACAAGGTCGTTTTTCCAAAACAAAGTATATTTATATCTACAAGGCAGAATATTACACATTTTCTATAATATTGCCTGAGATTTTTCTCTTTGTTTATCGTTATATGAGCTCCCTAATATGTTCAATGGGATTTAAATCTGATAAATTATTTGATCGTGTTATTTTTCAGGTGGGCGTTATATTTTTTGTAAATTAATATTAACAGTTTAATAAAATTTGTTGCTCATAATGTGATACGCCGCCCACAGTATGAATAATATGTACATTATGTACTCTGCCTTCAAAGATATACCGGGAATACGTTAAAATAATACACCACTGCTAACCATCTTCAGCAAGGAGTGTTCATATTATTATATTTGTATATAAATATGATATAATCTTTATACATATGTATGTTAGCTTTACCCACATCTAAGTCCAAATACAGAATTCAATTAATAGGTATTCATAATGACACTCGTATGAGATCTGAAAGCGTTTGTTAGTTAATACATAGGTACTTAAATTCAGAATCTGTAGGTACAAGTTTAACAAATTTATTTCATAAATCCAAGAACGAGAGTAATAGTTCTTTTTTGTATACATAGATTTTTGTTATAATATAGGTACTAGATGTAGTACTCCGTGCAAAAAGTGAGTAATGGAATATCGCGTGTTTGGCGTTTTGGTTGTCAACATATTTCAGTTTTCCATACATAGCAACACATCCTAGATAACTGTACACTAAAACGTATTAAAAAAAGTGTTTTTCTTCGACAAATAAATCCGAAAACAATTCACATTAGTTATTTATTTTTTTTATTTACGATACATAACAACCATTTACATAGAAAAGAACAAAAAATATTATAAAAAACATATCATAAACACATCATCTAAGTGCATAAAAAATAAAAATAAAATAATCAAGTTTAAAGAAGAAAAAAATCAAGTAAGAATGTTCAAAAGAATGACTAATATACAAATACATAGTATAGTAATAAAACAAAAAAATAAAGTATTACAAAAAACAAAGTGTATGAAAAGAATAAAACAAAAAAATAAAAATCAATTAAGAAAGTTCACAATACATATACACACATACAAAACATATCTATAGGTAATAAAAATTAAACATTAAAAACAATTTTGATAATGGGAAAATAAAAAAAGAGAGAATCGACCAGAAACACAATAGCAATCGCTAGGAAAACAATACCGATCTCAGTTTCATTTTATTGGTGTACAAGCTCACATTGAGAACGTATATTATAATAAAAATCTATGGGTGTATTACAGAAACTCAAAATTGACATATTATGTCTTCTTATCGTAAGTAAGATGAAAATAAATGCCCTTAGGTGGTTCGGCCACATAGAAAGAATGAGTGATGACCGTCTGACAAAAAAGTGTACAAGGATGATAAAAGAGGAACGAAAAGTAGAGGTCGGCCAAGAAAAAGTTGGCACGATCACATAAATGGGATTTTGAAAGATGGTGATGTTAGAAGTAAGAATAATAGAAGAGCGTGTATGAGACGATGTATGGACGTGAATGAAGCGAGGAATGTGTGTCAAGAGAGAGGAGTCTGGCGTTCGGTTCTCTCTGCCTACCCCAAATAGGGAAATGGCGTGATGGTATGGTATGGTATGGTATGTCTTCTTATTTTTTTCCTGGACATTATTAGTACGTGTAGAGCTATAATTTATTAATTTTTTATTTCATGTAACTTATTTTGTGAACAATGGCGAGTTCAAAGCCGTTAGGCAATTTCTTCCAACAAAGCAAAGCAACGTGAGGCCATCAATAGTTAGTGGTAGTTACATTATTTTTATATAAAAAAATCGATATAAATAAAAAGGTATCATTATTAAATGTAAGTCTCCAGAATGTGGCAACTTATTATTGGGTACGTGTTAAATAAGTATTTGACATAGTACCTGTTAGTTGCCTAAAAACTAATAAATAAATGTAAAATCACAGCAACAATTTCGACATATTACATATATCGACAGAATCGAAAGAATCCAGCGAAAGTTTGCTTCTTATGTTGATTTTATCCATGGTCTCAACTTTAGTAATTATGCTGAATTACCATAATTTGGTAACTCTGGCAAACCCCCAGGACCCTAATTGATATCATATATTTGTTTAAGTTGATCAACAATTTTATGGATTCCCCAGACTTGTTGAAAAAAATTTGCTTTCACTGTCCGAGCAGAACAACCTGATATCCTAGCACTTTTTATATTCGTAAGTGTTATAGCAACTACACTACACTAGAATGCTTTTGTGTACCGTGCTTGCACGTTGTACAATGCTTTCTTTAATACACTCGACATCTCTGCGACCTCTCTAAGTGCGTTTAGGACAGCTGTCTTCTCCTATCTTTCCTAGTACTTTAATTTAATCAGTTGTCTTATTTTAGTGTTTTTTTATCTACTACTAAATCAATTATACATTATTTGTAATTTTTTGTATCAATATTAATTGTCCTATTGAAAAATGCATGGAGTTTTCAATGGTCCACTAATAAAGCGATGTACATTGTCTGTTTTATAAATTGTGTAGACTGTATAACTCTCAATCGACCAATAAAAATAAAAAAATAAAATAAACATAAAAAGGAAGGAGATAGAGGATGTGGAATGAGAGAGTGGATGCGGGAGTGTCAATTAAAAGTTTTCATAGAGTCAACAGCTTTCATATATTTTTATCCAACTGTCGATTCGTTCATGAGAATTCAATTCTCTTAATGAATCGACATTATTAAGCCAAGATGCGTGTACGAAGGAAAATTTTGTATGGTGTAGTGGACTTTTTGCATGCTAATAACACCAACTAGAGGCCTCGCAGCATATATGTTCCTATACATGGATTTACTCAGAATTCGGAGTAGAACATTTTATGTGAGTTTTGTGTGTGGGTGTGTGTGTGGGTGTGTGTGTGTCCGTCCCCCCCTTATAACTTTTGATTCGCTCAATTAACAGAGCTCAAATTTTCAGAATATATAAACAGTTATAGGCCTACAAAACTTTTATACTCAGAATTGTGAATTTTTGTTTTAGTCAGGGGTTATCAACTTTTAAAATTTTGGTTTATTTTTCCATATATCTCAGATACCATAAAAGCTAGAACGCTGAAAATTGGTATAAACATAGACAAATAAAAAATCTCAAATTGTTTTTTTTTTCAATTCCAGGGTTTCTCAAACATTTTTTATTAAGAAAAATATTTTTTTTATTATAAATTTGTGAGTTGAACTGCCTATATTTCAATTTTTTTTTAAAAATATCGAAAAAAGCCGAAACACCCCAACTAGATAATTTAATTTTCTATAGAAAAATATTAACATTGTAGTAGTACATCTCAAATTTTTTTTAACAATTTTTATAAAAATTGAATTTAGTGAGGACATCGCTTCATACAATTTGTATGGTAGTCACCTATACACAATATGTAAGAAGACTTAATAGTTTGATACTTAAATCTCCAAACATACATACATACATACCATCATACTGTTTTCATATTCTGTGTAGGAAAAACAGACTGACCTCCATACTATCCTATCCTGACAAACATACCTACATGTTTTATATAGAAAATAAATATCTTCTAATATTTATTAATTTGTGTTGTTTATAGTTTGGTACGTATTCTTTGATTATGCATACTATCACCATCGACAGTTGGATCTCATGTGTTACATGCAACTAGTTTTTATTAGAGATTTTTTATTTATTTTTAAGCATTCAAATTTAATCGGTACATACATATGACTGTGAAGACACTATTGGCATCAGAAACTGGAGGAGTGCATGCCAAAATACAGGGAGATGGCGACGAAAGCTGGAAGAGACCGATGGTAAAAATACTCAATCAGCTTTATTAAAGAGTAAGGGGGGTGTATTATCTAGCTTCGTTTTCATATTTTTAAATTCATATTATATGCTCCATGATCATTTCGTATATGTTTGCTTGTCTATGCCATATTATAATTTATTTATAATTTAATTTTTACTTGTGAGGTACATATTATTTAGGCACGCCTTTTTGCGACTTAAATAGCAACCCCGAGCGGTTATCTTTACCCAAGAATTACATATACCTACATAATATTATGCAAAGTAAGTTTACGTATCCTACACAAAATCGGAAGTCCGGTGACTTAGCCTTTACCCCGAAGTGGTAATGTGTGGTACATTTTACTGGATGTTGCTTTTGAAACACGTTTGTTCCTCATATCTACAGAATCCTAACATACATTAAAGTTTATTGCGTTAATTTGAACCTTAAAATTTTAATTGATTATTATTACGTAGTATTCTTCAATTCCCTCGTTACTGTGTTAATACAAAATGTACATCTGTTTATTGAAGTCAAATTTGTCTTTATTAAATATACCATATACTTAAGGTTTCAAGTTGTATAGTTCACTTACGAATCCTTTTTATGGTGAAATTAGTAATTTACATTTTTTAAGATCTAGTTCTTCAATGCCCGTCTTCTTATTTATTAGAACTAGTTGCATGTGACACATGAGATCCAACTGTCGATAGCGATAGTTGTACCTGTAAACCCATAAATCAAAATTATTGAATATTTTAAGATTTCTTTTTTCTATGCAAACATGTAGGACATGTAAAGATAGAAGAGTATGGAGGTCAGTCCTTTTTTCCTACACAGAATATGAAAACAGCATGATGCCATGTATGTTTGGAGATTAAGTATCAAACTATTGAGAGTCCCGTAGATATTGTGTAGTGTATACTGCCTTACAAATTACATTGTATGAAACGATGTCGTCACTAAATTCAATTTTTATAAAAATTGTTAAAACAATTTAGAAATATACCTATAATGTACATAATTTGTTTGAAGAAAATTAAATTATCTGGTTGGGGGTGTTTCGGCTTTTTTCGATATTGTTAAAATTTTTAGAAACATAGGCAATTAAACACATAAATTTATCATAAATGTTTGATAAACTCTGGAACTTTTTAAAAATACTAATTTGAGATTTTGTATTTGTCTATATTTATATCAATTTTCAACGTTTTGGCTTTTATAGTTTTTGAGATATGTGGGAAAATAAACCGAAAATTCAAAAGTTGATAACCCCTGACTGAAACAAAATATCGAAATTGAGAATAAAAGTTTTGTTTGCTTAAAATGTTTTGATATTTTAGACTCTGTTAATCAAGCGGATCAAAAGTTATAAGGGTGGGGAGACACTCATTCACACACAGTAACACACACAGTCACACACACAGTCTCACAGACACACTAAATGTTCTACTCCGAAATCTGAGTAAATCCATCATGGAACATTCTCGCTGCGAAGCTTCTAAGTTGGTATTTTTTGGCAAGCATATCTCGTGTATCTTGGCTTGATACGTTGTTGATATGTTAAGAGAAATAAATTTCCTTGAATAAATCGACAGTTCGATAACTCATTTAGATCACAGTATAACGAATAATATAGCAACATTATTTTCATTTTTTTTTCTGAATGTTTTTGGTATTTTATTTCTTGTCGACCTCGATATAACATAACAATCTTTCAAGAGAGTCGTAAAATATAAGTGGATAGGAGAATATGTTGGTAGGCTTGCACAAATTAAAGGAGCATAAGAGCGTTAAATGGTGTAATTAATTTGGAAGATGTTATTTATCGCGCCGCCAGAAAGTTAATTGGAAAATCACCCCAAGGGTAGGTCACCCCGACATGTACCTACCGACGTCCGCATCGGAAGAGAAAATGAAATGTAAACAATCATAATAGCATTGGTCCAAGCGATACACCCTGAGTGACACCCAAAAATGTGTTCCTATTCAGTCCCGCTACGAATTCAACCACATATTTTTACATTAATGACTAAAAAAACATCTAAGTGATTAAGAAACACTTATGAAGTGACAATATGTACAATATTTTAAGAGGGCATATAACGCAAAATCTTAATCGACGTGACTGAACTTGATATATTGAAAAACCGCCAAATACACTATGAAGTTCCGTGTTAGTAAGGGAAACTATGTACATATCGCTCCTCATGATAACTCATATCATTGATTTAATTATCTTATGGAGTTTTTTTTTTTTAACATGTCTACGTAGGGGACGCCAGCTATTAGGATTTGGGTCCATTTTACTCTTCCGGAGAAGCGCACTATGTAGCGTTGGGAGGGGTTTGCAATCGAGAAAAGAGTTTATTAATTCGGATTTGAAAAAAGACCCGGGTTGTACGAAGATGGAAACACAGAATTCGGAAGATAAATTCGGAATTCGGATTCGGAAGTTCTATGATATCTTATTATATTTGACGGGACTTGCCTCCCAGACTTGCCCCCGTGACTTGAAATTAAATAACTCTCTCAACTTTTCAATTTGATTTCATGCACTCTTTAAGAATAAATAAGATTTTTTTCTGTACGACCGACATACATATAGTTATGGAGTAATTTAAAAATAAATTCTGTAAAAAGGATGTGTATAATATTTTTTAGGGGTATTTATGTTAATCGAATATTTTTATTATTGCATATGCGCAAACATTGGATTTTTTTCCCTGTCGGGAGTCAAAGATATTTTTTAACAGATTTTTAATTATCTCAATTCCTTATTTTCAAGCGAAAAAAAATTCAGTATTACAATATATAGAACTTTCAAAATTGAATTGATAGGGATCTCATTAAAAGGCATAATTGGTGAACGTTGCGCAAGCGCATAATGTGATCACGTAAACCAGCCGATGACAGGTCGTAAGCCCTGTAGGTGCCTTGATTTCCCGGTTCTCCTACAATAAATATTCCAACTTCGTCTCTATTGAGATAATTAAAAATCTGTTAAAAAATATCTTTGACTCCCGACAGGGAAAAAAATCCAATGTTTGCGCATATGCAATAATAAAAATATATTCGATTTAACATTTTTGTTTGAATAATGTTTACGGTGTAAATAGACTTAGGTAAAATGTTTTCAGAGATTGATAAAACTATAAAATAAGATTTTTTACGGAGTTTTTAATGTTGCCCAAACCCACACGTTTAGCGAAAATATGAGAGGTATTTCCAAAAACACATTATAAACATTAATGCGTAACTAGCATTACTGTATTGCTCCATGATAGAGATTACTACGAATTTCAAAGAGTACATAAGGCTTAGCAGACTTTCTGGTTTATCCCCTTTTGAAAGGCTTTCAGTATAATACTTTTCCTGATTCCTTTTAATGCATCATGTACCCATCTTTTTACTATCTGACATTACTTTTTTCTAGCCATTAAAAGTTTTATGGGTGAGTCACCCCACACTTAAATTGGCGAATTAAAATGTAAAAGTGTTTAAACATATTTGAAATGAAAAATTTAAAACAATAAAAATGAGTTATTATGTACCTTATTTGTTCGACATGTTTGGAGGACAAGAAAATTTAATTACGGAATTACTCGAAAATGTTAGAAATTAGAATTATAGGAGATCTTGTATGAAGCAAAAATATATGTCGGGACTATTAAGACTTCTAGATGGGTCGCGAAAATTTGCACATATATGTATGTATTTAACTTTTTTTACATAATCCAAACAAATATAGTATTGCACGATGAACTTTTAAAGTAATATTTCTAGACCTGTGTTATTAATTCAAGATTATTTAGTGCCGGTTTCCCAGCACTTCCAAAAATTGTCGAGATACTGTTAACAGTACTCAATTTAAAAACTAGGTAGTTGTGATGATCATTATTATGATCATAATATTGTGATGACCATATTAAATGTGATAGCTGTGCACTGTCGCTCGAAGAATATAATTAATATTCTGGATGCTTTCCCATTGAACTTACGATGAAAAGTAACGACATCTATTAATTAGAATAGTATTTATTTATTCATTAGTCATTGGGCCTTATTATAAAATGCATTTAAAGACGAGCCAGAATGTCATAATGTACCTACTAATATAGGTATGATTGTCAACTCAGCTAATCAGTTCAAGCGTAGGTAACTTAACTCAACCGATTAAAAATGTTTTTGTTTTGAAACCATTTCGAGCATTTCGACATTTTTATAAGGGGTTTACATATCAACTAGTTGCATGTGACACATGTGATCCAACTGTCGTCGGCGATAGTATATATATATATATATATGTCGTTGAAGAATACGTTCCAAACTATAAACCCTTAAAACCAAATTATTGAATATTTTATGATATTTTGTTTTCTATACAAAACATGTAGGTATGTATGTATGTCAGGATAGGATAGTATGGAGGTCAGTCCTTTTTTCCTTCCCAGAATATGAAAACAGCATGATGGTATGTATGTTTGTATGTTTAGAAATTAAGTATCAAACTATTGAGAGTCCCCGTAGATATTGCGTAGTGTATAAGCAAATACACTACAAATACCATAAAAATGGAGTGGCGCCCCCCAATACCTACTGAATACCCTCGACGCTGTCCAA
This sequence comes from Molanna angustata, assembly GCA_963576475.1. Classification (NCBI taxonomy): domain Eukaryota; kingdom Metazoa; phylum Arthropoda; class Insecta; order Trichoptera; family Molannidae; genus Molanna; species Molanna angustata. The sequence goes on along the minus strand of OY754966.1, from coordinate 6,856,327 downwards.
AGGCGTGCTATACGTCTGATTGATGAACCATCACTGACTGATGGATTGCAATCACTAGAACACAGACGCAGAGTCGGTATTTTATGTTTATTCTATAGATACTACCACGGGAATTGCTCAGAAGAACTTGCATCTTTGGTCCCTCCTCCACCCACTCGCAACAGAGTCACTCGCTTCACTCAATCGCAGCATCCATTCACAGTGGACCTTCAACATATACGAACAAGTCGCTTCTCGAACTCCTTTATTAATACAGCAGCCCGACTGTGGAACGATCTTCCGAATTCTTTTTCCACCTTCGTACAACCCGGGTCTTTTTAAAATCCGAATTAATAAACTCTTTTCTAAATTGCAAACCCCTCCCAACGCTACGTAGTGCGCTTCTTCGGAAGAGTAAAATGGACCCAAATCCTAATAGCTGGCGTCCCCTACGTGGACATGTTAAAAAAAAAGAAAAAAAAATTGTACTAGGCAATGTCGTCACTTAATTCAATTATCACAAAAATTGTTTAACAAGTTTAAGATTTACTACTACACTTTACTATTTTTTAGGGAAAATTAAATTATCTAGTTAAAGTGTTTCGGCGATTTCCGATATTTAAAATAAAATGGAAATAAAGGCAATGACACACATTGCAAATTTTTCATCAAAATTGTTTTCCTTGGCGAAAAAAATTTTTTTTTGTTAATACCGTTTTGAGATTTTGTATTTGTCTATACTTATACAAAGAGTATATAACCCCTATCTGGTCAAAAAATTTAAATTCTGAGTGGATAAGTTTTTTAGCCCAAAAATTATCTATATAGTTTGAAAATTCGGGCTCTGTGCATCAAGCAGATCAAAAGTTATAAGGGGACACACACACACTCTGAATTGTGAACTCATCCATCTATATAGAACACATAATGCTGCGAAGCCTCTAAGCAGGTGTTTTTTGCATGCAATAAGTCTACTTCGCCGTACAAAATGATCCCCCCTAGTACCTCCGTACTGTCTATTCATTAAAAGATATAAATTCTCTTTTACAAATCAACAGTTGGATTAGAACGTTATCATTATTATTTTTTTAATTAAACAAATTGCAAAATAAATTTCAATTCAAGCATCGACCTGGTGATCTTTTTGAGGCAGATATATGATATATAAATAGTATGCAAATAATAAAAGTACCTACGACAACTCAATCTATACCGGTATTTATGAAAGAACTTGTTAAACAAATAATCAATTAATCTATCTGCGTCCACAATTTTTTTTTTTTAAATGAATATGTCCTTGTTAAACAAGTACATATACATCTTCCTACGTTCCCTAAAATAAGCTAATAAATTTGTGCTATAGGTGAAAGAAATCGGTCGAGGCAGGATTCGAACTCGCGACCACTGGATTACTAGCCCGCTCTGCCATCGACCCATCTATTGAGAGGATATGAAGTAATCCCTTACTTCATATCCTCTTTGCTATAATCTCTCAGTTTATTGTTGTTAATAGTTTACGATAAATATTTTGAGTATTTTCGTCTTGAAGTGTAGCTGTTTGCACATATCCCAACCATAGAAAAAAATTTGTTCTGCGCAACACATTTGCCGCTAACTATACTAATGTTGTTTCTATTGTAACAAAATTAAGTATTTGAGGCATCATGTTGTTGGGGTTGGTTGCAAGTATTGCATTATGACAATAAACCCGTCTTTGTGCACTTTATTGTGTAAACCTACATTTTATTGATAAATAAGGTGTGGTCAAAGCCCTCTGGATTAGTTTGTTTTCCTTTTAGACGAAAAAAAAAGACCGACACATAACTTTTATGAATTTTGATAGCTATCATTAATAGCTTTTCACTTTTAGTCGCCATTTTTATTTCGTATTATTCAAAAATAAATGCATAAATTATAAATCAAGATAACACATTACCTATTTATATAGGTAATGTGCACAATTTACATAATAAACTAAAATAAACATGAAAATGTTTTGAACAATGTATCTCAATGTGGGTATATTTACGTATCATTTACGTTAATATCAAATGACTAATATTTATTTTTATTTATTTATTTAAACAGTAAAAATGCAAGTACAAAAAAAGAAAGAAAAGAAACTAAAAAGTCAACAAAACATACATAATACATAGTAATAACTTCCTCCTCTCTTTTTTATTCATCATAACCTCAGCTAAACGGCTACGCCTGTCTTAAGGTGAGGCTATTCAGACAATACATATATATATATATATATATATATATATATATATATATATATATATATATATATATATATATATATATATATATATATATATATATATATATATATATATATATATATATATATATATATATATATATATATATATATATATATATATATATATATATATATATATATATATATATATATATATATATATATATATATATGTATGTATGTATGTATATATATATATATATATATATATATATATATATATATATATATATATATATATATATATATATATATATATATATATATATATATATATATATATATATATGTATGTATGTATGTATGTATGTATGTATATATATATATATATATATATATATATATATATATATATAAATATATATATATATATATATATATATATATATATATATATATATATATATATATATATATATATATATATATATATATATATATATATATATATATATATATATATATATATATATATATATATATATATATATATATATATATATATATATATATATATATATATATATATATATATATATATATATATATATATACACATGCATATATGCACATACATACGCACACATCAAAACAATAACACCATAAACGTCAACCACATGATCAACAATATTAAAAAAAAAAACAATAATAACAATATGAAAAAAAATATAATAATACACTTCCATAAGAATAACATATAAAATCAGTGTATTTAAAAATATATTGTTTGACAAGAAAATAAAATACATCATATAGAAAAATAATATATATATACCAATGACACAATATACCTATCATAGACCAATGACACACCCACCAGTGACACATATATATACACAAGATAATATAAATAAATAATTGTTAAAACGATTAGATTCGTACTTACTGAGATTTTAAAAACTACTCAATGAGACTAATACAATAACTGAAAACTGCAAAATCACGTCGTCCATATTGGAAATTAGGTATATCCCGATACATTAAGGCATGATGTAAGAGAAACACATCAAATCTAGACGGCGATGGTGTGGTGTATTATTCTATCTGCTTATTACGTGTGTATACAATATAAACTGATAAACAGCGATTATGTATTTTTGTGTGTATGTTTTATTCTTGTTTATCAATATTTCTGCGGTTTTCTTATAATATTATATACGTTGATACTCGATTGTGCATTAATCATGTGATAGGTATATGATTAATCGTATGACTTGTGTGTTTGTAAACATTACTTAGATTGTTAGTTATAAAACGTAGAATCACTCAAAATCTTTCCTTCTATACTGTAGGTACAGGTAACATATAAAAGGATTATAAAAGGACATGACCTAAATGCCCACTGTTACGCAGACGACTGGCAGCTGTACTCACAGTGCTCTTCAGAAAACACAGCGACTTTAAAAGACAAAACAATCAAATGCATACAAGACATAAATGACTGGATGTCATCAAACAAACTCAAGTTGAACCCGACTAAAACTGAATTTCTTTGGACTGCCACACAAAGGCGTCAACACCTTCTGGATAAATCAGAATTTAAAGTAGATCAATCAAACATTCTCCCTAATTCCAGTGTAAAACTTCTCGGAGTCCACATAGACTCTAGCCTGACTCTCAAAAAACAAATAAATTGCACAACTAGAGCAGCATTTTATCATCTTCGTAGAATCAAGTCAATTCGCAGAAATCTTCCAATAGACGCTACTAAATCTCTCATCAACGCTTATGTTATTTCAAGACTTGACTACTGCAATAGCATATATGCTCATCTCCCAAAACAAGAAATAAAAAAACTCCAATCTGTATTTAATACCGCTGCTAGAGTTATCACGGGTGCTTCTAAATACTCTCACATCTCTCACTACTTAAAAAATCTTCACTGGCTCAAGTGCCCTGAAAGGATAGAGTACAAGATATGCCTAACAACATTCAAGGCAATACACGGTCTGGCCCCGCAATACCTATCCGAAATGTGCACTCCGCTCACCTCAAACAACAGACAGAAATCCCTCCGTTCAGCTCAAAGCTCAGCAATCGGTAAACTAAACGAAGTTAACCGAGTGCACAAATCAAACTTTGGTGATCGTGCGTTCGCTGTTGCTGGTCCATCCTCATGGAATAAACTTCCATACCGACTCAGACAAATAGACAATATAAACACGTTTAAAAAACAACTTAAGACACACCTGTTTAATATTTCACACAATAACGCCTCCTAAATTTGAATTTGTATATAATGTAATGAAACCAACTTAATAACACTGTTATTAACTGCTCCGTGACACTTCTCAACGTTTCATGGCATTAGATTCAATTAAATAGAATATACTAAGTATTGTATACATCGTTTTTATGTTTATTTTTAATTTAATTTAAGATCAATAACCTAGATTTTAAGCTTTTACTAACATGAAAAACTAATAGCTACAAAGCGCCCTTGAGGTGAGTTTTCACGAAAACGGCGCTATATAAATTATCCAACAATATAACATAATATGCTAGGACAATGTTCCTATGTATAAATCAAATACTTATATAATTTCAGATTGTAAGATTTGCATATATATGTACTACATATAAATAAGTCAGTTTATATTTATTCCATTAAACATGCATATATAATTTATTTGTTGAAATAAACTAGAATAGTAGGTACTGCAAAATTTAAAATTCATTTTCATCGCCACGTTGCAGTTACGAGTTATGATATTGGAAATATCAGCGTACTTTTGTAATCAATTTCTCAACGAGTATTATGTGGATAGTTCATACTGTGAGTTTCGTCGTGACATGTTTGTGTAGGTACATTATAATATTATATGACATATTTTCAAATTCCGTTTCCCGGGTACACTCTAATCGAAATTCAATCGAATTCGTGCTGAATTTATTTATGTTACACAGATACAAACCACCACGGTATGCAATGAGAATAATAATAATTTAAATAAATATTCAGCACCGTTTAATGATTCAGGATCATTCCATGGGCGCTTCTATTCTGTCTAATTTTGCCCTACGAAATAAAGCTCTTTTCAGTACTTTAGAGAAAGTGCTCTTGTTTTGTGCACTGCGGGCATCTGGAGGCAATCTATTCCATTTTATAAGAACCACTCACACAAAAGCAACCATCATACACAGAAAGCCGCTTTGTTATGTGATCCAGAAAACCTGAGTGTGAGATGGCTCCCAGATAGCTCTTTTCTCTGACACAGTTCTTGAATGCATTGTGGCGTTCGGTTATTCAAAGCATTAAACACCGTCAAACAAATTATGTTATAAACTCGCTCTCGACACTATGTATCATTTTTGACAGTCGTACATTACCTTACAAAAGAAAACATCACACATAAAATAAGATACAAATGCTTGTATCCCCACACACCGTCTCGTCTCATCTAAAAAGGCACAACATTTAGATTAGGTCGTGAATCTCATTTCTGAACTATGCGAGATGTTATTTTGCCTCTCGTACGGGCCAAATAGTAACTATTACTAAAAATTTGATTGCATTCGTACTAAATTTGATAAGTATTATCAGTCATATGTTTTTATTAATTTCTTTTATGGTTGATTTATCTTACGATTTCATACTCTGCATAAATATTCCATTTGCGGTACATACTAAGTGTACGTATGAATTATTGTTAAGACAGATTCTGCAATATTAATGAAATGTATCATTCAGCATTTAACAATCCACCCAAAGTGCGAAATACATCAAAGATTCATATTGCGTGTACATTTACAGCCGCTAAATTTTCCGTAGTATGTATATTTTCATAACATGCTCACCGATTGAACGTTATATAATATCATGTAGGATTAAATAATGATTCAAAAGCGAGAATGCTGTTGAATATATCTGGAATAAAGATTTTTCAAACGCAATGCTGGTTCTTAAATAAATATATTTTATGAAGGTATATCACTCATTGTTTTTTTACTCCTCACTAACTTTAGGAGAGTTATGATTTCGCAATTTTAAGTGTATAGAACGGATACAGAACAAGTTTTTAAAATTCTTAAATTATAGAACATATAATAGGTTTTTAAATTACAACATAGCCGCTATGCATTATAAAATTGGTACTTTAAGTGATCGTAGAACTCTCAGTGGAATTTTATTTCTGTACATAATCTTACATAATTTAATAGACTGTCCTGACTTACTTGAACTAATTAATTTTAGAGTACAATCGTTTAATAGTAGACAACATAATGTATTTTCAATTTCACCATTTCGTACAAAGCTTGGCAAGAATGAAATAATCCGTAGAATTTGTGATAACTACAATACAATATTGACTGACTTGGACATCTTTAATTTAAAGTATGCAAAATTTCACAGGAGCAATCCTAGAATCAACTGTAGTCCCCTTTATCCCCTTTTTCTCCTCCTACTACCTTATCATAGGTATTTTAATATAACATGCTGCAGGCACTCGTAATTGGAGAGTTGACCTTACATGTAATTTTCTTTTTATGTATTTTGCACTTTTTAATGTCAATTTCTCTGTGAGTGTTTCTTAAATAATAAAATAAAAATAAAGTACTTTTTTATTACAGATTATCAACTAGTATCGTGCTGAGATTGTATTCTGAAAGTTTTGTCACAATGTATATGTGTTTGTATGCTATGTGCTGTGTGCTATTCACGGCATGTTTATTTTACTTTATCGATTATATACTAAAGTACTCATTAGATTCTTTTAAAATTTTGCAAATATGTGTATGTATTACTCATAAAAACCATAAATAAAAACAAATAACATAAACAAAAATGAAAATGAACTATAAACTGACCGTAGCAGAATTGCTTATAGAAGCCGAAAATCTTGGCTCTCCTAGGATTATTATTTTAAGAAATTCTAGACTTCTTTCAAGGATTCTAATAATTTTTTGATTGTTTTACTGCAACCATACTACAAGAGTAATAATTGAATCGTGCGTTGATACGAAGCTTTACAGGGCTGCAAATGTAAATATTATTTTGGCATGTGATTGACAAGTATTTCTCATGGCCACTTATATGAACAACGATACTAAAAACATAAAATTTTCGATATTTCCCAATTTTCTTTCAGGGTTTGCGTAGTCCGAAGGCTCTAGGCACGCCCCTGCAAACTGAAGATGTTTCAAATTGTTTTTAGTTTCTTTTTGAATTCTTCGTAATTCGTTTCTGCACTGATATTCCTTGGTAGGTTATTAAATAATTTTATGCCTTTATATATAGGTATATTAGGTATAATGATGCTGTGCTGTTTATTTATTTATTTATTTATTTGGATAAGTATACAGTCAAATTGAAAATTATATAAAAGAAAAGATGTACAAAAATGAGACCAATTACATACTCATCACAGGTGTAAATAAGTAACAAGTTCACAAATGTATATAAGTAACAAGTTCAAAAGAGAGAAAAAAAAATTACTAGAAAAATAAAAAATAAAAAAAAAACAAAATATCAAGTAGTAAGTACTAAAAAAAACAGTACAAAAAAAATATACCAGAAAAAGTATTGATAAAGTTATGAAATGTGGGAAGGATGTGGATGATAAGGATGGGCGAGGAGGAATGCGTAAATATACTTATTTAATCAATTATCATTCACTTGCAAAACATTAATCAACCGACTTCTGTATGCCGATCGGGTACAATCAAACATGCCCAGGCCCCTGCAAAGTTATTGTTGTAACTATTGCAAGCCCGCACATTGAATGCGTTCTGCCCTGTAGTGGTACGCGCTCGGTCTGTGTAGAATAGGGTGTTACGTCTGCCACTTCGCATCGCATCGGGACATGAAAAGATGTTGTTCGAAATAGAGGAGTCCTCCTTTGGTGTTATTTCTAGCACTATTACATATTTGTATTTGTGTAAATATTGTTGCTGATATCCCTGTACGTTGATAGGTAGTGTTAGTATAAATATAATTATTACATATTTGTATTTGTGTAAATATTGTTGCTGATATCCCTGTACGTTGATAGGTAGTGTTAGTATAAATATAATTATTACATATTTGTATTTGTGTAAATATTGTTGCTGATATCCCTGTACGTTGATAGGTAGTGTTAGTATAAATATAATCCAACTGTCGATTTGTTCAGGAGAACTTTGTTCTCTTAACATATCGACAATGTATCAAGCCAGAATACGCGAGAATTGTATGGAGAGGTCTACTTTTTTCACGGCTTTTCCAACTTTGAAGTCAAAAAACACCAACTTAGAGGCTTCGCAGCATATATGTTCCATACACGGATTTACTCAGAATTCGGAGTAGAACATTTCGTGTGTCTGTGTGTGTGTGTGTCTGTGTGTGTGTCTGTGTGTGTGTCTGTGTGTCCGTCCCCCCCTTATAACTTTTGATCCGCTCAATTTACAGAGCCTAAAATTTCAGAATATATAAACAGTTACAGGCCTACAAAACTTTTATACTCGGAATTTTGAATTTTTGTTTCAGTCAGGGGTTATCAACTTTTGAATTTTTATTTTATTTTTCCATATATCTCAGAAACCATAAACGGTAGAACGCTGAAAATTGGTACAAACATAGACAAACACAAAATCTCAAATTAGTTTTTTCAAAAAAATTCCAGGGTTTCTCAAACATTTTTTATTAAGAAAAATATTTTTTTTATGATAAATTTATGAGTTTAACTGCCTATATTTCCAAAACTTTTACAATTATCGAAAAAAGCCGAAACACCCCAACTAGATAATTTAATTTTCTATAAAAAATATTAACATTGTAGTAGAAGATCTCAATTTTTTTTTAACAATTTTTTTAAAAATTGAATTTAGTGACGACATCGCTTCATACATTTTGTATGGCAGTCGCCTATACACAATATGTAAGAAGACTTAATAGTTTGTTACTTCATCTCCAAACATACATACATACCATCATGCAATTTGCATATTCTGTGTAGGAAAAAGGATCTTCTTCCATACTATCCTATCTTGACATACATACCTACATATGTTGTATAGAAAACAAAATATCTGAAAATATTCAATAATTTGTATCTATGGGTTTATAGTTTGGTACATATTCTTCAACTATACATACTATCGCTATCGACAGTTGGATCTCATGTGTTACATGCAACTAGTGTATAAAATAGTCCAACTGTCGATTTGTTCAGGAGAACTTTGTTCTCTTAACATATCGACAATGTATCAAGCCAGAATACGCGAGAATTGTATGGAGAGGTCTACTTTTTTCACGGCTTTTCCAACTTTGAAGTCAAAAAACACCAACTTAGAGGCTTCGCAGCATATATGTTCCATACACGGATTTACTCAGAATTCGGAGTAGAACATTTCGTGTGTCTGTGTGTGTGTGTCTGTGTGTGTGTCTGTGTGTCCGTCCCCCCCTTATAACTTTTGATCCGCTCAATTTACAGAGCCTAAAATTTCAGAATATATAAACAGTTACAGGCCTACAAAACTTTTATACTCGGAATTTTGAATTTTTGTTTCAGTCAGGGGTTATCAACTTTTGAATTTTTATTTTATTTTTCCATATATCTCAGAAACCATAAACGGCAGAACGCTGAAAATTGGTACAAACATAGACAAATACAAAATCTCAAATTAATTTTTTCAAAAAAATTCCAGGGTTTCTCAAACATTTTTTATTAAGAAAAATATTTTTTTTATGATAAATTTATGAGTTTAAATGCCTATATTTCCAAAACTTTTACAATTATCGAAAAAAGCCGAAACACCCCAACTAGATAATTTAATTTTCTATAAAAAATATAAACATTGTAGTAGAAGATCTCAATTTTTTTTTTAACAATTTTTTTAAAAATTGAATTTAGTGACGACATTGCTTCATACATTTTGTATGGCAGTCGCCTATACACAATATGTAAGAAGACTTAATAGTTTGATACTTCATCTCCAAACATACATATACATACCATCATGCTATTTGCATATTCTGGGTAGGAAAAAGGATCTTCCTCCATACTATCCTATCTTGACATATATACCTACACATGTTGTATAGAAAACAAAATATCTGAAAATATTCAATAATTTGTATCTATGGGTTTATAGTTTGGTACATATTCTTCAACTATACATACAATCGCTATCGACAGTTGGATCTCATGTGTTACATGCAACTAGTTATTACATATTTGTATTTGTGTAAATATTGTTGCTGATATCCCTGTACGTTGATAGGTAGTGTTAGTATAAATATAATTATTACATATTTGTATTTGTGTAAATATTGTTGCTGATATCCCTGTACGTTGATAGGTAGTGTTAGTATAAATATAATTATTACATATTTGTATTTGTGTAAATATTGTTGCTGATATCCCTGTACGTTGATAGGTAGTGTTAGTATAAATATAATTATTACATATTTGTATTTGTGTAAATATTGTTGCTGATATCCCTGTACGTTGATAGGTAGTGTTAGTCCAACTGTCGATTTGTTCAGGAGAACTTTGTTCTCTTAACATATCGACAATGTATCAAGCCAGAATACGCGAGAATTGTATGGAGAGGTCTACTTTTTTCACGGCTTTTCCAACTTTGAAGTCAAAAAACACCAACTTAGAGGCTTCGCAGCATATATGTTCCATACACGGATTTACTCAGAATTCGGAGTAGAACATTTCGTGTGTCTGTGTGTGTGTGTCTGTGTGTGTGTCTGTGTGTGTGTCTGTGTGTCCGTCCCCCCCTTATAACTTTTGATCCGCTCAATTTACAGAGCCTAAAATTTCAGAATATATAAACAGTTACAGGCCTACAAAACTTTTATACTCGGAATTTTGAATTTTTGTTTCAGTCAGGGGTTATCAACTTTTGAATTTTTATTTTATTTTTCCATATATCTCAGAAACCATAAACGGTAGAACGCTGAAAATTGGTACAAACATAGACAAACACAAAATCTCAAATTAGTTTTTTCAAAAAAATTCCAGGGTTTCTCAAACATTTTTTATTAAGAAAAATATTTTTTTTATGATAAATTTATGAGTTTAACTGCCTATATTTCCAAAACTTTTACAATTATCGAAAAAAGCCGAAACACCCCAACTAGATAATTTAATTTTCTATAAAAAATATTAACATTGTAGTAGAAGATCTCAATTTTTTTTTAACAATTTTTTTAAAAATTGAATTTAGTGACGACATCGCTTCATACATTTTGTATGGCAGTCGCCTATACACAATATGTAAGAAGACTTAATAGTTTGTTACTTCATCTCCAAACATACATACATACCATCATGCAATTTGCATATTCTGTGTAGGAAAAAGGATCTTCTTCCATACTATCCTATCTTGACATACATACCTACATATGTTGTATAGAAAACAAAATATCTGAAAATATTCAATAATTTGTATCTATGGGTTTATAGTTTGGTACATATTCTTCAACTATACATACTATCGCTATCGACAGTTGGATCTCATGTGTTACATGCAACTAGTGTATAAAATAGTCCAACTGTCGATTTGTTCAGGAGAACTTTGTTCTCTTAACATATCGACAATGTATCAAGCCAGAATACGCGAGAATTGTATGGAGAGGTCTACTTTTTTCACGGCTTTTCCAACTTTGAAGTCAAAAAACACCAACTTAGAGGCTTCGCAGCATATATGTTCCATACACGGATTTACTCAGAATTCGGAGTAGAACATTTCGTGTGTCTGTGTGTGTGTGTGTCTGTGTGTGTGTGTGTCTGTGTGTCCGTCCCCCCCTTATAACTTTTGATCCGCTCAATTTACAGAGCCTAAAATTTCAGAATATATAAACAGTTACAGGCCTACAAAACTTTTATACTCGGAATTTTGAATTTTTGTTTCAGTCAGGGGTTATCAACTTTTGAATTTTTATTTTATTTTTCCATATATCTCAGAAACCATAAACGGCAGAACGCTGAAAATTGGTACAAACATAGACAAATACAAAATCTCAAATTAATTTTTTCAAAAAAATTCCAGGGTTTCTCAAACATTTTTTATTAAGAAAAATATTTTTTTTATGATAAATTTATGAGTTTAAATGCCTATATTTCCAAAACTTTTACAATTATCGAAAAAAGCCGAAACACCCCAACTAGATAATTTAATTTTCTATAAAAAATATAAACATTGTAGTAGAAGATCTCAATTTTTTTTTTAACAATTTTTTTAAAAATTGAATTTAGTGACGACATCGCTTCATACATTTTGTATGGCAGTCGCCTATACACAATATGTAAGAAGACTTAATAGTTTGTTACTTCATCTCCAAACATACATACATACCATCATGCAATTTGAATATTCTGGGTAGGAAAAAGGATCTTCTTCCATACTATCCTATCTTGACATACATACCTACATATTTTGTATAGAAAACAAAATATCTGAAAATATTCAATAATTTGTATCTATGGGTTTATAGTTTGGTACATATTCTTCAACTATACATACTATCGCTATCGACAGTTGGATCTCATGTGTTACATGCAACTAGTATAAATATAATTAGAACCACCAGATTCATTAATCCAACTGTCGATTTGTTCAGGAGAACTTTGTTCTCTTAACATATCGACAATGTTTCAAGCCAGGATACGCGAGAATTGTATGCAGAGGTCTACTTTTTTCACGGCTTTTCCAACTTTGAAGTCAAAAAACACCAACTTAGAGGCTTCGCAGCATATATGTTCCGTACACGGATTTACTCAGAATTCGGAGTAGAACATTTCGTGTGTCAGTGTGTGTCTGTGTGTGTGTCTGTGTGTCCGTCCCCCCCTTATAACTTTTGATCCGCTCAATTTACAGAGCCCAAAATTTCAGAATATATAAACAGTTATAGGCTTACAAAACTTTTATACTCAGAATTTCGAATTTTTGTTTTAGTCAGGGGTTATCAACTTTTGAATTTTTACTTTATTTTTCCATATATCTCAGAAACCATAAAAGCTAGAACGCTGAAAATTGGTACAAATATAGACAAATACAAAATCTCAAATTAGTTTATTCAAAAAAATTCCAGGGTTTCTCAAACATTTTTTATTAAGAAAAATATTTTTTTTATGATAAATTTATGAGTTTAACTGCCTATATTTCCAAACTTTTTAAAAATATCGAAAAAAGCCGAAACACCCCAACTAGATAATTTAATTTTCTATAAAAAATATTAACATTGTATTTGTACATCTCAAATTTTTTTTAACAATTTTTATAATAATTGAATTTAGTGACGACATCGCTTCATACAATTTATATGGCAGTCGCCTATACACAATATGTAAGAAGACTTAATAGTTTGATAGGATTTTAATATCCAAACATACATACAGAACCATCATGCTGTTTTCATATTCCGGGAAGGAAAAGAGGACTGACCTCCATACTGTCCTATCTTGACATACATACCAACATGTGTTAAAATTTTCAATAATTTGGATTTATGGGTTTATAGTTTGATTTTTATTCTTCAACTATACATACTATCGCTATCGACAGTTTGATCTCATGTGTTACATGCAACTAGTATTATAACAAATAATTATGTATTGATATACAATTCATCATGAGAACACAATAGTTTTATAAGGGAGGATATTGTAGGTACAAAAGGCTGGGGAACACTGGTCTATGACATCTTTGATGCTCTGTTTTGGTATTACACGTATGTATATGCATTACTCTTTGAGTTAGTCAGGAGTTCCCGTAAGTCAATCAGTCAACGTTGTTATCGATCATCGAGGGAGATTGCGATCCACTTCCACGCCGGCGACGCTATAGAGCTCATTGGCCCTGTTCACCACCGGACGCAGCCGCAACATCGGACAAACACAAAATATCCACCATCCATCGGGTTCAACCACTGCCCCCGAGAATCCAACCACACACGTCAGGGCCTCCGATTGGTCTCGAAATCGGCCGCTAAGAACACTCCGTTTCAAGTCGGAGGGGCTTGTACCCCGACCCCTCGGTCCTCGTGTTGGCGTCCGAAGGTTCCGCGGGCTAACACCGGGGGCATCCGACGCAATCATCACCTGTCAGATTTGACGTCTAGTTGTCAACACAGGATGTCTGACCCGACGTCTGCGCCGGCGGTGTGCCCGAACCACACAACAACATTCGCCACAGTTGACGAGTAACTGCCGAGCGAGACTAGAGGCGTCCGTCCTGCTCTTCTCTAGTTGTTATCGATCAATGAGCGTTCTGCAGAAACTGTTGTCAGATACAGGATGTCTCAAAAGAATATTTATATTTAGTGGATCGATCAAAAGAAAAGTAAGCCGTGTATCGAAAAAATGTTTATTAATTATTAAAGTACACAATATGGCAATTTATTTCTTAAAAATAATATCGTCCAAATGTAGAACCTCGCGTTCGCAGCACTCATTTAATCGAACAGTAAAATTACTTATGACGGCTCGTCAGGTGGACTCAGTGATGGCTACAATTTCGTGACGGATATTTTCTTTCAAATACGCCAGGGAAGTCAGTTTACTGGCGTAAACTTTAGATTTAAGATAACCCCATAGGAAAAAGTCCAAAGGGGTTAAATCAGGAATGCGTGGACGCCAATTTATGTCACCTCTCCTGCAGATCAATTTGCCTGGGAAAATTTCACGATTTCGTGGCAGAGATGTATTGGACGTGTGTGACGTTGCTCCGTCCTGCTGGAACCATGTTCTTTGGTTATAGCCTGGAAAGTTTTGCAGTTCAAGCAACAAGAAGTCGTCCAACATCTCCACTTAACGCTTTGAATTCAAATATAAACTTTCTTTTGAGACACCTTGTACATAGTTGCGCCATTAGGGCGTCGCATCGTATGAATCATGCTGATGTCCTATGCCATGAAACTGTGATGGATTTGATTTGTTTAGCATGAAATGGATTATTATTGTCTTTGTGTGTGCTTCGTCCCCGTTAATGAGTTATAAATTAATTATTATGTACCTGCCTGCATGCCTACATATTCATATGTACAACATGTCCTGAATTTACATACATATATACTTGGTGTACATGTCAAAGTGTGATTGATTTGGGTAATCATAAAATTGCGTACTATTGTTGTGCCATTCAACATTATTCCAAGTTACAATGTAATATTCAGATACATATTATTAATACGTATCTACTTTCCTCACTTATAAATTAACGTATTAAACTAGCTTTTTTGTTTCAATTTATCTTTCTAGCTATAATATTTCTCTTTTTTATGTATTTATGCTTAATTGTATCTTTTATAGTAATGTTTTTCTTTTTGTTCTCTTTTATTAACATCTTTCACTATTTTTTGACAGATTTTTAATTATCTCAATAGAGACGAAGTTGGAATATTTACTGTAGGAGAACCGGGAAATCAAGACACCTACAGGGCTTACGACCTGTCATCGGCTGGTTTACGTGATCACTTTATGCGCTTGCGCAACGTTCACCAATTATGCCTTTTTTTTTAATGAGATCCCTATCAATTCAATTTTGAAAGTTCTATATCGTCTGCTGACAGGAAAAAGTCACTAACTGCGACAAACATGTTTTCGAGATAATGGCTGTCAAAGTTTTTCGGCAATATTAACTCTCATAACTTCTTTAATTGTTTATAGATTGTCATGAATTTTTCAACATACATAAAAAGTAGCCTAATCTAACTATATTTGATGTTCAAATTTGACAAAAACTCATAGGGAATTAAAAAAAAACACAAAATTGCATATAATGAGATTTTCCTGACGGCTCATCTGCCATACTGTGTGAGATTGTATGTAATATTTCTATGCGGCAAAACTCATTATAATGTTT
The DNA here is from genome assembly GCA_963576475.1 of Molanna angustata. NCBI lineage: Eukaryota > Metazoa > Arthropoda > Insecta > Trichoptera > Molannidae > Molanna > Molanna angustata. The sequence continues at coordinate 6,840,282 of OY754966.1, read as the reverse complement.
TTATAAAAAAATTCAAATTTAATCACTTCTTTGCAACCTGCACAAGTGGCGAGTTTATTGCCATTTTGCAAATTCCTCCAAACTTTTTGTATTCTTCTAATATTCTAATTTTATTAGTGCCTATAATGAATATTTCAGATGTTGTATAATAATGATGTATAATATTGATGAGGCGATGTATGTGTTCCAGGATATAAAAATATAGTGTTTGGTTCTCTCTGCCTACCCCGTTAGGGACATGCATGGGTTGATGTATGAGAATAACAGACTAAAATGTTGAGATGATGTATCAATGTAAATAAGGCGATTAATGCAATCCGGATAGAAAACAATGGCGTTCTTTTCTCTCTGCCTACCCAGTTAGGATTTGATGCTATGTATTTATCGAAAATTAATTTTTTTAGTTAATGTGTTAAAATTTTCGAATGTTGGTAGTTAAATACAAATATATGTAAAAAAAGACTTCATTACAACGATAATGACTTTTTCCAGACGGCATAATTGAAAAAAAATGCAGATAATGAATATTTTTCCGAAAAATCTCCGCAACGGGACCTGATATGAAGATAATTTTTTATCCAGATGTAAAGTGTGTTTTGGTGAATATGATAGCATAGTTAACTCAATTTTGCCAAAATAGGCAGTTAGTGACTTTTTCCTGTTAGCAGACGATATATTGTAATACTGAAATTCTTTTCGCTTGAAAATAAGGAATTTTTACTACAACCATCTATGGGTGAAATTATGAACAACAATCTTATTATTTTTTATTTATTTTTGTTGTAACGCTATCTATTGAGATAATTGGTTTTTTGTAAAAAAAAAAAGGCATAATTGGTGAACGTTGCGCAAGCGCATAAAGTGATCACGTAAACCAGCCGATGACAGGTCGTAAGCCCTGTAGGTGCCTTGATTTCCCGGTCCTCCTACAATAAATATTCCAACTTCGTCACTATTGAGATAATTAAAAATCTGTTAAAAATATCTTTGACTCCCGACAGGGAAAAAAATCCAATGTTTGCGCATATGCAATAACCTCCTCAGGCCCAGAGACTTTTTTTTTTTTTAAAAAGTGGCGAAATTTTGAATTCTGTGTGAAAATAATATTTGAAAAATTTCTAAGAAGAAATTTTTTTTTTAAATTTCCGCTTTTCCGGAAAATCGTATGTCCCCTCTAGGGGACATTGGGCCTCGAGACTGATTTTGTAAAAGGAAAGAATAAATATCAGTATCTCATTTTCAGTTTATTGAAAATCAGGCTATTCGACCGAGAAGGACCTCTAACACCCGAAATAAAACGTACAGAAAGAGAGGCAACAATCCTGGACTGGCAGAAGTCATGGGATGAGTCCAGCACGGGACGATGGACCCACCGCATGATAAAAGACATTAAAACATGGACTACAAGAAGGCATGGGGAGATATCCTTCCGCCTCACGCAGGCATTCACGGGCCATGGAGTCTTCATGCAGTACACGCACAAAATTGGAAAAAGATCAAATCCAACGTGTATGTACTGCGAAGAGGAGGACGATGTGGAACATACGTTCTTTAGATGCAGCCGGTGGGTATCGGAGAGAGAGGCACTGGAGAGAGAATTGGGAGGGCCTCTGGAGCCAGACGCACTCGTAGAGTGGATGCTGCAGACGATGGAGAGCTGGAGCACGGTGAACACATATGTTGAGAATATAATGAGGAGAAAAGAAGAAGATGAACGTAGCGAGCAGGCAGAACGAACATAGGACAAAGGTTGCACAACAGGGTAGGCCGAAAGGCAGGGACCTGTGTGCTACAGAAGATGAGGGGTTTTAGCTGGTGGGACTCCAGCACTACCTGGCCAGAAAGGCCAGGTGTCCATAATGGAGGTCACTTAGGTCAATAACCGAAACTTCTCCATCGACCTCTAAATTTACAAAATTTGCAAATGAAGCGGAATCTGAAACTAAATTAAAATATTTATTTATTTTTGTAAATATTTTTGTAACATTTTGTATTTTTGTAACATGTCAATGCATGCATAAATAACCTGATATTGCTGCAAAATCAATAAGAAAACAGAAATTTCTTACAATAAAATAAAACAATCGAGTAATCTAAAACATTCTCTATTCTTGATTCAATCTTGCATTTTGGTTTGCCTAGGCCCAATGTCCCCTGTAGGGGACATCTAAACTTGGCGGCTCACTGTTATTGTAAATTTTAAATTTTCTAAAAATCTGAACAGCATCTACGTAAAATGAATATTTTTGAATGTAATCACAGAAAAAAATACTAAAAATAAAAAAAGAAAATAGAAAAAAAATGAACTTACTTAGTTGATCACCAAAAAATTGAGTTTTTCTTGAAGACGACATTTTGACACATTAAAAAAATATCAACTGATTTTTATTTAAATTTATTTTTGGTAAAATTCAATACTGCCATCTTTTGGTGATTAGTTGCACACTTTTGTAAACTAAATTAAGTAGGTGATAAGGAAGGAAACTTCTTTTTTGAAAGTATATTTTATGTCCCCCACAGGGGACGCGGGGCCCGAGGAGGATAATAAAAATATTCGATCTTTCACTATTTTTCTTTGTTGTGATCTTAGTTTCTATTGTATCTATTCATTTTTCTTAAAGATTTGTACGCCAATTTTTAAAGCAGAATGTGGCCACATGTAATTGGCTGACCATTTCTGTTGTAGCTTGCTCTTATTTTATGGAACTATGATGTATAATAACTTGTTAGCTGTAAGTGGTCCTTAATAATAAATAAATATTCATATAGACACAAGTGCAATATCTAAAATGATCAGTTACAGTGTTATTTTTAAACGTGGTTCAAATATTGAACTGCTGCTGAATAATACCGAATTTCTCAACTCTTGGAATAGCCTGAGCCCGGATGTTGCGTAGTGTAGGTACCTTATTTTGTATTTTCAAGAAAAAACTTAACAAGGAATATTTATCCCTTAACACCTGAAAAAGATTTCCTCGCCTTGTCCTTTCCCTATCCTTTGCTATGAAGTATTTTAATTGTTATCTTAGTGTAGTATATATTATCTTAATTTTTTTTTTTTTATTGTTTTATTAATGTACAATGTACATACATACACAATTTTGTCATACGTAGTCTGGTTGGTTGGAAGATATTGCGTAATGGCAATGAGCCGGCTAGTGTGCTATATATTTGTTTGTATTATATACAAAAAGATAAATAAATATTAATCCTCGTTACGTGAAAAGTACGACGGTAATTACAGGGGGTCGTCCTAGGCATTGTAAAATTGTATTCCCAAATAAACGTAATTGTTTTGTATAATAAATAATTCATGCAATACTTAAACAGTTGAAAAGACTATTACAATGCGAAACAATCGTCCTGTAAAAGGTTGATTTCCAAAGAACTTTAAATCTTGTTTGATTTATTTACCCGTATAAAACATCATAATACGAATGGTATTATTCCTTTTTTGTGTAAGCAATGCGTTATGCGTTAATTATATGTCAAAGTGTTGTGAATCTTAAATACATGATATATGGTTTCGTATCTCACGGAACATAAAAGTCTGTATAAGTTTATTTACTGTCAATAATAATAGCTAAAAGTTCAGTAAGAAAAATATTTTTCTCGGGACAATCTCGAGTTATAATATTTTCTTTTATTGAATATTTTTCTATTCTATCAAAGACCCTCCATCACAAATTTTATTCCCCTGTAGACTTGGTTTATTAACCTGAAATATATACATTATTTTATGTAGGTTTATATGTTTGTACATAGGTTGTAATTGGAGCTTACTAACATCCGAAGTCTTTATACTCGAATATCGAATAGAAAACTAATAAAGAACTTCAATAATCTATTTTTAAGGAGAAAATTCTCCATTATAAAGATTAGATATATATTTTTTTATTTATTTATTTAACACATTTTGTTCCAATACACATATTAATATAATTCACAAGTATAGTAATTTTTACAATAGTTTTTTTGCAATGCCTCATCAAAAATTATGCAATCTTGTGTTTGATGAGGGAATCACTTGTCAAATCACTGACAAATAAAAAATATCAAATACAAAGCAATTAAATCAAAGTCATACATGAACAAACAATCAAACAAACATTAAAAAAGTGAAATATAGGGAAGACAATTGAAACATATCAAACACATATTCAAATAAAAAATGGAATTACAGGAAATTGAAACATATCAACAACAAATCGAAAACAACAAATTTAGAATGTTAGACGCAATTTTTTTCATTTTTTCAATTTTTATGTTAGATTATATATTCGTAATCGAACGTAACATCGATTTTAAAAACATCCATTTATACTATCACGGCATATTACACAATGCGGGGTAACTATCGACAGGTATGCGGGTGTGCGTTACCCTATGAAAGGAAGCTTTACACATGCGTGTATCCGCACACACCATTCTCGTTCGCCTAAAAGGGGACTACTTTCAGAATAGGTGGTGAATCTTAACTATGGCGATGAATCTTAACTATGGTATTAACGATTAACCAGCCTCTTTGGTTAATTCAATGCATGTGCCTACAAAAGATAGTTCATATTGTGACGATAAACAATACAATTTTTGTTCAAACAATACGATACATATATTTTATCTAATTGTAGTTTTTAGATTTAATAAGTCCTGCTACGGAAAAGACTCATTCGAAAAGACCCTTTACTAACTTCCAACAAATAATTTGTCTGTTATATTATGGAGTATCATACGAGTGTTTGACAATATGCTCGAAAAATAAATAGTTCAAAAATAGACGAATATTTGAATTGTAAGCTCTAGTTGTAACAAATAACCTGTGACCTATGTATGTTGTTGAAAGTATTTACAGCTACGCAGTATTTACACAAGGAATCATATTAATTAAAGGAATATTGTCTTTGAGATGAACGTGTCAAATTTAATTTGATCAAGTTGGGAAATAGAAAGGTATGTTGGTATTTAAGAAGTACATTTTATCTCCTTTGATTAATTAGTCGTTCAGTTACAAAATTTCAAAGCATGTTTAGTATTTCTTCTTTAAGGTACGCAGAAAAACCCGGAATTATTTCGTTTCAAAAAATACATAAACAACTGTGAAAAGAAATCTTTGTTGGTACACCTTGGTGACTTATCAAACTTTTTACAAGTTTGTAAAATTACGGTCGAATTTTAATCTCTGCGTGATCCCTAACTTTATTAGCTTTCTGCACTTTTCTATATGAATATTTGAATGTAACACATGAGATCCAACTGTCGATAGCGATAGTATGTAGGTATAGTTGTTGAAGAATACGTACCAAACTATAAACCTATAAATCCAAATTATTGCATATTTTAAGATATTTTGTTTTCTATACAAAACATGTAGGTATATATGACAAGATTCCTGGTTCTCCTACAGTAAATATTCCAACTTCGTCTCTATTGAGATAATTAAAAATCTGTTAAGAAATAAATTCTCTTAAACAATTCGACAGTTGGAAAAGGAGTCCGAAGTTTTCGCTTCACGTATTTTTTTATTTATATACAATAGTTTAAATAAATAAATAATAAATAAATAGCCACATAATACAGTTTCCCCCTTTAAGTTGGCGGAAACCCCTGTCGGGGGAAAAAAGGTATTACATGTTATGATATTTATTTTTAAAATAGTTGAAGTTGTGGTGAAATGTATTTTTTAAGTAAAATAATGTATAATTTGTTTAACTTTTGAATATTTCACGTTGCAACGAGTTATTATTGTTCCATGTTGGGAGTGCGACGATAAGAGACGTCTCTGTAAAAATATATGTGTCAGTAGATTGTGCCAAGTGTATTTCGAATACCTATTTATTGTCATCTAAATACCTACACTAGAGGGTATGCACGCAATGCTAGTATCATATTGTAATACATAATATCATTTCGGGATAGTATTTGGCCATCGTCCAACATATTGTCGAGGAAACACGAACACATGGTCGGTTAGATAGTAGACTAAACTATATACTTACATATGTATAATGTATACTTACCTGGCCTTTACTTTCGTTAACCTTTACTAAAAAAATGAACATCGCCTAATCTAACCTAATATAACATAACATCGCCTAACCTAACCTAACATAACATAACATCGCCTAACCTAACCCAACATAACATAAAATCGCCTAACCTAACCTTTCATAATTGAACATCGCATAGTTTAACCTATCCTACATGACATAAAACATCGCCTAACCTAACCTTACATAACACAACATCGCCTAACTAAACATAACCTGCTCAATAACATTGACTTTTTCATACCCAATCTCTACTCTCGTTCAAAATTGCGATAAAGCGCCAACTTTGCACTGATAATATAACTCAAAATTCCACTCTCTAGTATATACATAAATATATGTATGTGTCACCATAATGGTTGCAACACCTTCTTCGTTGATCCTTAAGTACGTTAGAATCCCATGTTATGATTCTAGAATATAATCCTCTTGGTACTATTCCTTGTATGTTTCAGGTGTGATCCTATAATTTTGTTTTTTCTCATTTGTCGTAAATTATATGTTAAGCTTTAAAAATTACTTGATATGATGTCCTATTATTATGTACCGTAGTCTACATTTACTTGTTTTTTTTTCATTGTTTTTAATATCATTATACTCTACTGTACTGTTGGATATCCAAAATAAATAAAATAAAATAAATAAAAAATAACTTAACAACGTCTAACATAACCTAACACAATATCGCCTAACCTAACATAACATAACATCGCCTAACGTAACCTAACTTCCGCAATCTTACCTAACTAATATGAAGAAATAATACGATTTTGTAAGACGAAGAAGATACGTAGTTGTTAATATCAAAACGCTAAGGATGGAGTGTTTTAACAAAGATTAAAATAAAAGTAAAGTTAAAATACTTCGATTTCGTAGAATTATTCGACATTGTGTCATTTGACGGAATTATATTTCAATGAAACAACCAAAGTTGTTTAACAATTTTATGAAATTAAAGAACATATAAGTGATTCGGCCAAATAGAAAATATATAAATTTTTTTTTTTTTATTTATTTATTTATTATACAATACATACGTTTACAAATATTTGGTACCATATATCAACATATTAATATTTCCTTTCCTTATTTAAGCTAGAAGCTTGTGTTTAGGAAAGCAGCAGCTCTTTGCTTACATTACATGAATACTTCACAAAAAATACATAAAATAAATCTTATAAAATATATAAAACAAATCAATTAGCAATTATAATATATATAAAAAAGGACACAATTTCAGAACAAAATATAGAAAGAACAAAAAAAAGAAAATACATCCAAAAAAAAAAAACACCAACATTAAAATTACAACAGGTACATAGAAAAATAAAAATTAACCACAAAAATAACAATTTTATAGAATGGAGTATGAGGGAGAGTGTTTCAAAGTGTCTTGAGTTTATCTTTAAATAATTTGTAATTTGTTTCTGTTCTAATATTTATTGGTAGGTTGTTAAATAATTTAATGCCTTTATATATATAATGATGTTGTGCTGTAGTAGTTCGAAATAAAGGTGTCTTAAGACCTCCTATGGTGCTATTTCTAGTACTAATATTTGTGTCTGTGTGTATATTGTTGCTGATTTCTTTATGTATTTATATAGAACTATATCTAGAAAATATATATTATTTAGAGTTGAATGATAATTATTGTAGTGAATTAGTTTTCTGCATAGCCTCGGCACATAAATGAATGGCGCCATATGTTATGAATCTATCATCATATTTATGTTTACAACTGTGACTACATACGAGTTACTTGTATGTACATAGGTACATATTCATGTTCATTGACATAATCTTTAGTATTCAAATCGAATAGGTTCTTGCATACTACCATTCGCGTTATCACTTTTAATTAAATATTATGGTTGAAATTCAAATTTCATCCAGATTAACGAGACAATGCCAACTCTTTTTTTACAAGTTGCATGTAACACATGAGATCCAGCTGTCTATGGCGATAATATGTATAGTTGAAGAATACGTACCAAACTATAAACACGAATTTATAAATATTTTAAGAAATTTTGTTTCCTACATAAAACATGTAAGTACATAGGTATGTATGTCAGGATGGAATAGTATGGAGGTCAGCCTTTTTTCCTACCCAGAATATGAGAACAGCATGTTGATATGTATGTATGTATGTTTGGAGATTAATTATCAAACTATTGAGTCCCCTAGGCCCTAGATAAATATAGGCAGTTAAACACATAAATTTATCATAGTTTTTTCCTAAAAAATGTTTGACAAAAACTCTGGAATTTAAAAAAAAACATATTTGAGATTTTGTATATGTCTATATTTATCAATTTCCTTTTAATAGGAAAATGGAAATTAATATTTATATATTTTTACTTTAACGTGCCTAGTGCTATTTTTCTTTTCTTAATATGCCATACGAAATTATAATAATGATATATTAATTTTCAGCGTTCTAGCTATTATGGTTTTTGTGATATATTGAATAACAAAGTAAAAATTATAAATTTGATAACCCCTGATTGAAACAAAAATTCAAATTTCTGAGATAAAAAGTTTTGTAGGCTTATAATTTTCTATATTATCTGACATTTTCGACTGTGCATTGAGCAAATTAGAATATTTTTTTGTTTATTTTTTTTTGTTTATTTTTTCTAAGAGTTTGTAAATTTTATTTATTTATTTATTTTATTTATTCATACATACATACTTGACAAATAATATTCTTGACTGCAATGCCCCAATAGGTAAAAAACCTGTGCCGGAGCTAAAGCATTTTGAAATAATGATACTTTTAACAGTGAATGCCAACTGACAAAACATACACAAAAATTAGCATTCCAAATATAAACAGCATTCAATAACAATATGAGAAATAATATTAAAAATAAATACATAAAAAGTGCACTAACAATCAACGAATTCCTATTTATAATTAAAACCGAACATATTAAACAAAAAAAAAACAAAAATTAAATTTAAAGACAGCTTAGAACAATAATGGTATGAAAAAAAGAAAACCACAAATGAAAACACGTTAGTCCGCCAATGCCATACAATCACTGTGCTCTTTACATCATATATTATGTGTGGCAAATATTCGTTATGAAGAATGCTCTCCGTCTTTTCCCGACCAATGTTCATTCATACCATCACGGCATATCCCACAATGTGGGGTAACCAGCGAAAGGTGTGCGGGTGTGCATTGCCTTATAAAAGGGAGCACAACATATCTATGTATACCCACACACCAGTCTCGTCTCACCTAAAAAGGCACTATATTCAGAATGGGTGGTGAACCTCATTGCTGAGCTATGTAAGATGTTATTATTGCCTGTTGTATTTTCGATTACCCGGCTCTTACGGGACACTCGAAAACAATAATAGAAAAGAGTGGAAGCACTATTCTAAGCCGGTGCCTCACAGCTAAAAGACTCACGACACTAATACGAATATACTGATGAGATCAAAAAAAACATTCCCTAAAATAAGCATAAATGCTTGGTGAATGATATCAGTTGTGGCAGGATTCAAACTTGCGACCATTGAATACTAACCTAACCTAACCTAACTCAGCACAATAACTGCTCTGCCATCACCTATCTATCTGATATTTTGATAAAAGACAATGTAAATTATGTGTTCTTGATTTTTATACATTTTCATTTGATTTTACTTGAGTTCATACTCATATACTCTGGAAATTTAAGCAGAGTTGAGCTTAGGTATTTAAAATGTTGGCTTTTAGTTGGTGAAATAAAAAAGTGATGCACTCAAGTATTTGAGCTCTGAGCAAATAGTTAGTTGATGATCCATTTGATGTTCCTTAGTGAACGCAGTCATATATGTTTTTAGACTAGATAAAAAATAACTTACTGCTATTGAGAAGTTCATGTTTCAGTTTGCAGCGAGATCCTTTAAAGCAATGTCGTAGAGCCAAATTTGCACATGCTTCTTAAAAAGTGCTTTCCTATTGATTGTTTTGACAATGGGATCCAGTATGTTGAAGATTTTAGGTGCTATATAGGTATAGCATCTTTGCGCAAATTCTGTTTTTCAATTCGGAATATTGTAATTCCGCGAAAGTGCTGCCCGCGTTTGTATATTATTTTGAGTTTTTGTTTTCGCTTAACCATCCCAAAAATGGCTACTGTACTGTTTGTACTGCGTTCAAACTCTTACAAACTCTTCTTTATTTCACAGAAATATCTTTGAGGGTAGGTATTTATAAAAGATTTTCAAAATATACTATATAGCCTTTTAATAAATAAATCTAGCCATATACGTCACAGGGTAGCCGAACGACATGGCGTGTATATGTAAGTTTGTATGTACCTATTTAAATTTGTTTATAAAATAAAACAAGGTTTTATATCCAAAACGACTATGACAAAAGGAATCATTTAAATCTGTACGTAAAGTACTCAATATCTTATATGTATCATATGATTCTCTCTTCATTTATTTGCATGCATTGCCTACACGTGTGTATTTTTATTTGAGTTCGATTTTGTACAACATTTCCGTGGAATTTGATTAGAGTCCCCTACGTGGGGGAAAACCCAATACTTCTTTTTTTTTATTAAACTCTGTTGACTTTTACGCTCATGATTTTTTTTCTCTTTTGTTTCAGGTAAGAATTCCAATACTTGTATACAACACACCCAGTCATCCATTTTGTTTTTCCAATAAGCCATATGGTAAGTAATATAACAATTAATTTCCTTTCTGTTTTTTTTTTATACGACTTATTTCACAACGGGACGGACTAGTGGAAGTCTATTAACTATTTTGTTTCGCAAGTGCAACGAGTCTTTCTCTGAAGCTTCGTCCCTTGGAAACAAAAGATTAATACAATTTCAATTAAAAGTATTCTCTCTCTCTCTCTCTCTCTCTCTCTCTCTCTCTCTCTCTCTTTGTATCGATGTGTTTTATAAAGAGCAATCTTTCTAATTCGCTAGTGCAACATTAAATTTCAATCAAAAGCGCTTCTTCGGTTTTCAATTAAAAGTTGACATTCCCTGAGTCCATTTTTGTGTGTTTAATAGCAATTCACTTTATATAGAGTGCTGAATGAAAATACTTATGTTTATTCTGCCCTCTTGGCTGCGTTCACAATGAACGCCGAGTGCACTTAGTAACGCGTTAAGCCGTTCATAATAACCGGAAAGAGACGCTCGAAAGACACTCTGTCGAGTTCAGATTGAGCGTTGAGTGTACGCTCCAAACGCTCGGTATAATCGTCGGGTGAAAAACGCTCTAACAGTTAAAGTATTTGTTGACTTCTATTTTATCTGTACTAAGATAACTTCTATTTGTTTTTGTGGTGTTTCTATTATGTCAGTTGACATTATATCTGATGACAATATGCATTCACAAAGAGGTTATTTTATAAAAAAAATCAGTCAAATTTTCCAATAAAAGGTCAGAGAGAATATAACCTAAAAACATATGTATGATAAATGACATTTAAAATGCTGTATTTATATTGAAACGCCGCCTCTCGAAAGCGTTTAGTGAGATTGGTGTAAAAACCGCCATAATTTGCAACTTCAGGTACATCTGACTCCCGATGTCGAGTGTTTTATCTGAACACAGTCCAGGATTGGTGTTAAGAATCTTTTAGAGGATACCATCATTCATCCGGCTGACACGTCCTAACTACTGCAGTCTGTGTACTTTTATGACTTCTACAGTGTTGGGTTCGTCATATTATTAGTTTGTTATATTCTGTATTTTTAATTTTATTTTTATAAGGCAATCCACTCTAAATGAATGGTGATTTGAAAAAATCCTGCGCAAGATTTTAATCAAGATTCTCTACTAGCCTATCTGCAACTTCATGACCTCTCCGATAGAACGATTATATCTGATCTCATGTTCCTCTATAAGATAATCAATAAATACTTTAGCGCATTTTACCTCGTTAGTCAGATGCATTACCCTATTCCAACAAGGAATACGGAATACCCGCCTAAGTGTAACATTCCTATGTAAGATGTCCAACACTAATTATTTACATAACTCACCAATGAATAGAATTTATCGGTTGGGCAACGATTATGGTTATCTGACTGATGTATTATTCCACTCTATTAAGCACTATAATGATACTTTATATAAACATACCCTCTAATATAATGTGTAATTTTCTCGTTTGCATATTTAATGTATACAATTTTAAGGAAGGGAAATAAGATAGAAATTCAATTATGTTATTGCCTTTTTTTTGTTTTATTTTGTTGATAAGTATTTCCTTTTTTGCGTAAGTTTATTGTTGTAATGTTTTCTGTGATTTGTTTTCGATATGTGTTTTTTATGTATGTTTGTAAAGGGCAATAAATAAATGAAAATTCGTCGTGTTTTGGACACTCCATGGAAAAGTTATCTATAGTTTTCACCTCTCCGCAATTGCACAAATAACTGTACCCTATGTTTTTTTTGTGAAGATGGTTTGCGATCATGAAGTGAATAATTCTCATTCTACATAATATGCTTGAACATCTCTTTTTTTTGACCGTTTGATTCCCTGAAACCAGGGTTTGTATGGAACTATTATTTGTATCTTGACCTGTCCCATTCATTAGACCATTCGGCTACGAGGCGCTTTTTAATAATGGAGGTGGTAAAATCTTGAAATGGAATCCCAAAATTAGGAGGTTCAGTGCCAATAGCTGTAGCCTCTTTAGCCAACTTGTCTACAATTTCACTTCCATTTATACTACGAAGTGCTTGTATAACCTGTAGTTCGTACAAACAAAAACCAAACTAGTTCACCATTCTCTTACAGATCTCAAATAGTTTGATATTTAAGATCTCAAAAATACGTAGTCGCCTGTATTCTTATATTGTAAATATTGTTTTGTATTCTTGTTGATTTTCTTAAACTTTCTTTAAATATATAACAAGACAAGTGTTAGGTATATTAGATAAATATCAAATTCCTCTTTTTAGAGTGTGTCGTCTCTCCTTGGTACGTTTTATTTTGTTATAGATTTTTTAAATAATTAAATTAGCGGCATCTGATATCACCTCGGTCTCAACCAGTGGTGCTCAATCGTCTGCTCGCGCTCATCCTATGAATTCCTTTAATAAATTCAAATAAACCTTCACGCGCCATTCAAACAGTGTATTTTCTTATATTTTCATATTCAATGAAGGCTGGTTAATAACAACTAGTTTTTACATTCATTTTCCTAAAATCACGATTTTAAAGTCGACGCCTTTTTGGTTTCCTCAAATTATCCCCATTTTTCAACTCTAGAATATAATATACAATATCTCATTCATTCCCTAAACTTTGCATTATTGATAAACAAATTCTATCGGGGCGAAATTCTTGATATTGTAAAGACAATTATTCTCAATTGATTCTTGATATTGTAAAGACAATTATTAAAAATGTTCTTAGCACTGGTTTAGACAAAGTGGAATAATATTATTATTAATGATTAGGTATTGAAAAAAGTGAAAGAAGAACAGAATGCTGAAAACGAGTGGATTAAGGGAGTATGTTTTAGCGTGATGGATGACTGGAAAAGGAAAGGTATAGAAAGAAGGGTAACGGCAGCAAATAGAGTGAACGGTGCATTAAGAACAATAATGACTGACCCAATTATCTCAAGGCCAGCAAAGCTCGCTGTGCGCTATGCAATAATCGTTCCAACAATAATGTATGCAGGCAGAAGACGCATGAAAGTAAAATTAACGCTATGAGGTCCCTAAGATGAATGTGTTACAAAATAATCTATGATAGGATAAGGAATGTGGATAATTGAACGAATGAATGAATGAATAATATATTTCCAATAGTATAAATAAATATTACAAAGGAACAAAATACAATTCAATTTATACCTAATTTTAAATATATTTTTTTCACATATTTGGAAATTTTATTGCCTCGCTAGACACAGTCTCTTCTGAGGCAGTACAAATTTGAATTTGCTATCGCTACTCTGCCATTTTTTTTGTTTGTTTTTCTTTTTTTCTTCATATATTCCATTCACTCAGGATGTCGACAACCCGGATGAAAAATTCTAAAACCTCTATCTCAAAAAATCCAAGAGTACCGAAGCAGATCCTTCTCTACCAATCCGCTTCCATATTATGTTACCAGCAGTGCGGTACATGGTAATTTGAATTAGTCATTGTTATGTTGCCAGCAGTGTGTAAAGTCTGATTTTTTTTAAAGTGCCAATTCTATACATAAACAAAAAAAATGCATAGTATTTACGCATGTAAATGTATTAGTAGACTCGTGGTTGCTGATTGGTTTACACCATTTGGTGTCCTTAACAACAAACATCAACAAACCCGACAGTACGTATCTATCTCTCGAAGTGAGCGCACGTTTGATTTTTTATGGTGACCATGTGTTCTAAATTAAGAATTTAATTGCATTTATTTTTATAACTTATGTATTTTATTTTTTGTTTAATATCGATATATAATTATTATTATAAACATGTGTTATCACCGTCTTAGTATAGAATAAGTGTCCATTATTTATTTGTATTAGTTACATAGATATATTATTTATGTATGTGTGTTTGCCTCAATGAACTATTATGTAAATATTTTGTATAATATAATTTATTATTTTGTAAAATAATATGTAACTGTTTATTATTATAAGGATTAATTACTTCATAATTTATTCTTTTATTTTCCCAATAAAAAGTATCAAATAAATATTTTGTTTAAATATTACTTTCCCAGGAGATGCCCATTAACATTTGCAGAAAAAACCTAATTATATAGACTCATTAAAGCCGCATGGTACCGGGAGTAAGAATAGGTATGAAAAGATTTGAAGGTTTTGAAGATATATGCATGTGAAAGTTACAACCGTTTTATATCTGAAATGATAAAAAAAATCCCATAATATTTTTTTTCTTTTACACCATGGTCACCCTATGAGCTTTGGCACTCTTAAAAAATCAGACTTTACATGTAACTTGAAATTAAGTTACAATAACTTATCTCTCTCTCTCTCTATGTGTCCTGTCGGGTCCCCCCGACGTTGAAGATCACTCGGGAGAAACTTTCCCTGTCCTGTGCGGTGCGGAACAAGTGCTCCACACGCCTCATTCCAGTCCACCCCCGAATGTTACGGAGCCAGGATAGCTGCTTCCTGCCGACCCCTCTGCGGCCCAGAATCTTTCCTTTTATGATCAACTGTACGATCGAGTATTTTTCGCCTCTCATTATGTGACCAAAATATGAAGTCTTACGGAGCTTGACTGTCGTGAACAACTGTCTGTCAGTATTAGCTCTACGCAAGACTTCAACGTTACTCACCATGTCGGTCCATGATATCCTTAGCATTCTACGATGAATCCACATTTCGAACGCTTCCAGGCGGTTTATGATACCAACCTTGAGGGTCCATAACTTAACACCGTAGAGCAGGACCGACCATACATAGCATTTGATCATCCTTTGGCGTAATTTTAGATTGATGTCGTCGTTACAGAGGAGATTTCTCATTTTATTAAAAGAATTACGGGCCGCTTCTATCCTGCACTTTATTTCAATATCAGGGTCTAGGTTTTCGGTAATAATACTGCCCAGGTATTTAAATGGTTTCACCCTTTCAATGTCAACACCGCCCAAATTGAGGCGTACGTTTGAGTGGCTCTCCCGACTAAAAATCATCATTTTGGTCTTGCTGACAATAACTTATAGCTTTCTTATTTATTATATTAGTGTAACTTCGTTACCAATTTTTTTAAACAAATATAAGAGAATAACTAAAAATAATTTCATGTAATCGTTAATCGTTTGTATGATATGAAAAATTGAGAATCGCTGGGTGATGTAATTCCTTGATTTTCTCTGCTGGTGAAAATTCATTTTAATTTACGAAGTTGGGAGTAAATGGAACCGTACCCGTCGCTGTCATCGCTGGTAAATCATGGATTTTATAGTTCGGAAACTTGAGATTTTAATATGATCAAGATAAAGGATGTTGATTTTCGTATTATCGAATAATGTTATTTTATCTCCCTCCTGTTCCTTCCACTGCAAATATACATATATCTTTCTATCGTTCTTTGTGTGCCTCGCTTTTAACAAATTTCTAACAATATACAGAGTTGACCATATTATTATACAACGTGAAGAAAGAATTTTTATGTCGTTGTAACTTCACTACATATACACCATCATTATGTGTATACTCTAAATTAAGCATAAATGCTTGTTCTATAGGCGAACGGAATCGTTCGCGGTAGCTGGGGTTCGAAATCTCCATAGCTGGATCATGAGGACATAATAACGCTAAATCTTGCAATATGAAGTTACGTAATAGTAATGATAACTATCGCGTGTGTTAAAAAAGGTTTATAGACATCAGACGATAATGCAAGATTGAAAGAACCATTGTGAGTAGAATGAAAGTAAATACACTACGATGGTTCGGACATGTTGAGAGAATGAACGATGAGCGCCTGACAAAGAAAGTATACAAGGCTGAAAAGAGTGGAATGAGAGGTCGTAGCCGCCCGAGAAAGAGTTGGCATGATCATATTATAAATGAGATTTTGAAAGATGGTAATATACGAAGTCAAAATAATAACAGAGTATGTATGACGCGATGCATGGATGTAAATGAGGCAAAACATGTATGTCAAGATAGAGGTGTCTGGTGTTCGGTCCTCTCTGCCTACCCCAAGTAGGGATACGGCGTGATGGTATGTATGCTTCCAACCGACTCGAGCAACATGAAATCTCAAGGTTAATTCGGTACAATTAAAAAAATAGACTGATCAAAACAGTGGAAAGGGAGGATTCAGGAGCTATTTGACAAATATATATTTTTTAGTTTTCATTTAAATATTTTTATAGATTGAGATGTTTCATCGCTTAGGCCATTGCATGATATTATTGTTTGATAAAGGCACGTTTATCATAATATTTTACATATGTATTCGTGGGAGTGACAAAAGTCAATTTTGCCGCATTTGTCACTCCCACGATTATAATATGATATTATTTGTGAAAGAGTTCAAGTATTTTTTTCAGTGAGTCTAATAATGTGGCAGACCTCTGTAATATTGTAGGTACTTTTGTATTAATCCACACACCCTACCCCACCTTCGTTTCCAATACTCCTTAACAGCTTCATAATATTCAACTATGTACATCCTTGTAGTACCCCACACGACCACAGCTAAGAGGCGAAGAATATTTTCAGTACCGGAGTCTTTTATTACTGTTCACCATTACCACACGTAATGCTATTTGGACTAAAACCACTTTTCACTGCTATGTTGCAATTTAAAGATTTTCAAGCGTATTTTTTACTCCTCGCTAACCCAAGGGAATATAGTGGGGAGTTATGATTTCGCAATTTTAAAGGGTATTTTTTTATTGAAGATTATCAACTAGTATCATGCTGAGATTGTATTCTGAAAGATTCATCACAATTTATCTGCGTGTGTGTGTGCTATGTGCGATGTATGACGTGTTCATTTTACTTTATCGATTTCAGACTAAAGTCCTCGTTCGATTCTATTCAAATTTTGCAAATTTGTATATCTAATTCTCCCTTAGACCCCATTAGATTTTGAACGATATATCAATAGTAATTCTCAATTTCAACTGTCAAATATTTCAAAGTGACCCCAAGCTCGGGAAACTTAACATTTGAAATTTTTATTTTCAAATTGGTGTAAAGGCTCACCACATTCATAAAATGCCATTGAAGAATTATCAAGTTTTCATAATAAAATTTCATAACAAACTCATTTCATGAAAATGCTGAAAATTTTCCATACAAAATTTGAATACTTTATGGGGTGACTTGTTAGCGAGGAGTTTAGCGTTGGCCACAACCCACTCGTTTTTATTAAATTCTCAACGGGTATCATAATGAAGAAAGTGCACTCTTTGAATTGTGTTTATCTAATGGATATTCCATTGGGTACTTTTGTTACATTCATTACATTAATATACATACATACCATCACGCCTTGTCCAACACGGGGTAGACAGAGAGAATCGAACGCCACATTTTTCTATGTTGACACACATTCATCGCCTCGTTGTCATTCATACGTCGTCTTATGGTTTGGCCACTTGGTTAGAGTGGGTTAAGAACGCCTGACGAAGAAAATATAAAAAGCTGACGATAACATAATAAGAGGTCGGGGGCGCCCAAGAAATGGATGGCACGACCACGTAAACGATACTCTGAAAGATGGAAATGTAAGAAGCGTGAACAACAGACGAACATATATACATAAATATTTATTTATTTATTTGCAATAAAATTTTACAATATTAATAAATCAAATGTACATATAGTTGTCGTCAAATTTCTTGAGCTTTTAGCCGAGAAGGGGGGCGATTTGCACGTAAACCAACGAAGTAAAAAGACATAAATTTGCGCTCTGCGCAAACGGAAACTCGTTCAAGATGTTTGGCGAAAATTATACTTATATTACTAAGTTTAGTTTGTCGATCGACAATTCTTGATAGAACTCCATTGTACGTTGATATGTTATAAAAATATAAAAATACTTGGTTAATGTTCTATTATATTTATTGGATTATTGACGCGTTTCGTGCAAAGCACATCGTCAGAATAATTATTCTGACGATGTGCTTTGCACGAAACGCGTCAATAATCCAATAAATATAATAGAACATTAACCAAGTATTTTTATATTTTTATAACATTATACTTATATTTTTAATATGCACACAAATATTTTATTTATATTGCCCCCCATAAAGAGTTTGTACTCGTGCTTTTGGGGGGATACTTATAAAACCCAAAATTTAATCATAATATTAATCAAAAACCAATAATATACACAATATAAAAAAACATGCAATTCAAAATATGCAATAAGACAATGAAGAAATTATAAATTAAGAAGAGACTTAATAGTTAATTTGTCAAAACCAGTTCTACTGAATTTATATTTATCGTTCAACTAATTTAACTATTTTACATCTTGGTTTCTATAATTGAGCTGGTCGGTAGTTGATTTTAATAATGGTATGTATAATATGTTGGCTTCTCTTCTTGGATGCATTCTTGTATTAGAGCTTGAAATATTGATTGAAATATTTGTTTTATCCGATATTACGTTCATATTACCAATATATTATTATGTACCGTATATATTCCCAATTAGCCGTTCATTATTCAAGCATAAGATTGATAGTTCCGCTTTATTAGCTTCATGAAGTGTCTGAGCATTGAGTCAGTCGTTAATACATATAAATTCTCGGACTCACCATCTATTTATAAGAGTTAAGGACTTGTTTATGTTGGGTTTAATAGTTTATTTAGAATCGTTCAGTTGTTGGTCGACATTTATGTCTTAATAGTCTTAAGAAATGATTGTGTACACAATATTGTTTTTATCTTTTACAAATATACTCACATTAGATTTTATTTCAGAAAGGGTTTTATATAGATTATTAATTTTATAATTTGGAACTCACAATGAGAAATGAAAATTTTCTATATAAATATTAAGATGAGGACATCATCAGAAAATAACGATAGTATACAAGGTGCCTCAAAAGGAAGTTTATATTTGTATTGTACAATATTAAAAATTATCTACTTCAACATACCAAACAGACGAACAAGGCACACCTCAACGTTCTTTTTAGACAAAAAAAAACACTAATGCCGCTCAGAATTCGCCATTGTACCGATGCCTTACCACATATAATAATTTGGAAAGGATCAGGTCCGTGGAAAAAATTTCAAGAGAGTATTTTCAAGAGCCACATTAGACAGAAATAATTTATTGTTTTGTTACCAGCAGTATGTACATCTAACACGATTAAGTTACAATAATTACTTATGTTATTCTTATTTATTATTTTTGTCCGTTGTGCAGTTTTTTTAAATAAATAAATAAACGAGTATGTTGTGCCCAACGCTAAACTCCTCACTAACAAGTCACTCCATAATGTATTCAAATTTTGTATGGAAAATTTTCAGCATTTTCACGAAATGAGTTTGTTCAATTATTTTTGTTATTTAAATATTTTATTATGAAACCTTGATAATTCTTGAATGCCATTTTATGAATGTGTTGAGCCTTTTTACCAATTTGAAAAAAAAACATTTCTTATTTTAAGTTTCCTGAGCTTGGGGTCTCTTTGAAATATTTGATAATTAAAAACATTGAGAAGCACTATTCAGATATCCTTCAAAATCTAATAGGGTCTATGCAAGTATTAGATATACGTATTTGCATAATTTGAAAAGAATCGAATGAGTGCTTTAGTCTATAATTGATAAAGTAAAATGAACACGCCGTACATAGCACATAGCACACAGCACGCCCTTACTTAAGTTAAGTATGTTAGTACACTTATCATGAGAGTGAAGTATACTTACTTACTGGTTAAGTAAGTAAGTACAGCACGCAGCACATAGCACACACACAAATATACATTGCGATGAAACTTTCAGAATACAATCTCAGCATGATAACTCCTCACTATATCCCCTTGGGTTAGTGAGGAGTAAAAATACATATTTGTTAGACGTTAAGTCAGACACATACATACATACACTTGCTTACAATTCAATATTATTTATATGTAGGTACATATGTATGATTGTGATTCGTTTGTTTACTTCATTCATATCGAATTCCGAGACGAGGCGCGCCGTTCCTAGGTACGTGGCGTATGTTATTAAGTTTCCGATATATGTACCTACTCCGTATAAACTAAACAAAACAATACACTTAAAAGTATCATGAGGTTACAATGTAAACAGTGCACAATACACTGATGCCAAATATTCGAACTTTATCATTGAAAGTATTTTTATGTACCAACATAACAGGGAGGGAATGAATAATATATTCTTCTTTATGATGTTATTTAAAGGAGTGCTTATTGTATGGTTATAAGCACTCAATACAATAAGCACTCCTGCTTATTGTATGGTTAACTTCCTTTTTGTCGGATATATACATACTTTCGTATGAATCAGTAGGTAAACTTTATTATTATTATTTATGTAGTTAACGTATTTGTTACTTATTAATAAATACAATCAATTAGTACCAATTTATTGATTACAATCATTAAGTACCAATCTAGGTATAGTTAATATTTTAGTACAATCAATCATAATTAAGTACAATCAACTAATGACAAATTATTGATTGTAATAATTTAGTACAATCAATTATAATTATCTACAGTCAATTAGTGTCAAATTATGCATTTCTATTTCGGCGTCCTGGGTTCAATTCCCAGCAGAAGAGAAATTTATTATAATTCATTTCTCACGCTAATATTGCTTCTCTGGGCTGGAAATACTGGTTAATTGGAAGAAATTGTCATACGGCAATAAAATCGCCACTTGCGCAGGGTGCAAGGAAGTTTTTATTATTATTATTATTATTATTTCAATTATTTAGTATAATCAAGTATAGTATAGTAAATTACAACGGAACAAAATACAATTTCATTTATACCTAATTTTTTTTTCACACATTTATATCGATCATATCGATATAATATATCGATCAAGTATTTTATTTATTTTTATTACCTAGGTCAATTTAAGTCAATTCAGTTATGAAATGTACATAACAACTACAAATTAAAAATTGCTAAAGTACGGAAATACAAAAAAGATTACCATACAGGTATACAAAAAGGTAAAAGAACACAAAAATCAATTTTAATTAAGAAAAAAATATATTATCTAACCTTATAATGGATAATCCAATTTCTGAATTTTCCTATAATAATGGATAGGAATAGGAAAATTAGGTCAAAGAAAAACATTACTAAGAATTATTTGATAAATATATGTAAGTACTTTCTTAAGTCACTTCTCAAATACATTGAAACGAAGTTACATCATCTCTCGAGTTATTCCATTATTCAGCTGAAAAGTGGAGCTTGACATTTTTGAAATGAGTCAATAGATTCGATACATTGAAAAGATTCATTAATATTATTTTTCCCTTCAAATGTATTATGCAAATATGAAACATTTTCTCGAAGGTTCCACTTATAAATTGTTATGGAGAGAAAAGACTTGCATCGTTAGAGCGCAGACGACCTCTAGTCAGTTTATTATCATCTCATTTCGTTAGCGACGACTCAACTGCCCTACATACACCCGAGTGCTTGTATGTAATGTCGTTGTTCGGTTTGTTTTCAAATGAAAACGAGACCCCTTTTTATGTCCCCCTCATTCGTCGCACCATCAAATCTCACACCGCTAAAGTGTTATTTCATCGCATTTTATGACATCCTCTTGTCCAATCATTTTATATTTTAAAAATAAAATATGAATGTTTACATTGCAAGGACATGAAGATTAGCCACTATGTTGATTCCACGAAATTATCATAAGGTATTATAGAAAATAAAAATTATAACAATATAATTAGTTTTGTTGGCGCCAATATGACAACGACGTAATATACATATATTGTCATTACTATACAATGTCCTTTTTTATCCAAATTTACCTCAGTATCTCAAAGATAAATTCACTTATCTTTAAAGCCATGGGCGTCCACTTCGATCTGCTGAACGTACTTTACTATCTATCCCTTATTCATAGTTCTGATTTTTTAGCTCTTCATGTGAAGTACATTCAGCTAGACTATGGAATAGCCTAAGTCCTGATATTACGTCGTCTATCTCACTAAACATCTTCAAGAAAAGGCTAAAGCAAAAATATTTATCTGACAACACCTGATAACATCTTCCTCTTCTCTTCCTTTCCTTATCCCTTAGTCTTCCTATCATTGCTATGATTTGTTCTTATATGCTATCTTCTTTGTTTTTCTGTTTTTTTTTTCCTTTTATTTATTACTTTTCTTCTGCTATCTTTATTTATTTTGTAATGTGATTAACTTATTGCCATAGTACACATTGTTTTGTATATTTATCATTTACTCTGGTCGGTTAGAAGAAAATGCCATTAGGCAATAAGCCCGCCAGTGTACTAATTATATGTACAAGAAGATTAAAATAAAATAAATGAATATAATATGTCATTGAAATAATTTTTGCATTTCTTATTTATATTAATTGACTTATAATAACTGTTGCAATCATTGCCCGCCCCACATTCAAAATCCTTCTATACCGCGTCTTGTTAAGACTATCCGCATCTCTTCCGCCTTTTTTACCGTTCCTCTAAACTCACTCGTAATAAAATTGCTCTCACCGTGAGCGTGTGAATAATGTGACTAGTTGTGATCATCCTACAAAGGGCTCTAGGACTAAGGATCAAATAATAAGTGATTGTTCAATATATATCCTTCCTTTGCCTTGCAGTGGTTGCAACGAATTTCCCCTTAGAAAAAATACAGTCCACTTTTATTTCTTACCTTTAATTTCATATCCGTGTCAACAAGTTTTGAAGAAAAATATGGGTCTTTCCTATATCGATAGCCGCCAACTTTGGAGTTGATCTATTGCCCCGTTTGTTTTTTTTCCTTCTGGGCGACAAGTCTGGTCATCAGGCGGAATCTAATCCATACATGTTTACCCATATCGTGGATATTATTATCATATGGAGTTCTATATATCTTAACATCTTAAGATATTATTGAACTCCTTCTTCTTCTTCTTGGTCACAATCCTAGGATTGGTCTGCACCAAACACTCGATCCCTCCACTTAACTCTATCGTCCGCCAGTCTCTTCATCTCTTTGTAACTGCTACAGCGCACGTCACCGATTATCTGGTCTATATAGTTGTTTCTGGGGCGGCCTCTACAGTTACCCCCATCAATCCTTCCTTCGACGATGGTAAAAAGCAGGCCTGGGTTCCGGATGTTGTGGCCTATCCAAGTTGTTCTTATTATATCCATGATTGGGGTAAACATAGATATTTTTGATTCCGCCGGTTCACCAGACTTGCCCACAGATCACCTTTTTTTTGTTTTTGTTTATTAAATTATTGAAGCTTAAATCAATTGATACATTTGTTTCTTTGTGTGAACAATTTTATTATTTATACTGTTTTTTGTCTATTTTTATAACTATATTTTTTCCGTTTGTATTTTTTATTAGTAGGTATTGTAACACACAAATGGCTCATGTCGTATATTGTATAAAATAAATAGTGTTTTCAGTCTTGATCTGTGAGACGATATTATAAAGTCACAAGTCTTCAGAATGTCTCATGTTGCTATTAGGTGCGTGTTAAATTAATATTTGACATATTAGATACCTACCTATTAGTTGGCCGAGAAGTAATCTGCATATAAATTAAGTAGACCGTCGCGTCGTATGAAATATAAAAAACACGTAAAAAATGATATGTCAAATAATATGGAATAATTAACTTTGTAATATAGTAAAATTACTTATCCTAATCGATTTGTTTAAAACATGTTTATTTGTGTACCGATCTCGCTACCAGTTTCGGTCCTGATAACTCTTCATCGGTGGCAAAATTAAAAACAAAACGTGGTTATTACTCCGTGATATTTCTTTTTATAATACAATAAAAGAACTGATAAGTTATCTATTGAGGAATTGAAGGAAGAACGGTCAAAAAATGTAACTTTTGAAAGTTAATCCTGGAGGGCAATTCTGGTCAACTGGCGGAATCAAAACCAACCATGTTTACCCATATCATGGATATAATATCATATTATGGAGTTCTGTAATATCTTAAGATGTTATGGCCCCTGATTCTTAAATTATATACCACTGGGTTTATAATATTCTATATATTTCAGTTCAGCACTTGATTTCTAAAGAATACTGTACATTTGTTCAGAGATTTTGTAAAAATTTATTTTTCACCAATTAATATTATTTCCTTAAAATTCTTGGTATTACCTTTCACAATATTCAAAGGCAAATCATTCTATCGAAATATATTTGATTTCTTCGAATAAGGATGATAATTATTTTGAAATTATTTTGTTGTTAAGAATGTTAAAAAAATATATTATGTACAAATTTCAAATTATTATTTTAAATGTGCTAGACATATTGCAGATATGTAGGCGTTAAAAATACGTGGTCAAATGTGACATCAACACTAACATTACGAGATAACATGTTTTTTTAATTAATCATATACCAATGCACTGAACTAGATACATTTTATTTACTCATAATATTTTTGCACAATATTTTTCTGACGGATTATCTATTAATTATCTCTGCATTAAGCTGATTCTCTATGTAATAAAGTATATTTTTATTCAAATATTTTTTTTATTGCATATACGCAAACATTGGATTTTTCTCCCTTTCGGGAGTTAAATGATAATAAAATCCAATGTTTGTGTATATGCAATTAAAAAATATATTAGATTTACATACACATTTCAGTTCAGCGCAGTTCAGGGGTGTGACATCTGTGCGAGATACCGTCTTATCGTCCCGTTTACAAATAAACCAATTTCTTAATTTCTCAATAGATGGCGTTACAAAAAGGCTTTTCCGTTACTCCATAGATGGCAATAGTATAGTTCCTTATTTTCAGGTGAAATGTTACACACTACGAACTTTCAAAAATTACATCGATAAGGGAACTCAAAAAGAAGGCATAATTGGTGATCGTTGCGCAAGCGCATAAAGTGATCACGTAAACCAGCCGATGACAGGTCGTAAGCCCTGTAGATGCCTCGAGTTCCTGGTTCTTCTACAATATCCCAACTTCGTCTCTATTGAGATGTTGAAGAAAAATGTTTGTCAATAAAAATATATTTTTATTGCTTAGTAATGAGCAAATGTAAGACTAACACCAAAATAAAACAATATCAATTTCAAATTAATTTATTTGGGACAAAAACAGCTTTTAGTGTGAGAATATATAGACAATGATTTTTTTTAATAATAGCCAAAAAATGTCCACAATACCTATAAGCATTGATAAATGACTGAGCGAAATTAACAGAATACACAGGTTCTAGAAAACTACTTAATAATAGAAAAAAATATATGTATATGAGTATGAAAATAAGAATAACGAAAAAAAAACTAATGGAAACAGAACAAAGATAAAGATGGAGACATACAAAAATCAAAAACAAAATTCAGCTAATAATGGCAACATTTAGATTTTAATTTTTAAAAATACATTGAAAACAGACAAGTTCTTATACCTACTAGTAAAAACCCTTTTGTTTATTTGATAAAAATTTCAATTCTTATATAAACAACAGTAAATATTATAATTTCTAAATATTACGCTTCGTATGAAGTAACACTAGTTTTACACATTTTTTTTCATAGTAAATATTTTGATGTCATTTATATAGTTTTACGTAAAAGTCGTTTTTCATACAAGTGTGCAGACCGCAAACTATGTACATATTAAATAAACTATGCAAGACTTTTGCATTTATGTTTTGCAAGCTTAGTCTTGACCTGTTTTGGTCTGTAGTAGACTTCTGTTCGTCACTGATATTATTTTTATGTGATGGATTTTATTATATCTAATGAAACGGGTGATTGTGATTTTATCGTAACGTTTAAGGATGTCAATGATAATATCATAAAACGTTGGTAGTTATTGAAATGATTATTGTTGCGTATTATATTTGGTTGGTAGGTAGGTAGATAAAATTAATACGAAACATTCTGTGTCTGCTATAACTGTACGAAAATCCGTTCAATAACGTCAATTTAGTTTTGCTAAATTGTTATTGACGTATACATACTTATCTAGCTTGTGTTATCGCTATATCTCGTCGTGGTTTAATTCTTTTTCTGATTGTTTTTATTAACTTTCCTATACTGTTAGATGAGAATATTTATTAAAAATAAACATTCTCATGCAATTCCTGCTTTTCTGGACTGGCGGTCTGACGATTTGCTGTCATTTTTGTATCGCGTAGGACTTCCGATATTAATCTAAACATCAAACATACCACACTCATAATACTATCCTATGTGTACATAGTTTAGATCAGAGATTATTTAACTTATTTCTTTTACCGCCCCCTTTGAAAATCAATTATTTTTCAGCGCCCCCAATTTTTTATACACTCCTTCATTCATACCATAACGGCATATCCCACAATGTGGGGTAACCAGCGAAATGTGTGCGGGTGTGCATTGCCTTATAAAAGGGAGCACAACATATCTGTGTAAACCCACACACCAGTCTCGTCTCACCTAAAAAGGCACTATATTCAGAATGGGTGTTATACACTCTTAAAATTTAAAAACCACAATTTCATTACTTTAATTAATTTAGTTATAGTGTGCTAAGTTAGTCGGTTCTAAACTTACATTCTAAACTAGATTTTTTTACGAGTGAGAACAATTAAAACGCTACTTTATAATATTAAGAATATAATATTTTAATCAAATTAAAAGAAACAATATAGATAGGTAATCAATTTTAGTTTGAAAACTAATCTAATGAGATGGATGAATTTGATGATTTTTAACAAGTTTATTGATATCAGGTTCGATTTTACTCAAAAACATCAGTAGGTATCATACAGGATACAAATATAAACTAGTTATTCGATATTGAGTAGTAGGTAGGTTTTGATTTTCGTGAAATTTAAAAAATAAAGTAAGTGAAATTACAAATCAACTATCGCCCCCCTACACCACGCCAACGCCCCCCATTTTTTTCTGGGCCCCTTAACGCCTCCCTCTAGGTCTCCAACGCCCACAAGGGGGCGTTAACGCCCACTTTGAGAAAGACTGGTTTAGATAATGTGCTCTTATAATCAAAGTCTTGACAATTTTTTCGTATAACGGAATACCTAAAAAAATCAATACAAATTCATTTGAATATCATAGATTACGATCTGAAAATATTTTCATTACATTAAATCTATATTTATTTTTTATTTTCTTTGATATCTTTGGTAGATACTGATTCTCCGCTCTATATTTCATAGTCTATTGGATATTTTTATTGATAAATTTATGAGAAAATATATATTACGTATTGTACTTATTTTGCAGTATGAGTCTTTTATATTACCAATGAAATATATAACGGTTAAATCTCTTAACCGTTTTATGTACCTTACTCGGGATTCAAGACGGGAACACTTTGTGCTAAACACACGTACATATTTATTCACTTCAAATGGGAACCGATATTACCTCATCTCTTTACTTTGACTAGTAGATATATGTGTATATAAAGCATGCTACCTTGCAACTCCCTTTCAGATTAGAAAAGGATCATGATTGCCCTCTCGAGTATTAAGTATTCTTATTTATAGATAACTAGTGATCCCCCGGCAAACTTCGTATTGCCTGTATAATTAAAAATGGTCCTTCATTACCACCCGTCGCTTCAGACCCTTCAGTACCTCGCGTCCCTTCAGTTACTCCCGTCCCTTCAGTTACTCCCGTCCCTTCAGTTACTCCCGTCCCTTCAGTTACTCCCGTCCCTTCAGTTACTCCCGTCCCTTCAGTTACTCCCGTCCCTTCAGTTACTCCCGTCCCTTCAGTTACTCCCATCCCTTCAGACCCTTTAGTACCTCCCTTCCCTTCATTACCTCCCGTCCCTTCAGTAGGTCCCGGTCATACGCTCGACAATTCACCAAAGTTTCATTGCGATCGGATGAACGGTTCTCAGGATAGTCCACCTTCATAGGTAAAATGACCTATTACCCGATGAAGAAGAAGAAGAAGTTAAAAATTTTTGATCCAGAAACCATCCCGGGCATACTCTCGACAACTCACCAAAGTTTCATCACAATCGGATGAACGGTTTAGGAGCGCATTCAACACATACATGATACATACATAGATACAAACATTCAAATTTATAATATAGACTAGTAATACCCGACAGACGTTGTCCTGCCTGTTTAATTATTTACCTCCAAATGTATAAAAATGTTTGATGGGTATGATTCCTTTTTATTATTTAATATTCTTGTATAGATTCGCTTATTATAATGGGTCGATGGCAGAGCGGTTAGCGCATTGGATTAGTAATCCAGTAGTCGCGAGTTCGAATCCTGTCTCGACCGATTTCGTTCACCTATAGCACAAGCATTTATGCTTATTTTAGGGAACGTAGGAAGATGTATATGTTACTTGTTTAACAAGGTCATATTCATTTTTTTTTAAATAATAATTCCGTATTTTTTCTCTTCCATCCCTACAGTCCCTTCCGTCCCTATTCATTCATTCATTTATAATTTTATTTAATTATTCAAACAAATATACTTGATCCTTTAGCATTATACCAGTTTTATATAATATACCATTTTATTTTTGGGTATATAGGTTTTTTTTTATATAATATACCATTTTATATATGGGTATATAGGGTTAGTAATAAAAGGTTACTGATGATGAGCGCAAGCTCGATAGCGCTACAACTTATTCGCAAGTTGTAAAGTAGAAGTATTACAATTTTTGTTTTATCTTTATTTTTTTAAAAATGAACTTCTACAGAGTTGCTCACGAAAAGTTTGAAGAAAAATATTTGACCTACTCTATCCGCTTTTCCTGTCAGTGGACGTTTTTTCTTTGTGACAAATATGACAAAAATGTGTTATTTATTGGCGGTATGTTTATCTCAAAACAGGTTTATTGCGGGATCTTGTTTATGTCACATCGAGATGCACAACTGCTTTTGACGTCATCGTCTTCAACACCATCAATGTTAATGTGCATAAAATATTATTATGTTTCATGTACAATTAGGTACTCCAAAATAAGAAAATTATTCATTTGACGCGTAAACGAAGGTGCTTTATTTTTGAGGATATGCGAGAAAACTTCGCGAAAACTTCAGGTGGAAGTAAAATGTTTCATATGCATTCGGCCGAAGACGTAAAATAATCGTTTATTATTCAATTTCCTCAGCATGATTTTGCATTATATTTTAGAACATTCCAGAATAAAATTAATACAAATTATATTTTTTTTTTCATAATATAGTAAGTACAAAAATTTCAATATAACAAAAAATATATATTACAATGGAATTTATTACCTCACTTGGCAAAGCCTGTTCTGAGGTAATACTAACAATAATTGTATCATAAATTTCTACTTCATAATTTTTTGTAGTATAAAATTAAAGTATAACATTAAAAAAGTAATAATAATATATATAAAGAACAATAAATAAGTATAACATTTAAAAAAGTAATATAAATATATATATAAAGAAAAATAAGTAACTAAACAAGTGGACCAAAAAAAAAGTGTATTTATAAAGGTGAGGATGTGTAAGAGGACAATGTGTGATAAGGATGTATGGTGGCGTAAAAAAAAAACAATCTCTTTCTGAGTGGAAAAATCATCTTAGAACAAACGTCAATTCTCTCTCTGACTCTTCTCTTCCTCTCGGAATCAACCAATCAGCAACCAGCTTTCCAAAATTATGTCCACTCTGCTGGACTAGATCCAAGATATCATATAGAACTCTATTATTTATTAAGTAAATAAAAATTTTGGTAACAAAAAACTTTGTTTCTTCCACTTCACATTTATATTGGATGGAACGTTTTCGAACTGTACTAGTTCATCTTCAGCATCTGAAATGTGACTGATTCTATAGTGCGTGTTGTCATCTTCCATTGGCGAGTGTGGGCGGGTTGAGTATGGCGGGGGTAATTAATTGGTGGGGGTGAGCGGTAGCGAGAGGTGTAGGTTTCTGTTTCGTTTGGTTCTTAATAATATTCAGATTGCAAACCCCTCCTAACGCTACGTAGTGCGCTTTTTCGGAAGAGTAAAATGGACCCAAATCCTAATAGCTGGCGTCCCCTACGTAGACATGTTAAAAAAAAAATTCAATATTTGTGAATTTACTGGAGGAATCTGAATATTTATTAAATAGGGGTTATTTTTTCTTTTATTTATTTCCAGGGCTTCTAAAATATCGAGTTTTTTCCCTTTCTTTTCAATATGGAGTACTTCGACATCTTTTATATTAAATTTGTGTCTGTTATCTCTGCAATGCTCTGCCATTTCTGAGTTTGAGGTGATGTTCTTAATTTCTTTTTTTTTTTTAAACCAAACTTAGGGCATTCCATAGTCTAGCTGATTGTACTTGAAAAGAAGAGCTGAAAACTTCTGTATTGTGAATGGGGATAGCTAGTGTAGTAGGTTCAGCAGATCGAAGGGTAGGCTTTATTTATAAAAGTAAATATAAAGTTAAATTATTTATAACAATAGATTAAACTTTGACTTTAATGTGCGTAATCGCTTTCGCCGAACACAGCCGACATCCTCAGAGGCAATTAATTGGATAGGGTGAATGGGATTGGTGCTATAAATAATATAATTTATAATTATGAACTTCCACTGTGCTAACGAAAAAATCTCTAATACATCTCGACACAGGATTTCCTAGTGATCATTTTAGGTACCATCGCAATTACACACTAACGCAGATTTTTTTTATATTTGTAATGATATATCTACACGCTAAGGTACCGTTTCAATTCACACTCAAACATTACCAAAGCTAATTGTAATAATAATAATATACTTACTATTGGGTTCAATTTCGAAAACGCATGATTTTAATAAACGAATTATGATTTTTTTTGCTACTCTGAAGATTGTATAAAATAAGTGAATTTTAATTACATTGAAATGGCAAAATAACATCACTAAATCAGTAGTGTCTTATGAATTGGATATTGTTTAAAGTGTCAGTTCTTGTAAACAAATTTTTGATTTAACGACTTCAATGTACATTAAAATTATATTTTGAGTCGTAGACTTGAAAAAAAAATACAATGGGTATACTTAGGAATAAAATAAACAATTGAACCGATTTATTATTTTGTTCATTTCATTCTTGTTTATGCGTAGCTTTTTATTTCTTTGAAAATTTTGTCTGACCTTTTTACTCAATCCTTACATGAAAATTATTGATTTGTCTTCATATAAAAAATGTCCAAACCTTAGTGATTAAATGTTTTCTGAATTATTTTGTGCAATATTTGGTGAATGTAGAAATATAAAATAGATACTCTCCTTTTTTAACACGAGATAAAAAGTGTTATGATGAAATATATTTTGGAACTTGTTAATTGTAATTTATATGTATTTTGTAATTTATTCGATTAATAAATTAAAAAAAATATATAATTAATTCAAGTACATAGATTCGCGATATTTACTGATTTTTATGTATAAGAAGGATTTTTGAAACTCCTATAATAAGGAATATGTTTATATTGTAATATTATACCTGCCAATATATTGTTAAAATCCTTCTATCTTCTGTTTTCTTTACTTTTATTTTGTATATTGTGAAAAATGCTTTTATTTTATATTTTTTCAATACTTTCTGTTTTCTATATTCTTTGTTTTTTTTGTGATTGTTGTAAAAATACGGCACTCATATAAGTATATAATTGTATGTACGCAAATATGGTCATCTTAAAACAGGAATTTCCTAGTTAGATGGCCATAGCATATATTATGATGTATTGTATATTTATAAAACAAATAAATAAGTGATTAAATTTTTCAGGTGTGTATTAAGTATACATATCATATTTATATATTTGTTAATAATCTTGATTTGAGTGCCTATCTATATTAGTTATAATAGTCGTGCGATATCGGGGAATTGACATTTTTTTATCAAAACTAACTACATTTACTACAAACACACCACAATACAACCAACACAGAGCGAGCAGTACTATACATAATATTAGTAAGAGAAATACGGTGATAGGGAGAGGGGAAATACATAATATTGCCCAACGCACTATACCGACGGATATTTTTAACGACAGTCCGCGACTTCAAACTGTTGCAGACGAGTCGTATATTTCGAGCTGGTCGCCTGCAATTTTCGTATAGGCGCGAATTCACCGTTCGCGACAGTACTTTTGATTGATAAAATTAATATCCATCGTTTCAAACTTTAACTACAAATGGATTATGCGTTCACGTTAATCGCTTTTTGAATAAACGACTTGTTTACAATTGTTTGTTCTAGTGAATAATTAAAAGTCGCCATAGTTGAAATTATTGTGCGCGAGTGCAAAAACGTCCCGGACATCTAGACCGGATTAAAAAACACGATTTTTTTTGTTACATTTGTGTTTTGTTTAAAAATAATCGTTTTATCGATGTGTTTATTATGTAATGTCTTAGCCTGTGTGGATCATGGCGAGATTTGACGAAACAGGTGTCTAGTATGTTTGTTTATTTAATTATATTAGGTATGTACAACCATGTAAAGTACGCTGATCAAGACGGGTTTGTTGTATTCATACTGCCAGAAGTAAATCAATTCCAACCAAATCATCCAATCGACGTTAAGCCTCAAGTAATTTCGATACAATAGTAACTACATGGTTCAACAAAATACTAAAACAATTAACAGACTATGAGAAATTTGAGAAAATCGAAGGACGCAGTAGAAGTAATGTCCATTAATAATAATATCCTGTCTTATTCTTAGTGTGTCCTGTCAGGTCTCCCGACGATCACTCTGAAGGAAATCTCTTTGTCTTCTGCGTTGCAAAACAAGTATATCACACGCCTCACCCCGCCATTTCTAGAATGTTTCAGATTTATTTATCTAGGGTTCTATAAAATAAAATTTCTGATTACACAAATATTTATTTTCTTTCACATAACGATCGTTTCGACTAATAAGGCCCTTATCACTGATATTATGTCGGTCTTAATAATTTATTTAGTAGGTTATTTCAGTATCCGTTTTTTTTGTATGAGAGCTTAACTTCAATAGTTAAATTTATGGCATTATTATATATTTGTGATATTTTTGTCATATTCCTTATGTATCCTTCCCAAAGGAACTCTGGCACAATCACTTCTTCCGTTGTTTAATTATTTGGATGCTAATGAAGTGCATCTCAATAAACTCGAACTTCACAAGTATGTATACATATATGTATCAGATTCATCTATAGGTTGAAAAAATTTGATAATATATCATCATCTTTCCGCAGTGTTATTTGTTGGCCCAAGGTACACCAATATACACATTATTGTACAATATTCTCTCTAATCCAAATTTGCCACAGTACCTCAACAAATTCACTTATTTATACAATCATGGTCTTCCTCTCCGATCTGCTGAACGTACAACACAATCCATTTCTCAGCTCTTCGGTCGAATTACAATCAGCAAGATTAAGCCGGGATATTGCGTCGTCTAACTCACTTTGTATTTTGAAGAAAAAATTAAAGAAGGAATATTTATCCCTGAACACCTGATCCCAATTTCCTCTCCTTGTCCATACCATATACTTTGTTTTTGCTATGAAGAATTTTTAATTTTTTAACTGTATGTTAGTGTTATATTTATATAATCTTTGTTTTTTGCTCTTATTCCTTTGTTGTTGTACATACACAATTTTGTCATACTTTGTAATCTGGTTGGTTGGAAGAAATTGCCTTATGGCAATAAGCCAGCCAGTGTACAATATATTTGTTTATATTATGAACAGAAAGATGAATAAATACATAAATAAGAGAAAAAAAATATTGGTTGATTAGCCACTTCAGGCGCTGTACAGTGTACAGGTTTTACTAATGTGTGAAAATATCTATTTAAGTTACCAAAAGGACTTCCCCTTCGGGAATATATAACTAAGTATATTCATTTCAAACAAAAAATCGCGACCAATCATATCAAATACTCTTTACTTCAATTCAATCTATAATCGTATTATGCGAACAATAATTCTGTGCACATTGCTTATTTTTATGTATTTTTTTCCTAGAATCATTTGTCACAGGAAGTCCAAAGTACTTACATCATTTCCACTTACAAGTAGTTTTTTTTTTACCTGTGGTTTGATGCCGCATACGAATCAAATTACTTATTTTTATAATTGTAAGCGGTTTATCGCTGTTTGATAAAATATGAATTATT
The DNA here is from genome assembly GCA_963576475.1 of Molanna angustata. Classification (NCBI taxonomy): domain Eukaryota; kingdom Metazoa; phylum Arthropoda; class Insecta; order Trichoptera; family Molannidae; genus Molanna; species Molanna angustata. Next base: position 6,805,444 of record OY754966.1, on the reverse strand, counting down.
GTCAAAAATGTTCTACTGAAAATATTTAAATTGACAGGCGATAACCAGGCACGAGTATTGACCATAGAATAAGAGTATAAAAATATATCGGACTTAAAATTTCATCCTCATAATCTAACTCAACACTTAATATAATGCACACATTTATATACATATATACAATTTCACACATCATTCACACAATATCTCACCATAATATGTAACTATTCTTATCTTATCTTAATACACTACAATAACTCCAGACAACCTGTTATTGGCTTTAATATTTCCTTAAATCGTCTTTATTTTATATAATTTATTATACGCTGTATGTTGTCTTCTAAATTAATAAATAAATAAATATATTTTAAATTTACTCAACAAAAAAAAAAACACAATTCAATGCTTAAAATTTAAAATAATTTGAGAGTTAAATAAAATTCTACCAAAGAGATATTATGTTTATCAAAAAAATATTATGTTTATCGAATATTTTTACAGTTGCTTATACCTACGCAAACATTGTATTTTCCCTTGTCAGGAGTCTGGTATTTTTATGATAATTTTCAATAGAGTCGAAGTTGGAATTTTATAGAACAGGGTAATCAAGGCTATTACAGGGCTTTCGATCTGTCATCGGCTGGTTTACGTGATCACTTAATGCGCTTGCGCCACGTTTATAAATTATGCCCTTTTTATTAAGAGTTCTATAATATTGGATTCCCTATACAATCAAAGTTGCAATAGTCCCAAGTTCCGAGAATTTCAGACGCTTTTTGTGTTTTTTTTTTACTGTCCTTTGTCCATAATATTAATCCCTTGAGGTGGACACACAAAAACGGCGCTATATAAGTAAGCCAGTTTTATTATTATAATCTTGTAGTATGGTTTCAATAAACAGTCAATTAGGCAAGCCAAGATTTTCGCCTTCTATAAGCAATTCCGCTACTGTTAAAATGTATGTATGTATGTATTAAAGTCAGATTTAAAGCTTGTGATCTATAGTAAAATAATATATCATTGAATATATTTATCTGGTATGTGCTTGTACGTACATACATATGAAAGTGAAATGTTTTACTGGCTATAATGGGTAAAAAACATACATTACGTTCTCGTATATGTATAATAAGATGTTATTTATTTGATCATTCATCTTTTCCTCGAGCAGTCACGGCTGACCACATGGTGGTATCGGCTGATTTCAAAAAAACAATTTTTATATTTATTATATTCTATTAAACGTGTCAGTAGGTAAGTATAAGTTAATGAGTTATGTATGTATGTATAGTCTCTGATATATTATATAGGTAGGTACTCAATACGTGATGTAACAACATATGGTCCAATATACTTTCATTATTAATTGTAGTTTGATATATTATGTGTAGTGGAATTATTTGTATAATAATCATAATAATAATGAACACTTCCTTGCACCCAGCGCAAACCATTTTTATAACTCTGCTTAATAATCTAAACCGCGAAATCACTATTTAATCTCTGCAAAGTTATCTCAATCTTAAAACCTCTTATTGAAACCAAGCAAAATTATCTAAATCTCTGCAAAATTATCTCAATCTTAAAACCTCTTATTGAAACCAAGCAAAATTATCTAAATCTCTGCAAAATTATCTCAATCTTAAAACCTCTTATTGAAACTAAGCAAAATTATTTAAATCTCTGCAAAATTATCTCAATCTTAAAACCTTCTTTGAAACTATGCGAAATAATGAATTTAATTATTCCACTATTTATAATAGTAATAATGAACCCTTCCTTGCACCCTGCGCAAGTGGCGAGTTAATTGCCGTATGGCAATTCCTTCCAACTAACCATTGTTTCCAGCCCAGAGAAGCAATATTTGCATGAGAAATAAATTTCTAAATAAATCTTTAATCGTAATTTCGCAAAATCTCACCTCAAGTAAGTGTATCAATTGGAGCCATTAAAAAAACGTGACATACGTACTCATAGATTTTCATATAATATACTAGTAGGTATATGTCGCATTTAGAATATTTTGTATGAACCGAAGTGAGAATTTTTCCGCGGGACTTTTGACAACAATGTGGGCAGACCGCATCGTTTTTTTTTTAATATTGTTATTTACGACTAATGTGAATTGTTTTCGTATTTATTTGTCGAAAAAAAACACTTTTATATTAATATTTAGAGAACAGTTATCTAGGAAGTGTTGAAATGTATGGAACACTGCAATATGCTGCCAACCGAGAAATCAAACGCGCGATATACCATGACTCACTCATTGCACGGAGTATTCCATCTAGTATATCATAATATGGAAATCTTTGGACATATCGCGTTTAATTTGTGATTTTTACGTATTTTTTAAGTTTTATGTTTCACCATTTCCAATGTTTTAGCTATAGGACTCATTTTAATTTATTTTTTCGCAAACTGAAAGCGCTCTTGAGGTGACCACGGTTGTCACAAAACGGCGTTTTGTAAATTGTCCTGATTATTATTAGCTAATCAAGTACTTTTTATTCTTCCTCTCTTTTGACGACTGTTTTTGTTGTCAGCTTCGGTCCTGTGATGTGGACTGCCAGCTGTTCTTCTATCTCTTAAGAGGACGATCTGGAGGTCTGCTTTCTTGAGTAACATCATCCCTGACCACTTTGGCGGTTCATGGGTCTGTCATTCTTGACACGTGTTCGTTCCAGAACCTTAATCTCTATCGACCCCGTCTTACGATATCCTCAACTTCGCAATTCCTTCGGATCTCTGTGTTTCGTACTCTTATAAGGGTTTTGCCAGCGATGCATCTGAGCATCTTCTTACTTTTATTGATATCGTTTATTTATTTGAAATAGGAAACAGAGACAGCAAAATACAACACACATTTTAACTTAAATTTGCCCACATATATATTGAACATCTAAATTATCTTACAAATCCAGTAAAAATATATTTTTTTTAGTTATGTAATCTTAATAATATACCATCAATATCTAACATTTGACTTAATGCTTTATGCTTTCAGCCTATTGAGATAGTAAAATTTCAATATTTTTACTATGTATACATTTTATGAAATGTACTGTATTGAAATATGTAAATAAAAAAATAAAAATAAAAAATAATATACAAAGAAATAAAATAAACCGTGCCCCAAAACATCTATCTATCGACGAATTAAAACGAATATGATCAATAAACAAAAAATATGCAGGAAAAAAATCGTCCTGAAATCAAATTTGTATAAAAAAATTAAACAATATAGTAGAGTGTAGAGGATTTTGATTGCAGATTGCAGAATGAGTAGGAAAGATAAAAAGGGAAATTAATGTCATGAAGATTTCTGCCGCATAATACTACCATACAATCAACCGGTACTACAAGTGTACTTCGTATCATTTTTCGATATTCGTTATAACGAAATTGGAAAATATCAACATAATTTTGCTTATCATGTAACAAGATTAATTTGTGATTTCTAGGTATCTTTTAAGTTTTATATTTCACCATTTTCAATGTGTTAGCTATAGGACTAATTTTAACTTAATTTTAACTTATTGAATTTTTTAAAGTTTAATGTTTCACCATTTTCAATGTGTTAGCTATAGGACTAATTTTAAATTATTTTTTTGCAAACTGAAAGCGCCCTTGAGGTGACCACGGTTGTCACTAAACGGCGCTTTATAAATTGTCCTTATTATTATTATTATTATTATAATTTTTAATAATATCATAATTTTTGGAGCTTGTGCAATCTATGCTCACATAGTATGCAATGCGGGATAGTTAATATGTATGTGTATGTAGTGCGAATTTTTGATCCTACCTACTTCGATGTATATTTTTCAGTATTCTATGATATTTTTGTTAATGCTAGAAAAAATAAATTTATGTTTTTGGCTAGAGAACTCACATTGTGTTGAAAAACAAAAACATTGATAGGTGCTTTTTAAATAATGTGACGTTTGGTGTTTTGTACCTATTCCGTTGTGTATGTTGGTTTCAGACGCGTTCAATGGTTACAAAATTTGATGTGAGTGCTTATTATCATTTGAAGTAATTAGCACTTGGAAGTTATTTATCGCTCAATTTTCTAGTAAAATTTAATAGTTTGCTCTGTAGATATTCGTATTGTATGTAATAAATAATACGTTATTCGACAGTCATATTCTCCCGCGTCGAATAACGAACAAAGTTATTTAATAGTAGTTATTGATCACTTTTTTTATTTATTACTGTGAATTATCGTTTTAAATTAAGTATAAAACCTTCCAATTATTTATTTACTGATATTAAAGCAATGAAAATGTTGAGTGTATTGTGTACTTTTTTCTTGTATATCTAGTTTTTACTCCTCCCTGCCCCAGGGGAATATATTGGAGAGTTATTAATCCGCATTTTTGCATTAAATTAATGTAATTTTTACTGCACTTTTAATTTTGTTTACACTGACAGCGTTTACTATGTAGAATTCCATTTTTAAAATAAATTAAACACTTGTTTTTCTTTCTACATTTATTTTTACTCTCCAGAACGACCGTTTCGCCTGGTGAAGGCCTTTTCAACTGGTCAACCTGGTGACGCCTGGTGAAGGCCTTTTCAACCAGTTGAAAAGGCCTTCACCAGGCGAAACGGTCGTTCTGGAGAGTAAAAATAAATGTAGAAAGAAAAACAAGTGTTTAATTTATTTTAGTAATTTTTACTATTGCAAATTATCAACTAGTAGGTATCATACTTCTTTACTCAGCCTCTTCTTGAGTCCATTATTGGACAAAGGCCTCCCGGTTGGACTTCACTAGTCTCCATCCTGTGCCATTCTTCGTCATTCTGGACCTGCCACTTTTTTGATGTCATCGGACCATCTGGTCTGCGTTCTTCCCACGTTTCTGCTTCCTGTTCTTGGCCTCCAGTCCATCACAACTTTTGTCCATCGGTCGTCCGACATCCGAGATATTATGTGACCCGCGCAACTCGACTTTAACTCCGTTTTCCGCTACACCTGTGTTCTTCTTAATCCATTCATTAGTTTTGTTTTATTTTGTACTAGTATCGTGCTGAGGTTGTATTCTGAAAATTTCATCAAATGTACCTATCTGTGCGTGCTGTGAACTATGTGATATGTACGGCGCGCGGCGTGTTTATTCTACTTTATCGATTATACTTTATCGTTACTACTCATTCGATTCTTTTCAAATTTTGCGTATTTGTATATCTAATACTCGCTTAAGAGGGTGACTGCTGCCAACGTACCTATTTTTTTCAATTATTACTAAACGAATAATTTTGAAAAAAATAACCTAGTTAGTTTGGATATTAATTAAGAGAAATATACCTTAACTTTTTGATTATGTTCTGTATATATTCTTATAGGAAAATAATAAGCATATCCCGATTTTAGACATTTATCTTAAATTTCTAAAAAATATAAGGTATAGAGCAATATTTTTTTTATAAATTAAAGAACAACAAAATACCTGGAAAAATATGATATGACGTTGCATTAACGCATCGGGTTAAGTAAATAAACCAAAAAAACTTTTATTACGCAATGGCGCTGAATGGAAAATAAATGTTTTTTTAGGTTTATTTACTAAACCTGAAGCATTAATGCAACGTCACATCATATTTTTCTAGATATTTTTGGCTTCTTTAATTTAAAAAAAAATATATTACTCTACGCCTTATAGTTTATTAAAAATATATGATAAACGTTGAAAATCGGGGTATGCCATTATTTTTCTACAAGAATTTATACAGAATATTATCCAAAAATTAAGGTATATATTTGTTTATAAATATCCAAACTATCTAAATTATTTTTTGCAAAACGATTTTATAAGAAATAATGATGGTATATCAAATTGAAAAATGGGTACGTTGGCAGCAGTCCCCCCCTTAAACGCCATTAGATTTCGAAGGATATCTGAATTGTGCTAATCATTTTTTTTAACTGTCAAATATTTAAAAGTGACCCCAAGCTCAGGAAACTTAAAATTTGATATTTTCATTTTTATATCGCTAAAACCACACATCACTTTTATAAAATGGTATTTAGGAATTATCAAGTTTTCGTAATAAACTTAATTTCAATGAATTAATGAGTTGTGTCATAATTACAATGAATAAAAATTATATATTTTTTCTTTTTTCTAGTTGATTATTGAGTTCTATCATGAAGTGACAGATTTAAACATTGAAAAAAAATCATTGAATTTGTATGAATATTCTACATATTGATTTAATTATGTCGATAACTGTCAGACAGTGTTGACAATGTTCTGCTAGGAAGAACTTGTCCTAATATTAGGCAAAATAATAAAATAAAAAAAAATAATAATACTTAGATTTTTTCCTAAATGATCCTTTATCTTTTTTCTTTAAAAGTTTGACAAATCACCGTAGAATTTTAATATTGTAAACTGTTTTGTATTGTAAATTATCGAAACAGTATTGTACATAGAATGTCACTTTTTCTTGGTCAGATGTTCTTCATTTGTTCAATATTTAGACCCTAGGAATAAAAATATTAAAATAAAGTAAAATGTTGTCATGACAAGACTCGTAAAACATCTCTTGCCCGTCTGTGAATATGACGCAATAATTGGAGATAATCTTATTATACGGTGTGTATATATGTTTCGTATTAAAATTTATTCCATCTGTCAACGTTGGTCATTTAGTGATATCGTGTGTACTGTGATTAGACTAATGCTTATATCCGTCAACGGAATCACTGTCAATTGGTTTATAATCCTAATAATATCTTGCAACAATAAACTTTTGGCTACGATAGTTAAGAATTTCATTGCTCTAATACTCATTTTATTCATAGAGACATCATTATTATATTATATACTGGGCCACGTATGTATCAAATTGTCTGTCAATCAATATTTACTGGACGATTTCTTTATTTTATTTATTTATTATTAAAGAGAAAAAACAACTACAAATCAAACACATACATTTTAGTTTTATACTTAAAGTTAATATGTATGTGTAATCGTATTATTTTCCAAATAGATGTAACAAAGAAAAAATTGACGTGCTTAGAGATTAAGATAGCGATAAAAATAACAAAATATAAAAATTTATGAATGTTGAAAAAACATATGAAGTATAAAGTATAATTTTGAATAGACATGAATGGCGTTTTCAAAAGACATCCATATAACATGACTGCTTCAACAGTGCATTCCATCATTACCCAGGTCCTAAGAGGCTGTATCAATGATCTTTTTTAAAATATATCTTTTGAATGTAGATTCAGATACAATAAAAATGTTTATAAAGTCATTAAATTGGTATTAAAAGTTTTTACATATTCTGTATAGCGGTATTCTGAATCCTGCATTAGTTCTCGGTGTATTTGTGAAAAAAGTTGGCGCTGTCTCATTGTACTAGATGGAATATGAATTTTAAGGATACTATTTGATATTAAAAGCTGATATTAAGTTGTCAAGGATCCGCTAGTTTCGTCTCAAACAAATATATTATAATATTTTTTTAATCGTACATTTTTATCTACAAAATGTTTCCGATTCAATAATTTCTATTGTGAATTGAATTCTCGTATCTTACTCATGACTTAGTATGGTGGCTGTCAATCGCTCTTGTGTGTGGCTCGCTTCCATGCCAATCTGTTCTGGGCAGAACATAGAGCACATGTCATGTCACTGAAGACCTCTCATCACAAGCTCCTCGATGCAGTCATATTCTCTCCTGATAATGTATCCAAAGATTCTCATGTAATATTGTATATTTGTGTGAATCCTTCCTTATTTAACTTGAAGTAAAAGCCTAGAAGTATTTTACAATGAAATATAATACGGTTGTATGTGTTTAAAAAAAGTAAATTGCAATAATCGATCTACAAATACAAAAAAAAAAATCAAAAAAACATATTAAAAACAATAATACAGATATAAAATTAAATTAAACCCATTCGCTAAATACTGAAATAAAATAGCTGACAATAATAAGACGAGAAGAACAATAAATAGAAAGAGAAAGGTATATTATTATCCTTCTTTGTTAGATGTTGTAAATTAAAATTAGGTCAATGTTAAAAAAAGAAAGCTCACATCTTGAAAAAGAAATATGTAGCAATGGAGACCTTTTTTTTCTACAGCAACGTTTTTTTCGATATCATCCGAGTGGTGGTTGCAAAAGTGATGGAATTTCCTATTCAGCGTCAAATGTGTTTGTCACGTAAAATTTTTCTCTTGTATGTAGGTCTTGTGCAGGTATTATCGCTAGTGTCAAAGGGATTTCAAAATATGCAACCTATTCAACATGCAAAGGGTGCATGTATGGAATATGCAAATATCCCGTAATCCTATTTCTATGTTTAACGTTCCGAACCTTAGTGGTTCCGTCGTTTGAGTGCAAGGATAGGATTATGAATAGCATAGACTATAGGTGTGTACCTTCTACGTAACAAGTTTTATTTTGTTGAGATATAATATAACGGAGCAGGGCTAATAATAATTTAAAAGCAGTAATTGTTTTAGATATAATTATCGTAAATTTATTATCTACTGGAAATGGAATTGATGTCAGCATTCAAGTCAAAAGATGTAGCAATGGGACAGCGGTTTAGTCTTTTCAAATTTGTTCTAGGTTTATCACACGTTCATCATTTTCTGTTTCTATGTGTCCGAAACATTGTGATCAATTTATTTTAACTGTACGAACAATATATCTTTCAGTCTTACATTCTCGTTTGATATCTCCATTTCTTGTCCATCATAAATAATTTATGATACAATTATTGTTTTACAACACACAACATGCCTCTGAAGGATCTTATTACCATTTTCAATTTACCGTTTCTCCTTTTCAAGTTAACAGTTGCAAAAGTTATAAGTTCCGAGAATATTATACGCTTTTTGTGTTATGTTTTTACTCTCCACTACCAACTATGGAATAGTGGAGAGTCATGATTTCACAATTTTTCAGCGTATTTTTTTTACATCAATTTCTCAATGGGTATCATGTAGAGAGTGTATACTTTAAGTTTCATCGTGATGTTTTTGTGTGTATGCCGTATGCCGTACACAAATTTGAAAATTTGTGTCCTCTGTACATCCCAAACCAAATGACTGATGAACTTCATATTGTTACCATATGTGTGAAGTACATAAACTTAGGGCTGATTAGTTTTCCATAGACAACAGTTAATTATTTCTCTATGATTTCATCTGTTAAAACTTTAAAAATGCTCTCACGACCTGGAAATTTGAGATATTTTCATTTTATTTGAATTATTTATGCAAAAAAAAGAATTTTCACAAAACTGCATTCAGAGTTTGCCAACCTTAAAAGAAAAATATATATCCTTTCAATAATTATGTTTCTATTAATCGATATTTTGTATGAAAAATATATAGGAGAATTTTTATGTTTAGCAATGTTTAGTTACATATTTGATTTCATATTGATATTAGAGTGTAATATTAGCAGGGAAGCTTCATTGTGTAGTGGAGAGTTTAGTGTTGGCCACAACCCACTCGTTTTTTATTGTCGTTTGTACATTTACATAATATTAATACCGGCTTCGAATAGTATTTTTCCTCTTTTCTATTTTAATCGTTTTGGGGTGTCCCGTGATAGCCGCGGGTAATCAAAAATAACATCTTAGGTCCACCACCCATTCTTGTAGTGCCTTTTTATGTGAGACCGGTATGTGGAGATACACGGATGTTTTGTGCTTCCTTTTTTTAAGGTAATGCACACCTACACGCCTGTATCTGGTAAACCCTCATTGTGGGATATGTTCTTCTTCTTCTTCTTCGTTTCCTCAATGCTGAGGGTTGTGATCTATGGGGCCGCCAATGGACAGAACGAGTCGCCACCAGTCCTCTCTGCCCTTCGCAGCTCGCACCGCCGAATAAAGGTCGTTCCCGGTCATCTCCTTATTTTGATCACACCATCGCGCAGGAGATCTGCCTCTACTTCTTTTGCCTGGTACACTTCCTGTGGTAATACTTTTTTCCAGGTTATCTGGCTCTCTCCTGGCGATGTGACCAATGAAGATCAATATCCGGCGGCTACAATCCTTCGATAATCAACTCTTCGAGAATCCTTCTTTTATTTTGAGCTCTTTGAGAATCGAGTCATTCGTTATTCTTGCAGTCCACGGAATCCTCAGCATGCAACGCAAACACCACATTTCAAATGCTTCAATCCTGGCACGATCACGGGACTTCATTGTCCAGGTTTCGGCTGCATACAGTTATATTGGGAAGATGAGAGTTCAGATGATATAAATTTTGGTGGAGTTGGAAATATCTCGATCTTTCCAGATCTTATTCAGACGTGTTAAAGCATTTTTTGCCATTGCTATTCGTCTTTTTATTTCCTTCTCACACCCAACCTCAGCACTGATGTGGGATATGCCAAGTGCGATATGCTTACTATAAAATTTCTGATGAACTTGGAACAATTATATTTTGGCGCTGATAAGCCAGAATGCGGTATATTGTAACGCTTGTTTGTATTGACGACACATCATGGATTCTTCGAGGTGACGTCTTTCTTCCGACGGAGGCCAACATATTATATGTAAGTATATAAATCGTAATAGATTTTATTGATAAAGGGGTTGGGCAAACAAATATAATTATACAAGTCACTCGCGTTTATCAATGGAGTATATCTGTGATAAGAGATGTTCTTGTACCTATATAACCCGATACTCGTGTGAGCTAAAACGTACGTAATAGTTTTGGGAGTGGCTGAGTAGCTTAATCATCTATACAATCACGTCGTGTTTTTTCTTAGTGTATATTTATTTAAACGTATAATACCAAAACAAGGAATCCGTGCACACAAAAATTCCACAAGGCAAAGCCTGTTTGTGGGTATACCAATTAAAACAAAGACAAAATTATTTTGTTTATAACATAAGATAACGATATAAAATGAAAATATAAGCAAAGTATTGTTGACAGAGATAAAAGAAAATCGCTTAATTTATTTAAGTTACTGCAACAAAGACAGTCATAGTATAGGATTTTTTAGATAATGGTACAGAATAGAAATGAACAAAGGGCCTGGGTCATTCAAGAAAATTATGGCACGAATGAATCATGTGAATGATATCCCGAGCAAGGATACATAAGAAACTTTAAGTATAGACAGACATATTATGTTGAGATAATGGATGCATGTTGAGATTAAAAACATGGCGTTCGATTTTTTCTCCCTAACCCGAGGTGGGCGTTGTATTTATATATTTGAAATAAACTATTTTAACTCCTTTGCATCCTAAGTTTTTTAACGGATGTAAATTTACCTAACTACCGAGTCAATCATTTTAAATAAATATATTCAACTAGGAATCGAATTTAGGGCCTTTCCGCTATGTCTTAGCAGTCGACTTATGCATCATTAAATAAGAACACGGTTTGTTTTGATAAATGTATGTACGCGCAAGCACTCACTCGTCGATCGACCCTCCTAAGATTTATGAAAACATAATTAATTCTTTGTTTTATCTTAGTAATGAGCTTGCGGAAGACCAATATCATTTTGGTATCAATTGTCTTGTCTCCTTAATAAATATTAGGTATTTATTTAATCACTTAGTGCACACGTGCATGCATAAAATTAATAATACATAAATTTTATGTCAACAAAACTCTGGACATAATTGGAAAAATCTGTCGGATTTCGTAAATTTGTCTACCAGTATTCCTCAGGGTAGTGTTTTATCACCACTGTTATTCTCAATATTTATTAACTCCATACCTAATAATCAAAATTGCTCTTATAAGTATAATGAAATTGAATTCCTTGAGGTGGTTTGGACATATTGAAAGAATGAATGATGAACGACTGACCATAAAACATACATGGGTGTAAGAGATGGAGTGAATAGCAGGGGCCGCCCCAGAAAGGGATGGCATGACCATGTGAATGATATTTTGAAAGAAGGAAATATAAGAAGCTTGAATAATCGACGAGCATGTATGAAACGATGCATGGATGTAAAGGAAGCCAGGAATGTGTGCAAAAATAGAGGATTATGGCGCTCGGGTATCTGCTTACCCCGTAAGGGATATGGCGTGATGGTTTGTATGTAAATTGCTCTTATCACTTTTATGCCGACGATTCAATTGTATTTACGTTGTGATTTAAATAACGTTAAATCAATTCTTAACTGTTTGAATCATAATCTTAGCCAAATTCTATATCATAAGTCACAAGTAATCATAATAGGCAGCTTCAAACATTTAGCAAAAAATGATTAGCAATCTTTATTCTTTTATCTATCAACAATGATATTATACCTTTTTGTAAGAAAGTAAAAGACCCGGGAATATGTAATAATACATGGGAATAATAATACACCTATCTTGGCGGGAACAGGTTGCTGAAGTGAGTAGGAAATTTCATTATACGTTTCACTCATTAAAAAGATTACATAATTACCTTTATCCGTCAAAATGTATTAATGCCAACCAATGTTACTCCCTTTTCTTGATTACGTTGATGTATGTTATTTAGATGCGAATCATTAACTCTAAGATAATTTCGAGCGATTACAAAATACATGCGTTCGATATATTCATAAAATGAAAAAAAATGATCATATGTATATCGGAATACCGAACACATTTAAGGTGGTTGTCAATTAGGCAGCGTTGGAACCTACATACCCTCACACTTCTATAAAAGGTCTTAAAAAACCCCAACGCTCCAGTTTATTAACGAAATCAATTTCACTTCCTCTTGAACCACGGGTTGCCTCTTCGTTTAAATAGGAACTAAAAGAACGCTCAGTATCCCAATACACAGTACTTCCTTTTTTACACACCTTTCTCCGTACAAGCAGCCCGACTTTGGAATCCCATCCCATCGTAACTTCAGGTTTCTCCTTTTTTTATTTTTACTGATTTTTGATTGGTATACAATTTACCTCACCAAATAGATGTGGTTGGTTTAAAGATATATAGCTATATTGCAATAAGCCCGCCATTGTAATGATATCAATGTTGCCTTTAATAGACACCCAACAATCTAGCACACATTTTGGCTTGGTTAAGTTTATATCGAATATTGCATCGTAAATGTTCGACATAAACTACCTACTCAAAGCTGTGGTGAAATGCAATGTATTGGCAAAATTGTTCAAAGATTATATCATCGTTTAAATTTTTCCGTGGTCTAAAGGTAAACTTTTAACTCTTTCTAAAATGCCTATGTAAATCGTGTATAAAAATGAATACCTGATATTTATTTTATTTAAATCTCTGTTAGTAGTATTTTTCTTATGTTTTAAATGAAATGTTAATCTACCTTAAATTTATAAATAAATCTATTTTTTTCTTCCAACGAAAAATTCTCGTCATAACTTCATAACAAATTAAGTTATTTTTTAACAGTTCTTGACATAACTCCATAGCAAATTAAAAGGTATTTTTTTGAGAATTCTTGAAATAACTCCAAAACAAATAAAGAGGTATTTTTTTGAACAATGCTTGACATAATTCCATAACAAATAAAGAGTTAAATTTTTGATCAGGTCTTGACATAGCTCCGTAACAGATTAAGAGTTAATACTTTGTTGTTAAAAAAAAACACGGAAGATAATCAGCAAATGGAAACTGCTTGTAGGTGCCAAGGAAATAAAAGCGAAATTTGCGAAAGTGTTTTTGAAGGATTGTCGCTCGATAAACTATGTAAAATTAGTGATTGAAATTTATGTTTCTATGTGGAATTTTAATTTTTAAATTTACTTTCAATTATATAAATAACAACAAGGATTCAAAGATTGAGGAGGCTGTATGTATCTGTTCTTCCTCCACCACCACCCGTTCTGCTTATGGGGACTAATTGAAAAAAAAAACGAGATTCACATATACACAAAATAGTTTATACCATGTAAAGGTCTCAAAATGTACCTATAATAGTTTACCACCAAACATAAAAGAAACCAAAAATCTTGTCAGCTTTCGTAATCTAGGTGCTGGATATGTACATAGTTTAAAACTATTGATATTCTCCATAATTTTACATAATGTATTTCATAATTTATTAATTGTCATACTCTTACCATACTTATTTGTTCCAAAAAATAATAATTTGTGTATTTTTTTGTTTAAACTAGATGTATTAATTTTTATATATGTTTTTACGTCTTAATAAAGTTTACTATTATTATAATAATAAAGGCCCCTTACAAAACGCTGAAAGAACACTAAGAAAAACCTTGGAGACAGTCCACTTAAAGTGCCAAAAAGAGCTTATTTTGAGAAAACAGCTGGGTGTCTGTATCTAACGAAAACTCTCAAACTTATATCGCACTCATCCTTGTCGATCAAATTTTGTTGTTATTAAAACATTTGTAATTAAATATATCATTTTTGCATAAAATTTGTGTAAAAACTTTGGTCTTTTGGGGTCGCGTTTTGTTCCTGTCCGAGATCAAATAAATGCGATGCTGGGTCTGTAACCCATCACCGATGTTTTCGCGAGCCCCCTTAGTATTGTAATTTCCTCATTTTCGATATTCCCCGGATTTGTTTCGCCTTGAAAGTTGTTCCGCCACCGCCGCCGCTTCCAAACTTTGTATTTCGATGGTTAATAATAACCCAAATCTTGTATGACTCGAATAAATAATAACTGCCTCCGAGATCCGAATTATATCCCCGGTAAGACTCGACTCAGTCAGCCTATGGATTAGATATTGCGATATTTATACACATACAAACCTGGGGAACATTATGTATTCGTACTTACTTTCTGTAATAATAATAATCATCATGTATTGGGATGAAGTTACCTACCTACATACGTACATACAAAATGAAAGAAAATAATATATTTCCTTATATAAATATACGTATTTCTTCGCATTTTACTTTTCTCTTCTCTCTTCTACATATTTGATGAGCTACAGTTCAGTAAAATAAAAAAATAATATTTATCGTCTGGAGATGGTTTGACCGCATAAAGTGAAAGAGCCCCAACATCTCAATACAAAATAACTTCAAAGTTTTTTTACATCATATATTATGTACAATGTACACTGATCTTTGTTCCACACATTATGAATTTGACGATCGTTCTGTGAAATCGGAATATAAATATTTGATTTTAAAAATTTTGAGGCACCAGCTTAGAATAGTGCTTCCACTCTTTTTCTATTATTGTTTTCGAGTGTCCCGTAAGAGCCGGGTAATAGAAAATACAACAGGCAACAATAACATCTCACATAGTTCAGCAATGAGGTCCACCACCCATTCTGAATATAGTGCCTTTTTAGGTGAGACGAGACTGTGGTATGTGGGTATACACAGATATGTTGTTGTTTTATACGGCAATGCACACCCGCACACCTTTCGCTGGTTACCCCGCATTGTGGGATATGCCGTGATGGTATGAATGAATGATTTTAAAAATATATATTTGATTTTAAAAATATAAATCTTAGGGTATTTAATATACATACATTAGTTCGATGTAGACTTGAGTACGCATGTGCTATTTGAAGTCCTCATTATGCGAAGTATTCTTATAATATTGAAAGGATACCAAAAAAATCCTTAGGTGTATGCAGTACAGAAGTCATGAACGTTTTTATTAAACGTATATAACCTGATTAGTCTTGCCAACAGAAGATAATTATTTGATGCATTAACATTATATGTTTCTGGTTGGTTGGAAGAAATTGCCTAATGGCAATAAGCCCGCCAGTGTACAATTATATTTGTTTATATTATGTACAAGAAGATGTATAAATAAATATATAAATATGACAATAAATTCGATTGCATTCAATTAATTAGTATGCTTCAAATACAAATTCCATCTAGAATAACGAGATAGCGCCAACTTTTTTTCACAAATACTCCGAGAACTAATGCAGGATTCAGAATACTGCTTTATAGAATATGCAAAAACTTTAATAACCATATTGACATTTTTATTGCATCTGAATCTATATTCAAAAGAGAAATTGTAAATAAGATCACTGATACTACATCTTAGGACCTGGGTACCTATGGCTGGTATGCACTGTTGAAGTAATGTTATATGAGTGATGTCATTCTTGTGTATTCCAAACTATACTTCATAATATGTTTTTTCAATAAGTATTGATTATTTATATTTTATTACTTATATCTCTATCTTAATCTCAAGCACGTCTATGTTTTCATTGAACTTCTCTATATGGGAAATATTGTGATTACACATCTAAATCAACTTTATTATTTATAAAAAAAATGTGTATGTGTGATGTCAGATATGTAATTGTTTTTCCTCTTAATAAGTAAAAAAATATGTATTTATATAATATATCTATTTTAAATACCTTTATATAATATCAATATCTCCTTTAATTTCGTCAATATTTATCTTCACTTAATAAAAATAACATCAAAATGTGTTTTTTCAAGTATTAGTGAAACTGAGACTATTGTTTTATTCTGTCATCGTGACGTTTCACCAAGAATTATTCATATAATATAACACAAAATTTTGTTTCACTGATATCTTATTACGGGCATTGTTCGGTATAGGTTTCTTGTATACCATGTCACAGTGCAATTGCATCATTCACCAAGCATTAGTCTTCGACAGACTTAATAAAATTAAAAGTAAACATTGTTGTCTTATATTCTATGCGATTTAATGTTGCACTCGTAGAAATGTTGCAATGCGGAGTTGTCACGCAATAACATCCTTTTGACGATTCCGTAATGATACTGTGACATGGCTCGTTCCGAGATGGATTGAGTGGTTATTAGATTGAGTGGTTCTGCAAATTAAAATGTTTTACCTGGTCGTGTAAACACCGGGGACGAAGCAAGAGCACTCTCTTTAATAAACTTAGAAACACTTTTTATTAGAGCAATGCACAATATAGAGCTATTATCAAGCAATCCCTTCATGTCTTCTGTAAGATTAGATGAGTGGGTTTTTTTTCCAACACTTACATCATTTGATTAAATTTTAACACAATTTGAATGGTGAAATAACGAGTGATGTATGCCGACATCATAAATATTACAAAATTTAATAATTAATTATTCTTTTATAAGAAAATTAAGAGTAGGTAGGTGGGAAAAAAAATGGAACTGACTTTAGTGTGCAGTCCCATTTTTCCCAATAGAATTAATTTTAAGTCACGTCACTCTTCATTTTTTATAATATGAACCTTCACCGATCTTGTTTATTTAATGTTGTTTCATGAAAAACATCTGTAACATGACCATGTATATTAACTAGGAAATACCGGTTACCCTCTAGATCCAAATATCCCCTTTTTCTACTATATGTTTTTTTTTTCTTCTTTTTTTGTCTTATTTATATTCTCCATTTACACAACATCTCAAAGGTCAAGATTTTAAGATCATTTCTTCTTCCTTCAGCCATCTCTCCACTGCTAGAGTTAGGCCTCTTCTGTCTGTCTCCACTCATATCTTCTTTAAGATTTTCGTACCAATCCACTGTCAGCGACGGGGACAATATTTTGAGGCAGGTCTATTCCCCTTTTCATATTCCATGATCTCCATTTCGGAACATTGGGTGCTCATCGGACTGGCAACATGGCCTGCCTATTGCGATTATTATTTGAGATTTTAAATGAACAAGGATTTCGAAAATAGATTTAAAAAATCAGTAGATTTGTGAGTAGCTTTTGTAAATTTATTTTTATCGTAAAAAATTGGAATAGTTTATTTTCTAGGCGTGTTGTGTAGTGTGTATCTTAAAAATGATGAATTTCTAGATGACGAAATAAACCTATCTGCGCTCCTTATCTCTGTTTTCTGTTTCTTTGTAAGTTGTTCACAGTATTTCGCATCCATTGTGTGTAGGTACCTGCTTCACTGGGCATTGTTAAAATATTCACATATCATGTAAGGAATATTTAAAAGGGATTTCCCCGTGTGATCTCCATCCAAACGTTGTATTATTATATCGATAGTAACAACAATGGCGAAACTTTTTCAGTGATTTTTCTCGATACATCAAAGCTCCTTTACAAGTAATATGATACGGGTGCTTAGCAGAAAATCTACTTTTTTATACTATTTTACATGGGAAAAAGACATACGGTCCTGAGGATTTCAGCCATTGTCAACTGTGTACTTATCTCAAATCTTTCTTCAGATAATAATAAATTTATTTAGTCACCTACGCATTGCTCAAAAAAACTTCTCGCAATCCTACATACATTTTCAACGACAGGATCATACAAGGTTGACAGATTATCGAAGAATGGTAAATTAGGTACTAGTGGGCCCGGGCAGACCTTGTTCTGCCACAGACCGCCTTCTATGTACGCTTTTTATATAGAGACATCATTTCATGTTTTTTACCTATTTTTGCATACATTTAAGTGTGGTTATTCTCTAAACCAGTGATTCCCTAACTATGGTACGCGTACCACTGGTGGTACGCGACAATTATTAAGGTGGTACGCAAGCAGCCATGACCATAGGACATACAAAGTAAATGAGTAAATAATTAGATAAAACGAAAAGCATTACTGTTTCAGCCCCCCTAGACAACATGCCGTTAAAGCTAAGCGTTATATCGCTAAGCGATAGAAATGTATGAAATTTGTGGCTGTCACGTGTTGTCATAGCGACCAATTTCATACATTTACTATCGCTTAGCGATATAACGCTTAGCTTAAATGACACGTTGTCTAGGCCCCCTGATTCCATTTACAACCACGTATCTGTGAGAGCGGATTTTCTGCTATGTTGATAATAAAAAAAGAAATATCGTAATAAGCGTAAAGTAGACCCCAATTTGCGCTTAAAATTAAGTACAACTGAGCCAGATATTTCCTATCTTGTCTCGAACATGCAGCACCATTTTTCGCACTAAGAATATTGTATTTTTTTCCTATAATTAATAAATGATAATGTTGTCATAAAGAGTTGTTGCAGGTATTATTAATTTACCATTTTGAAGTTTTTTTTTAACGGTTACAGTTCAGTGGTACGCTACTGATTTATAATTTTGTGTGTGGTAAGCGAAATTAAAAGTTTGGGAACCACTGCTCTAGACTCTAGATGTATAATGCAGATGTCAAAAGATTTGTTCACACCGCCATCTCTTGAAAGTTTACAATATTCCTAAATGAATTACGTTATTTTTTTCCTATATAGGTAAAAGTCTTGCGTGATTTTATGGAAGTCAAAATTTGTTGTTGTATATATTTATGGATGAGAAATCTAAATACATATATAAAATATTATTTAGCTAAAAAATATTCAAATTTATTTTTTATATCTCAATAAATATATTTTTTACTATAATAATATTTTTATTTATTTTGATTATATTCTTACTTATTTAACGTTGTAATGTGTCTGGAAATAATATTATAATATTATTGATAATCATAATAATAATAATAATAATTTGTATAGCGCCGTTTAATGATTCAAGATCATTCCAAGGGCGCTGTTATTTAGATAGATATTATATTGCTCTACGACACAAAGCTGTTTTCAGTCCTTTAAAGAAAGTGCTCTTACTATTTGCACTGCGGACATCTAGAGGCAATTTATTCCACTTTATAGGACCACTCACACCAAAGCATCGATCATAGTAAGCCGCTTTATTGGCTCTGTCCAACTCCTTTAGGGAGTTGGTACTCTGTGATCCAGAAGACCTAAGTGTGAGATGCCTCCCAGAGAGAGCTTTTCTCTGACACAGCTCTTGTATGTATTGTGGCACTAGGTTATTTAAAGCATTAAACACAGTTAAGCAGATTTTGTAGTCAACTCGCTCTGGACACTTCAACCAGTGCAATTCGTTAAGTAGTGGAATTATGTGACATCGTTTTTCCGCTCCATAAATGAGCCTTGCCGCTGCATTAAACACCATCTGTAATCTATCGAGCTGACACTTTGGCAATCCATCATAGATGCCATTACAGTAATCTAGCCGAGACACAATTAATGCATTTATAAGTGTTTTTGTGTCATTTTTGGGCAAGCTTCGACGAATGTTTTTCAGTTGTCTTAGTTGTAAAAAGCATGAACTGACTGTTTTAGAGATTTGCAGGTCAAGAGACAACTTATTGTCTAAGTGTACACCCAAAAACTTAACACTTGCAGACGGCAAGAGTTTTTTTCCATTGATGTTAATAGGAGTACTTTCAATGAGGTGCTGTCGCCGTGGTGATGCTACCCACATAAACTCTGTTTTTGTTGGGTTTGCTCTATTTTTTTTATTTATTTTATGTTGTATTCCTTTTGTATTTTTTTATAAGACTGTATTTGTCCCTTAAATGAATAAATAACAGAGCCACCTATCGGGTACAAAACTAACCTATCTTTCAATCCAGAACCCATTTACGAAATTTTAATTGAAATCGGTTGGGCGGTTACGGATATTAATTAGCGTGTACTATTTTGCGATATTATTTCATCCCACTTTCTAAAACGATCCATCCCGTTTCTATATAGTCCGTGTATTCCTAGATTTACTACATAAAATATTATTTACCATCATCACTTAGTTCCAGATCCATCTGTAAAATAAACATAAATTTTGTCAAATAATAATTTCAAAGTTTTTTCGTTAACACAGTGGAAGTTCATAGTTATAAATAAAATATTTATAAAAATAAATAAAAACACAGTTTTAATCCACAAAAGAGTATGACTTTAATGAGCCTGAGCGCTTTCGCCGAACACAGCCGGCATCCTCAGAGGCAGAAATCAAAACTCAGAAATCAAATTTGATTTCTGCCTCTGAGGATGCCGGATGTGTTCGGCGAAAGCGCTCAGGCTCATTAAAGTCATACTCTTTTGTGGATTTAAACTGTGTGTTTTTATTTATTTTTATAAATATTTTATTTATACATTTTGTCACTAAAATGATTGATTTTAAAAACATTGAGAGGTATAAAAAATTTCTGATTCGTTTCAGTGTACGAAAACGTCTGTAACCAACGGGCGACTGTGGATAAAAGGATTTTATCCTCGCGATGTGACGTTATTAGTCACGTATAAATGCAGTCAACTTTTTAACATTTCACATATGCTTAAATTCAGGCGCATAAATTTAGACGAATCAGAATAGGTAAATGAAACAAATAAAATAATGCAGTATTATAATAATTAAATAATATTTAGTCACGGCGTCGCGTCTCGAATTATTTAAGGTTATTGACAATTTGACAGATACTTAATATAGATAATAACCACAGGAAACATAGAATACCTATGTCTATAGTTGAAGATTACGTAACTGATGTTTCATTTTGCACTGATAATACGCAAAATAAATTTAATCTCTTTTTTAATTGGATTACTTAAACCAACGGTTTCAGGGCCAACTCAAATACCGGGCCATATTTTTTTTCAAATATTTTATCAACAGGTATGTAACTACGTTCATGGATCGTTATTTAATATTACTTACTGTACAGAACACGTGTCTTGTGTCGTATCAACAGATCCTGTTATAACACATCGCAGTATAACATGTTTGTTATATATTATTTAAGTATCTTAGTTTATTGTTTTCTCTAATTGTTCTAACAACTGTCATGAGTGTTTCTCATTAGCAGGTGTTGAAGGATGTATGTATATTAACAGTGGGTATTCAGTTATTTTATAAATATTGCTCCAGTATAAAGGTAGGTACCTACATATCGCAGTGTGTTCATATGTGTTTTAATAATATTTCATTGTTTCTAGTTAAAAACATATAATATGAAGTTATTGTTCTTCTTCACGTGTCATATCAGATCACTTGGCCTTTGTATCTTAGCGATTTTTTTTAATACAATACAAAAATTCATAAATTAAAACAATATATTATATACAAAACATAACCTAATACAACATCTCCTCCCTCTTAAGCTAACAAAGGTTGTGTAGGGAGAGGCCGTGTGTAGCTATCATAAAGGCTAAAATATTGATTGTATAATCATTAGCTACAAATTTATTTACTATTACATTTTATTTTATTCACTTTATTTATTCAGCTCGTTTAACTTTACATTTTTTTAAGTTAAAATTTGTTGGTCTTTATCTATGAAGAGTAGGTAGCTACATAGAAATATGATTTTATAAAATTTATAAAACAGGCGAGGAAATTCAGTACGATACGAAACATTTTCTCCACATTTCTAAAATCACGATTTAAAGAAAAGATATCTGAATCCTTTACTGCCCTTAAATTTCCTAATGAAACGATCTTCCGAATTTTGTGTTTCCACTTTCTTACAACCCGGGTCTTTTTAAAACCCGAATTAATATGTAGTATAATGGACCCAAATCATAGTAGCTAGTGTCGCCTACGTAGTCATGTTAAAACGAGTGTGTTATGGCCTAGGCTAAACTCCTCACTAACGAATCACTCCATCAAGTCGAATCAAGTATTCAAATTTTGACGAATCAAGTATTCAAATTTTGTATGGATAATTTTCACGAAAAAAGTTTGTAAATTTTTTTTTTTTTAATATTTTATTATGAAAACTTGATATTTTTCAATACCATTTTAATAAATGTTGGGCCTTTTTAGCAATTTAAAAAAAAATTTAAATTTTAAATTTCCTGAGCTTGGTGTCACTTTGAAATATTTGATAGTTAAAAAAATTGAGAAGCACACTATTCAGATATCCTTCAAAATGTAATGGGTTCCAAGCGAGTATTAGATGTATATTTGCAAAATATGAAAAGAATAGTCTATAATCGATAAAGTAAAATAAATACGTCATTACCAACCGTCTGAATTTTCAATCGCTTCTACCTTGACACGCTTGCCCTAGGCCCTAAATTAGGCTATATAAAATGTGGCTATATAAAATTTAATAATTTATTTAGTCATGTTTCATCCAATTGTTTTTTTTTCATTTCGGCTGTGATTTCATACCTCGACTGTGTACCGTTTAGGAAGACAATTTCAAAGGTGAATTTTCTCGTCGTCCTCCGGGCAAAATTTAAATGACTTTTACAAATTGTTGGTTTAACATACATACTTTGGTTCCATCCCCCAGAGCGTAATTGTTTAATTTCATTTTTACTCTCCGTTATCACGGCGATAGTAAGGGAGTTAGTTATGTATTCGCAATTCGAAGGCACTTTTATTTAAGGAGAGGGAACTGCTGCCAGCGTATTACATATTTTTCAATTTGATATACCATAATTACTTCTTATAAAATCTTTTTGAAAAAAAATAATTTATTTAGTTTGGATATTAATAAAGAAAAATATGTCTTTACCTTTTGATAATGTTCTATATGAATTCATGTAGAAAAATAATGGCATACCCCGATTTTCAACATTTATCTTATATTTTTAATAAAATATAAGGCGTAGTTCAACATATTTTTTTTAATTAAAAAGAAAAAAATATCTACTTTACCTTTTGATGATGTTCTATATAAATTCATGTAGAAAAATAATGGCATACCCCGATTTTCAACGTTTATCTTATATTTTTAATAAAATATAAGGCGTAGTTCAACATATTTTTTTTAATTAAAAAGAAAAAAATATCTATAAAAATATGATGTGACGTTGCATTAATGCTTCAGGTTTAGTAAATAAACCTAAAAAAACATTTATTTTCCATTCAGAGCCATTGGAAATAAAAGTTTTTTTTGGTTTATTAACTTAACGTGATGCATTAATGCAACATTACATCGTATTTTTCAAGATATTTTGATCTTCTTTAATTTATAAAAAAATGTATAGTTTTTTTAGAAATTAAAGATAAATGTCAAAAATCGGGGTATGTTTATTATTTTCCTACAAGAATATATACAGAAGATAATTAAAAATTTAAGGTATATTTTTCTTCATTAATATCCATACTTACTAGATTATTTTTGAATTGCCTTAAACAAAAAAAAACTAGATTATTTTTTTCAAAATGATTCGTTTTGTTGTAATGTTGCAAATTCAAATTGAAAAAAAAAATGGTACGTTGGCAGCAGTCACCATCTTAATTGAATGTTTCGACTAATAGTTTTTGGTGGATTTCCATTTCAAAAAATTTAAATTTATAAAAATATAACTGGGTTGTAGTGGACAAATAGTGTATAAATAGTTCCGAATAGTGCGGATAAATAGTGCCGACAGCCGTGGCACAGTTGGTAAGCCGTTTGGTTTCTGTGCGGGCGTCTTGGGTTCTATTCCCAGCAGAGGTGAAATTTATTTAAATTTATTTCTCACGCAAATATTGCTTGTCTGAGCTGGAAACACTGGTTAGTTGGAAGAAATTGCCATACGACAAAAACTTGCCACTTGCGCAGGGTGCAAGGAAGTGTTCATTAATATGATTATAAATTACAACCCTGTCGTAGATTATAAAACATTCAATGAAAATACATATAAGAAAATTGGTTTGCGTATCGCAAATATCATAATAAGGAATTATTTGTTTTATTTTATTTTTCTAATTTATTCTTCTTTGTTCTAGATGATTATTGCGGATCTTCAGTGGCCTTTATGATTGATATGATTTTGTGGTTTCTATAGAGATTTCATTATTTTGCAGTTTCGTTATTTATGTATAAGATTTTACAGTTTTAATAGAGGTCTAATGATTTCACGAGTTTCAATACACATAGATAAATTGATTTCGATGATTTTGCCAAATTTCAATAGAGTTTTCATGATAGCTATCGATGATTTCGCATAGTTTCAAAGAAGGTTTTAAGATTGAGATAATTTTACAGATATTTTGATAATTTTGCTTAGTTTCAATGAGAGGTAATTTTCATTACGAGGTAATTTGCTTAGTTTCGGAAAGTTTCAATAAGAGATTGAGATAATTTTGCAGAGATTTAGATAATTTTGCTTAGTTTCAATGAGAGGTAATTTTCATTACGAGGTAATTTGCTTAGTTTCGGAAAGTTTCAATAAGAGATTGAGATAATTTTGCAGAGATTTAGATAATTTTGCTTAGTTTCAATAAGAGGTTTTAAGATTGAGATAATTTTGCTTAGTTTCAGTATGAGGTTTTAAGATTGAGATAATTTTGCTTAGTTTTAATAAGATGTTTTAAGATTGAGATAATTTTGCAGAGATTTAGATAATTTTGCTTAGTTTCAATAAAAGGTTTTTAAGATTAATATAATTTTGCAGAGATTTAGATAATTTTGCTTAGTTTCAATAAGGAGTTTTATGATTGGGAGATTGGGATAACTTTGCAGAGATTAAATAGTGATTTCGCGGTTTAGATTATTTAGCAGAGTTATAAGAGTGGTTTCACGATTTAAGATGATTTTGCAGTTTCGTGATTTTGAGATTGTACTGTTTATTCTCACCTTCAAACATTTAAAGTTGATTTGCCTCCATCTGGGCAGAGTCTAATGATGTTATTCATTTAATAATTCCGACCATCTGTCCTCGGTCTCCCTTTGATTTTGCAGTCGACAAAACACAATATATAGATGAAACACGATATCGTCGACAATATGCTGTGTCAGATCTTTCGACAACTCTATTATTATTTATTGTTGTGTTGATATTCATTCATTGCATCATTCGTGATTTTTACATATTGTGGCTACCTAGTATTTCATAACGCACGTTGTATTTTAAAATATTTATTACCTATTTGTTATCAAATCTATCTCTCACTTGCCGAACATATCAAAACCCATTATATTCAATTGTGCTAAGTGATGACACCCTTCCTTCCCGTCAACCACAGTAGTTAATACGACAAATTTAGAAAAATAAATTTTATTTTTTTGACAAACTTTTTAACATCTCAATAGAGACGAAGTTGGAATATCATAGAAATTCCAGCCCCCCTAGACAACAGGTCATTTAGCTCAAGAAAGAAACAATAATAGAAAAGAAACATGGAAGTGACACGTGACTGGCAACTGTCACTTCCATACATTGAGTTATCTTTTCTTGAGCTAAATGACACGTTGTGTAGGGGGGGGGGCAGGTACCCGAGGCAACTCAAGGCTTACGACCTGTCATCGGCTGGTTTACGTGATCACTTTATTCGGCTTGCGCAAAGTTCACCAATTATGCCTTCTTATTGAGTTCCCTTAACAATGGAATTTTTGAAAGTTCTATATGTATATTTGAACAATGAGATCACCTGAAGATAGGGTTTCATTACTATTTTCATCTATAAAGTAACGAGGAAACCTTTTTTGTAACGCCATCTATTGAGAAATTGGTTTATTTAAGATGTTAAAAAGTTTATCAAAAAAAAAATCATTTGACTCCCGACAAGGAAAAAATCCAATGTTTGCGTATACGCAATCAAAAAAATATTCGATTTAGAAAAATTTGATTTGGTAGACATGGTCGTTGAATAAAAAGGTGATGTTATTATACAGTGAATTTATACTTAGTCAATATATGTGGCACTCAGTTGTCTTTAGTTACATAAAAAAACAAAACATTAGATTTGCGAGAGTGTTTCAGCGAATTGTTACGTTGCGAAATTAATTTTTGATATGGGAACGAAATTGGCGGACGTCGGCTATTGAAACATAATAATATTATGTTGTTAAAGAAAATGTTGGTTATAGAAACATATATGTAGTTATTTGTAATGTGTTTTGTTATCAGTGCCAAAATAATCTAAAATAATCTCTCTCGGTCTCTTGAATCTGCCGCTGCATGTTATTATATCCCGCAACATGTGTTCTTCAACAAAGAAAGTGAAATTTATATGATTATTATTTATTAGGAGTGGGTCCAACACCATAGGTTGGTCTATTGTGCCTCCCTTAGGGGGATGTCACTTCAACAGCAATCCGGTTTCTTGAATAAAGTCCCATATTTTGCAGATTGAAATGCCTCCCAGATCTTGGGGTCTTAGTATAAAGGCTCCTAGGTGTCTGTGTCTGGATTCCATTAGGGCTGGACACTCGCAGATCACATGAGAGGCTGTTTCTTCATCTTGTTGACACTTCCTACAATTTGGTTCATCAGCGATCCCCATTACATGTAATGGTGTCTTTTTAGATGACAATGCCCAGTAAATAGTCTAGTCATCGTTCTTAGTTGCTCTCTGCTGAGAATAAGCAGCTTTCTTGTACGTAATTTCGTATTATATCAACGAGTTTATAAAATCATTTATGTGCATATGAAAATTAATTGGTTCAAAAGCTAATAAGACTTATCGTCATAGAGTTAATTTCAAAGGAGAACCATTAAAAAGTTTTTTCAAATGCTGAAAATCAGCTGCTGGGGACTCCCGATATAAAAATAATAATAATAAAATTTATTCCAGTTGTGAGCATGAGGGTGCACAATGCAAACCATATTTACATACCTATTTACATACATACCATCACGCCGTATCCCTACTTGGGGTAGGCAGAGAGGACCGAACGCCAGACACCTCTATCTTGACATTTTCATTTACATCATACATGCTCTCCTATTATTCTGACTTGGTATATTACCATTTTTCAAAATCTCATTTATATGATCGTGCCAACTCTTTCTCGGGCGGCCACGGCCTCTCATTCCACTCTTTTCAGCCTTGTATACTTTCTTTGTCAGGCGCTCATCGTTCATTCTCTCCAAATATTTTACACAATATAGATATACACAAAAAAATTAAAGATAATACTAAATGAGTTTGTATGAAAAACAAAAATCACTTTATGTAGACATACTACTATAGCCATAAATCTGAGCATTAGTCTTGTTTGGGGTAGGTTATGTATGTTTGGTTTATGAGTACAATTATTTCGTTCATTCTTCTTCTTCTTCTTCGTTCCATATCAGGTTCACCCTATAACTGCTGAAAAGGTATCTATATCCTCCGCCGTCTGGAACAAATCGCCGACGTCTCTGATGCCGGTATACTCACGAATGTTACGGACCCATGACATCTGACGTCTTCCGATTCTGAGGCTTCCCTATATAAATAAAAAATAAATAAAAATAAAATATTGCACCCCTTCGTAATCAGCTTGAGCAGCCTGTACTTTTTGCCTCACAGAACGTGGCCCAAATATGCTATCTTTCGTCGCTTAATTGTGTCAACTAGCTCGCGCTCTACATTTGCCCTTCTGAATACGTCCAAATTTGATATTTTTTCAACCCAGGTAATTTTCAGAATGCAGCCACATTTCAAAGACCTCCTATCGAACAATTCATCCAGAATAATTCATTCTGTGTAACATTATTTATGTATTTATTATTTATACCACACAACCAATCAAGTGAACACCTCGGTACAGGACTCCTTGTGAGGTGTCCATTGTACCATATCAATTACACACTTACCAGTAACATGTGCGCACACATACATACACTTATATGTACACGCACACTCAATTTCTGGTAGGTATGTAATTGTAATTATAATTTTCAATTTTTTTATTTTGATAAATAATTAATATTAACTATATAAGCAACTGTATCCAAAGAAACTATCTATTATAAAATACTTTTAAATTTACACAAAAAAAAATGGTAATAATTGTTTTATAAAAATCGGTAAATTCAACATTTCTTTATTAAATTAGTTTGCCAGATGCGTAGCGATTTTTCGAACCGCATAATGGATGTATTTGAAAAGACTATGGTATGTTTTTTAATAACTCTGGATGTATCTAAGTCAATCTTAAGCTTTTTACCGTCGATTTGCATCAGTCGATTGTTTGATGCTTATCTCTCCGTACTAAGTTATTTTTATCCCTTCTCTAAAAATTATTTAATAATTTACAATAATTATCGCATGACTATTTTTTCGTTAGAATTGAATTAGAAATGAATATATGTAAGTAAGAACGGGCAGTAAAGTCTCTGAAAAGAAAAGAAGGTGAAAACCACACTGATTTATATAAATTTGTGATAACTTTTACGTCATTAGCAAGATAACGGTCTTAATAATTTCCTCGTTGGACGAAATACCTATCGACAAAGTTAATGTAACTTTATAATCAAATATTCTCAGTTCATGAGATTAATAATATTGATATATTTTCAAACACCAAATTAACATTCAAAAAACATATAATATCCCAGTTCGTATCCTCTTAATTCTTTTGTATAAATTTATGTATAACTCTAATGTTTATTTTCTCATGTTTAATTAATGTATAACTCTCATGTTTCATGTGTTTAATTACTGTATTTACTCTTTGAGTCTACAACTCTAAACATACTGTGTAATTTGCACCCGCTACATAATAATTATATTATATAAAATAGACACTTCACCTTCCGTACACTGCATAGTGTAGTGTAGGTAAGAAACATGTATACCTTCATACAATACTCATTTTATTATGTACTTACATAATGTATAACTATTATGCGCAGACATATTTGGGCATTCATGCCTGTGTCTGTGCTAACTAAAATAATATTAAATATATTTAAATTTGTAATTTTACATTTACGGCTTGGAAGCCTATTTAAAAAAACCAACAAGTATACAAATATTAAAATAGAATTTATTGAAATAAAAGCAAATTTAAACACACAATAATATAAATTTTAAAACACTATACATAATTAAAAACAAAATACAAAAACCCAAACACAACGATTACTATATAAATCCAACAAAAATGAGATCATTATTTACAGGTCATGAGTTAAAAAGTTTATTTTTTTTTTATTTTGAAAATAAAGAAATCGTCGGCAAATATATCAGAGTGTCTCCCCACAATATTACTAAGTCTATGAAGCCTTGGGATAGGGGAGTGGTAGGCGTAGTTACTCTGGGAATGGCTCTCACGAAACATAACACACTGTCTTGTGGTTTTGGACGGTACCTACATTAATATTTATAAGTTTAAGGAGTTCGGGACAGTCTATAGCGTAAAATAAAATTCGTCTTTATAACATTATATTATTTCATTTTATTGTTGTTCTTAAGAAATGTGAACATTGTGCTATGAAAAAAATGCACTGTTACTCTATAGTTTTAATATAAATGACTTATAATGTTTGAGTACTTCCTATCATGTTCGTATGTTGTTTTGATCCAGAGTGCTTCGTCAACGCTCACAAACAAGACGGATCGAAGTGTTGTAAAAATGTGAGATTGAAACCTGTGCATGTTCCTAAGACACACAATCACACGTGATCAGTTTTGTATTATTGACAGTTTTGTGAATTTTGTATTATTTTGAGATTGTGTCATTGTGTCTAAGAAGAGGAAGTAGAAGTGCTATTATGCAGACTGCAACGCCTCCAGTAAGCCCAACGCCGTCGAGGAAGCTTTCGGTGACCAACATAAGGTCAATGTGCGACCGAGTACATCGATATCTCTCACCACCAGGTCAATATCATTTTGTTTTTTTTTTTAAATTTCTATTTTTAAAAAAATGGTAACAAAAACGAGCAAACAGCCCTTGTATTTTTTTAACGAAACACATATTTATAAAATTGACAACAATATTTTTTACTCCTCACTAACCCAAGGGGATATAGTGGGGAGTTATGATTTCGCAATTATTAAGGGTTTTTTATTGCAGATTATTTACTTGTATCATGCTGAGATTGTATTCTGAAAGTTTCATCACAATGTATGATCTGTGCGTGTGTGTGCTGTGTGCTATGTACGGCGTGTTTATTTTAGTTTATCGATTATAGACTTAAGTAGGTACTCATACGATTATTTTAAAATTTTGCAAATATATGTATCTAATACTCGCTTAGACCCCATTAGATTTTGAAGGATATCTGAATAGTGCTTCTCATTTTTTTAACTGTCAAGTATTTCAAAGTGCCCCAAGCTCAGAAAATTAAAATTTTGGGTTAGTGAGGAGTAAAAAACATTTTAACCTATTTGTTAGATGATTATAATTTTGACATACCAAATGTATTGACACTACCGCTTGTGACATTTCTATGACATATACAATAGTGCAAAGTTAAAGCCGGATGTCACAGCGACGAGATATTTCACCAAAAAGTTCGCACAACATGCCCCCCGGGCGTGGCGTGATTTCCCACGGCCGCTGGATATTGTGCGCGAATTCCTCTCCGAAAATAATATCGTCCATTACTAAATGATAACATAATAATAATAACATGTATAAAAGTGATTCGGCCAAGTTTGTGAAAATGCTGCGCCGCTGTCGGCATTTGACTTGCGTCATATAATAATATAACAGAACGTTTTGTACCTACCCACGAGTGAGAGAGAGAAAGAGGACAACAAATCTCCCGCTACTAAAAATATACATATAATGGCCGTAAATATTTACATGCGTGAGGTTAGGGACAGTCGGGACTGCGGACAAATATCCTATCGCCGCCGTGTCTTCAGCGGAACTGAACAACGTACTGTATGTATTGTTGTCGTTAAATCTCACGTATACCAATGAAGAGAAAAAGACATGAAATTGCGCTTCGCGCCCCCGGAAGCCTGGTTCAAAAATTTTGGCGAATACTGTACTTGTAGGTTTGCCAACAATGTAAATAAGTCCAAATACCCCTGAAATCCCCTAGATTAATTTTTTTTTGTTTAAGGCAATTCACCCTGTAAAGAGTGCTATGTGCCAATTATTTCATGTCAGGAGAAAAGTTAATTTTATTATAAATTTATGTCATTCAATGAAAGGAATTTTGAAATAACGGACAGTACACGTGAATTATTAAGAGACAAAAGATGTTGGATATTAAGTGGAGATTGGTGAGTGCTTTTAATTAATTGTTTGTATATATTTTTGAAGGCGGAATTATTTTTACAGTTAAAAAATACATGATCAATTGTCTCATCCTCATCACCACACTGGCAAAGTGGGCTATTTAGAACTCTAATTCTATACAGATGGGAGTCAATTGAACAATGGCCAATTCTCATTCTAGAAATACATGATATTAATCGTTTAGATATGTTTCTATTATAAAATCATGGTTTAGAGGAAATTTTTTGTTGGATACCTGCATGATAAGCACCCTTATATTTTTTTGTTTTGTACCAATATTCATCCCATTTGAAATGCATATTTGATTTAAGGCGGGGTAAAAGATCTGAGATTGGGATTATAAAGTTATCTGGAATTGTGCCCGAAGTAGTTCCCAATTTCGCAAGTTCATCAGCCTTTTCATTGCCCTCAATCCCAAGATGTCCAGGGACCCATGATAGAACTATGTCAAATTCGTCGTTTTTGAGATAATATAGAAAACTTTTAATGGAACATGTGATTCTGTCCTCTGGATAATTTAGAGGATTGGATGAAATTTTTTGAAGAGCACTACGGGAATCTGTACATATCTGTATCTGTATCTGAATCTGTACCCCTAGATTAATTAAAGATACCCAAAAAAAGCTGTATTTGACTATACGAATGCCAGCCAGCAGGATGCATAGAGAACGGAATTAGAATGAATGCCAGCAAATCGAAGGTAAATAATGGTCTTTGAAAAGAGTGAAAGCTGAACAGCGTGTCAAATAAACGTAGAATGAATCGAGCAAGTTGACGAATATGCCTATCTAGGAAGTATGTTCCAACGGAATGGTCCGCTTGATAAGGACATCGAAAAAAGAGTTATGGCAGGAAACAGAGTGAATGGATCACTTAGACCAGTTATGAATGATAGCAACATATCAAAAGATGCCAAAGTCCCTAAAATTAGCCCTAATAATATTAGGCCTATGAAAAAAGCACTTCCACAGTATCCCCCCTAAATTTAGGGGAGAAACCCTCAAGTTCACCCTGTCTATTTGACTGCACGGCGGTGACCTTTCGCCTACCTCACTGTTTAACATCTTGTGACTTTCTTTTGTCAATCCTTTTTTTTAGAATCGTTAGGTTTCTTTTGTTACTTGATTTGGTTCAGTTATAATCCGACTGTCGATTCGTTAAAGAGCATTTATTTCTCTTAATGAATCGACAGTAAACTAACTTTGAATTCAAAAAACACTAACTTAGAGGCTTCACAACAAATATGTTCGCACATGGATTTACTCAGAATTCGGAGTAGAAAATCCGCTCAATGCACAGAGCCCAAAATTTCAGAACATGTAGATAGTTATAGGCCTACAAATCTTTTATACTCAGTATTTTGAATTTTTGTTTGAGTGATTTAGTTAGGTACGTATTCTTCAATTATACATACGATCGCCATCGACACTTGACTCTCGTGTGTTATATGCAACTATTAATATTATTTCACGAAGATGACACGAAATACTACTCGACAAATAACGAATGTATTTTATATCATTAATCTTACTTTTTTAGATAGTTATCCAAATATCGATACGTTTTTTTGTGTTTATATGTATGTTTTTGTCAGCATATATTTACATTATTTTCAAAAATATCGAAAAACGTCGAAAGACTCCAACTGGATAATTTGATTTTCTATAAAATATGCATACACTATAGTAGTATATCTAAAAGATTTTAAACTGTTTTTGTAAAAATTGAATTTAGTGACGATGTCGTTTCATACAATTTGTATTGCAGAATACACAATATCTACGGGGACTCTTCATAGTTTGATACTTAATCTTCATACATACCATCAAGCTGTTTACATATTCGTGGTAGGAAAAAAAGATTGACCTCCACTATCTGACATACATGATGTTTTGTATAGAAAACAATACATCTTAAAATATTGAATAGTTTGGATTTCACGGTTTATAGTTTGGTATGGTATTCTTTAACTATAATATATACTATCTATAAAATTACAGAAAACTCACTTTCGTTAGATGTGTCTTTATTTGAAGGAAAAATTAAATTATGCACATACACCATTTCGTTGTAGTCTAGATAAATATAGACATTTACGAATATTTTTTTTTATTAATAACTAAGAAAGTGTTTTTGTGTGTGTCTTGTCTTTTTTATCCCACGTATCCCTTTTGCGTCTTCTGGTATTTAGGTATGTCTGTCCTGTGTATCAGAATAAATATCTTGCAAATATCGTGAATCAAATTTAAAATTATCAATACATTCGCCACTGCGTTTACCAGAGGAATTTGTAAAGGCTTTCCATACAAACTTTCTTCGCCTACTAATAAATATGTTTCACATCTAAATATTGATTTATTTAGAATCATCACATGCATAGCATCAGTTTAATTTTCACAAATTTAATTATTAAAATCCGATGAATAAAGCTACAGATACAAAAATATTTTCTATGTTTATTATTAGTTCAATTATAAATTGTTTTATCCGCTAATTAAAGCTAATTAGTTCAATTATTAATTATTCTATCAGTTTTGTTAAAGCCATCGATATGTGGATGTTCAACGTTGTTTCATTGTATATCATTGTGTTGTAAAATTATCCCCAGGCGCCGTTTTAATAGTATGCACGTTTGTATGTATATTGATTAGTCACTTTGAGTACCTGCATTTGCTAAATCACGTGATAGTATCATATGTGTGCCATTAGTGGTATCAACTGGTCTGTTCTTAATATTTATCTGTTTATAGATATTTTTGCTCTCAATTTCTATGATGTATGTATTTAAGAATTTTTTAAATTAATCATATCCTTTATTTTTACATCAATTACTCATCATGTAGAGAGTGCATATTTTTTACATCAATTTCTCATCATGCAGAGAGTGCATATTATAAACTTCGTGGTATGCTTGTATGTGTATGGCGTACCTACAATACGGTGTCCGCTGTACAGCTCTAATAGGCGTGATGACAATATGAAAAAATCATAAAAATAGGTTATAAAGATTTGAAAAAATTTATTTATTTTCATTTTAAAAGAGCGAATAATATTAATATTATTAAAATAAAAATACAAATTATGTTTGTCTGTCATTTTATGAGAAACCCCAGAGTGCATGTCGTCACGAAATGGTCCTGTCAATTCTAGTGTTGTTGGAAATGGCTATTTTTTCATAACAACATACATACATATATACCATCACGCGGTTTCCCTATTTGGGGTAGGCAGAGAGAACCGAACGCCAGACTCTTCTATCTTGACATACCTGTTTTGCCTCATTTACATTCATACATCGCGTCATACATGCTCTCCTATTGTTCTGACTTCGTATGTTCCCCTCTTTCAAAATCTCATTTATATGATCATGCCAGCTCTTTCTAGGTCGACCCTTAGGTACATCTCATTCCACTCTTTTCAGCCTTGTATGCTTTCTTTATCAGTCGTTCATCGTTCATTCTCTCTACATGTCCGAACCATCGCAAAGCATTTATCTTCATTCTACTCAAAATATCCCTTTCAATCTTACATTCTCTTCTGATATCTTGATTCCTTATCCTATCATAAATTGTTTTACCACACATTCGTCTTAGGGCATATTCTATATAACAAGCTATATAGAATATGCTGCTTATTATTATCATGATATTTTTATTTATTTATTTGGTTTATTTGGGACAATAACAGCATTATTAACTAGTATGAACATTAAACAATAAGTAATTAATCAAGGCCTTAAAAACTGTCCACAAAGTACGTATTTATAGTTGATTCTGAAAAAATATTAATATTATATAATAACAACTAAAAAAATAATAATATATGACAACAGTAACAAGGATAATGACGGATATGGGTGAGGGACTGTAGGAATAGAAATAGAAAAGGGGAGGAATGGGAGAGGTAGAGCAGATGATGGTATGTCACAACACCTTTCGTCATTATGATATCTGCCCGCACTGGCACCTAACCATCTCTCGGAATTCATAATAAGAAAGGAAAAATATGTCTATATCACTAAAACTTTCATTATATTGTCGACAAATTCGAGGGATAGTTGATAACTTCCGATAGTTCGTTGTACCAAGTGGAACAATTCGGGCTGTCTGGTAGTTCTTCCAGAAACTCTGAGTGGCATGAAGCTTATTAGTTCCGAAGGATCAAAAAAATTGTTTATTACCTTATATAAGAGAGATTGATCGGCCATAATTCGTCGATTAACTAGTGTGTCAAATTTATGAAATTGAACTGATTCGGAATATAAAGGAAAATACGTGCGTAAACGAAAGTTGATATTAACCATATTTGAATCATAAATTCGCTATAAACCACTTGTTTTGGAGTCACTTCGCGACATCTTTCGGAAGCGCTGTCCTTCCATCGACCGGCGTGTCTAGACTATAGCGAATTTATGATTCAAATATGGTTAATATTAACTACCACAAAATATCCGCCGAATCATTCAATGGAATGAATGATCATTAAATGATATGAAAGTTGATATGTTTCAAATAATTCTTTTGTACTTTTTCAATTCTAATATGAGCATATTTGATAGCACGGAACGGTTTCTTAGAAAACCATGTTGCTGGTTTTGAATATATTTAATTATTACGTTTCAGAAATAAATAACTTGGTGGCTTGCATTGCTTGATTATAAAATTAAATGATGGTATTATATTGTTTCTTTGATTTTGTTATGTCCAGTAATGATGATTTTTGTGGGATTTGTACAGTGTTATATGAGGTTGAAATGGAAATGTATTTGATGAATCTAGTATATCGGAATATGCTAATTCAGATATACATTGTTATGATTTATATACATCTGATTAATATATTAAAAGAATGTACTGTAATAGGCGGGATGACAGTAAGAAAAAATCATTGATATTATGATTTTAAAAAATAAAATAGATTATAAAGATTTTAAAAAATGTACTAATTTTCATTTTAAATAAGTAAATAATATTAATATTATTAAAATAAAAATACAAAATGTGTTAGTCCGCCATTTTATGAGAAAAACACGGTATCGTCGCGTCAATTCTTCTGATTGTCTTCAATACAATATACACATTTATTGTCAGTCTGGACTGTGTTTATTTTGGTTTTTTCGATATATTTAATATTTTAATTAGGTACTTAAAACTAAAACAAAACAATAAAATACCAAAGGAACAAGGATTCAACAAAGCAAATAGTTTCAATTTACCTAGATACTGGCCTACCTTTCGGGGGACACTATATTAATTGTATTTTGTATGTAACTTAGTTGTTATTGAATAAATAAATAAATTATGAACGCCCGCAACGTATGGTAAACTAATTTAGTTTTAGTATTCTACAATTTTGTCATGCGATGGTGAGCTGACGAACGTTCGACACGCTGTGCAACGCTGTGATGCTGGTCACTGCCAAACTAAACTAGCAAGCTATATTTTTTTCATGCGAATATGCGATGAAGCGATTCATGAAACGACGGCGATTACGCGAAACATGTGTTTTAAAATATCGTTACAATTTTAGCAGCATACGAATACATAGCGCTCGTTATTTGTTTTGTGTTGATAACAAGCTATATTTATCTGCTTTCGTTATTTTTAGCAAAAGCAGTCAAAGTAGTCAATTCTTCTGATTGTCTTACCTAGAAAGGAACTTTTGATGGTCGGATATTTCTTTACGTCGAACAAAAACTTTTGCTCATCAGAATTTCGAAAAGTAAAAACTTACATATAACTACTTTATCTATAATTTAAATACAACTTACCTCTCGAAAATCGATAAAATATGCTCCTTTTTCTCTCAACATTATGTGTTCATAAGCTAAAAGCATACGCGGTAAACGTATGATGGCCTATTTTGACGTTCATGAAGTTCTTTATATGCTTATTGCCTAATTAATGGTAAATATTTTGTATATGAATTATAGTATTGAAACGGCTAAACGTGGGGGAACAAAAGTACTGTACTTCATTGTAAACGCGCAGGTACTTAATAAAATACACTTGTGTCTCGCCGTGCGAGAATTAACCTTTTTAATTTTAATTTTATTTATTTCTCTTTTAATTTCGTGTGGGACGAAAACAAATACCTAAGTAGGTGTTTTTTCGACATTTTTGTACATTTAGGGACCGCACAACACTTATGCACTTTTGAATTCATTTTAAATACACAAATTGTCTTAGAATACATATGAATTGTCTTAGAATACAAATTGTCTTAGATTGCGTAACGTCACCGTCAGGTACGGCAGACGCCATGACATTATAAGCGTTTTTTTGCGTAAATGTCAAATTTGATTTTGAAATGGCGATTTTTCCTACTAAACCTTTATTTTATGTAGAAATGTGTGTATATATATATATTTGAAAACAGTAGATGCGTAAAAACTTAGTGAGATAGTTTCTCAAAATTAGTCATCATGCCTATTTATTATAAATCGGCTTAAAATGCTTAAAACTAAATTTTACATCCGGCACTCGACGCCGAGTATTCTGTCTGAACGCAGCCCAGGAGTTACTTTCCGAGGAAGAACAGGGGGGCAAGTCTGATCAAACGATGAAATCAAAACACCCTTGATTACCCATATCATGAATGTAATTATCATAAAGAATTCTATAATATGTTGGATAATAATTATATTCATTATATGGATTTGACCAGACTTGCCCCCAGATCTACATCTATATGTTAGATCATGGTCTATATAGAGAAGTAGAATATGTATTTTAATGTCACTGTGTTGTTTATCACTAAAGGAAATATGTTTAATTAACTCTGCACTACATGAATGTATGTAGGTACATGAAAATCTGCAAAGAAAGGGTCTTAATCAACATTCCACTCAAGAAATATATGAAATTCCTGATGAAACTTTTGCATGTTTTCCAAACAAGAGTCGCATCTACGTCTTTCAGCGCCCGTAGCACTAAATTAAAAAGCGCCCAATCGCTTTGAAAATTGGTCGTCAATATTATTTTTCTCTAATCGAAGTTTAAATTGAATGTAAACAATAAGGTATACATATTAATTCAAACAATCATATTTTAGTAGGTACCTAGATCATAAGTCATAAATAATAATAATATACACTTCCTTTCACCCTGCGCAAGTGACTAATTTATTGCCACATGGCAATTTCTTCCAACTAACCAGTGTTTCCAGCCCAGAGAAGCAATATTAGCGTGAGAAATTATTTAAAAAAAATTCCTTTGCTGGGGATCGAACCCAGGACGCCCGCATATCTTATTCAATAATATTAGTAGGTAATGATAGGTATTCAAAGTTAACCTCAATGTTAATTTTGTGACAAATTTTTAACATCTCAATAGAGACGACGATGGAATATTTAGGATAACCAGGAACTCTAGGCACCTAATGATCTTACTACCTGTCATTGGCTGGTTTTACGTGATCACTTTAGGCACTTGCTCAACGTTCACCAATTATGCTTTCCTATTGAGTTCTCTATCAATCCAATTTTTGAAAGTTCTATATATTTTAATCGTGATAATTTGTTTGTTTGGAAATAAGCTAAAAAAACACCATCACCATCTATGAAGTGACGGAGAAACCAGGTTTATAACGCCATCTATTGAGAAATTGGAGTGACTAGATAGTGAGACCACAATCCACTCGTTTTTTAACAATTATTGAGTGTATTTCTTTTTTAGTAAAATTATTTAAAAGAACCTTTTATAACGGTCGTATTACAAGGATTAAGTATGGTCACGTACTGCGAGAATACTGCTTACGGGACCTCAACTTTTTCTAACATTATTCTTAAATAATTCCCGTAATACGACCCTTTTATTAAAGGTTTATAACTCAATATTTGTCGGCCTTCGTGGCTCAGTTAGTTGGGTATCTATTCGATTCCCGGGACCGGATATACCGTAAGTCTCTAGAATGTGGCAAGTTGTTATTGGGTGCGTATTAAATTAATATTTGACATAATACCTGTTAGTTGTCCGAGAAGTAATAAATAAATACATGTATGTACCCAATGTATTTTTTATGTTAAATGTTGG
This sequence comes from Molanna angustata, assembly GCA_963576475.1. Taxonomy (NCBI): domain Eukaryota; kingdom Metazoa; phylum Arthropoda; class Insecta; order Trichoptera; family Molannidae; genus Molanna; species Molanna angustata. The sequence goes on along the minus strand of OY754966.1, from coordinate 6,765,856 downwards.
TTCCGTATATCTATAAAATAAACATAAAAATATGTTAGATCAGGCCCTGTTCATAATGTCTTTATGTATCCCCAGTTCAAGAGCCTATTTATTATAAATTCCTTTGCCGTTTTAAACCACCGCCGCTGATTATTTTGTCTTCGTTTTAAATACAATTTAATATTTATACAACATCAATATCTTACAGAATCCTTTCCATATTCCATAAAGGTAATCTTAATACTTAATTCTACCATGAGATTGCCAATTAATTTTCTTTTTACGTCTGATTGTTTTCGTGATGAAATGGGGATATGTCGCAATTGAAAAATAAATTTCAATACGTTACGTTCTTCAGATTCCGTTTTAAATTGATAGCGAGAATTTTTATTTATCTAAATCGACTTTGTTTAAACCACATATGAGTTATGTAGGTATGAGTTGTTTTTTTTTTGGGAAGAAAATATTAATTATATGATAGATCTTCGCTTAAGTTCTATCACCGCGTAAGTCAATATCGGCAACTTTACAGTAGAACAAAAAAACTATTTAAAATTCTTATACTTATTTACTTTCTGTGTCCGGGCTAAATTCTGCCACTCCAGTAAGCCGCGACTTTTATCGCTTTGTCATTAGCCATAATCAGGTCCCTAGGTGTACAGCCTTCCCTCATCAGTGAACACATCAGTAGGTGGCTGTCATCCTGGGTTTCGCCACAATCACAATTAATATCGTCATCTACAGGCAGGTACCCCCACCTCTTGAGGTTTTTCTTGCATCGAGTGACACAAGCTCTCAGCCTATTGAGGATAGTCCACATAGAGTATGGGAGCTGTTCGCCCAATCGTGTACCCTCTTGTAAGTTAGTCTGTGACGTCGCTCCAAAATCCAGTTTCCATAGTTCTAAATATATGAGCATGAAATACAAATGGTTAAACAATGCAATCTGGCGCCCCCTGGAAACGACATCAAGTGTCGAAAAATTCAAAAAATTCTTAATATGCTTTCTTTTGAAAATGCTTATTTAAAAAAAAACATGCCAACTAACGCCGCTTTGTGTTTTAATATTTTTTCAAATGTCATTTAAGAATTTTATAAAGTTTTTTGCTCTACTGTAAAATTGCTGATATTGACTTGCGCGGTGTTAGACCTTAAGCGACGATATACTAATATGAAATATTTGAAAGTTTTCGATTAATTTCTCAAGAGGTTTCATGTAAATACTGCATATTATAATCTTCGTCGTGATCTTTTTGTATGTACTGATATTCGTTACCTACATAGATTGTTTTGACTAATGGTGAAAAACACTGAATTGATATACATGTATTGTGGTGGATAACACTTGTTATACATGTATTGTGGTGGATAAAACTGAATTGATGTGCATGTATTGTGTTGATTTTTTGTGAAGATATTTGATATCAACGACATTGTTAATTTTAAAATTTACTCCATTTCATTAACAGCGAATATACAAGTTATTTTTGCAGTTTGACTTTTTTTAGAATTTCATTCGTGGTACATCGTATTAAAGGGGCATATAAACCTATACCCCCCAATTTCAAATCAAATTTCTCAAATATGTTAAACAGTGTGTTTCTAGAAAAAAATACATTACGTATTTTCAACATTTTTCTAGTGAATGTTCGTCATGGAATTTTAAAATACAGCCTAAATTCCCATAAAAAATATTAAAAATATCCTTTCTTAAAAATTCTCAATAACTATGTGTCGAAAAGAACTAAATCTTTTATATTTTTTAAAAAATTTCTCCATAATTATGTGTCGAAAAGAAATTAATCTTTTATATGCTCAGAGTGTGTGAAATCTTTTTAAAATGCAAAAAATAAACATATTTTGAGTTTCAGATAGTTTAATTACGTATAAACCTTTTTTAACCCACCCGATAGTTACCCTTGCTAACAGGTAACTTCAAAGTCTATTGGGCGGTTTTAATATATCATGTTTTCAGTTACTTGATTTAGCGTTATATGTCCTCTTAAATAAAAAATTCCATGTGTAGGTAGCAATTTCATTTAGTTCTTGGTTATTTTTTCGTAAATCATGTTTTGTTTTTCTTACATGTTTTTTTTTTATTTATGTAAAGTTCAAGGCGTCTAACAATATTGCCTCTTTTAAAATACGCTAATACCTCTTTTTTCAATTTCGTAATTTTAAATGTCTCTGGCAGATTTCTCGACAAAAAAATATGAACATAAAGAGTATTAGTCGAGCGTCTCTTTCTTATTTTCTTCGTTACTGTGTCATACATAGATAATAGGGATATATGTTTTTTTTTAAATTAAGAAAAATTGGATGTACATACCTACTTTCTTTGAAGGGAATATGAATATCTCGTCTGAGCTTTTAATTTGAAAAGAAAACGTTGGTATGTTAAGTAATTTCCTACAATATTAATTCCTTTGTTATACGATTTTTTTCGTACTTCGTTGAATGTATTTTGTTTGTGCTCATTGGAGGTAGGTACCTATATAATATTTTTTATAGCGGCGTCCATTGATTCCTCTAATTAACATCACTCACTTGAATTCCTCTAATAAACAAAGTCTCCAGGACGTGTCAACTTACTTTTTATTGGATGTGTGTTAAATAAATTTCAACATTTTTTATACGTATTCAATTTTTTTCAAGACTCGTGGTCTTATATTCCTAATGTTGGTCTTGCAGTGACACATGCAGTCTTCGTAGACTGCATTTGTCACTGCAATTTGTGGGTAGACTGTATTCATGGTGTCATGGCCAGTACATTTTTGCGTCGTTCAATGTTCCTGATTTTTATTTTGTTGTATATCATTTTGTATCTTGTTTATTTCACTCTTCTTATAATTAATAATATTTTAGTTACATTTAATTTTTTCATTTGTTAAAGGCATATATAAAGAATATATTTGTTCAATGTCAATTGTAAACATTTTCTTTTTTTTTCACTTTTAAAATTTTATATTGTCCGTATATATTAGGTATAAAAAAATATTTTTTTTTATATATACATATATATTGTATACCCACACACAGGCATTGCCTTTGTGGGAAATTTGGTATTCTGTAATTTAATTGTAATTTGTAAGTTGATTTGTTTTTTTCGTAATATTCTTTTTTGTTGTTTATTTAATTTTGTAAAATGTGACAAAATTAAAATAAATAAATAAATTTAACACCACAATCATTAACACCTGCAAAACTAGCTTGCCGGTTTATAAAAATGCGATTCTTTTTATTTGTATTCATGTTGTATGTAACATATAATTGGCTAATTGCCGTAGATTATTAAAAAAAAAATAAAAAAAAGACCCCTCTCTGATCATATTGCTCGTGCGGTAAAAACATTTATCTCCATAAGTATGTGACAACATATATATGTATAAATTATTATGTTCTGTCAGCTGATTAGCGACTACCTATATTGGCTCTCTGAGTATTTCAAGTGTGTCTTAAACCAACGAGGCGGAACTAAAGAGACACTTGTCAAACACCTTTGATCATTTTACATTAAAGCGGTTCGTTTTAACGATTTCCTTTATTAAGGGAGGTAGGTGACTACCTCAAATCCTGTACTCTAATCTAGATCGCACTACATATTTAAATATGTAGTTTCTTCAACCCGCGGTGAATTCACCAAACCAATTATATTTTTTTATATAGCGCCGTTTTGTGATACAAGATCACCTTTAAGCGTTTTCATAATATTCTCAATAAATATCAAGTAGAGAGTGCATGCAGTTGTGTGTAAGCGGATGGCATTTCATCAAATTTTTATACGTTATACGTGTAAAACATCACCACAAAACACACTTCACAACATGATGCTTGTTGTGTAAAATACGCTAAATTATGTTTACTGGCTTACAAATTGTATGAAACTATGTCGTCACTAAATTCAATTTTTATAAAAATAGTTAAAAAAAATTGAGTGTACTAGTATACAATGTTCATTTTTTTAAAGATTTAATTGTCTAGTTAGGATGTCTTAGCTTTTTCGATATTTTTAAAACTTTGGAAATATAGGCAGTTAAACGCATAAATTTATCATTAAAAAAAAATCTTAATAAAAAATGTTTGAGAAACCCTAGAACTTTATTAAAAAAACGATTTTGAGATTTTGTATTTGCAATTTTTCAGCGTTCTTACTTTTATGGTTTTTGAGATATATGGCAAAATAAAGTTAAAATTCAAAAGTTGATAAACCCTGATTGAAACATAAATTCAAAATTCTGAGTACAAAAGTTTTATAGGCCTATGACATTCTATATTTTCTGAAATTTTAAGCTCTGTTCTTTCAGGGGATGAGAAGTTATAAGGGACACACAAAATTTTCTACTTCAATTTCTGAATTCATCCATGTATAGAACATAATATGTGCTACGAAACCTTAGTTGTTATTTTTGGCATGCAAAAAGTCCACTACACCATACAAAATGTTCCTTCATACACGCGTCTTGGCTTAAGGGGGGGACTGCTGCCAACGTACCTATTTTTCAATTTGATATACCATCATTATTTCTTATCAAATCGTTTTGAAAAGAGTAATTTAGATAGTTTGGGTATTCATAAAGAAAAATGTATCTTTATTTTTGATAATGTTCTGTATAAATTATTGTAGAAAAATAATGGCATACCCCGATTTTCAACGTTTATCTTATATTTTTAATAAAATATAAGGCGTAGTTCAACATATTTTTTTTTTAATTAAAGAAGACAAAAATATCTAGAAAAATACGATGTGACGTTGCATTTATGCTTCAGGTTTAGAAAATAAACCTAAAAAACATTTATTTTCCATTCAGCGCCATTGCGAAATATAAGTTTTTTTTGGTTTATTAACTTAACCTGATGCGTTAATGCAACGTTACATCGTATTTTTCCAGATATTTTGATCTTCTTTTATTTATAAAAAAAATATGCTCTATACCTTATAGTTTTTTAGAAATTCAAGATAAATGTCAAAAATTGGGATATGCTTATTATTTTCCTACAAGAATATATACAGAACATAATTAAAAAAATTAAGGTATATTTTTATTTATTGATATCAAAACTAACTAGGTTATTTTTTTCAAAATGATTCGTTTTGTAGTAATGACGCAAATTCAAATTGAAAAAATAGGTACGATGGCAGCAGTCCCCCCCTTAATACTGTCGATTCATTAAGAGTATTAAATTCTATTGAACGAATCGTCAGTTCGATGAATATATCATCAATATCCGATTTATAAACATTGAATGTGTATCGGATAACCCGCGTTCCACCTCACATTGTACACTAATTCCCTGGCCTAAAGCTGTAGATTACATAATATGTCAGCTTTGTCATTATAATCATATACGAGATTGTTATTGGAACACTTCATTATTATGTTTTACATAGAACAGAGTAAAAATGGATAATGAGTACAGAGATATACGAATATGAAAAAAAATAGGTGAAAATTAAGCATTGAACAATTTAAAGGAATCTTTCGGATCTGCCCCCCTAGATAACGTGTCATTTAGCTCAAGAAAAGAAACAAGAAACGATATGCAAGTGTATATGTATGCAAGTGTGTATGTATGCAAGTGACAGTTGCCAGTCACGTGACAACTGTCACTTGCATACATTGAGTTATCTTTTCTTGAGTTAAATGACACGTTGTCTAGGGGGGCAGCCTTACTCTTGAAAATTAAATACGATCACAATTTAACATATAATAAATAATAAGGGAAAAACGACATAAGTCAAAAAATCCTATTTTTGAGTTAATAATGCATTATCAATATTACAGTGAATATATGACAGTGAAACGACATATGTGCTGTTTCTCTCGCACTTATAGAGATATTGTACTGAGAATTGGAGACGACATGAATATTGATAAACACAACATATATATGCATTATTAACTCAAACATCGGAATTTTGACATATGTCGTTGTTCTCGCAAACGAGCGATATATACATATTCAAAGATCTTCGATATATTGGATATGGATAAACTGAAAACTGTGTATTTCTCTATTATTCAGTCTTTGCTGTCTTATGACATATTATGCTGGGGGGGTCGTCACAGAAAGAAAATTAGAACCACTGAATATAGCTAATAAATAATAATCATAATTTCGAATCTCCACTTAGAAATCACTTACCTATGACCTGCGTACATTAAAATAAATATTACGATTAGAATACCGACCAACTTATTCTCCATTACACATAATATAAAGGTAGCGATTATTCGAAATTGGTTTCGGATTTTAGTGTCTAGGTTTTCTACTTATTAGTCAAAATAAACCCTCGAGAGTTTACGTGTTAATAAAAATAGGTTCCTTTATCGTCCTAAGAATCCTTTCCATCGTTGACACTCAAAGAAAACTATTTAACACCGTTATACCAAGTGATAACATCCCTATATATCTACATAATCGCTGAATGGGTGCCGTATATGAACGTGTTATGTAGTTTTTTTTTCACAATTCTACGATTTTCCAAATATTCCCAGGCCATAATGCACATCACGCACACCTATCGTAACCGGCGATCCATCGACCCATCTAATATATAAATTAAATAAAAATAATATTATTAAAATAAAATAAAATAAAACGCAATCCACAAGCGAGTATTAAATATTACTGGCCTAAGCGCTTTCGCTAGTCTCCGTTGACATCATCAGAGGCACAATTTATACGAACTACTTAATTCAAAACCCAAACAATAATAATATATTGATCACAAATGGTGGTGGGTAAAGGTATGAAGGAGAAGAAGTATCGTAAAATACACTGTCATTAATTTCTCTTTTTATCTTTTATTTTTATCTTTGTATTTTTTTATATAAAAAAAAACTGAACTTGTATGTGCCTACTCTAATTGTTAAAATGATGGTGGCGTCATAAATATTGAAATGTACCTATTTATAATTGTGTAACTGTTATAGCTGTTGTATCCAATAAAATAAAAAATAAAAAAATATACAGAGAAACAGTGGGTTATTTACCTGGATACAAATATTTATTAATAATAAAAGAAAACCCCTAAATGTCAATGGTAATACGTTCAATGAATAGTAGCTATGTTGTTGCATACAGTAATTATAAGAATGGAGATAATTTCAAGATTAAAGTTGTCACGTGATATAATGGTACTTACGTAATATTTTGATACAAAAATAAATTACAAAATTCAAGGTTTATAAGAAATCAACAATAATAAAATCAAATAAACACATATCAGTCAGTTTGTTATGGCACCCGTGTTTATGGTTCACTCTTAACCGAACCCAAGGAGTGTATGTGAATATGTATGAATGTGTAGGTATGTATCTATCGTACCTACATTATCCTGAACCTTTGTAATATTGGGGTATTATGTCCTCAGCTGTTTGATCTAACCCTCTCTCATTCCTACCATCATCTTCTCTTTCATGCCGTTTGAATTGTCTTTTTACTATTTCCATCTTCATTCAACAATAATTATCCTTCATAAATTTATCGTTTTATAGTAAACCACTTTTACCGTGCTAGTTTAATAGTGTTCCTTTTATTTGAGGAGTTTTTTTAGACCTTGACAATGCCGAGACACCTCGGCGTAAACGTTTGCTCGTATATAATCGAATCTGCTGAAAAATACTGTTTCTATTTTATTCTTAACTGTTGAATTTATTTTATTTTATGTATCTTCTCGAGCAACTAACAGGTGATATGTTAAGTAATTATATAGCACGCACCCAATAACAAGTTACCACATTCTGGAGACTTACGATATTTATCGTGTCACAGATCCAGACTGAAAACACAATTAAAAACTGTGTATCCACCGGGAATCGAACCCGGGACCCTTGGATCAGTAGTCAGATACCTAATTAACTGAGCCATGAAGGCCGAAATGAAATATAATATGACGTCCTATAAAATTTCGTATTTTAATAAGTTTTTCGTAGAACCCCTTCCATTTCATCTCTATGATTCGAACTGTCAAAATACTCTAATTCTGGTCGGATTCGAATTTGTATGTATATTCAAAAAAATTTCATTATGTTAATTTTTACGCAGGTATTTATTCTTATTTGCGTCGTTGACGACTAATCAATAATATTTATAACATTTAGGTACTTCAAGAAGTATCAATGCTCAATCATATTACTATATTGCTTAAAATAATAAGCTGATCAATGCGTAAATTATTCATAAGATCCAAATAGCATGCAACAAATGTACCGATCAAACTCTATACTACTCATCAAATGTTTGAATATTTTTTTTTTATAATTTTTTTACATAATAATAATTGGGATCTCACTAGGCTATCAGTGCATTTCCCATACAAAAAGGTCAAGTACATGTTTCATTCCTTAAGTTAAAGTATTAAAATTATAAGATGGGATACGTGTTTTTGATTTAATTACTACTTATAAATGTGTCAAATGTTTTTAATTACTTTCTAAAATATTTATTTAAGTATAGATTTAACTGAGGATATTTTATCAAGTTTATCCATACCACTTGGTAGGGTATTAAATATTTTAATGAATATTATTATTTTTACTCAAGTCCCTTATTTTAAGAGTCAATTAGTCAACCTGCATGTTTCAGAAGCGCTGTCCTTCCATCCACCAGTCATGAGGTGAATAAACGTCACGGAAATGTGTCACTGTAGTTTGAATCGTTAAGAGTTGTAAGCAAAGACACTGGATATTTAACCATAAAACATACTCATAATGAAAAATCAGGGATTATTGTTATCCTTAAAGAAGAAAAACAGTTTTGGGTTGATGTTGTTGTTACATGTTTTTACAAGTGTATAAGTTTGTGTTGTGTCTCACAAATTCAATCAGTAATAACATGTTTTGTTATTCCTGATTTTGTGAGTTATAATAGTTTATGTGTGTGTTTTGATTTTAATATTAAGTTTCTTACTGCTGATTGTGTATTCTTATTGTGTATGTATTATGTAAAAACTATTAGCTAAAACTAATTTCTTTGTATTAGAATGGCCCCCAATACTATTTCATTGGTTTGATCCTGAAATGCCGATGCGTCGTCGCCTCGAATGAATATTTATAATAATTATTTTAACATTCGACAGGCGCGTGATTACATTATTTTAGCCGATATCAAAACTTTCATACGAGAAAAAACAAATTTGTAATTTAGGTCAATGTGTCCATTTTCCACGCATATAGTTCATTATTTGATTTTTATTCATAGATTTTTATTTTGCATGTCAGTTTGAATGATCAAGATGGTTTTACTTCAAAATATATACTATGTTTAACAGGATCGTAAACTTCCTATTGGAATTTTCAATATTTTAAAAAAGTCTTCGTACAAAACCAAATTCAGTGTCGAAATTTTATCGTTTTTATGCCCCATGATTGAAATTTCGAGAGTTTGAATATTAACTATAAAACATTGTTTTTTTTTTCATCGTATACATAATGTTTTTTCAATTTATTTATTTATTAAATAAAACACCAACAGAACATAGGAATACACATAAATATATAGACAGTTAGACTCAGCATAGTACATTTTATATAAAATAAGTAAACCATAAATTGGTTAAATTAGCCTTTAATCATAAAATTTAAATGAGATAACTTAAACATTAACAATGTAGCGTATTGTTGAAACATGCTTCAGAAAAACTATTATGAAGAAACAATCCACTATGTACCTATGCAGAAGGGAAAACATTTCATAATGAGTGTTGAGTTGCTTGTATCAGACGCTTGAAGGTGCTGAGGCTGTTTGGGAATATGTCAATGTTCTCATTTTTTGTGCGTAAAGAATTATAGGAGCGTATCATTATATACTCGGTGTTTCTCAGCTTCATCAGTTGCTAAGTTTCCGGAAAATAAATTTTCTTTGTATGACGAAAAATATCATTTAGTTAATTGTTATTAATAATTTTAGAATTTGGTTTACTTCTGTGATTATTTCACAGGTTGTAACTAGTTCGTTAATGGAATCCTTTTAAATGGTACCTGTCTATGGATCTGTCATATAAATACCTACGTTATACCGGTCGTTGTGTATCGCGTTTATAATAAACCTCCTTTGAAGAGTTTTGGAATGGTACATATTGTATGTATATATGAGTATAAATATACATATATATGTTGGTACGTGTCTCGCGCTGTGGATGGTCTGTTGTGGTCTGGTTGACACGGGAATATCTTCCAGCTGAGAGCCCTCGGGAGGTTATACACACTTGACGTCTTCAGTCATCCGCCGCCGGTTGCGCCGGTGAAATTGTCGCTGCCCGTGTGTCTTTGATATTTTTGGGTTATTTTGCGCCATTTTATTGAGAATTTTACCGTCGTTTGAGTATAAGACAACCTTTATTTTGTTCTTTTAATGTTATTCTTTCGTTATATTTCTAATATCGAAGTGTCGTAATCAAAAATACAACTGCATAGATTCGTTATATTCCCATGTTATGTTATGTATCGTTTCACAAATATGGGAAAATACACTTTTCTTTCATAAAACTACAAAAATAAACATCTGATAAAATTAGTATTTATATTCATGTTGCAAAGTTGCTTTCTTGCATTATTACACAGAATGAAAGGTATAAAACAAGATATAGCTCGGTACTCCAAAATGACTGCTATGAAGTTGATTTTAAACACGATTGTGTTTCTTGCACACTGTATCATTCTAGTTTACAGGTTTGCAATGTACTCGCAGTGCCGTGGCAAGATTTTTATATATATATTTTTATAATTTTTTCTTTTTATTTCACAAGAGTTGCGAAAATGGCCACTTGTCCCTTACAGATTAGAGATGGTGTGTTTAAAAACAACCAGTATATAGAGTAGAAATGGCGTGGTTAGAAACGGTCACAAGGATTTATGCGGATTAACTATGTATTTTGCCCGAACTCCCCCCGAAGAGAAATGTCTCCGACACCATTTTAACGTTAACGTTAACCAGCGGACCTGCTGAGAATTGACAAAAAGTCTAGGTACATCTCTATCCCGTCTACTCGGGTCTTTGTGTAGAATTTTGATACGGAAATTTCGTGAATAAATTTTAGTGCAGAGGTATATTCTATACAGCCGTACCTTCAAATATAACCCCATAAACCCACATTTATTGTGTGTGAAAAAAAATTAATGAACGTGGTGCTTCAATTATGTGGAATTTTGTTGAAACTAGTTACCGCCGAAACTAGGTAAAAAACTCGTTATTTACATACATTTGAGGGCACATACACATCACGCTATATTTTTTTTATCTATTACAAAATCCATTAGTACAAAAACATTGGCAAAGTCTAATAAATTAGAAAAAATATATAATATTCAACAAAATTATTATAAGAGCCATTAGAGTCATATGGATGCATCCAATCCACTAAGCCCATGGGCATTTATATGTTGGATTGTACGTTATTTGTTAAATTAAAAAAAAATTAAACTTATCATATTTAGCTTGATAAAAATCATTATCGGCTTGATATTGTAAACGTGTGAATTGAAAAGTATGATTTATGACATAACACCTGATTTATCTTTCTCTTCTTTAGTATATAATTGTCTGCTTCTTCGCTTCGCTTCTTTCTTATGAATAAGTATTTTATTTGCCTCCTTCCTAACGAATCTGCCTTTTTTTGATATTTTTTATTAAATTAAAAGTAAAACATAGTGTTACTGCAATCTTAAAGTTACAAAAAATCTTATAAACACCATAATGCATACAATCTCACTGTCATATAATTTCGGTATAGATAGAGACAAGCCAACCCTAAAATATTATAAACACCATAATGCATACAATCTCGCTGTTATATCATTTCGGAATAGGTAGAGACAAGCTAACCCTAAAATCTTATAAACACCATAATGCATACAACCTCGCTGTTATATCATTTCGGTATAGGTAGAGACAAGCTAACCCTAATATCTTATAAACACCATAATGCATACAATCTCGCTGTTATATCATTTCGGAATAGGTAGAGACAAGCTAACCCTAAAATCTTATAAACACCATAATGCATACAATCTCGCTGTTATATCATTTCGGAATAGGTAGAGACAAGCTAACCCTAAAATCTTATAAACACCATAATGCATACAACCTCGCTGTTATATCATTTCGGTATAGGTAGAGACAAGCTAACCCTAAAATCTTATAAACACCATAATGCATACAACCTCGCTGTTATATCTTTTCGGTATAGGTAGAGACAAGCTAACCCTAAAATCTTATAAACACCATAATGCATACAACCTCGCTGTTATATCATTTCGGTATAGGTAGAGACAAGCTAACCCTAAAATCTTATAAACACCATAATGCATACAACCTCGCTATTATATCATTTCGGTATAGGTAAAGACAAGCTAACCCTAAAATCTTATAAACACCATAATGCATACAACCTCGCTGTTATATCATTTCGGTATAGGTAGAGACAAGCTAACCCTAAAATCTTATAAACACCATAATGCATACAACCTCGCTGTTATATCATTTCGGTATAGGTAGAGACAAGCTAACCCTAAAATCTTATAAACACCATAATGCATACAACCTCGCTGTTATAATCATTTCGGTATAGGTAGAGACAAGCTAACCCTAAAATCTTATAAACACCATAATGCATACAACCTCGCTGTTATAATCATTTCGGTATAGGTAGAGACAAGCTAACCCTAAACATCCTCTCTTAGTATACATTCTTATATGTCATTGTATGTACCTATTACTTATCTCTTTCTCAATACGCAGTAAATTAGACTACATATTATATTTTGTCCAAATACAGAGTTGAATTTTGAAAAAAATGTATTCACCCATCAATAAAAGTACATATATGCTGAAGTCAGATTGAATCGTTTTTATGAATATTATAATAGTTCATAGTATAATCCAAGTATGCTTCTCTTCACTCGATGTATAAAGGGACTCTACGACTATCGAGGTATGACTATGTTAATTTATATTCTGTCTGTTACATGTTATCTTGTTACTGAGAATAATACCCTTTGTATCATTGTATTTGAAACATCGTATTATTTCTAGAATTTCAAATTCATTTGTATACCCTCATTTTTCGTGTTCTTTTCATTAAATTAATAATATTGTAACTTTGTGTTTCACTCATCAAATATGTCCCGACCATTCTTTGTAGTATCTAACACAGATTTTTTTCTTGTTGTTTAAAGTATCAGAATTAAAATAACATTATTCTTGATTTTTTAACGGCATTCTGTTTCTTTAATCAGTTTTTTGTTTTCATTTTCCTTTTCTGTGTCATTTTCATTTTCCAACAATGTTTTCTTTTACGTCATAATAAACATTAGTGATTTTTCGTATTATTTTGAATTTGTACTATTTATTTATTTATTGAAACGCCTTTTATAAAGACGAATGGGTTTTGGCCAACGCTAAACTCCTCACTAACAAGTCACTCCATAAAGTACCTATTAAAAATTTGTTTTTTTTTTACCAATTCGAAAATGAAAAATTCATACATTAGTTTCCTGAACTTGAGGTCACTTCTTTGAAATATTTGATAGTTATAAAATTGAGAAGCACTATTCAGATATCTTTCAAAATCTATTGGGGTCTAAGCGAGTATTAGATATACATATTTACAAAATTTGAAAAGAATCGAATGAGTGCTTTAGTCTATAATTGATAAAGTAAAATGAACATGCCTTACGTAGCACACAGCACACACACACACAGATACATTGTGATGAAACTTTTAGAATACCATCTCAGCAAGATACTAGTTGATAATCTGGGTTAGTGAGGAGTTAAAAATACATGTCACTCATAATAGAACAGAAGATGGGCCTTTTTTGCGTTTTATTTTAATCTTTTAAATAATGTAGGTACAATTATTTACGCATTGGACGTCGAATTCTCTTAAAAATTTGCGTAATGGTAATAATAATGATTGAGTATTATTGTTTGTAGTACTTGATTGTTATTCATATCATTCGTAAGTCTCCCGACGTCGTAAAATATCAAGTTATGTTTAATATTACAAAATTAATACATTCACAAACAATGATTATCAAAAAATGAAATGAAAATAAACACAATATATAATTAATGAATCTAAATTGGAATCGTAAACAACGAAATTTACTGATTAAAAATATAATATGTATTAGTTTCTTAAAAATCCTTTTTAATCAAATTATCTTAAACGACATTTCTTCTTCGTCCTTCGTTTACTCATTGATGTGATAGTTAAATTGTATTTATTTATTCATTTGCAATCCAATTACATTGATATAGAATAAGTACAAATTAGTTTACCCCGATAGGTAGGTGAAAATCTGCGTATATTTGTATCATTGTTGTTATGTAAATAAACATATAATTTATTATTATTTCTGGCGCAGATCATGGGAGACTTATGTGCGAGAACACTGTCACCTCATGTATAAGGACTGATGCTTTCGTTGTTAACATAAAATAAATTTCTCAATATATGCATTTAGAAAAAAAAGATTTCTTTGTTACTTCATAGATAGCAATGGTAAAAATAGCTTATTTACAAACGATCTGTTTCTCACTATTATAAAATATAGAACTTTTAAAATTGGTAAACAAATATCATATGCCAGCAAATCCACTGTCTTTGCCATACACACTCAGAAATAAACTTACAATTTTGAAACTTTGATTATACATTGCCTATTTTTCTAAATAAATTAATTAAAAAACATTGTTTTTAACAACTGTTGCTTTTATCATTTCAAAAAAAAATCTTTTTATACATATTATAAGTATTCTTACACAATGATTGATATTATTAGTACCTATAGTTAGTGCGGTTTCACCAATCGAATACCGGAAGTGGTGTATATCGATTTACTACAGAAACTTCCTTTCAACTTCAATGCTTAACTCTACTGATTATAATATTATTTTCTTGATAAAGTTCAATTGATAATAATTATAATTGATCCTCATGTGAATTTTTTATTTTTTTTTATTTTTAAACACTTTAAAATTTTTTTAAAAAAAATAACACGTTCTTCATATACAAAAAACACATACCATCACGCCGTGTCCCTCACGGGGTAGGCAGAGAGAACCGAACGCCACTAATTTCTATCTTGACACACATTCATCGCCTCGTCGACATAATATATAAGTTATGTTTATTTATTAAGGTTATGTACAGTTTTTTTAATATAAACATTAATTTTCAAAATGAATTAATAAATACAAAAACCAAGATTGTAACGCCATACCATACCATATGATACTGTCATACCATAAAAATATATAACTATATATAATAAACAATTTTATATAACTTTATATAATTATGCACCCATAACATACATATATTTGTATAAAAAAACAAGGCAAATTTCCGTGGGTATATACATACAAAATGACAAAATATAAAAACCTTAAAAGGATAAGAAAAATAAAAAAAATCAATATATAGTAAACATATAAATAGATGCATACAAGCTAGGAGGTTTGGGACAGGACAATGGATAGGAATAGAAAGGGAAAATAAGGAATATAAAATCAATCACTGAGAAAACCTCAACAAACTCTTAAATTTAATATGCTCGGTGTGCCAAACATGTCAAGACCTGCGAACTTTGCATCAAACTGTTTACATGCTCTATGTTTTTCAATTCATGCTCTATGTTTAAAATCCAATTACTAACTGGAATAGCACCACCACATATAAGAAGAGTTGTAGCCTCTGAAGAGGAAAAGATGAAACAGCAGAATGACTCTCGACATCCGCTATATGGTCACATCCTCCCGCACTCAAGACTCAAATCTAGAAACAGCTTCCTCAGGAATACAATATCTTTAAACTCAACCAGCGAAAAGAGAAGAGTTGAGCTGTGGAAGGAACGGATAGAAGGTGAGAGCTTTCGTGAACCAGCAGAGGTACTCCCGGCGGGTCACCTACTGCCTTATACAGCCTGGAAATCCCTAAACAGGCTGAGGACGGGTGTAGGAAGGTGCAAGGTGAACCTGGATAGATGGGGAATGCTGGAGGCGGACCAGGACACGGCATGTGAGTGTGGAGAGACGCAGAGTATGTCGCACCTGCTGAGCTGCCCGCTTATGGAGGGAGGGTGCTCTGAAGAGGATTTGTGGCAGGCCAATGAAAATGGAATTATGGCTGCAAATTACTGGAGGGACACAGTGTAGGCGGATGACCTTGGACACGGAAATGAAATTAATGAAATTCATAACTTCCTTGGGTTAGTGAGGAGTAAAAATCAAATATGCTCATATTAAAAAAAAATGTTATCGGCTCTTGGTTTTTGCATGAGTGCAAAAATGTCCAGCTTCGCCACTGACTGGAAACACTATATAGTCCATTTGGCAATAAATTCTCCATTTATAATATATACACGGTGTCAGGAACTGTTTATAATATTCTACGTCTTCTCTTGTCTGTCTTCATCGTGTTATGTTGGCGAACCTGTTTTTCTCGGGTTTGTCACGTTACAATAATCACGTATGTTTATTATGCCAGGCCACCTGAGCAGCAGCAGTTACATAATACGTTCTAATTGCTCACTGACGGTTCGCCCAGGGGTGTGCTTCGACCCGGGAATGGGCAATCGGTTAGCGCTGGAACGGGCAATTAGTTTGCCCACATACGGTCGTAGACTGATTCTCGGGGGCCTTAGCGACTGTCACGCCTTGTACCTAATTGTATCGTTGAATACTTATATGGATGATATGCAGTTATTGCAGTTATGAAATGTTTTTTCTTTTATCATTTTTTTTTTATTTTGTTAATCTATTTTTGACAATTGCATACCCTGAATATACGGATGTAGATACACAAAAATACACACTTACTTACCTTCTTATATTATGTGAAATAAGAATTTTAATTTTATGTTGGTCTTTTATTTTCTCATCACTAACCATGAGCGTTCTTAGCGGAGGTTGTATTTTTAAACAGCGCCATATACATTATTATTATAATATTAAATGCTTTCGCGCTTTTAATAATTATTCGTTAAGACTTTGTGGATGTGGTTTATAATTCTTCAAAAATCCCACATATTTCGATAGTACTTATAAAGGAAACACTCTTTATTTGCGGCTGAATATTCTTCGTTTACAAAATATTTTTTTGCACAATTTATTATGATATTTATTGATAAATGACGACATAAGGAGTGAATGTAAATTAAAGAAGGATATTATGTAAAATGAAAGTTAGGTCTTGCCTTGAGGTGGTTTGGACATATTTAAAGAATGTACCTACTATGAACGACTGGCATGGGTATAAGAGATGGAGTGAATAGCAGGGGTCGCCCCAGAAAGGGATGGCATGACCATGTGAATGATATTTTGAAAGAAGGAAACATAAGAATAATTTAAGAATATTAAAAAATACATCATAAATTATGGGAAGACAGGACTAACACAAATACTTAGTATTCAACAATAACTACTTAAATAATTCAAAATTAAAATTATTAACAACATTTGTAACTATGCCGTATTTTGTTTGCAATGCTCTTTGAGTAACACATAAAAATATTTTATTTGATTTGGGAACCATGTGCTTCATATTAATTACACCAACATAGTTAACTAGTCTCTTTCTATGGCTCTGAAATAAAAATCGCGTCAGAGATTGGATTTATGACAGGTATTATGGCGGACATTGGGATCTGCATGATCTGTTTTGTGTGAGCCTATAATATGTTTGTTATGGTAATGATTGTGATTGCAGAAAGTTGAGATTGTGTGCATATTTAGTGTGGAACAGGAAAATCACCTGGTTCATAATTGTCAATAAAAATTGTGTACTGCTAGCCCTAGAACAGGATTTCCTAGTTGGGCAGCAGTAATCTACTTATTGTTGTCATTATAAATATGGTGTGATAAAAGGTAAAATAAAATAAAAATAAATAAATAAATAAGAAGTTTGTTAAAGGCAGACAGAAATGTGTGCAAAAATAGAGAAGTTTGGCGCTCGGTCCTCTCTGCTTACCCTGCAAGGGGCATGGGGTGTTGGTATGTATGTATGTATATTTTTACAGGTAATGTCATTGTACTGGGGGCTCCATTTCTCTCAATTCCAGTCTTCCAAATACGCACAACTAACACGGTTTAAAAAATATTTACTAGAAATATTTTCAATACAAAATTAGTTGACATTTCTACATTAGATTTTTGTGATTTGTCATACGGATTTAATTGATAGGAAATGTACGAAGTCGAAACGTAAACGAAGTATATAATTTATAATGACGATGCCTTTTGCACGAAACCCGGTGATAATCAAATATAACCAATAATTTGAGTATCAACGGGTTAGGATTTCCAGTTAAACAGCGTTAATCTACTTGTTGTTGTCATTGTAAATATGGTATAATATGATAACAATAACTAATACTGAAAACATACATACATAACATGTAATTTATATTTATTGAATAAATAATGTAAAAAATATTACGTATAATGATTTATTAATAAATTAAACATAATTTTATAAATTTTGTGCAGTCTTGATTTGATCTGAGACTCGACTGAATAAAGATATGACTGACTGACTGAGTTCAGTATTCCCAAGATATACTATTTCAGATTATTTGTGTAAATAACAAATAAAAATTATAAGATACCTACATACACAATATGTATTGTTATGCATATCATGATGACTCCAATTCCATTTTATAATCTGTGTACAATACTTAAGTTTATATTGCTTAGATACTTTAAAAAAAATGCAAATAGGTACAACCAATATGTCACCTGTGAAATATAGTAATATATACACTGCTAGCCTTAGAACATGTATACCTACTTGGGCAGCAGCTATCTATTTTTAATGACGATTATTTAAATGGTGTGATAAATGAATAAATAAATTAATGACCTTTTCAGACCTAGTGTCATTTTGAATAGACTGATTTTTCCATAACTATATAACTATGTATGAAAAAAATCACTTAAATGTTTTCAAACGATGTTAGAAGATGTTTTCATATGATATTTTTTTTTTTTATACAACAATATTAATTTGGGTGATAAAGGGTTTAAAAAAAGGGCTGTAAAAACAGATGAAATTGTCACAATACGATTCATCATTTTACTACTAAAAATAACTGTTTTAATTCCATCATGAAAATACAGGCATAAACATTATTTTTTCAACGAATTTTCATAGAGGATCCATCATTTTAATTAATATTCCCAAGTTAGATAGTGTATGTGACTGCACCGCATCATGACACACAACAATAATACATAATCCAACTTCTATCAATTTTTTCCCTACAGTAGGTACGCATAATAATACACACGACACCGACTAATGGTTTCACTAGTCACACTTCACTCAATTCAATAAATTGAATACGTCGGCGGTCGGGACTCACTAATGGGAATCTGTATGTGCTGTGTGTATCATAAGGTTCAACGTTGTAGGGGCGAATCGACGCCGAGCGGGGTGCAGGCCTACCGAAACGGATGATCGGTCCATACCGACCGAAACCTAAGAGATTGTATGTATCCGGCCGAAGACAAAAAAAAATGTTTTTCCGTTCGAATTCTAACATAGCCCAAGGCACTTTCGATGAAATTGAGACCTTACCTAAATCATTTTCGTTTGTAACAAATACATATATATCCTCATACATTACCTAAATTAGGCATGCGCTATAGATGAACGAAATCGGTCGTGGTAGGATACGCGACCACTGGATTACTAACCCAGCGCGCTTACCGCTCTGTCACCGCCCATCTCAATCCCATCTTATCTATATTACAGATATCAGAAGACTGTGCGAAGTCGATCATATCATACGATCGGTTCGACAGAGATGAAGGTTCTGAAACAAACAAGTGTCGAGAATGACAGATTCAAGAACTGTTAATGTGGGCAGGGATAATGTTCCCCAGGAAAGCAGATCTCCAGGGCGTCCTACCAAGAGATGGAAGGACAGCTGACCGTCAACATCACAGGATGGCAAGTTGAAGGACCTTAGAGGCCAATAGGCTTAAAAAAGAAAAAAAAATATCAAGCAATACTAGCTTGTCTGTCCTGGAAAAATGGTTGGTTAATCGAGAGAAATTACCCCATCGATTCGCTATCTACTTGTACGAGGTGTAATATCTGCCATGATACGGGCTTTATCTATCATGTTCCAAACAAATTATTATATTATATAGGTAATTTGAGATGGGTCGATGGCAGAGCGGCTAGCGAACTTTATTAGTAAATGTTGGTCGCGAGTTTAAATTCTGCTTCAACCAATTTCGTTCGCCTATATAGTACAAGCATTATCGACAAGTTTTGGGAATATAATGGGATGTAGATTTATTTGTTTCAAAGACATGTTCACTTTTTTTAAAAAAATGCATATTTTAGACAGACAATAAATATTTTTGCTAAGTAATTTTTTTCGGTCGAACGCGGCGCAAACGGATTGTTCGGTCGAACACGACGCAAACGGATTGTTCGGTCGGCGTCTATATTCGCAATAAGTCGACTGAATGACACAACATGACTAATAAGTGACAGGGAATGAAAACATTTTGAGAGTTTTATTGCATATATACGTTTTGTGGATGTGTGTAGGTACCTATATGAGGACTTGAATCAACATTTTGTAAGTGGGAAAGGCAACATTTTTAAAAAAATACATTCCACACATATACCCTGTCTACCGGAATAAAAACACAGTAAAAAACAATATTTTCACCGAGGATCGAACTCGGGACTTTTGAATCGGAAATCAAACGTGGTTTAGCAGTGAGGTTCACCATCGATTCGGAATTTAATGCTTTTAAAGTTGAGTCGAAACTGGTGTGAGGGGATTCACGGTGTTTTTTACAAGGCAATGCACAAACACAGACCTGTTGCTGGTTACCAAGGATTGTGGGATATGCCGTGATGGTATGAATGGATATATTTACAAGAAACAGACATCAATTAATCACTCCGAAGACAAACACTACATACGGACAAAGACATTATCAAAACTTGGCTCCAAAAGATCCTAAATTTAGTTGCAAAAGATATAAAGAACATACATTTAATAGAAAATACAAGACTTAAACATACATACAATACAAACATGGTTATATAACAAAGGGATCAACTATTGTCAGCAAATTCTCAATTCATAACAACATACATACAATACAAACATGGTTATATAACAAAGGGATCAACTATTGTCAGCAAATTCTCAATTCATAACAACATACATACAATACAAACATGGTTATATAACAAAGGGATCAACTATTGTCAGCAAATTCTCAATTCATAACAACATACATACAATACAAACATGGTTATATAACAAAGGGATCAACTATTGTCAGCAAATTCTCAATTCATAACAACATACATACAATACAAACATGGTTATATAACAAAGGGATCAACTATTGTCAGCAAATTCTCAATTCATAACAACATACATACAATACAAACATGGTTATATAACAAAGGGATCAACTATTGTCAGCAAATTCTCAATTCATAACAACATACATACAATACAAACATGGTTATATAACAAAGGGATCAACTATTGTCAGCAAATTCTCAATTCATAACAACATACATACAATACAAACATGGTTATATAACAAAGGGATCAACTATTGTCAGCAAATTCTCAATTCATAACAACATACATACAATACAAACATGGTTATATAACAAAGGGATCAACTATTGTCAGCAAATTCTCAATTCATAACAACATACATACAATACAAACATGGTTATATAACAAAGGGATCAACTATTGTCAGCAAATTCTCAATTCATAACAACATACATACAATACAAACATGGTTATATAACAAAGGTATCAACTATTGTCAGCAAATTCTCAATTCATAACAACATACATACAATACAAACATGGTTATATAACAAAGGGATCAACTATTGTCAGCAAATTCTCAATTCATAACAACATACACGACAAATCTACTAACATAGGACTCAAAAAGTGGACCATGGGCTACACAATCATTCTTTATAACAGCTTACTATGATTTAGTAATCAATATTATCAGTTCTCAAAGATAAATTATTAACTTATCTTTCAAGCCACGGGTGGTCCACTTCGATCTGCTGAACGTACTTTACTATCTATCCCTATTCATAGTTCTGAATTTTTTAGCTCTTCATTTGAAGTACATTCAGTTATACTATATGGAATAGCCTAAGTCCTGATATTACGTCGTCTATCTCACTAAACACCTTCAAGAAAAGGCTAAAGCAAAAATATTTATCTGACAACACCTGATTACATCTTCCTCTCCTCTTCCTTTCCTTATTCTTTAGTTTTCCTATCATTGCTATGAATGCTTCTTATATGCTATCTTATTTTTTTTTACTTTTCTTCTGCTTTCTTTATTTATTTTGTAATGTGATTAACTTATTGCCATAGTACACATTGTTTTGTATACTTAACATTTAATCTGGTTGGTTGGAAGAAATTGCCATCAGGCAATAAGCCCGCCAGTGTACTAATTATATGTACAAGAAGATTGAAATAAATAAATAACTAGTCTACCACCTCGGAACAGGCTTGGCCTAGGGAAGTATTCCAAACCAAGTCAATTTATTTGTTATTTTGCTTATATAAAATTATGTAATTTTTGGTATATGTATTAAAAAAATATATGTACCTATATATAAATAAAAAAAATATATTTTCACGAAAGAGTGTAGTATTTAAATTATGCTTTTGATGTTGGTACCTAATTATTTTTAATTCTTGACTCTTGCATCATTACGTTGGCAAGATGGATCACTCGAACAAATTGACATTTGGAAATAAACTCGCGATTCGCCACACCACTCCTTAGTGAGTGTTGAGATGGAGTAAGTTCAAAACGAGCGTGTCTAAACACTGAACGGCATGTCAAGATAATCCATTGTTATAGAGTTATTGGCTCTCAACAAGTGCCCCGATTGAGTGCAGACGTATCTGATTTATCTTTGTGAATTTGTAGCGAAAAAATAATACTTGTGAATGTTTCAAATTGCGAAGTGCTTGACATTGATATTTGTATTAAAAATACTGTATTTAAATTTGAACTGGATGTACTTATAATTACGTAATAGGATGTACGGATGATAAAAAAAAAATTTATTCAAATAAATCAAAACGACTGTGTCCTTGTTTTGAGAAATCAGTGCTCTTACGATGGCATCAAGCAATATTTCATACTACACTAAAACGTATACTTGCACCTCTGTATCACTTCAACCTATCACTAAACCTTATAAATACACTATGACGAATAACAAACATGGTGTGTAGTTATATTGTTATGTTTGCTGAACCAGCTAATAGCAGGAACAGTTTGGAGGACACGTGCCTTGAATTCAACACGAGTTTTTAATCAAACTAGTGCCTAATTCTAGGCAGTACTTGCCTCTTTATCAACACGAAAAGGTAAATACGCGCCCTGGACATCAATGACTGTTGGATCCGCCAGTAATTTATATAATTTTTAACAGGTCCATCAATTCTCAGTCAACTGCATTGTTGGATATAGGTCTCCCCTTTCCAGAATATTTTTTTCATGTCATCAGACCCACCCAATAACCTCTAATAAATTAATTATCGATGAAGTTTTTATTTGGTAGAATTCCATTATATGTTATATCTATAATAAAAAGTAAAGACTTTTTGATTCTACATTAATTTAATTGAGCGCGATAGGCCTATTTCGCCTTGTTAGGGCATTAACTAGCTTATAATGTAATAAGCTAGTTAATGCCCTAACAAGGCGAAATAGGCCTATCGCGCTCAATTAAATTAATGTAGAATCAAAAAGTCTTTACTTTTTATTATAGATATAACTCCAATAAATTAATAAGTTTAATTTTTTATTCGTTTCATTAAAAGAATTATCCCCATTTTGTTGTCTGCTGGGATATTAGACTAAGAATTGCTGCGTTCTGCGTGCTCAATTAATCTTTAATTTTACTTCACAATTTCTTCTCAATATTAATGTCGTTAAAATTTTACCGTCTCATGTTGATGAGTCGAATCCCTGGAGGTGTCTAGGGCGCTCCGTGAATCGCTTCTATTAATTTTTAATTTTCTCGATAAACTTTGGAGCAAAGGAATTGTTACGTCGAAGTTTTCAAGTATCAGTATAGAGATATTGCTTCGTATCATGCAATTATACTATAATTTTTTTCGTACAATAAATTTATGTGATATAATTTGTTTCGTTCAACCATTTTTGTAGTGTACTGTGATGGGGTGCACAGTACTATCTCTTTAATAAATACTGGGGATGGTTTACTTCAATAAAAACTCAGTAGTAATCTCTACAATATATCTACATATTACACCAGTACGGGCCCTGTGGCAGAATGCCTCCTACTCTCTCATACCGAGCCTATATAGGGCGCAACATCCGTCTCTTTCACACTTAAATACTTTAAAATTTTTGATTGAAATTTTTTTTCATTCATAAATGCATAACAACTATAAAGAACAGATGATCGGTGACGTGCGCTGTAGCAGTTACAAAGAGATGAAGAGACTGACGGACGATAGAGTTAAGTGGAAAGATCGAGTGTTTGGTGCAGACCAATCCTAGGATTGTGACCAAGAAAAAGAATGCATAATTTTGTATCATATAATTATTTTATTTTACAGAGTTTTTTAACATGTCTACGTAGGGGACACCAGCTATTAGGAATTGGGTCCACTTTACTCTTCCGAAGAAGCGCACTACATAGCGTCGGAAGGGGTTTGCAATCTAGAAAAGAGTTTATTAATTCGGATTCTAAAAAGACCCGGGTTGTACGAAGGCGGAAACACAGAATTCGGAAGATCGTTCCACAGTCGGGCTGCTGTATTAATAAAGGAGTTCGAGAAGCGACTGGTTCGTATATGTTGAAGGTCCACTGTGAATGGATGCTGCGATTGAGTGAAGCGAGTGACTCTGTTGTGAGTGGGTGGAGAAGGGACCAAAGATGCAAGTTCTTCTGAGCAATTCCCGTGGTAGTATCTATAGAATAAACTTAAAATACCGTCAGTCGTAAAATATCAGTCAGTGATGGATCATCAATACACAATATGAATAACCAGCATATGGACCAATGGAGATTCGACTCTCCATACTACCGATATTTTAATACTTACTTTACTTTTCGTGTGGCTCTGGTACTTGTATCCTCTCAACCCATATGGGTAGCGTCTGAGTTTTACAGCCTTGGATCAAACTCTGTCAGCCATTCCACCGCCTCCCGTCTCTCCTCGTGGATATCCCGTAGGGTGCCGCTAAATTTCCTTAGCTAGCAACCTTGCACCATGTGCTTTATTGTCTGCTCAGTTCCACATTCACATTCATCAGATTATCGTGTAATAATTTGTTTCATTAAATGCAATTTTCTGTTTCATACAATTTTGTAATAAATTATTTCATATTACCACCATATTATAACTTTTTTCCTTGCAATGTTTTAATAAGTGTCCGCCTGCGCCGTTGTGGAGATAAACCACCATGCGTTAATAATACAGTGACCAAAGAACAAATAAAACCTAACCATACTAAGTACCTATAACTGTATTTTGTCGACTGTATTGGCACCATTATTACAATTTATATGTATATTACCCCCTATTCAGTAACTATTGCAACTAAAATAGGAACGTTCTAAAACTGTGGATTTTAGATTTATGGTATTATTTCAGTGTTATAAAATATCAACTTGGACTAAATGGAATAAGAACGTACCTATTTTTGCCGGGACGTTCTTAAAAAGTTACTGAATCAGACGTATTATGAATAATATTGTCGGCCTTCGTGGCTCAGTTGGTTGGGTATCTGACTGCTGATCCAAGGGTCCCGGGTTCGATTCCCGGTGGAGACTCAGTTTTTAATTGTGTTTTCAGTCTGGATCTGTGAGACGATTAATATCGTAAGTCTCCAGAATGTGGCAACTTGTTATTGGGTGCGTGTTAAATAATTAATCATTTGACATAGTGCATGTTAGTTGCCCGAGAAGCTACGTAAAATAAAATAAAATAAAATAAAATAATTATAAATTATGAATCATTTTCATAATTACTCAAAATACGTCTAATTCAGTAACTTTTTAAGAACGTTCCAGCCAATATAGGTACGTTCATATTCCATTTAGTCCAAGTTGATATTTTATAACGCTGAAATAAGACCGTAAATCTAAAATCTACAATTTTAGTACGTTCTTATTTTAGTTACAATGGTTACTGAATAGGGGTATTGAATATCTACCTACTAAATTTACTTTTTCAGCATTATTTTTAAAAATATCTACCTACTAAATTTACTTTTTCAGCATTATTTTTAAAATAATTTAAGACATCTCTGTAATTGGCTTTGACATGCATAATGTTTTTAAGCAATTTATGAAATAGCTGTTGAGATGAAATAAAATAAAATAAAAATTAGAAATTGAAATCAGATGACGAATTTGTTCAATATTATTTTTATTAAAATATCAGTTGCACAACGCTTTATATAATTTTATCCGTAATTGGAATTTTTATGCCCGATGATTTTTTTTGTAGCTTCCATGTGATGATTGAATATATCAACTAATGATGTCGATTGAATGGAAAGTAGATTCATGTTTATAATTGCTTGCCTTGTGACTTCCACATGGGACCTTTATCAAATAGTGATTTTCGTTAATGTCCTCCCCTGCTTAAAATTTCAATCTTTATTTCCTTTTACGTTTATTATATTGAATTCATAAAAACTCCTTTCCACTCAATGCTGAGATGTGAAAAGGTTACCTATTTATTATTCACTCGCAATGAACATCTTTTACAAATCGATACAGATTGTGAACATCTCCCATGCATTTTTAACTCGCTTCAAATAGCGTTGACTTATAGATAATATGATATATGTTTTTACGGATTATATTTTATTTTATTTATTTGATTTAAGGGGAAAACATATAGCAATTTGCAAATTACAAAATACAAAAATGAATGTTCAGTATTTGCCAAAATAGTTACCTCATCATCTAACATTAGGCATTATACATAATATTAAAATAAAATTACTAAAACATATGTAGATACTAGAGTAATTTTGAAATTAAGATATAAGAAATTGAATTTTTCTTCTTCTGGGTCACAATCTTAGGATTGGTCTGCACCAAACACTCGATCTTTCCACTTAACTCTATCGTCCGTCAGTCTCTTCATCTCTTTGTTACTGCTACAGCGCACGTCACCGATTATCTGGTCTATATAGTTGTTCTGGAGCGGCCTCTACAGTTGCCCCCATCAATCATTCCTTCGACGATGGTAAAAAGCAGGCCCGGGTGCCGGATGTTGTGGCCTATACAAAAAGATACTAAATACAAAAAAAAATGACACAAAGAAGAACATAAGTTATAAACATACAAATGATTATGGGACATGTAAGAATTGGGGAGGGATAAAGGAGTTAGGTATTGTATGCCTCATATCACTGCGTTATTTCCGATATACTCCTTAGATATTGCGGATATGTATTATTGAATATATCTGTATCATAAAACCTTGTATTATACTGCTTACAAATGCGTTGAAAGCATGAATTAATTATAAGTATTACAGTGTTGTATATAATATGAAATAAATTTGAGTGTCTGCTTGTCCTACCTGGCAAAATCCGGGATGAAGGGCAACAACTGGTCTTACAACCTGCACTGCGAAAAATATATTGATTTAAGAGCTCCTGACACGATCCTATACGTTCATATCTTGTTTTTATCTCAAAAATTTATAAATCAGAACTCAGTCATAGACTATTCTTAATTTAAACTCAATAATACAAAATCGTTAAGATCAAAGTTTTGTATGCAATTATCATTATTTTTTGTATAGATATGTTTATATGAAAGTCTGCATCTTCAGTTCCTCCCGTCTCTTCCATCCCTCCAAATCCTTTAGTACCTTCCGTCTCTTAAGTGCCTCCTATCTCTCTCCAGATCATCCCGTCTCTTCCATCTCTTCAGAGGAGGACACGACATACATTTATGTTCGTATTCCTATGTCGATGATTTTCAATAAATTACTTTCTGAAATATTAATCAACTAAAAATATTTAGTGTTCGCGTCTGGAGAGACCACGTTGAACACATCGACAACATAGATTTATCAAAACTGTAAACTGTAATGACAGAAATACCCATCAACAGATAATAACCCGGAAGATCTGTGAAGAGATGGAAGAGATGGATTTGATAGTTCTATATTATACTTTTATTATAATAATCGACGAAGTTTTTATTTTGTAGAATTCCATTATTAATGATGTCTATAATTAAAAGTAAACCACTTTTTGATTCTACATGAATTTTATTACGTGCGATAGGCTTATAAGCTATATATAATTTTCAGCGTTCTAGCTTTTATGGTTTTTGAGATATATGTAAAAGTAAAGTAAAAATTCAAAAGTTGAAACAAAAATTCAAAATTCTAAGTATAAAAGTTATGTTGGCGTATAACTATCAATATATTCTGAAATTTTGGGCTCTGTAAATTGAGCGGATCAAAAGATATAAGGGAGGATGGACCCACAGACACACTAAATGTTCTACTCCGAATTTTGAGTAAATCCGTATACATATATAGAACATATATTATATGCTGCAAAGCATCTGAGTTAGCGTTTTTTTTGCTTCAAAGTTAGAAAAACCGTGAAAAATATAGACCCTGCATTCAAATCTCGCGTATCTTGGCTCGATACTTTGTCGATAGGTATGTTAAGAGAATAAAATTCTCTTAACAAATCGACAGTTGGAAAAGCGTTCATTCTTTATTAATATTTTTTTATGTCTTGTTACAGATGCGGCTTCAACCACAGCTGAGGCTGGCAATACATCGAGTCCCGTCAACAAACGTCGTGGTTTTAGCGGGTAAGTTTATTTATGTATAATATTATATTAAAATACATTATGACACATAATATTTTGTTTTCTGTATACTTCTCTGTACATATTTATAACGATTAGCGTCGTGATGTTGTTCAACTAGTAGGTACTTAGATCAGACACTGATCCCAATATAACGCAAGGATTATCCCTAGCTTATTGGAGAGTAAAAACATAAACTGACAGCAAAACGTATGAGATGGAATGTATGTGTACCTACAAAATATGTACTTACTTTGACCTGTCTACTGTTAATTTGTACGTGTTCCTTCCATTTTTTATTTTATTTATTTCAAATCCTTACATAATTAGGTGCATAGCATATATAACGTAAATATTTTAAAATATTCGTAAGGATCCCACTAAGGCTAAGCCTGTATGTGAGAATTATATTCAAATAGATACAGTAAAATCTATATATGTATATATATTTTTTTTAAATTTTATTTATTGTCCATTGTGATTTATGTTTTAAATGTAATCTTTTAACCCTTAACCAGGTCACAAAAAGTATTTGTGCAATCATATTACCAGAAGAGTATACTTTGAAAATAATGTACCTACTCTTAAATTTTATTTATTTTATTTATTTATTTATGTTAAAGTTGAACAAAAAACAGCGTTAAGACATAGTACAATACAATAGTAACATCAAGTATTAAGGCCTATTACATTTTGTCGTTATGATTGATATAAAATAATACAAGTTTGCAAAAAATCAAAAAAAAATATGATCATAGGTTGGTATGTAGGTAAGAGCAACATTTCAAGTTAACAATGATTTAAAACATAATATTGAACTAAAAGGAAAAAAGAAAAAAGAGAATGAATGCCGTCAAGGTTTCCTAAAAATAGAAAATAAAATAGAAAATCTTTATGGAATTCCATAGCAAAAATGTGGGAATTATATTCCCATTGCCTGGTATGGTTACTGAATATTTAAGAAAAATTTTCATGGAATTTAAAAACAGTTCAATATAAAAATGATTATTTAATCACATATATTATCATTATTTAATAGCATAAAATTTTAGTTAGTTTTGAATCATACACTAAGATTCCATCCCCCGATGAAGAAGGTACTTTACAAAATAATAATAATAATACTTCCATTAAAATATCCTAATAAATACCTACATTAATAATACAAAGAAAATACTATAATAATACAAAAATAATATTACAAAAACAATATTACAATACTACAAAAATAATATTACAATAATACAAAAACAATATTACAATAATACAAAAACAATATTACAATAATACAAAACAATAATAGGTAATATAATATTTATAATGATATACAATGTTAGTGCAAGAAATCAATTATTATGATATGGAGAGCAGAGTCTTAAGTATCTTTCTTTATATGAGAATATCTCAATCATACAAAAAAACATTTGATTGACAAATTCAAACAAAATCTAATTTTAAAAAGTGTTGCTACTTCATAACCTTAGATGATATATTTAGACAAACTTTTTAACATCTCAATAGAGACGAAATCGGAATATTATAGAAGAACCAGGAACTCAAGGTACCTACAGGGCTTACGAACTTTCATCGGCTGGTTTACGTGATCACTTTATGCGCTTGCGCAACGTTCACCAATTATGCCTTCTTATTAATTTCCATTATCAATTCCCTTAACAAATTTTGAAAAATGAGTAACTAATCACCTGAAAATAGAACATTATTACTATTGCCATCTATGATGTAACGAAAAAACCTTTTTGTAACGCCACCCCTTGAGAGATCGGTTTATTTGTAAACAATGAAAGCAACAGTCCTTATAAATGTGGTAACGGTGTTCTCGCACAGATTCACCCCTGAACCGCGCTAGTCGTAGTGACATGTCGTAAGCCCTGTAGGTGCCTTGAGTTCCTGGTTCTGTAATATTCCGACTTCGTCTCTATTGATATATGAAAAATTTTGCCAAAAAAATATCATTTGACTCCCGACAGGGAAATTAATCCAATGTTTGTGTATATAAATTTAAAAACGAGTTGGTTGTGGCCAACGCTAAACTTCTCGCTAACAAGTCATTCTATAAAGTATTCAAATTTTGTATGGAAAATATTCAGCATTATTATGAAGTGAGTTTGTTACATTATTTTTTATTTAAATATTTTATTATGAAAACTTGATAATTCTTCAATCCCGTTTTATAGTGATGTGCGGTTTCTACCAATTTGAAAATAAAAATTTTAAATTATAAATTTATGAGCTTGGGGTCACTTTGAAATATTTGGCAGTTAAAAAAAATGAGAAGTACTATTCAGATATCCTTCAAAATCTAATGGGGTATATGCGAGTATTAGATATACATATTTGCAAAATTTGAAAATAATCAAATTGGTACTTTAGTCTATAATTGATAAAGTAAAATGAACACGCCGTACATAGCACGCAGCACATAGCACACAGATACATTGTGATGAAACTTTCAGAATACAATCTAAGCATGATACTAGTTGATAATCTAAAGTAATAAAGCAATCAAAATGTTAGTGTATGTGTGTGTGTATGTGTGTGTGTATGTGTGTGTGTGTGTGTTTGTCTCACGCCTTCTGAAAAACCAAGAGCATCTAAAAATCTAATTTATGTGCGAACGTGTACCTGTATACCTGATGCAGTGTCACGCTAAAAAGAATGCGATAAAAATGCTGAATTTTAAAAATATTTAAATAATTATTTTTTTCATACAAAATTTTCCAAGTCATATCTGTCAAAAAAGTGTACATTTTGCACGCAAATATCTGTTAGTTTAGAAGTTAGAAGTAGGTATTTACACAAAAAAAATATATTTTGAAGTATAACTTAGCGTTTAAGTGAAAAACATGGTGAATATTTGGTATAATTATAATGTTTAACTTATTTTTAAAGTAAGCCTTTTGTACATAAACGCCGCCATTTTAATATCTTTTCATACAATATTTCATTTTCCCACCGAATGAATATGTTCTTGAAAATAATAAACCTTTGAAATAAATGTAATTATGAAATAATAAAATGAAACACAAGACATTACAGCAAGTTTTAAGACGTATATTGTAAAAGTCTGTTAATTATTAGTAAAGATATGGGCATAATAAAATTGCATAATTTGTATATAATATTTGATATTTCGGACAATTTTCATTTTTATGGCATCGAACAAACCAATGTAGGTACCTACATATTCAAAAAATGTATCCGAACCATTCGATATTACTTACGTGTTCGAATCGTTTCCATGGCTACAGAAAGAATGTGATATTCAAATAAAATTTGTTAGGAATCGAATTTATTTAGAAGGTTGTTGTAGGTAGGTACCTACCTAATACTATTTACTTACAAATCAACAATAATATACCTATACTGATTTCCTATAGGAAAATTATTTTATTTATTTATTTATCAACCGTTTGTCCGATTATAATGAAACTTTGGTGAATTGTCGAGCGTATGCCCAGGATGGTTTTTGGATTTAAACTTATTTCTTCTTCTTCTTCTTCATCGTGTATTTTTGGTCAATTTTACCTATGAAGTTGGAGAATCCTGGGAGAAGAAGGTCCAACTGTCCTTCCATCTCTTCGCAGGTATCTGGGTTTAAACTTTTTTCTTCTTCTTCGTGTATTTAGTCATTTTACCTATTAAGTAGAGCATCCTGGGAAAAGAAGGTTCTTTCATCTCTTCGCGGTTCTTCCAGGATGGTTTCTGGATTTAAACTTTTCTTAACCGACTGATGGGACGGGATGTAATGAAGGGAAGGGAGGCACTAAAGGGCCTGAAGGGACGGGAGGTATAAAACTGCCTGAAGGGACGGAAGGTACTGAAGGGCCTGATGGGAAGGGACGTAATGAGGGATTAAAGGGACGGGAGGTACTGAAGGGCCTGAAGCGGCGGGTCCTGGAGTCTAATTCTTTTTCTTCTTAATTTTATGTAGACCTTTAGGGCAGTTTTTATACAAACTATTTCCTATTGTCTAATTCATCTTCTTCTTCTTTTATGTATACATTTGGGTCATTTTTTTATAAAAATTATTTCCTTTAGTCTAATTATTATTCTTCTTCATTTAAGTATGTAGACTTTTGGGAGAGTTTTAATACAAACTATTTCCAATAGTCTTATTCATTTTCTTTTATGTAGACCTTTTGGTCAGTATTTATACAAACTATTTCCAATAGTCTAAATATTCTTCTTCTTCTTTTTTGTAGACCTTTGGGTGAGCTTTTATACAATCTATTTCCAATAGTCTAATTCTTCTATTAGGTATATGTATTTTTACTTATTTTATGTAGACCATTGGAATAGTTTTTTATACAAACTATTTCTTATAGTCTTATACTTATTTTTCTCTTTTTTATTTAGTCTTTTGGGTTAGTTTTAAGTCTAATAGTCTATTGTGCAGAAATATTATTAACGATATGCATACTTGATGAAAATACATATGAAATGAATGGGATATGGGATGTGACGATATAACCTGCACTAGAATCTTTTTAATACTTTTGTTTAATTAAATTTAAACCATTTATATCATCCTATTTTGAATAATTTTCAACACCTAATATTTAAAGAATGGGGGTTGTGGCCATTACTGAACTCTTCACAACATTTATATTCAAATTAAAAACTATTTACTATAGTTCAAGTCTTCTTCTTCTTCGTTAATGAAGACTTTCAGTCAAATTGAGCAAAAATATAATGCACACTTGATGAAAAAATATAAAAACGAATGGGATGTGACCAATACTAGATCTTTTCAGTACCTACGTTTGTTTAATCAAATTTTAACCACATCCCAACATCCAAAATTACTAAATTTTCAATAGGTACACATTACAATTTGTTTTCGATGATAATATTTAAAAATGGGGGTTGTGGCCAAACCAATCTCTTTACAACGTTGATAAACAGTCATATTTAAAACCATTACGCATAGTCCATGCGAGCAAAAATTGTATAAATATTATACTTCATTCACACTTTATAGCAATATATAAAAAAGAATGGGTTGTGGCCATCACTTGAACATTTTACAATACTTAAACTCAATCAAATTTCAAACCACTTTTCATAGTCTGATATTGCAAAATAATTGGGTGACAATATTATAAAAACGATTGCTTTTTCTTTCACAATTTTACATTCTTGGCCAACGGCGGGACATAAAAGCTAGTCTGCAATAAAAAAGATACCCTTAAACATTTCTAAACCATAACTTCCTACTGTATCCCCTTGGGTTAGTGAGGAGTAAAAATATTCGATATATTTAGGTTATAATCCTTCTATCATTTTGTGAGAAAAAGAGATCCATTGCCCTGAAAAATGATTTTTGTTATAGGGAATGATATGACCATTGCCCGGATAAGGGTTGAATCTATATTTTTGTAATAATTTGTGTATGTTATAAATAATTAAATAAGACACTAAATTAAACACTAGATTTAGTTTCGCTCATAAAACTAGTGTTTTATTCATCATGGAGTTTCGTGTTCGTGAACGTTGCAAGTTACTCCACATCTTGGCGTATAAGTCATACGATTCACCACTATGCTACGGCAGTCGGCAATTATACCACTTTGATTTTACTATATATTTTTATTCAATTATGATCGCGACATTGTTTTTATTATTTTAATCACTTTGTCGTGTCTTTGTTATAGGGTAACCATGTGTTAATAAATCAAATGGTACAAATAACTATTTTTTAAACAAAATAATGTTATGTATATGTTTTTTTTTAAACATTAGCAACCTTTAATAAAATGTATATGCTGTATATATTGTATCTCTATTAGAAATAAATTTACATTCACCTGGAATTTAACTTTCGACGCCGCCACTGGCACATACATCAGATGATTTATTTATTTATTTATTTAAACACTTTATTGTACATTACTTAATAGCTAGTAGAAATGGCGGACTTATTGCCTAATGGCAATTTCTTCCAGACAACCATCTGTGACAGTTATGAGACAAATTTACCACTCTGGGTGGCAATTCCCGTCAAACGGTGAAATCCAATCCCGCATGATTACCCATATCATGGATTAAATTGTCGTATGGAGTTCTCTAATATCGTAAGATATAATAAATGAGGGTTTTGATATCACTGTTTGACCGGACTTGCCCCCCAGATCGGGCGTTTATTATTCCATCAAGTTTTATTCCAATTTTCAGTTAATCAATTTTTTACTGTAGTGATTCGCGAGAGCGAGTTGCATTATAA
The DNA here is from genome assembly GCA_963576475.1 of Molanna angustata. Lineage (NCBI taxonomy): Eukaryota > Metazoa > Arthropoda > Insecta > Trichoptera > Molannidae > Molanna > Molanna angustata. The sequence continues at coordinate 6,730,742 of OY754966.1, read as the reverse complement.
GTTCAGTTTAAAATATGTCTTTGCCACACTTGTATAGTTTAGTGTTCGATGTTGGCCACAACCCACTTGTGTTTTTTGGGATTGCACACCGCGATATTAACTTTCAGGCGTTTCTCTTGACAGAAACTTTCTTATTTGTAATCTTGCTAGGTAGTCTTTCAATATTTTTCTTTGTTAGCCTCTCCTACGGTCGAGAAGGATCCGGTTGAGGATCCGGTTTAACCATGAGCTAGAAATAATGTATGGCGAACCATACGTTGTCCAATACATCAAAATTCAACGTTTACGTTGGCTCGGCCACGTTTGTAGAATGGAGGATAGCCGGGTTTCAAAGAAAGTATTGGACACCTGTCCTGAAGGAAGAAGAAGCAGAGGGAGACTTAGGATGAGATGGCTGGACGACATCGAGGGAGATATAAGAGCGATCGGACAGACAAATTGGAAGAGACTTGCTGCCGACAGGGCGGAATGGAGGAAGTTTTTTGAGGAGGCCAAGGCCCACATCGGGCTGTAGCGCCATTGCTGATTATGATGATAGGTACAGAAAAAAATTTCATGTCGAATTGATAATTTCCTTTTATGAAGTCAGTGATGGTATATGTATGTATAATTTCAGTCGCTAGATTTAGCCATATATGCCCTTTTTCGATCAAAACCATTCTCTCAAAGTGACTGAATGTTGTTAAAAGAAATTATTTCTGGACAGACAGATGGTCACATCCACTCTGTTGTCGAGTAGATATGCAACGTGAGTCATGAGGTCTCTCTATGCGAATCGATTCATCGCCGCTCTCAAATTTCCTAAAGAAGTAATGATATAAGAATCTGTGGTCGTCTTCGCAACATGTAATCCTATATCTTATCTTATCTTCCGCTGGTACCAACATATCTCGTACATTACATACACACGTACTCTTGTCTTGACGTATCACAGCTTTAATTATCACTCATATCATTATTCAATCGCGTTACATCCGTCGTCTGCCGCGGGGCAAATGTCCAGATTGTTTCCTCGTTCGTCCGTAAATCTGCAGAGGCAAGTTGGTTGTTTTGACAGCCCTCATCCGGGCGTGTTCCTTCGGCCTGTTATGTATGTTTTTTTTTTCGATCAAAGGCTGAATGTAGACTGTGTCAATGGGACTGTTGAATGGTGCGTTTTGCGGAATGGATGTGTCATTTTGCGGTTGCGGAGAAAGGTAGGTACATTCTTATATTTGTTCAACTGTAATCTAATCTAGTCCTACGATTTTATTCATTAACTAGTTATCCTTGTAGATTCGTCTAGTATGGATACGTGATATTTAGAAGGTCGATAGAAAAGACGATCGAACGCCACGTTTCTCCATCATACATTAATGCATCGTATCGTATACGTTCGTCTGTTATCCAAGCTTATAACATTCCCCTCTTTCAGTATGTCGTTCGCGTGGTCTAGCCATTCTTTTCTTGGACGGCCCCGACCTCTCGTTCCATCCCTGTCTGCACTGTATATTTTCTTCGTTAATCGAAAAAAAATATACACCTCACTCTTTCTCCCCATGTGGCCTTACCATCTCAAAACTTTCTATCTCTTAATTACGTCTTTCCTTGTGTTTTCATTTCTGTCAGACATCGTTCTGTTTCAAATTCTTCTTTGCGATCTCATTTCAACTGCATTTATTCTGCTTTCGTTCCTGTGCCTCGACAGTCCTTAGCTTGTTTATATTCATACTGCCAATGTCATACCCCATTATTATGCAGCAAACAAATGGTAAATCGAATATTTTTTAATTGCATATACGCAAAAATTGGATTTTATTCCCTATCAGGAGTCAAATGATATTTTTAATAATATCATTTGAATTATTTTCAAAAATATCATATCAGGGAACAAAATCCAATGTTTGCGTATATGCAATTAAAAAATATTCGATTTACATACACATTGGTACAAGTAGGTAAACAAGCCAAAAATGAATTAATATTTCTGGGGCAGTTCAGGGGTGACATCTGTGCGAGACACCGTCACCTCATTTACAAAGACTGTTGCTTTCGTTGTTTACAATTAATCCAATGTCTCAATAGATGGGGTTACAAAAAAAAGTGTCTTCGTTACTTCATAGATGGCAATAGTAATAATGCATTATTTTCATATGAATTGTCACATATTATTCCAAAATATAGAACTATCACAACAAAATAATTTTATTTTATCAAAATATCAAGCTGGAACCTGCATTGTCATCGATTATGTATCTACAATTTCTGAAAGCCACAGAGGCCGGGAACTGTGTAGTTAAATAAAAGCGTGTAAAAATCAATTGCGAAAATCCAGTATGGACCGACAGGTGTAGTTAAATAAAAGCGTGTAAAAATCAATTGCAAAATTCCAGTATGGACACGCAGGTGTATTAAATAAAAGCGTGTATAAATCAATTTGCAAAATTCCAGTATGGAGAGACAGGTGTAGTTAAATAAAAGCGTGTAAAAAGTCAATTGCGAAATTCCATTATGGACAGACAGGTGTAGTTAAATAAAAGCTTGTAATAATCAATTGCAAAATTCCAGTATGGACAGACATGTGTAGTTAAATAAAAGCGTGTTAAAAATAATCAACGTCAAAATAAAAGTGAAACAAACAGTGTTTTAGAAGAGCTAGAATGTTTTATGGGCTGTATTTATATAAATCCATTGTGATACAAATAAACTCTGACTTCTTGATGAAATTGTTGTGAAAAGTTTCCGTGTAAATGATAATATTTATTTAGTTTTATTGATCTCAACAATTTGTATAATTATAATTATTCTTGCTTATTCCTACGCAAATTCCTTCGCTTTATTTCGACTTTTACTTTGTTGTGTCTGTGTTCGAGTTAATTTATTACAGTGTACCCTCTGGTAAAAAATCGTTTTGCAAAAGATGAAAGTCGGAAATTATCAAAAATAATATTTCTTTCTTAGGGTATTACTTCGTTTGCTGCGATAGCGTTTATTTTGTATTACGCTTAGGGCCGGTCTTATAAACGAAAGACCAAATATTCGTAAGTATGTTAACGATTTACTAACGGATGGATGTTCCTAAGTAGATATTCCTATCGGCGGTATTATAAAACTATTTTAACTGTCCGTTTATTTGACAGTTACAGTCTAATTAGACTACAATGGATTTTCATTAGATTTGTAATGGACTATAATGAATTGTAATGGATAAAATGGATACGGTGCTGTCATTGCAATATATAAACAGAGAGTGTTTAATTTTTTTTTATTACTTCAAACAATATCAAAAATTACAAAAATGTTGATAATCCTTTATTATTTAGCTAGCGCGCTGGATTAGCAATTCAGTGGACGCGGGTTCAAATCTCGCCTCAACTGATTTTGTTCACTTATATCACAAGCATTTATGCCTAATTTATGGCATTAAAATTTAAAAAACTTAATGCATATGTAGTAACTAGTTACAATTATTTATTCATTCATTTTTTATTTATTTTTTTTTTATTTAAAATTAAAAAAAAAAAAAATTAATATAAAATAAAACGAAATTCATTGTCATCAATGTCATGTTGAAATAATAAAATATTTGGTCAAACACAAACTTGTAATCAAATTCGTTTCGGTTATTCAAAATCACTGTCGGCCGACATTTTTATCGAAAAAAAGCAATTCAATATAAAAATCCTAAAAATGTAAACTAAAAAAAAACTGTAACTAAACTGTATTTCAAAATATTCGTAATATTAAAAATGTACCTCAACACAAAAAAACAAGCATGGTAAAACTCAATACTTCCATAACTTATCGTTAACGAACGCTTAATCGGTGGTCCGACCGTCGGTAAAGGCTATCGGTAAAATTTTACTAAAATTTAACTAACGGATTGTTATAAGACGAAATATAGAGCATTTGTATCAAATTTCGGTTTGTTTGGTCTGAAATCTAACTAACGGATGTTTATAAGACCGGCCCTTAATTTTATTTTGAACGTTGGAGGTAGGTATGTATAATGGATAGATCCGTTGCTTCTTTCAACACCATGTACCCGCACTTCAATTTGCTATTTAACGGCGAAGAATGTATGACATGAATAGATTCTTGGGGAGCCCTCGAGATAAGTGATCTCGGAACTGTGGCGTTGTTAAGAACAATCAGTGTACGTGAACAAAGGACTAACATCATATTATTATATACTTAGATCGCTATCAACTCGAAACCTTCACAATACCAGCGTCAGAAGATTGATTTATTGGTTTATCTGGAATTACCTACACCATAGCGCATAGTTTATTTGTTGTATAACAATAATATCACTAATTTGCCTCTAATCCATGTGCAAAGATCGGGGAATGCATTTTAATTTGTATTTATGTAGGGTATCAACTTGATTATAGAAAGTCGAAACCTGTGTCCTTCCGTATGGATCTTCCAGAAGGACAAATACTAGTACTACGCAGTGCCACAAATCCTCATATAAGAAAAATGTGCATTTTACTGTTAGGACCCTTTGACCTGCCTGAAGGACTCTGGAAGTTTTATTATTAAGTCTTTTGTATATCTGATTATTTTCACTAGTAATATGTTTTTTTTTTCAATGTGTTTTTGATTAAGACCCTTGTATTATTCCATGGGCATACGGACGTACACAAATATGTACATAAATTACCTTCTAATGTATTTTTATTTTATTTTTTTATTTATTAAAAATGGGTACATCGACAGACATCCAGCTCACAATTTTCATAAAAAGAAAACAATTTTGGTTATTATTATGAGTGCTGGACGTCAGATTATGGATGCACACAAAATAAGAGTAAGTAAGAGTTACATAATCTAGTTGCATGTAACACATGAGATCCAACTGTCGATAGCGATAGTATGTATAGTTGAAGAATAAGAATCAAACTATAAACCCATAAATCCAAATTATTGAAAATTTTAACACATGTTGGTATATATGTCAAGATAGGACAGTATGGAGGTCAGTCCTTTTTTCCTACCCGGAATATCAAAACAGCATGATGGTTCTGTATGTACGTTTGGATATTAAGTACCTATCAAACTATTAAGGGCCGGTCTTATAAACGAAAGACCAAATATTCGTAAGTATGTTAACGATTTACTAACGGATGGATGTTCCTAAGTAGATATTACTATCGGCGGTATTATAAAACTATTTTAACTGTCCGTTTATTTGACAGTTACAGTCTAATTAGACTACAATGGATTTTCATTAGATTTGTAATGGACTATAATGGATTGTAATGGATAAAGCGGTGCTGTCATTGCAATATATAAACAGAGAGTGTTTAATTTTTTTTATTACTTCAAACAATATCAAAAATTTCAAAAATGGTGATAATCCTTTATTATTTAGTTAGCGCGCTGGATTAGTAATTCAGTGGACGCGGGTTCAAATCTCGCCTCAACTGATTTTGTTCACTTATATCACAAGCATTTATGCCTAATTTATGGCATTAAAATGAAATTTAAAAAACTTAATGCATATGTAGGTAGGTACTAGTTACAATTAATTATTCATTCATTTTTTATATATATATTTTTTTTTATTTAAAATTTAAAAAAATAATTAAAATAAAATAAAACGAAATTCAGTGTCATCAATGTCTTGTTGAAATAATAAAATATTTGGTCAAACACAATCTTGTAATCAAATTCGTTTTGGTTATTCAAAATCACTGTCGGCCGACATTTTTTATCGAAAAAAAAGCAATTCCAAAAAATATTAAACAGTATTTTTCAAAATATTCGTAATATTAAAAATGTACCGGAACATAAAAAAACAAGTGTGAAAAAACTCAATCCTTCCATAACTTATCGTTAACGAACGCTTAATCGGTGGTCCGACCGTCAGTAAAGGCTATCGGTTAAATTTTACTCAAATTTAACTAACGGATTGTTATAAGACGAAATATAGAGCATTTGTATCAAATTTCGGTTTATTTGGTCTGGAATCTAACTAACGGACGTTTATAAGACCGGCCCTAAGTCATCTTACATATTGTGTATAAGCGACTGCCATACAAATTGTATGAAGCAATGTTGTCACTAAATTCAATTTTTATAAAAATTGTTTAAAAAAATTTGGGATGTGCAATGTTGATATTTTTTATAGAAAATTAAATTATCTAGTTGGGGTGTTTCGGCTTTTTTCGGTATTTTCAAAAAATTTGGAAATATAGGCAGTTAAACTCATAAATTTAACATAAAAAAAAATATTTTTCTTAATATTCCAGGGTTTCTCAATAAAAATTTTTTAGAAACCCTGGAATTTTTTTGAAAAAACTAATTTGAGATTTTGTATTTGTCTATGTTTATACCAATTTTCAGCGTTCTAGCTTTTACGGTTTTTGAGATATATGGAAAAATAAATCAAAATTTCAAAAGTTGATAACCCCTGACTGAAACAAAAATTCACAATTCTGAGTATAAAAGTTTTGTAGGCCTATAACTGTCTATATATTCTGAAAATTTGGGCTCTGTAAATTGAGCGGATCAAAAGTTATAAGGGGGGGGGACACACAGACACACACACACACACACACAAAACTCACATAAAATGTTCTACTCCGAATTCTGAGTAAATCCATGTATGGGAACATATATGCTGCGAGGCGTCTAGTTGGTGTTATTAGCATGCAAAAAGTCCACTACGCCATACAAAATTTTCTTTCGTACACGCATCTTGGCTTAATAATGTCGATTCATTCGGAGAATTGAATTCTCATGAACGAATCGACAGTTGGATAAGAGAAAATTTGGTTACAAAAGCTAAGTAAAAAAAAGAAGAAGAAAAAATAGATGCTTAAGTTAAGCAAAAATAAAATAAGTTATAGAAGTTACACAAGTCGAAGTAAAAAAGAAAAAAAGGTACATAAGAAGTAAAAAACGAAGTTACTTATATAAGTTGTGTAATGTAACACGAAAAAATATTGCGTATAATTTAATTTGTGATATAATTTTTCTCTTGAAGAAAAGGTAAAATTAGATTTTTTTTAAATAGCAAAAATATTAATTAAAAAAATGAAATAGTAATATACTCAGCCGGTAGATATCCATATTATTTATTTGCCTTGTAATTTTTTTGTCTCACTAAAAAAGGTTTTTATTAAAGTAATTTTACAAGAAAATTATAAAATAAAATCAAAATTGTCATGCAACAGAATGAAGATGTAAAAATAAACAGTTCTTTATTTCAAAGACGCATCTTTCGAGGGTACTGGGGAAAAGATTTTACAAAATTTACTATCAGCTTTAGCCAAAAAGCGGACCAGGGGGCCTAGACAACGTGTCATTTAAGCTAAGCGTTATATCGCTAAGCGATAGTAAATGTTTGAAATTGGTCGCTATGACAACACGTGACAGCCACAAATTTCATACATTTCTATCGCTTAGCGATATAACGCTTAGCTTTAATGGCATGTTGTCTAGGGGGGCTGTTTTAAGTTTCACCGTAATTGACACTATTATCCGTCACTCGCTGTCTATCATCAGAGTGTGTGACCTTAATATTTTTTCATGTTTACACTCTCCTATTAATTTCACCGAGTACTTTTTTTGATATTATTTTATAATCATATTTTTATTGGACATTTTTTTTATAATCATGATATTAATAACAATTAACAAATAATCTCTTATCAAATCGTTTATTGTATTGAGTCATCAAAATATTGTACTATAACACATTCGTTGATTTTTCGTTTGCAAATAAACATGACATTTCATTGCGTAATGAGTTTCATACAACGATAACATTTTTATAATATTTGAGGCTTATAATTTACCTAAAAAAGGGTTTATCCGAGTATAACTTTTTAACATTAAAGTGACGGTATCGTTTTGGTTATCGTTATAACATATTGTGTGACTCATTTATCTTTGTACCTAGACAGAAATAAGAATTAATAGTTGTATAAATAATACAAATATTGATGTTCGGTCGTATAGTGTTGAATTTCGCGAAATTTAAATGAAATTACTAGATGTCGTAGTAAGCAAATTTTGACTAATACATAATATGGAGTTCTATAACATTTTAAGATATTATAGAACTACATAATAATAATTATTATATCCATGATATGGGTAATCGTGAGGGTTTTGATTTCGCCGGTCGGACCAGACTTGCCCCCCAGAATAACGACTAATGTGAATTGTTTTCGGATTTATTTGTCGAAAAAAAAAATACTTTATTTATAATACTTTGGTTTAGAGAACAGTTATCTAGGATGTGTTGAAATGTAAGGGAAACTGAAATATGTTGCCAACCAAAACGTCAAACGCGCGATATTCCATGACTATCTTTTTGCACGGAGTACTATATATTAATAAAAATCTATGGTATTTATATACTCTTTGGTATTGTCTATCGTAGCGAAAATAAAAATCAAATCCTCATGAAACAGATTTTTTTTTCTTAATTTGAAATTTGGTAATGCGCATGCTGTAGGTATCTAGAAGCAAATGCCGACTCTCAATTTCCGGCGATCTAACGTCGAGTTTTTGAGTTTTTCCCGCCCAAATGTCAATTAAAATAATATACGTAGTTACAAATTGCGATTTAAATTACAACAAAGGTTATAAATATTTTCTTTAAAATGTTGGTTACTTTTACTTTAGATTTGAATTATGAATTATGATTTATTTCTTCCGAGTATCGGGAAATTTAAACAATAGAGATTCATTATGCGATAAAGTATGTAAACGTTCATTAAGGCTATTCTCCTTGTTTGCTGCGGCCCTAAACAGCGATGTGGTGCTTTTCCTGAACAACTGTTTCATATTACATAGCAAGAAGTCTTCGACTCCGTGGTCCTCTCCTCCCTTGTATTCTTCCTTTGACAAACTTAGACTAAGTATAAGTTAGCTTAGGGCCGGTCTTATAAACATCCGTTAGTTAGATTTCAGACCAAACAAACCGAAATTTGATACAAATGCTCTATATTTCGTCTTATAACAATCCGTTAGTTAAATTTTAGTAAAAGTTTACCGATAGCCTTTACCGACGGTCGGACCACCGATTAAGCGTTCGTTAACGATAAGTTATGGAAGAATTGAGTTTTACCACACTTTTTGATTGAGTTTTTTTTGTGTTGCGGTACATTTTCAATATAACGAATATTTTGAAATATACTGTTTTATATTTTTTTGGATTTACATATTGAATTGCTTTTTTTTCAGTAAAAAATGTCGTATGACAGTGATTTTGAATAACCAAAACGAATTTGATGACAAGTTTGTGTTTGACCAAATATTTTATTATTTCAACATGACATTGATGACACTGAATTTCGTTTTATTTTATATTAATTATTTTTTTTATTTAAAAAAAAATAATGTCAGTTGAGGCGAGATTTGAACGAACCCACGTCCACTGAATTTCCAATCCAGCACGCTAGCTAGCTAAATAATAAAGGATTATTACCATTTTTATAATTTTTGATATGGTTTAAAGTACGCAAAAAATGAAACACTCTCTGTTTATATATTGCAATGACAGCACCGCTTTATACATTACAATCTATTATAGTCCATTACAAATATATTGAAAATCCATTGTAGTCTAATTAGACTGTAACTGTCAAATAAACGGACAATTAAAATAGTTTTATAATACCGCCGATAGTAATATCTACATTGGAACATCCATCCGTTAGTAAATCGTAAACATACTTACGAATATTTGGTCTTTCGTTTATAAGACTGGCCCTTAGCAAACTTATACTAAGTATATTAATAGTATAAGTTTGTCCGGATGAGGGATTCGGTAATTGAACTAAATGGGACCATATACACAAAGTCAGTCCAAATTTTGGCATACGCTGATGATATCGATATTATTGCAAGATCAGAATCATCCCTACGAGAAGCATTTTTAATTCTAGAGTCATCAGCTAGAAGGATGGGTCTCCGAATCAATGAGGCAAAGACTAAGTACATGCTAGTCACAATGATACCCGGCAACAGCCAATCCTCAATAACTATCAGTAATTACACATTTGAAACAGTGGAGTAATTTACATACCTCGGTTCTATCGTTAATAACGAGAATGATATAAGTATTGAGATTGGGAAGAGTATTCTTGCAGCTAACTGGAGTTACTTTGGTCTCATTGGACAATTGAAATCACGCCTATAGGCGTGATTTCATAATATATTATCCAGAAAAACTAAAGCCGCACTATACAAGACACTAATTAGACCAGTCTTAACATATGCCTCGGAGACTTGGACACTAACCAAGCACGATGAAAACAGACTGGACCCCTTTGAAAGAAAAATCTTACGCAGAATATATGGACCAATTAATGATGGTCAAACATGGCGTAAGAGATACAACACTGAGCTCTATGATCTTTACCAGGACATCAGCGTGGTCAAGTTTATTAAGATTAGCAGACTACACTGGTTGGGTCATGTACACCGTATGGATGATCTGGAACTCCCAAAAAGGGTGTTGACTAACAACCCAACCGGTAGAAGAAGCGTAGGGAGACCTAAGCTACGATGATTGGACGGCGCTGTCGCAGATTGTCGGGCTATGGGGCAGCAGAACTGGAAAGTGGCAGCCAACAATAGAGCAGTTTGGAGAAGATTCTTGGAGGCAGCTAGGACCCATCAAGGGTTGTAACGCCGAGGATGATGATGATGATGATTTGTCCGGATGAAGAAGCGGTTACGTCTCCGAAACTCGTTGGCATAAAAATATTCAACGTGGTTAGAAACTAAGAGATTTTATTTAATTTAATTATATTAGTTAAAATGTGCCACAAAGAATTAGTAGCAAAGTATGAAGATATATCTTTTTTCTGTTCGTCGATTAAATCCATTCAGATGTACATAAATTATTTGTACTTGCATACCTCCAATAAAATAAATTCTATTGTTTTAGTGTGACGATAAGATAATGTTATGATTCAGCCTAAAATTCTTTTTTTTTTTCATAATAACCCATGCACATTATGTAATTTGCGTGTAAAGTGATTTCCATATTCTAATATCGTTATAATGATTCAACAAACCATAATTATAATTCGCTTTATCTGTCAGGATGTTTCCATTAACTACTTCCTTTCCAACACTATTTGATCATCAATTGGAACAGATTCTATCTCATTTCCCACAGTATACATATATTATTGCAAAATGTCATCATGAAATTAATGTTGATGATACTACATAATAATAGCACGTATAATATTGCACTTATAAGTATATATTCTTTGAATACACACATATTAACAAGTTTACAATACACACTATATGTAGTTATTAAATTAAAAAATATATTTATTATCATTACATTTCTGGGAATATTATGAGAATATTAATAATATAATTGCATTTTGGTATATGCAAGCGAGACATATTCATGACATTAAAAGCATGAAAGAATTAATGCTACAGAAATGTGATCACATAGAATGAAACTTTGTACGTTTGTCGAGTAGTAGACAAAATATTATAATGGGTTAATTGTGTACCCCGTTAACACATACAAGTTTTGTACAGCACTGCTACACGTACAATGGGGTGGTGTGGTTCAATCAACTTGAAACAGAGTTTTTTTTTTTATTAATTAGGCAACCCACCCTAATTGAGGGTGATTTGTGCCATTCTAGTGTCTATGAGACACACAAGTTATTATTTATATTTATTTGAAGAATTACTTTAATTGCTAGTTGAAGATTTATAGGTTAATTTGATTAGAGAAAAGAAATTTAGAAACTTGGCAATAAATGCGTTTATTGTTGAGTGATAATAGGTGGGCGATATTAAAGGGACGAGGAACATTAACAATAGAATCATAAAGATCAAATGCAGATCTATTTGGGCAACAAAAGAACACATGGTCGGGCGACTATCCACATTGGCAGAATGGACTATCCACAACAGAAATCTTATATAAGTGAGAAGCCAATATACAATGACCAATTCGGAGACTGGCAAATAAATAATATTATGAATTTACAAAAAATAAAATAATCTTATTAAATTTGACTGATTTTTAAATAAAATGTAGGTACTTCTTTTTACATAGATAAAAATTATATATTATATTATTTTGTGTCTTTTGTTTTTAATATCTCCTTTACGAGTGCTTGCACTCTGGTAAAGAGAAATATGTTTTTGAATATTTTTATTATTGCATATGCGCAAACATTGGATTTTTTTCCCTGTCGGGAGTCAAAGATATTTTTTAACAGATTTTTAATTACATTGGTACAAGTAGGTAAATAAGACAAAAAATGACCTTATAAGTCTGGCGCAATTCAGGGGTGACTTCTATGCGAAAAATGCATTGTCACCTCAGATATAAGAATTGTAGCTTTCATTATTTACAAAAAAACAATTCTCTCAATAGATGGCGTTCCAACAAAATAAATAAAAATAATAAGATTGTTGTTCATAATTTCACCCATAGATGGCTGTAGTAAAAATTCCTTATTTTCAAGCGAAAAGAATTTCAGTATTACAATATATAGAACTTTCAAAATTGAATTCATAGGGATCTCATTAAAAAGGCATAATTGGTGAACGTTGCGCAAGCGCATAAAGTGATCACGTAAACCAGCCGATGACAGGTCGTAAGACCTGTAGGTGCCTTGATTTCCCGGTTCTCCTACAATAAATATTCCAACTTCGTCTCTATTGAGATAATTAAAAATCTGTTAAAAAATATGTTTTTACTTACTGTGTATATTTTTCTGTATTTTTTCATTGTTTTTTTTTATATATCGCTCGTTTGCGACAGCAATGACATAAGTGGACGATCCGATTTTTGAGTTAATAATGCAGAAATATTGTGTTTATCAATATTCACGTCGCCTCCAATTCTTAGTACAATATCTCTATAAATGCGACAGAAACAGAACCTACATGTGTCGTTGTTTCTCTGTCATAATATATTCACTGTAATATTGATATACACAACATTTCTGCATTATTAAGTGGGCATACAAACCTAAACGCCACAATTTCTAATTAAATTCCTTAAATATGTGAAACAGTGTGTTTCTAAAAAAATAGTATGAGTGTTTTCAGCATTTCTCTAGTGAATGTTCGTCATACAATTTTAAAATTCAGCCTAAATTCCCCTACAAAAAATATTTAAAACATCCTTTTTTATAGCATTTTTTTAATTACTCCATAACATAACTTTCATCTAAGTTTTGTTCTTAAAATGCAAAAAATCAACAATATTTTGGGTTTCCGATAATTTAAATCACGTAGGTATAAACCTTTTTTAACGCACGCGATAGTTATCCTTACTTACGCGTAAATTTAAAGAGCATCAGGCGGATTTAGTATATCATGTTTTCAGTCACTAGATATAGCTTTATTTGTGTGTGTGTGTGTATGTGTGTGTGTGTGTGTGTGTGTGTGTGTGTGTGTGGGTGCGTGCGTGCGTGCGTGCGTGCGTGCGTGCGTGCGTGCGTGCGTGCGTGCGTGCGTGCGTGCGTGCGTGCGTGCGTGCGTGCGTGCGTGCGTGCGTGCGTGCGTGCGTGCGTGCGTGCGTGCGTGCGTGCGTGCGTGCGTGCGTGTGTGTGTGTGTTTTAGTAAGTGTGTGATCCATTGAAGCTTTACCTCATGTCGGAGGTAAATGTATGAATCTACTCTTTCAATATTCCTTCCCTCTACCATCACTGGTCGAGGTTGTTCTGAAGTGCACATAATTTTTGTTTTAGAGTAATTCATTTTTAGGCCCACATGACACGAAAGATTATTGACATCGATGAGCATCAATTCAAGATCAAACGCAGGCGGGGCCTTGCATGGGCTGCATTCGGTAAACTGTCGTATATTCTCAGATCCAAACGATTTGCAAACCACTTGAAGAGAAAAGTATTTGATATGTGCATCCTCCCAGTACTGATATTATATACTGGTTTTGAAACTGTTATTTTTACAAAACGAACAGTACAGAAACTCCCGAGTAACGCAACGAGCAATGGAGAGGAGGATGCTAAACATTAGTCTTCGCAATTAATGGATCAGAGAAAGGACAAAAGTTACCAATGTTGCATACAAGGTAGCTTCCTTAAAATGTAATTGGGCTGGCCATGTAGTAAGGACAGCAGATGATCGATTGACCAAACGCACCCTGGAGTACCGACCGAGAACTGATACCACAATTTAACGATATTTTGAAAGACGAAAATGTTAGAAGCGTGAACAACAGACAAACATGTATAAGACGATGTATGAATGTTAACGAGGCGATGAATGTATGTCAAGATAGAAGTAGGTGGCGTTCTGTTCTCTCTGCCAACCCCGTGAGGGACATGGCGTAATGGTATGTATGTAAATATTTCAATTATTGCACACATAAAATTATCTATATTACAATGCGATCACTGACAGTGCCTATATTGTATGGGTACTAATACCGGACAGATCCGACCATTCGTTTCGCGAAGAGACACTCTCCCTTCGAGAATGTAGGTACATACCTCTATGTATGAATATGTGTATCGGTAAAGCCGTATACCATAGTATGAAAGTGTACTGTGTTTGTGTACCATTCCATTGTCCCTGTTTTAAATGCTTCATTTAGTTCTTGTCAAACCGTTTATGTATGAAAATCATGTTTATTATAAAGAAATGACAGAATAAGGAATGAGGACACAACAGCTTTATATAACTCGAAAAAGTATATTGTTATCAGATTGAAAGTAAACATACCCTCGTGGTTTGGTCATATGGAAAGAATGAAAGAAAGACAACTGACAAAGAAAATAAATGAGAGTTGAAGGCCAGCAAATAAAAGAATGCAACAACCATATTAACAATATTATCCTGAAAGAAGGAAACATTAGAAGTATATGGCGCTCGGTTCTTTCTGCCTACCCCAGTAACGGGGACATGATGTGATGGTATATTAGTATGTATGAGCGATAATGCCCCATTTGGTATTATCTGTTCTAGGGGTGTATCTTTTTTTATATTCTTCTTATTCTTCCTAGCCTTCCCTCCACTACTGGATGTAGGCCTCTTCCATCTGTCTCCATTTTCTCTATTCTGTGCCGCTTCAATCCATCTCTGTCCGGTGACCACAACAATATCGTCGGCCCATCTCTTCTGTGGCCGACCGACACCCCTTTTGTACTCCCATGGCCTCC
The DNA here is from genome assembly GCA_963576475.1 of Molanna angustata. NCBI lineage: Eukaryota > Metazoa > Arthropoda > Insecta > Trichoptera > Molannidae > Molanna > Molanna angustata. Next base: position 6,715,617 of record OY754966.1, on the reverse strand, counting down.
ACTTTGGGAATCCATCTTGAATTTGGCTGTCTGGCTACGTGTGTCCTGCCCATTGCCATTTCAATTTTGTGATCCGATCCATGATATCAGCGACTTTTGTTTGGCGTCTGATTTCCAATTGGTTCATGACTATAATTTATAATTAACATTGTAATTCTAATAAAGTAGTTCATATGCAGCAACACTTTACTTCAGTTCTTGATACAAAGTCTGGTTTCAAGTCGGATTGCCTTTTCATTCATAGTTTTTTAGTTGTTCTAGCAAATTATTGTAGTCACGGTCCTTTACACATTCTTTCGTGTCCAATTCTTGTAGCTTTCTCAGTTACTAAGTAATTTTTTGTATCTGTGTTGTAGTTGTGTATTCTCTGTCTTAGTTTATTTTGTGTATTAGTTTTAATGTTTCACACTGTGCCAACTTTTGTATGTTTAATTTCTTTTGTGTACGCATTAGAAATATTCTATTATAATTTTTTTTTTTGTTTGTTACAGACGCAAGTGGCTTCCTCCTCCTTTAAGGAAGCTCTCTCAAGGAAAGGTAGAGAAATCGGCTCCGTCACCATTGAAAAAGACTGCTTCCGATAAAAGATTTAAGGTATGGTTTCAAAAATATCTCGTTTAAATATAATATTTACACTTTAGTAACAATAAGACAAATTGGACAATATAGTTGTCATAGTAAACAAGAATCCTATAAAATTTTGCCAAATTAGAAGAATTGTTATATATTTGTCTTAAATAAACATGACAGTAAATTAAGAATAAGAAAGAAAAAATTGAGATACCAAGCTAAAATTTCAAAATGCTTCATTTTTGTATTTTTTATTAGTTCTCTTTTTAAGACATGATTCAATATCTATTTCCTTATCTGAGAAGATATGTTCATATGAATTGTAATAAAATTATTGAATTATTAAGTATTTTCAACATTCGAAGCATTTTCAACATGCAGAAAATATTACAGGGACGACTCAGATAAACAAATCATTTATGAGCTAATTTCTATTTTATTATCATTGAGTGTGGTTCTATTGTAGTCCTTGCACTGTTCAGTTCATTTTAGTAGCAGCCTGATCTCTTCAATAAGTCCCAGAATTCTGCGAGTTAGGATGCCCTCTAAGCCTTGGGTTTTATTATATATGCCCTTAGGTGTTTTTGTCTGGATCCATAAATAGCTACTGGATATTCACAGATCATGTGTGAGGCGATTTCTTCCTCATGTTGACACCCTCTACAGGTTGGGACTTCTGCTATCCCCATTATGAAGTGGTGTCTTTTAAGATGGCAGTGGCCAGTAAATAAACCGATTATGGTTCTTATTTGGTCTTTGGATAAGTTTAGCAGTTACCTTGCTAATTTCTATAGTTAATAGTTTGAGCTAAATACTACAAACAGATTATTGTATAATTTCTTTTTTATCATAATTTCAGTTGCCACTGCAAGATTCGGGTAAGTCCAGTGTTACTGAAGCGGATAATGAAAATGCCTCCGACGGTGAGGAAGGCGCTTCCGGCGCAATCAGAAGAGGACAGGCAGGCGCTGCTACTCCTGGAGCTGGACCCGATGAGCCGGAAGACGAAGCTCCGGTAGAAATTCCACCACCAATGAAACCCATCCAGGTGCGTCCATTGAAGTCTTTGTTTATGGGACTTAAAATATATATTTCTGTTTCTAGTGTCAACAACAATCTGTAAAAGAATTATGGATTGATTTCAGTTTGTATGTCAACTACCATGACATAGTTGTTAGTTGTGAGACTTCTGTACTGTCCATACAGTTTGTGAAGTTGTTATTTCCCTGAGCGGAGATCATCTGTGAGTTGAAAGAAATTGACATTCGGCATTAATCTGCACGAGCTTAGAAAGTAAGGAAATGTGTACAAGAACATATTTTCTGTAAGTTTCTTAAAAATACACAGTTAGAAAACTCCAAATTATATTTTCTGGAAAAGTTTTGTGAAAGGTGTTCTATACACTAAGAGCAACAATTTTAGTTATGTCTAACTGAAATTCAATTCTATGTGTCTTTGGTTGTCTGTGTTTTGATAGAGAACTAGCTGTAAAAGAATGCCTGTTTACCATTTGTTTGAGGCAATTACTTCATTTCTTCAGCCACAAATGTATTCCAAGAAAAATCTTGTTCCCTTTTGATAAAAAAAATCTGAGATACGTGCAGGGAAGGACCATCCCTTATTTTCAATTTTACAACTTGTTAATGTTTGAGATACTATGTAATACACAGCACAGCTTATTTTGTAAGAACCTACACTAGCTACCACTAAACTATAGTTAGCCATTGTAATTTTAGTTTTAGGTTATTAACTTAAAAAATGCAATCATTATACCATTTACTCTCAATTGGTTTTCATGTATTCTTTCTGTATTTAATTTCATTATTGTATGTTTTCGTATTTAAGTAGTAAAATGAATTTTGTTTTCTAGGACCCACCGATGTTGCAACCTGTTCCAGTGTCATCATCTCTCAATCTTCCTACGTTGACTTCTCAACCAAAGAGGGTATTGTTTCTTAATTATACATTGTTTGAACAATAAAATAGCTAGATATTTATACTGTGTCCAAATTTTCATGGCAGGCAATGTTCACATGTGCCTTTCTATGTGACTCATAGTATATACATCTTATATTTCTTTCTTAAAATACATCTCTTTTCTATGACTCTCCTACTGTTGGTTGTAGAATATCATATTGAATTGTATTTTTTCAGTGAGAGTCTTCATTTCTAAATAGAATCTTCTATCCTTTAACATCAATATGTTACATATATTCACATCTAGTACATTGCTCATCTGTGGTATCATGTTAATTCTTTGTCATTATCATTATTTTCTACATTAACATAATTTAAATATTCATCTAACTTTAAAGTAAATAATCTTCATCTCCATAATTTCTTTATTAGCATTTCAGTGTGTGGGGATTGTGAAAGCACAAATGATATTGATGCCATCCTTACAAGTGATCTTAAAAGACGTTCTATAATTTAAAATGACATTTTGACCGTCCATACGATTTCATGTAGTAATACAGTGTAGCCTATGCTGCAATCATCTCATATACAAATTTATAGATTGCTTAAAGAAACTATATAGTTTATTTTCTAACACATGTCATTAGGAATAGTTTTACTTGCACAAACACAAGTAGAACAATAGTGGTCTAATCTCTTGTCACTTGTGCTTTTTTTCCCACATTTCTAACAAGAGTTAAGCGCATATTGTCATACATCATACACGGGTATTTCAGACATCAGCACTGTCCCTCAAGTCAATGGATACTGGAAACTCATCAGCTGATTTGGCTGAAATCGAACAGATTGTGAAAGAGAGAATGGTTCGATATATAGTTTCTAGCTTGCTTCTTGTGTTTTTTTTTTCAGTAGTGTAGTTTATAAATATAATATACATATATTATAATATTGACGTAACAGAAAGCTTGGAAGTTTAATTGGCACCTCTATATGTAAGACCAAATGCAATGTGGGCGCTCGCACTTAATCTATATTACAATAAATTCACTTAAATTATTTATATAAAGTCAGTGGAAACTCTTTTTATATCAACTCGTTCCAGAAGACTGTTAAAATCTTTTTTATTTCCTGCATTTTATCAATATATTACATATGAAATATAAATAAATCATTTTTAGCCTCTCAGCATATAGAATAAAGAGACCGTCTTAGACATTAAAATATCACTTCAATGACTAGAATTTTATCTCGTTCACAGCATGAAGTATATAAATATATCTAATATCTTTTAGCTTGATTCATTCCATTCATCTTCTGTCAATTCACTTAAGTTTCAATAAATCACTGTTCCCTAGAACTGAGATATTTTGAAATTGATGTTGAATTCTGAAAGAAATGTTGATAATCTGAAATTCCACTGTTTTTACATTGTTGTTTATATTTTTTACTTTGCATTTGTGTTATGGAAACATTTAAAAAAAAAAGGATTTTGAATCTTCAAACCCTTTTTGAAAAATCACGTCTCATTATTTGTTAGTGGTATTTATCACAGCTATTTTATTTTCATTTGGCCAATTTAAAATTAACACTCAATCGTTATAAATTATATATATATATCATTTTGATGTTTTTGAAATAAAATATTTTATTTTGAAAACAATCTTTGCTGCATTGGTCTACGTGTTTCGCTTTCACATTCTTAAGAGCTTTCACTTTATTCGTTTGGAATTTCTTTATTATTATTTCTTTGCATGGTTTTCTGTTGGTCATATTACATATTATTGAATCTGTTTGTCTCATTATGTATGCTTTTTATCTGAAAATACTTTTTCTGTTTTTCTTAGTATGGATTTTTTGTCTGTATTCTAGTTATCCATTTTTACAAAGCATTTTTATTCCATTGTATTATTAAAATATTTTTTTATGTACTGTTTTAATTTTTTTATATATAGGTTTTAAATTATATAAAAAGCTTCGTATTTCCAGATCTCAATATTTTTAAAAACAAAAAATAATTTCTATTAGTTTGAAAACATAAATTTTTTATTAGTTGAATATATTATTTTATAATTCAAGTAACTTTTTGTTTGCAAAATACCTCTCTATTTACTTAATAGTTATAATAAATAATTTCTATATTATCTTCTCAATATTATACGAACTAACTTTTGAATAATAAAACCGGTGAATTAACAGTATATTCTCACATTTTGTTAGGTTTTCTTTTATGCTCATTCAAATATCTATACATTACGATGCATGGTTTTTTATTTTCATTTCAACACCATTATCGATTGTTTGTATTTGATTTGATTTTAGAATTTTTTGTGTGGTAAGATACTTTTCAATGTTTATCTCATTTTTATTCAATGAATTATGTACTTTTAGTAATATGATTTTCTCAACTAGGTAAGATTACCTGTACATTTATTTCACATTAATATTTCGAGATATATTTAGACAGAAGTTTTATGCTCCTTTGGTTTTAAGTCAGAATTCTTCATTTTTATAAAGACCTATGAAAAAGATATTATTCACATATGAGTGAATATGAGCACACATGTGAATTTTTATATTTCTACAGAATTCAATAAATTAATTTATTTATAACAAACTAGTCAAATGAATTGTCAATAAATAATTAAATCTAATAAACAATGTATGAGAAACGTCCAATATTTATCATAATAGTTCTATTGTTATTCTAAAATTATGTTATTTTCTGTGAAAAAAAATTACAATGAAAAATATTTAAATCTGGGGGGCAAGTCTGGTCCGACCGGCGAAATCAAAACCCTCGTGATTACCCATATCATGGATATAATTATTATATGGAGTTCTATGACATCTAAAGATATTATAGAACTCCATATGATAATTATATCCATGATATGGGTAATCACGAGGGTTCTGATTTCGCCGGTCGAACCAGACTTGCCCCCTAGTATTCTCTATTATAACTATTAAAATGTAAAATCTCCCCCTAAATCAATAATAATTTATTGTTTTTAGAATTGTTTGATATCTTGGTTGATTGAATAATTAGTATTTTACCATATCATTATGAAAATAAACAAATAATTTAAATGTTTTTCAGGAGCTTCATAATAACAACAGCAACGGCAGTTCCGAGGGTACTAGAATGGATACCAACGGAGAGATGGGCTGTTCCTCGTCGACGATGCCAGATGAAAGTTGTCCTATGGAAGACGACGGGCCAGACTCGACCGAGAATGCCCTCCGCAAGAGGGAGTACGTGATGAAGGAACTCTTTGACACAGAGCAGAAGTACGTGGCCGACCTGAAACTGGTCTGTGAAGGGTATCTAGTTCACATGCGTGATCCAAACTGCAGTGTTGTTATGCCTGAGCCACTACGCATGGGCAAGGATAAGATGGTCTTTGGGAACATCGAAGCCATCTATGAATGGCATCGGGAGTTAGTATTATATTTTTATTTAGATAAATGTAACTCAAGGTTTTCTCTTATTCAATCATAATCTCCTTTTGAGAATGTTAAATCTTTGTCAATTTTATATTTACACAATTATTGCGTTGGTTTTACTCTACATTTTAATTGAACTTCATTGATAGCTATGAGGTTCTACAAGGACATTATCAATAGTCATTGTCTTGATAATGTCGAAAGCTGTTTCGTCCCCATGAAGACATTATCAATAGTCATAGTCTTGATAATGTTAAAAGCTATTTTGTCCTACGAAACATTATCAATAGTCACATTCTTGATAATATCGAATACTATTTTACTCTACGAGGACATCATCAATATTTTATTGTCTCGATAATGTCCTCGTAGGATGAAATAGCTATTGGAAATGTTCAATAAAAATGTAGAATCAAAACGTATCGCTTTTTCTTTTATTAATTGTCAATTTATTTAAAAGTTTCCTAGGATCAAAGAAAACCATAAGATGATTAACTTATGCAGTAAAAAATTCAAAATCAATGTTTTTAATCAAATAGAAGTATTGTTATAATTTATTGTATTTTTCTCTTTTAAATAACCATGTGTAATATTTAAATTTATTGGAAAAATAAATTGAGTGAAAGAAAACCTTGTTATGACTTTAAAAACAGCTCTGTAATACAATAAAATATTATTAATTATTATCAGCTATGTACATATATATGTTTTAGTATATTTTTGCAAGCGTAATCAATTTTTGGCAAATATATATATTTTTTAAAATCATTTCAGTAAAGTTTGACAGATTCCAGGATCATCAGTGGTGCAAGTGTCAGTATATTAGTTATAATGTGCTTGCATTCTTCAATCTTTTGATTGTGACAGCTTCCAAATTGATTCCTTAATTAATCATGGGTAAAATATATTTCTATTTGTTGGCAAAATGATCGTCGGTAATACTTATAATAATAATAAAAAGTGCATGTGTTCATATTTACCCATAATTAGTTCTAGGGTGATAAAATTAGGTTTGATGTTTAGGAGAACTAGCTGGTACCGAGCTATGGTAAACGGTACAACACCTTAATCTCTAGCATAATGCGAAAAACCCATTTGAAAATATGAATAAAAAATAAGGGCTGGAGAGTAAGGCCAGAGATCACGGACTGCTTGTAGCAGTTGGGGTCAACTGTTTCAAGCTGTTGCAGTATGGCAGTCTGCAGTTACAATACAAAATTCTATTTTATAATATACGGACCGCTTGAATCAGTCATGTTGCAGTTGAACCGATTGCACCATGCAGTTGTACAGACTGCAAAATGCAGTCGTTGCAACTGCAACATGACTGCTTCGAGATGCTGCTGCAATTTTATCATGTTATATGATATTCAGCAGTCGTATTTCAGTTGAACCGACTGCTCCAAGCATTTTAACCGACTACTACAAGCAGTTTAACGGACTGCTTCAAGCGCTTGGACAGACTGCTCCAAGCAGTCCGTGTATCTCGGGCCTATGAGGTTTTTGTACTATATAGTTCACTAATTTGTTACAGTTATCTGAGGATATTCAGTTGTTTTAATATAAAAGATATTCAGTTATTTCAGTAGGTACATATTTTTTTCTCTAATCTGATGCTAATCGAGAATATTAAGTATTTCAATGAATCACTTTTATGAATTGTGATTTACAGTCAAAATCTACTTGCAATCTTAATAAAATACCTTGTGTAAATAAATCTTCATTTATTGGAAATTCATAGTTTTTGTTATTATTTTTATATAGGGATAAGTTATGTAGAAATATTTGGGATGTTTGCCTCCAGGGTATTTTACTGGTATACAAATATATTGTTATCTAAATCTAAGATTGGTTTAGTTATTTTCTATGTCTTCACGACAATAATGTTTAATTTAATAGATTTGAAAAAAAAAATTGTTACAATACCAATCGATTCTCTTGCCGTTTGTCAGTCTCTATTGTGGGATTTCAACATGAACTTCTGAGTTTTGTAAAGGAATTGAGAATATGGGTCATCAATTGAATGTCACTAAAAACACATCTATCATCTTTTACAAAAACTCTCTGTGACCCAGAATTGGAAATTAAAAAACTATATTCAAAACTAGATTCTTGACATCAAAGACTTGCTTAGTTGCGAAGTTTCATTGTTTTCAATATTGCTTAGCGACTCATAACAAGAAATATAAGTTAGTTGAATGCGTATATTTTTAGCACAATATATCAGATGTTTATTTCGATTGGTTTACTTTGGTTACAAATACTAGTTTTAGTTTCAGAGTGATAATTTTTACTCACTCAGTAAATCATCATCGATTCAGAAGGTGTCTATTCTCAGGAAGCAAAAATAATTTAATTAGTTCATTTTTACAAAGAAATGGCCTACATCTATGACCATATTCTAAAGATTTATTTTTCTACATGGTCATTCAGTTCAATGAACTTTGTCTAACATTTTTCTAATAAATGAATTCCTTTTTGTGAATTGTGGAATTCTGCACTATACCTGGGAACAGATGTGTGAATAAGATCAAACTATGTATCCTATCCATTGATTAGGTTTGAAATCTTATAATTCTATTTCTCCAAAAATAGTCGGTGATCTATTAGATTTTTATTATTTTTATTCGTAATTGGTTGATTGTAATGATGAGGCATTTTCAGATGATGTGCAATTTGTGAACTGAATTAGTTGATCTATCTTAAAAAATCATTAAATTAAAAATTTCTAAAATTATTTATTATGCGACGGTATATTCTTTGCTTTTGTATGGAATTGTTGGTTAGGGAGGAGCATGTGACAATATTTTAAATCAGGTTAAAGTTGTACAAGAATTAATAATAAAGGTTATACTAAAGAAAATATGTACTTTTCCCACAAAAACACTTTTTGATACATTGATAGATCTTAAAATAGAGGATATTTATAAAAAAAAAATTTTAAGATAATGTATTGCAAAAGTTTGAAAAAAATATGTAACTACGATTCCAAAGCGATTTAAAATTCATAAATGTAATACTAGACAAATGCAAAACAATTACATTTATATGGAAATAAAGTATTTCAATTGCCTCCCAGATGAAATAAAACAGATAATTGATTTTAAAATGTTCAAACAAAGACTGAAAAAACATTTCACAATCTATTTTTTTTTATTTATATATATTTGTTTTTTGACTGTGCATAGCTTTTTTTTCACCGTTGTATAACTATGTATTTATTGTATTAATTATCTGATATCAAATGATTCCCTCATCAAGCACAAGGTTTTAATCCTTTTGATCAGGTAATGAAAGAAGAAGAAGAAGTATTTTATATATTTATTTGTAATATTTAGTATTATAGCTTTATGGTAATATAATTAAAAAAGGATGTTAAATTAATTAAAAAAAAAAAATCTTTTATCTTATTTCTCAAGGAAACATAATAAATGAACATGACATGTACTAATTATAACTAGATAAAATAATCTCTTGCTGTATTGCGCGTTTTTAGTATTGTGTAGTTCACTTTGATTCTTTCAATTGGACATTGGTGTGTTATCAACGATAGACTGATGTGCGTCACGTGAGTTGTTAAATTGTTTCAGTTTTCTACTGAAAGAGTTGCACAATTGTCTCTCCCAACCTGAAGCCCTCGGACCGCTGTTCCGTCGCAGTGAACGCAAGCTCCACATGTACGTTGTGTACTGCCAGAACAAGCCAGTCTCTGAATACATCGTTTCTGAGTACATCGATACATACTTTGAGGAACTACGACAGAAGATGGGGCATAAGCTTCAGGTGTGTATTTTTTACTTGTTTATATTTTCAATATTGATTATAGGTAAATTAACAATTTATACAGTCGAAGCCTGGATTAGATCAAATTATCACACCCCTAATGATAGCATTTGTTATGGTGACACGAAGATTATGAAAGTGAATGAAAAATGAAAAGTTCTGTGAAGAAAATTTTAACAAAAAAATCAACCTTTTTATTTCCATTAAAATAATCAATTCAAATCGATTGGCTAGCTCATATCCAATGAATATGAACTAGCTATAATATATTATGTTCTTGGTACAATCAGTTCTTTGCATATTCTATAAAGTAAAAAAATAATAAGTGATAATAAGAATAAGAGAAAATGTGAGATATAATATACCTTCATGGTCTTGATTATTATTTTATCGATAAAATAGACAGTTAAATGATGTATTTCATTAACATTTTATAAATTAATAATTGTACTATACTTTGTGAGTAGACAATTGAAATCTCCATACATTACTTATATAAAAATTTATAAGTCTTTAGTGTATACCCAATACGTGTCATGTAATGTTTTGTTTTTAAAAGGATTTTTAAGCTGTTAATGAATGAATATATAAAAAATTGAATCGATTATTTCCAATTCTTAATACTTGTTTATTATTCATTTATCTTATCTATATCATTTGGTCAATCTGTCAAATACATAATGATTGTATGTATCCAATTTTAATATTGGAATAATAATAAAATTAAACCTTGTTATAATATTTTACATAATATTGCATTACGTGGATTATAAGTATCTATGTTTGTTGTTTCGTTATATTTCTAATTTCACTCACAATGAACTACTATACACTGTGAATGAAACAACATTAAACTTATTCTTTTTTTCCAGTTGTGTGATTTGTTGATTACTCCCGTCCAACGTATCCAAAAGTACCATCTCCTAGTAGGTGATGTATTGCGTCATTCTGAGCGTGCCGGATGCAATGCCCAAGCCCTCCACGCTCTGCGTCAAGCCGCCCACATCACTTCCCGTGTGCCCAAGGCTGCTAATGATATGATGGATGTTGGTCGCCTTCAAGGATTCCATGTGAGACCTTATTTTTTTTTTCCAATTTGTTTTGTTTTCAAATTGTATTTCAAATTGTTATTTCAAATTGTAGTTTTAGAACGCCTGTTATCGTCTGAGTTAAATATTCAATTTAGCTGAAAATATTGACACAGCTATAAATACGACTCACTCATAGAGATTATAATAGTATGGAGATGCCCATATGTGAAGATTTCTTATGAGGTGTATATGACTGTACAAAACTTTTTCTTTTCAAGTAATGGGTATATAAGGGAATAATTTCTTACAGACATATAGCTGGACATCCTCGCCCCAGGACCTGTATAAACAGATCATAGATCTAAAAAAAGAGGAAGAAGAAGAAGAGGACATATTATATCATGGGCGTCAAGCCAGAAGGGCGTACAAACGAAATGACTACTTTACAGGAGAGACAAAAAACTATTTATTTCTGTAACGGTTCAATTTATCCATGTGGAGTTCTTTTGGAAAATTTAAAAAAAATGAAGCCTCATCAATAACTTCTAGTGAATCTCCCTAGTCTTTCAATAACTAGTGAATTTCTTATATATTTTGCACATACGCCCCTTTGGCCCGCTAATGTTCCTAGATGTGGACTCGATTTTTGCATAGAAATTTCATATTTATTGTGGGGCGTAAAAACAAATTTTCTAAAATGCTAAAAATCATAGAGAAAAAAATATGTAGTTTAATTATGAGACGTATTTAAACATTTTGATAGTGAAATTGAAACAATTAGTTTAAAGCTTCTGCCATTTTTAATGTTTGTAGGTACGCCCTTCTGGCTTGGCAGGTTTCTATGGCATCATGAATTTTTTGAAAGATCCTATCATATTATTTTCTTTTTTCAATCATTTTTTTTCAGACAATTTTCTTTAAAAATATTTTTTTAATGTTCGGCATATGCAGATTCACCCACCTGGTTTGATAATATTTCACAAAGATATCAGTCAAGTCTTTGGCGTATGTTCATACGCTTTTCTGGCTCGACAAATTCAACTATGCCATTGCATGTAAGACGTGATTTTTTACAGATGGTGGAGGTCTTAATAAAGTAATTTTTGGCATAAAAACAAAAAATCGCACTTTTGCAGACGCCCACGATATATTACAAATATTGTACGCATAGGCAAAAAAGATATTTTATCTATCTGTACAGTACCTCTATCTATTTTATACTAGGTTTTAATGATATGTATTCCTTTATTTATCCTCTTTTTATTAAAGTGCCATGTCAGGACCCCCCGACATTGACTTAAACCTGGGCAAATGCCTCTCTATTTCGGGCAGTATGAAGCAGCTTCCATACTTATAAAATTATCATTTTTACTAACCAGGGTAAGATAACGGCTCAAGGAAAACTTCTTCTTCATGGTCCTCTGGTTTGCACTGACGTTTCTTTGCCCGAGAATGGACCAGGCAAACCTCGTGAACTTCAAGTATTCTTCTTCGAGCAGAGTATTATTTTCTCTGAAACTTGCGGCAAGAAAACACAGTTCACCAGTCCTTCCTACAACTACAAGGCTCACATACAGGTAATTTATATACATTAATAATATTTTATTAAACTGACTATGTTATTCACTAGATATTTTATACTCCTTGGCAGTTCTGTTCCTGCTAAGCAAATAAAAAGTCTACTGAATATGGGTTATCTCATTTCATGGCGAATTAAACATAGCAAGCGAAATGTTTACAATGTAAATTATGTTGCGACATTTATTATCTTGCACATTCCTATCAACTAATCTTTGTTTAATTTTTGCTGTTTTATTCTTAATTTCAGTAATTAACTGATTACCTGTGAATTTTTGCATGTCGATTCATACTCACTTAATTGTTTATATAAATATAAATTAACTAAGTTTCTTTTGTTTTACACTCAGTCAACACTATTGTTTTCTATGCTTGTGTTATTTATTACATAGTTCCTTGCAAATGTAACTTTTTTACACCAGAATTGGAATTTTATTGATATAACTGTAAGAAATCAAAGAGTGTAATGAAATCTTACTGGTCCTTTTAACAATGTTTCTATGACAAATGCTATTTATTGTATTTTGGTATTGTTCCATTTATTTTTCTAGGTAATCAGTAAATTATTGAATTAATCTATAAAAATTATAAATAAAATGTTGTGATTGGCTACTAGGTGTAACATTAAATTGTGTATGTTGGTGAACAGGTGAACAAGATGAGTTTCCAAGAGGAAGAGTGGGGCTTCACACTCCGTTCCACGGACCCACGTGCTCCGCCACTGGGAATATCCGTGCGGACTTTGGGGGAGACCAAGCAAGAGTGGGTGTCCACTATGACGAACATATTGCAAACTCAACGTGACTTCCTGAAGGCCATCCAGAGCCCTATAGCCTACCAGAAAGAGCTGACCCGAGATGCCTCTGTGTGAGTCTAACGCTTCTCCCCCACCCCTCCGAATCCCATAATTCCTACCCCCTCTCTCGTTTTCCTTGTGTATATTTTACTAGAGTGGTGTAGTTATTTTATCTTAACAGGACTTCGATAAAATCTTTCGTGGATTTTAATTTTTATTATTATTAATCAATTTTTTTTAATGGTGTGTGTAAGCATTAATTATTATTACGCAATGCTTCTAATCAAACTTAGACCGAATTTTATTTAACTTTTTTAAACTAGAGGGGTTTATCTCAATGTATAACCTAAAAAGAGATAATGTAATTTTCCTTATTTTTGTATTTAAATATGGAATATTATGTCTATTCCAAATGTCATTTGATATTTATAGTATGAAAATAAGCCATAAAACATATCTAGTTAATGAATTATGACAGGAATCAATTTTGCCTAAAAATCTGTTCTCTTGTCATATGTGCTCAATGGATTATGTGCTCATTTCTATGGTGCAAAAGATGTACGAATTTGGAATGTTAGAACTCTTGTTTGAAAAAAATTAGGCACCCCAAACAGACATCCATAGATGCATGTAATAATGGTTAATTTTTTAAAATAATATGTCAAGTTTACTGCTTTGTCCACTACATCACTCGTATTGTTTTCTCCTTATTCTTGATGGTTTAATACACTAGATATAATACAGAATACAGAAGGGAAAATAATATTTGTGACACGACTGCATGTACTGATTGTAGATTGTATTATTATTAATTTAACCATATTGTAAAATTATGAAATTATATTATAAATATATAATTATTTTTTCACTTTACTCTAAAGTTAGAAATTAGCATCTTCCGATACAAATGAGCTAAAATAATAAAATAATGGTTGGGACATCTTTTTGAAGAATATAATATGTAATTATTATATAGTACCTATATTGATTGCACTTTGGCAGTAAGTGGACCACTGGATTTTAAAGAAAATTGTAAAAAGATGTATAGTTCTGTTCTGATTAAAAAAAATTAACACGGAATGCTTAATACTTTTATTTTTTGTATGATTATTAAGGTTGTGGTTTCGTATGTATTAAATAATATTGTAATATTTTGCTATCACTATTTTTTATTACTTTCTTTCTTTGCTACTATCTCTTTACATACTTCAACTTTCTGTATTAACAAATAAAATATGAAAATGTGTGAGAACACTTTAAATATAATATGTACTTATTCTGTTGAACACTAAGCTGCATGTTTGAGCATTGTGTATACTTACTAATCATATTATGTAAATTTATATAAGGTTATATTACTATAACATTTATGTATGTCTATTTTAGAAATACAAATGTCACCACGGAATAAATTTTAATTACATGCAGTTCTTTTGACATCTATAGGAATATTATTTGTCATTCATACATCCTATTGAAATTGATGTTAAATAATAAGGGAATATGTCTACATATGTCTATATATATATAATTTGTTTTTCAGGCTTTCGCGAAGAGGTGTAAATGTTGCGTCGGAATCTCGGGCACTCCGCTTCGTCTAGAACGACGCCGAGTACTCGAGAAATCGACGCAACATCTACATATTATTTATATATTTTATAATGTTTTTAGCTGTGGATTAATTTGATCAATATTAATTATATATCCTTGCGGATCTACGATATATAATATAAAGGTGTTGTCCCATTTCAGTCCCAAGTAAAGCAAAAAAATTTAGGTGTGCATATCGCTTACTGTGCTATCTGTCTCCCTGACATTGTTTACAATAATTATTCTGTACTTAGTGTTGTCTCATATCCCTCCATTAATCAGTGTAAAACATTCAAATTTCTTAAATTCCATGTGTAATGTTACGTAGATATTAGAGCAGTGTTTCACTTGAGTGTTAGGTCATATAACTAATTAATGAATAGTAATAATATATGGAAAATATTTTTGAGATAGTTTTAAGGGATTGTTTGATCTGACTGACATAAATAAGGAATTTCCATTATTTTATGATAATAATATAAGTATTTTCTATTCCTACTTTTTTTTTACTCCAAAAGTCTACGTTTTTTTCAACTCGTACAGTTATGATCCTTTTTTGTTACACTGACATTCCATTGGCTAAATATTTTATGTATTATCAATTCATTTCATTGATAATTCCGCATTTCATTGTTGTTCAAATAACACATACCATGAAGCATTCATTTTCACTTGAAAACATTGTGTATATATAACATGTTATTAATTATGCTGTTACATGTATTATAAATCTCAATTTCAACATATCCATCATACATCTACATACATACATTCTATACATAGTGAGCATGGTGCATGTTTTTATTAATGCAGGTCATTGAGTGATGCTTATTCTAGTTGGACATATTTATTTCATTTAATACCTTGAAAAAAAATTGGTGACTTATTACAATCACTGGTGAATTTATTTATTTGTGAAAAAAAAATTATAACTAAGTATACCTATCATTTGTCGCACACAAATTGTAACTTTCCTTTGGTTTGTGATATAAAATTAGACATACATAATATTAATATGCACACTCTCATAATTATTATTATATATATTATATTTATTTCTCAAAACACGAATGTATTATAGATTTTACTCAGTTGTAAAAATTGTGCTTATTTTGTAGGGAAATATTTTTACATTAATATTTTGTATAGAATCATTTATTTTTCTTATAAAAGAAACGTGTCTGTATGATATAATGTGTAAAATTTACTTACTTTACATTAAAAAATGACCAATGACAAGGTTTTTTTACCAATTTATGTATTGTAAGGTGTTGTAGCCAAACGAAGTTGTTTATTTATTGGCGAGTGTAATGTTGATTTGATAAATATTAGAGGTAAAGATATTATGTGTACCTACACACAAGACATGAGGGGATGTTATATTGCATTATATGCATACTTACATGTAATATTAAATATTTAACACACATTAACACCTGCATGATAAGGTTTCGTATGTATATACATATATTAAGAATAATATATTACATCTTGACTCTAATATGGTGCTTTTCATGAAAGAACATTAGTATTGTTGTATGCCAATGTAATGGGAATGTAGAAATGGGCATTTTGTATAAATTCTAAATTGACAATTTGCTTAGTAATTTCCATACTTAAATGTAATTAAGTAATTTCATTTTAAAAATAATGATTCTGTGAATTGTATGCGTACACATTGATTTAATTAATTATTAAAAATAGTGTAATCCGATCCATGGTACATTATATAAGTATATATTTATCGTTAATTTTAAAATTGAATAATTAATGTTACTTTCAGTTCATTCCACATTTTAGTGAAATGATTGTATTTGCAAAATCATTATAAATTTGTCAGTGTAAAATTTTATGTTTTATAATACTCCTTAGTCATGTACAATGAGACAAAGCTGTCAATATACAAACAGCTGATTGAAATTCATTAATTAAGTTTATTTATTATAGATTGTATTAATGTACTACTGTATATTGAAATACGGGTACATATGTATATACTGAGGGAAGGTTGTATGCTGCAAGAACGTATTGGTATGTGTCAAAAATATTATGTTAATTCAACTGGAATAAATGGAACAAATTTGTATTTTGTTTGAATTGTCTCCATGTCCCTTATTAATTATTTTTTTATTTCAATATTTTAGTTTTCTTATTTTTATTTTTGTTTTAAAACTCATTGAACAGATGGAATGATGAGCTATGGGAATGTAAGAACACATTAGAGAGTGCTTTACCAGTACCTAGAACGACAAGACCTCATACCAAAGCAAACACAATTGACATTCCATCCCCGACTTCTTCGTCCGGTTCTGCCAAGAGTCCACAGAGTGACCACGAAGCGCACAGAAGATGGTCAGAGACTAATCCGGATGTGTTGGTAAGTTTTGAGGCATCAATGGAGACAGACAGCAATCAAGCATCTCATAACTAACTTTACCAACACTAATTGAAAGAAAAACTTTCAATTTTGTACAATACCATCCAAGATTTATTGATATAAAAACATTTCGGCTTTCTCAATAAAATTAATTGTATTAATATATTATGTTGATTTTCAATAGTTTTCTATACTGTGGCATATTCAAAATTGTTGTAGGTTTTCACAGTATATCAAAATAATTATAGACAACGACAACTAAAATGTTTAATTTCTTTAACTAAATATATGTAATTATTAGTCATCTACATATTTCCACTTGTTTGAGGACATGCTTTTTGTTGAGCACATTATCACTATAATAGTTATAGTGTGCATAACATGAAATATTTCATCCTAAGATTATAACAATGGAAATTGTTATACATATATATTTAATAATCATATGAAATAGTTTATTTGTATCAAAATATAAACAATATTCAATGTTTTTATATCAGTTTTTCTACGGATAAAATCTTTCAACTAACAATTACAAACTTAAATTGCATGGTACAAAAAATTGAAATTAAATTACTAGAATATCTATTTTTCAAGGTGCGTAGATGAAAAGGTACTTCTAGAACTTATTGTAGATATTGTTGAAATCTAAGGTGGGTTAACCTCAAACCTTGCTTGTAAATCACTCTAATACAAAATAAATGACCATGGAATGGTGTTTATTTGGGTAACGTTTGAGCTACAAAAAATTATAATTAAATTACTAGAATATATATTTTCAAGGTGCATAGATGAAAAGGTACTTCTAGAACATATTGTAGATATTGTTGAAATCTAAGGTGGGTTAACCTCAAACCTTGCTTATAAATCACTCTAATACAAAATAAATGACCATGGAATGGTGTTTATTTGGGTAACGTTTGAGCTATAAAAATTTACAATAAATTCTTACTAAAATGACTTCAAAACAAAATAACCTTTATTTATTATTATGTATTTAATATTAAGTTTAATATTGGTAGTGGGCACTGCACTAGTAGTGAATATTTTTTTTTAGTATTCAAACAGTTTGATACTTTGGCTATAAAATGAAAAACACTGAATTTAAAAAATATCCTGAAATAGGTAAGTACATATAATTTAATATATCGTAGTTGGTTATTGGTTATTTGACTTAATTTTGTATTGAACTAAAAAACAAAAAAAAATCAATACTAACATATAATGGGGTACATATTGTACATCATTTTTTTATTTGTCTAATTTGTACTCTTATATAATAAATAGTAGGAAAAAAAAACATACCATGTACTTCACCAGTTAAAAGACCTTCACAAGGCGAAATGGACATTCTGGATAAGAATAAAATAACTGCAGAATTAAAAAATGTTTATATTTTACATATGGGGGTCTTTTAATAGTTATAAAAAAACTTTTGATAGTATTATTCTCTAAAGTTCTACGCCTTTTAACACAAGACCCTATTATATCTAATTGGTGGTTTATTTCTTCAATAAAAAAATATTGTATGTAGCGTCAAACACAATATGCAGCTTGTCATTAATAGTTATTCCAAGAATTTATTGACTAATCCCCTCTCGAGTAAATTTTATCTGAAATTTAATCATTAATACTTTACATAAAGAATTTAAAATATTAAGCGGACTAAATTCATTTAATGTATCAGCTTTAATAGACTAGAAAGATAATAATAAACTAGGAGTACACCTAATCGTAGTTATTTTAAAATCAATGTACGCGGTACAGCCCCTATTTGATGAAGTAATCTCGGACTAAGGAATAGATATGAATTTTAACTACACTCGAGGCGTAGTTAATCATTATTTATTGAATTCTAGTAACTTGCTAACACACCAATAAAATATTTTCATTAAGGTGAAAACAAGTATAAAAAAAAGGTTTTTGAAACTCATGTTTTAGTAGGAATTATTAAAAAGCATTGTATAATACTCCAATTATTAATTAATACACACGTTACTATGAGTGTTTTATTTTATTACTGTACAGACAATTCATGAATTCAAAAATATCTTTTGCTACAGACATATTATAAACTACAGGTTTTTGAGTTGGGTCTAAAAAAAATTTGTGAATTTTCTATGATGGCTCAGTTATAAAAATCAGTTATATTTTGCCTTTAAAATTACTTACAAAATTAAATGAATTTGTGAAATCACTATGTGAAATTTGAATAAAATTTGGATTTCAATTCAATTTCAATAGTTAAAAATTACTACCCTGTAATTTTCATTCGGCATGATCATGTTGAAAAGTTCACATAAATTGTGAGAAAGTCATTGAAGTCCAAGAAACAAACCGAATTCACTGAGATTGAATCATGATTGTAGACCTAATTTTTGTCTGAAATCCGATTTTTATTCAAATGACATACATGGGGGGTTATATAGATAGATAGTGAGTTCCCTTACCCCCCCGCTTTGTTTGATCCTCTCTTCATGTTACACCGTGTATATAAACAACAACATTAACAAAAAAATCCTTACATACTGTTAGATATATTTTTATGTTTTAGATATATTTTTTACTTTAAAATACCATGTGATATCATGTGAGTAGTTTTTTCATTCGAAATATAATACTTATATAGATATACAAAAATAAGTGAAATTCAACTACCTATTTCACTGATTATTATCGTAATTTTAAAATTCACATAATTTTAAATATGTCATCTGTCTGTGCTATCTGTAACTTTATTTTTTATAGAAGAGTATACTCTTAACTATCACCCAATTACTTACTCAGCGTGTCCGGTTGTTTTCCGGTAATGAAAGGATTGGCCGACTTTTGGCTGTTTCCAGGGGGCACCAGATTGCTTTGTTCATTTTACTTTACTTTGCTCTTCTAAGCCAGGTGTTTTTATTTATAAATTATATTTTGCAAACCTTCGTGAAGGCTCCTTGCCTCTCACTATCATCCAACGAGATATTTATTTTATTTTATTAATATATAGAACCAACAGCAAGAAGTGTTATTATGTACATAATGTAAATAATAGTTACTTGCTATACACTGTTGTGTATGAGTATTATTTATGTGTCAAACGTAAATAATTTTAATATCATCCCTAGAACCCAGCGGGGTGTTGTTGATCTTCGAATATAGTTATCTAGTATACCAGAGAAATTAATAAATAAACATGATTTGGGTGTTCCTTGTTTGTCCAGTATGATTATTGTTTATTATTATTTTTATAACCATTAAGTAATGCGTTTATGAAAACAGAAATGATGATTACCTAAAATTAACTCTATTAGGAATAAACAATATTTTTCTTAGATACATTCAATATTATGTGTGATTAAATTATATTGAAGTTTGTCTAACACAGTTGATTCTTTATACTTGAGATAGCCAAGTTTTGGATGAGAGCCAATTTATTTTATATAAATTCAATTCAATAGAGATTCATAATTTTCACATTTAAACATAGCTCACATGAAGTACAGCGATCTCAAAACATTGTGTGTTCAAAACATCAGTGGAAAAAAATGTATAATATAGTTAAAAATAAAAATACTGTTTTGCTTATGTCTCTCTTTCAAAATCCAGTTTGTCACAGTAAAAAAAATGTTCATAAAAATATGGATATTTTTGCATAAAGGATGGGTATAAAAAAAATTATGACGTAATTTCAATTGAATATTTTTGTTGTACCTATTCTCTAAATTTGTCTTTATACTGATGTCTTCAGTTTTTTTTATTCAAATACCTAAAGTGTGATTTATTTAATAGCTTCTTATAGTTTGCACCTTTTTGGAATCAAAACTTTCAGTCTTGTTTGAAGGTATTCAATGATTGCACCATGATTTTAATAATTTTGATGTGTATTTTTTAAGCAATGTGACAGTGCAGAATCTGGTTCTGGAGGATCTAGAAGGGCGTGGGGATTTCGATTCAGAAAGCCAAGTTTCACAGTGAAAAAAATAACTGACAGTATACCAGGAGATGGTGTCATAACTGAAGTTTGTGCACCCGAGTTGAGTGAAAGACTGACTGATTGCATAGTGCGATGTGGAGATTCGGCAACTTTGCAATGTTCCCTGAGAAAGGGGATTCGACATACGAGCGTGCTGTGGAGAAAGACGTCGCCGGAATCTCGAATTCTCAGGCATGCTGGAAGGCATTCCTTAAATTTAACCAAAGACGGAATTGTGCGTTTAGTTATTAATGATTGCAACATCTCCGATGCTGGCACGTATACATGTTCCATATCGAATGATTTAGGATCGGTGCAGAGCTCTTGTGTATTATTGATTGAAGGAGCCGAAAATGGTATAAGTAAAATTACCGAAAATACAAATAAAATTGATTCACCTGGACTTCCTGGTATTGTGCCTGAAGATACATGCTTGTGGGAAAGACAACAGTTCCTTAGGAGGTGAGTTAAATATATATATATATATATATATATATATATATATATATATATATATATATATATATATATATATATATATATATATATATATATATATATATATATATATATATATATATATATATATATATATATATATATATATATATATATATATATATATATATATATATATATATATATATATATATATATATATATATATATATATATATATATATATATATATATATATATATATTCTATCATAAACAATTTAATTGAAATAAAAATCATTTGTAATTCAAGAGAGATAAATTTCATATAGAATCACATTACATTTGCAATTTTTTCAAGAGAGATAAATTTCATATTATTATATTAAAATAGTCTCATTTTATTTAACCTCAATAATAAGGATTTTCCTCATATTATCTGTCTTTTGTGGATCATTAAACATAGATAAAAAAAATAATACCATGAAGGAGTAACTGAACAGAAAACAAACTACAAAGTAAAAAGCACAAAAAATTTGTGCTCTGGGCAGCACACATTATCTTTTAAGTTATTTGCTGATAGCTACAAATAAAATTTTAATTTTGTGCTTTGTGAAGAAGCATCATCTAATTTATCTTTTACAGAAAGTTAGAGATACGTATAATTTTTTTATCTCTATAATTTTTTTCAATTATAGATATGAAGAGTTAGAAGAAATAGGTAGAGGGCGAACGTCTATAGTTCGGATAGCTCGAGACCGAGGCACTGGTCAGAGAGTTGCTCTGAAGCAAGTCCTCTTGAAGCACAACACTAGTGAAGCAGCCCTTAGAGAATATAGACTTTTAGCATCCACCCAACATTCAGCATTACCTAGAGCTTTAGCTATATTCAGAAATGCTCCTGCACCATTGACGGACACTATTGTAATGGAACTGTAAGTACTTCAATCATTTTTAATAACTTCTGTAGAAATTCAAACAATTTTTTTTAATTTCTGACAGACAATCTTGATAAACTTCGTAGCAAATTAAGAATGAATTTATAATATGAAGTATTAACTATTATCAGTGATTATCTGAACAGCCCCCCTAGACAATGTGTCATTTAGTTCAAGAAAAGATAACTCAATGTGTGAAAGTGACAGTTGTCAAGTGACTGGCAACTGTCACTTCCATACATTGAGTTATCTTTTCTTGAGCTAAATGACACGTTGTCTAGGGGGGCAGAAGTCATACATAGTGGTGCAAAGTTCGATATTTTTTTACGATCCTGTCTTTTCAAATCGATTCATGAAATTTATGCGGATCATCAATTCGCTCTTCGATTCAATATGATTCAAATATGGTTATCCTTATCTATCGTACATAACATGTACGTAATATGACAGAGAAAACAAAACCGATTCAAAATATGATATGCAAATGTAGGCATTAAAATGTTAAGTTACTTAATGGTCAATATTGCTTAAATATTTTATGAACCATAATGAATTAGTCTATGATCGCCTTCAAAATAGTATATACAATTATAGACGTTACGTATTTGTATTTCAAAGTGTGTTGCGGTCAAAATTGCTTAACATACTCAAGAACCGCAATGAATTAGATTTCATGAACCATAATGAATTAGTTGTGAATCGAAGATTGCCATGAGTCGGTCTGTGTATCGCATTCTAACTATATACTTTACGTGGATTAGAGCAAGAGAACACATGATCCGGAATCGATGAGTCGGTCTGTGTATCGCATTCTAACGATATATTTTATATAAGATGGAAAGTGTGAGAGTGATGTCTGGTTCATGAACGGAACGTTGTGGCAACGTGAACCGTGAGTCACCGATTCAATTTAATGATCCGGTCAAATAATACGGATCACTCATTTTTCCCCGTCGCTAGTCATACAAGAATCTAGTTTATTGGAACAAATAGCATACAATGTATACCAAGTCACAGAAGATTAATAAAAAATAAATAATTTCTTAATTTTCTCATCTATTATCATTACTAATCATTTCTGGTAATAAGTTATCTTAGTCATCCTGTTGATTTTTTATTCCTATTTTTCAGAATTCGTGGACCACACCTTTTCATATATGTAATAGAAAAAGGGGAATATTCTGAGGAGACTGTAGCAAATTATATGAAACAACTAGTATCAGCGCTTGATTGGCTCCACCAACACAACATAGCACATTTAGATATTAAGGTAAAAATATTTGTATTTTACATTCATTATTCATGAAACTAACAGGTATTTCTTATGTCTATCTCAGCAAGTCACCACATTTTAGTCTTGTTTTGTTTTTCATCTCACAAGCAAAATTTCAAAATTCAAAGTTTCTCATATACCAAAGATCCCAAATTCAATTTGGATAGCAGTCTGTCTTCACTTAGTATTACAACAGGGTCTTTATATTTTGTTTCAGCCTGAGAATTTGATGGTAGACATAGCGAATTCTGGCGCTAATGCCCAATTAAAGTTGATCGATCTTGGATGCGCAGCAGAGGGCATGTCTTGTGGAGAAGGAACTGTTTTGCCACCTGCTCCGGCTCAATTGGAGTTCTCAGCTCCAGAAGCTGTGCTTGGCCGTCCTAGAGGAATGTACACAGATGCCTGGGGTCTTGGTGTTTTAATTTATGTATTTCTTAGTGGCGTAAGTATAACTATTATCTAATCACTTTCTAATATTCTTATGTTTTTTTTAATCCATTTCAAGTTTGTCTAAAATTGTACCTTCACATTTCCTGTATATTATTTAACATTGTATGAACAAAAAAATCTTAATAAACAACAAAAAATGGTTAAGTGAAAAATAAATTTACTACAAATAATCTACTATGGCGGCGAAGAAAGAAGGCATTGAGTCAAAGAAGTCTTAATAATTGTTCAATTAATAAATAAAAATGTTTCAAATCAGTCATAAAAATGTATTTTCCATACTAAATCATATGAAAGGATACATCATATAAAGTGTGGGAGGCCAAACTTTAAAACACAATAGATGATCTTCGTTATTTTCTAGTAATTTCTATAACCATTTTCATCCGTTATTTTTTTATACTGTTTATTTTGTAAGACTATATTGTAAATGGTCTGTGATTGTTTTATTTGGTGGGAGTGTTGAGTTCAAATTTTGCAATAAGATACAAATTAGAAAGGCAATTGTGGTTTCACTGGATTCACGAATCCAGACCCAGGAGCAGGATAGGTGAGCCACATGGGCTTGCGACCATGTATGCGTGCTTAGGGGGCCCCTTTATGACTCGAGCCACGTTCATCACTCACCCACCAACCTCCGACTGATACTTCACTCCCCTGCATAACCAAACCCAATAGGACGCGGACAATGATGCTTTTACCACTCTATTCAGAATTCCAGAAATAGGAATATAGAGACTTCCCAGGCAGGCCTCTCGCCCCTGTTTCATTATGTTTGCAATACCGAAAATGGCAATGGCATCTGGTGTTGTTATCAATTAAATACAGGATATTCCCTACAATAAGGGAATTTTTTTCTTGTTTTGCAAAAGTTATTTCTGCTGCTTCACTAGTTTAAAAACCTGTTCTGAAGCAGTTTATAATTTAATATATTACTTGGTTTTAAATATAAGGTTAGAGGAACTTAATATGGCGATATGGCAACATAATATAATATAACTGACTGACAGTCGTACCAACATTACCATGAAACGCACTTTTAAATTAACCTTACATTAGGTAGCTACTTTTAAAGATCCACGTTCCATACAATTCTATTTTAATATATTATTGATTCCAGGTGTCACCGTTCCTTGATGATTCTACCGAAGAAACTACAACCAATATTGTAAAATGTGACTTCTGCTTCCCCGCCCAGCACTTTGAGGGAATTGGAAATACTGTGCAAGATCTTATAAGTAAACTTCTTACAGCGAAACCAGAGAACCGACCTTCAATGCAAAGTGTACTACAACATCCATGGTTCAGCGAAGTATGTTTTTTTACCTCAGCATAGTTTTTTCTTTGAATTCAGCGCATTTTGTTTATCCTAGAACATTTTATGCACTAAATGCATTATTATTTTTCTGATTTAATATAAACATATAGTTGTTGCCAAATATCTTGAGACATTTTGCCGAGAAGGGGGGCGATTTACACGTATACCAACAAAGTAAAAATACACAAATTTGCGCTCTGCGCACCCGAAAGCCTGGTTCAGATATTTGGCGACAATTATACCATCATGCCATGTTCCTAATGAGAAGAAAACTGAATATATCTTTTTATATCTGGGCACGCATGCATCATCTCTTCAACATTCATACATCGTCAAATACATGTTTGTCTGCTGTACAACTTCTTTCATTTTGCTCTTTCAGAATGTCTTTCACATGGTCAAGCCATCCTTTTCTTGGAAGTCCCCGACATCCATTCTTGTCTGCTTAGTATATTTTCTTTTTTAGGTATTCTTCATTCATTCTTTCCAAACCATGTCAATGTATTAACTTTCATTCTATCAGTGACATCTTTCTTTATCTTACATTATTTCCTTGTGTCCTCATTTGTTACCCTGTAATATGTCATCCTTGTTACAAACTTTTCTTAGTGATTTCATGTTACTGCTACCATGTTCAGGTATCACTTGCATACAAAAAGGTTGGCACTATGATTAAATAACATAGTTTATTTAAGACATAGAGGCAAAACATGGTTGAATATTCTCACCTGTCTTGTCGGGTTTTATATTTCAAACTTTCTGTACACATTCAAATACATAATGGTCCACAATGGCGGGTTTATTACATACTGGAAATATCTTCCAACCATTTATATCAATTTGTTGAAGTAATTACGTTACCAGCGTGTAAATACAAAAACGGATATCACATAATAAGGAGAGGAGTGGATAAGGAAATAGAATTGTGTTATTTGTAAGGAGATAATGCTTCAGATTTCTTTTGAAAGCGGGAAGCATTGATGATTCTGAAAGTTGCGATGGTATGTTGTTCAAGTCAAGCTGCTTGAACGGTAAAAGATGTTATGAAGAAAGAAGTATCATGCACTGGAATATTGAGTGTTCTTTGGATATCTAAAAGATACCAGTGTAATGAAGATTTATTTTTATTTTTCAGGCTCCATCAATTCCGGTACGTTCAACTGCATCACTTCAAAGCTTTCATCAAAGAAGATTACCTCCGGCACCTCCTCCATGATAGTATAGTTTCTAGTTTCACTTATTAAATCATCGGTTATGATGGAAAAAATATTGTCATGTTACTACATGGTCGGTATATTAATAGTGTCTTCGACTAAGATATTGTGATAAACCTAATTTCAATAATATGTGTAAAATGCTCAGACTGTATGTATTTATGTACCACTATGCTAGTTAATAATAATGAAACATTGAATCAAATAATATTCTTTCCAATATTTTAGCTGTATATAAAGATTTATAAGAAATTCTGCTTAAGTTATTATTTCATTTCACAATAATGTTATGTATATTATACTGTTTGAAGAAATGATTACGTAATATTTAGAAGAATAATAAAAACTAACAATCTTATTGATATTTGTGTATCTAGTATCACATTTTTTGAGATAAATGTTTTTAAGAATTCGTCATGCTTTTTTATTTATAATATAATCAGTGTAATACACCCCCTTTACGTAATCTCCAATATTAATATTATATAGTTGTTTTACACAATACAGTTTGTAATTGTTGGTGAGAGTTGTGGAGGAATAAAACACATAACAGGTATTTTAAATATGACCAGGGGTCATGTATATTGAAAAAAAAATTATGTAACTGGGTTAGTAAACTTAAAACTAAGTACAAAAAATGAAAGCAGTAAAAAAAGGAAATGTTATTGATAGGTCGGGACTTTGTGTAGTGGGTGCGTGTTAAGGCGAGTGATTTTGCTTGGTGCTGACATGAGGCGCTGGTCGAGCGACGTCGGCTTGGCAGATGGTGCAAGCGGCTTTGGCTCGTGTTGTGGGGAGGCGATGAGATACGAGCGGCTTTGGCTCGTCGTGGATGCAGCAGACTCGCAGGCAATGGGTTGCTGACATCGTGGAGGACGTCGGATTGGAGCAGGGGCTCCGTGAAGCTGGACTGGCGAGGAGGCAGTCGCTGTAAGCTTCGCCGGGACGTCCAGAGACAGTTGTCTCAGTGGAGCGCTGGACTCTAAGGCAGGAGTCGCTGGGCTCTGGATGAGGAGTCTAGCGGCCGTGAAATGTACCTATGCAATGTAGAGGCGCGCTAGAGATCCAAGAGTAGATATCGCCGGTTGTTGTGTTGCTCGATTGTTCTGCCCGTGGTGTGAAGGTTGACGTCGCGACGCGTCGTAATTATTGTGTCGGCTTTTAAAAACAATGAAAAAAAATTAAGACTTTACCCTTTTAAAAAAATAACACTGACAGTGTGCGCTGTATATTACACTTGTAATTTAGGTAGGTAGGAGACATCTGCCGAGGCACAGATGCCCGCCCGTCACTTGCGACACAAACTGAATTTAATTTGTTTTGGAACAAAGGTGGTGATAACTATTCAACTGTCTGTGGACTGACTCCACTGGTGGACTCCAGTTTACCGACTCATGATTGACTACTTCAACTCTCGAAAACGTCTATCGAATTTTGTAGGAGGTGGTCAGAGCCTCGATCATTGGTCACTCTAAGTAGGCTGTCCTAAGGACACTATTGTTTGTCTTTTATTGTCCTCGAGATAACAACCAATTACGATCTTGTTTGGGCGTGTTAAGTATGAAATACCATGTGTTTAGAAAGTCAGCCTCGGTCGGGCAATATATCTTATTACTAGACGTTTTGGAGACTTGTAAAAAAATGTGAATTGGTTGTCTTCCGTTTCAAATATTAGGTATGTTCTTTTGTTGCATTTTAAGACAAAGAAGGATGCACATGTTGGCTATATCTTTAGAAAGAATGATGCTTAATGGATTTGCAGTTGTTAAATGACTATAGCAATGCGATAAATCAGGAGATCTATTCAGATTTTTCAGACATTTTTCAAAATATAAATGAAATGCATTCTATAGTTTTGAAAGAATTATTTTGACACAATGTGAGCAGTGAATTATTATCTTGCCCCAAGAAAAAAATAAAAACCCACTGCGAACATTTTATAAATTGCCTTTTTTTAGGTTTTATTGGAGATTGACTGGGTAATTAATAAATATTCAAACAAGTTTTATAATATAAAAAATATATTTCGAATGCAACATGCACATATTATAAAAAAGGTATACACAGATACATTGAGAATAACAACAATGATCAATTATTTATGCGTATATAGAATTTATCAAATATAATTACATAAATGGGTGTGAAATAATGTACACTTATTTATTTTACTAAAATACACACATATTTCAGGAGAATATAAAAAAAATAATAATACTTACTGTATGTTAATAAAAATGTATACAAAAAATATGTATAGTAAAAAGTAATTTTATATACAGTGGAAATTGTTTAACATGTAATCAGATACAATATTATTCTGGGAGACAAGTATGCTCAAACGGCAAAATGAAAACCCTCCCATTAGATATTTGATTTTTAAATTTTTCTATATAGAATTTTCTTGCTACATAGGTTTATAACGTGGGTTACTACCACAATATGGGTTACTATGGAACAGGACTTGCCCTGCAGGTCTGGAAAAATGACATATTATTCCAAATATATTATTTATTTTGGAATGAAATTCGTTTAAATAAGAAAAAAATATATTCCATAGATATGTATATCTGCAAATATTATTTAATCGAGGCCACATAACCAATTTCGATAATTGTTTGAAAACTAATTGTAGCCAAAGAAAAGAAAAAACCCATGCCGTTATCCAACCTCATCCACAGAGCAAAACTGGAGGCGATAGAATGACATCTTTTTTTCTGGACACAGCCCATCGGGCAAAGGAAAACCGGAGCCATACAAAAAATAAACGATTTCAACTGTATATCAAAATGAAATGTTTACATTATATTGAATAATATTTTTCAAAAAAAGGTATATTCCTTGTACAATCTATGAGGATGTTGTTCAATGATAAACAATTTAATGTTTACCCTTTGCCCTCTCGATGAGATCTCTGGAGATAATGAGACGTTGGATCTGTGATGTTCCTTCGTAAATTTGGTAAATCTTGGCGTCTCTCATCAGCTTCTCTACGGGATATTCAGTGTTGAAGCCGTTACCGCCAAATATCTGGACAGCGTCAGATGCAATCTTATTGGCCATATCGGAAGCGTGCAGTTTTGCAACTGAGGCTGACAAAGTGTTCTTGATACCTGCAATTGACAAAAGCTCCAAGTTATTTATTTTCGACTCTTTTCTTCACTTAATTTGCAAGTTCTGGATTATATTAATGTTGGATCAAAGATAAAGAAGAACACCTGATATTTCAAATTGACTAAAGTGGAACTAATTCTGTATGTGCACTGTGTACATATTTGATCTATAAATCTTTTATCTCTGAATATTTAGATGTGTAATAATTAAAATGAAAATAGAATGATTAGGTGTTTTTAACTTCTCAACAGATTATTCTTAAAAACGAAATCTTGAATATATGATTTTTTTTAAAACAATTAGTTTTAAGTTTCACTAAGATCACATTGCCAGAAGGGCCCAAATGGAGCGACCTTGTCGAGTCAAGTCCATTACAGGATCATCTATCACTCCCTTTGATCTATCCAAGACCGTCCTATATGAAAGCGGACCACTACGAGATCAAGGAGGAGGAAGAGTACCATCTTCTGAATGTCTCTGAAGATAAAACCGACTTAAAACCAACTGTTTATATAAAAACAAATATATAAATTTTACCAATTTAAGGGTCTACTTTATAAATCAATGATACGACCCATACTGATATATTGATCAGAAACCTGGAACCTGGGTTCCCTAAAACATGTTCATGCCATCCAGACAACGGAAAAGAAAATACTTAGATGGATGTGTGGGAGTTACTAGGCTAGATAAAATAAGAAACAGCCAAATACGAGGAAGCCTAGAAGTGCGCGATATATCCGAGAAGCTCTAAGGAAACAGACTGAGATGGTACGGACATGTTTGTAAAAGACCACCGGAATAAACAGGGAACCTTAAATGTACCGAGAAAAAGATCCAGAGTGAGACCAAAGTGCAGATGGAAAGAAGTGGCGAGGCAGAATATGCTAAGCTACGAAGTTACCTCAGAAATTGCACAGAACTAAGTGATAAAAAGAAACATATCTGAAAATAAAACAAGAGAGTTCAGTATAACCAGTTTTAGAAAGAATATAAAAATTACTTACCATGGTCAACTTGCCAAGCGGCCTTCTGCCATGCAAGACGTGAAGTCTCCACACCAGCTGCCATGTCAGCGAGCATGAATGCCACTCCCTGATGGGCGGCTATGGGAACGCCGAAGGTCCTTCTCTCAAGAGCATACTTGGTCGCCTCATCCAGCGCACGTTGAGCCAGACCTGTTGCACCAGCACCCACCTGATACAACAAAATAGTGAGTACACTGAAGATTCTGTGAATAATTGTTGCTCTGATTGTCAAATATAAAAATGGTATATTTTTGACATCAATGAAAAATTTTCAGAATATGCTTTGAGGCATATCAAAAAAAATATATGCAGGTTGCACTGTGACAAATGAAATTAACTTTGAAATAAAAGCAAAAATATTATAAAAACTATCATAATTTCACAACATTTTCAATTTCTAGATCAAGATTTAACTCAAAATGCCTACTTATAATACAAAAAATATTAAAATTGACAAACTTGCGCTTAATTTTTCATTTCAATTTTCATTTTTTCGCTTAATTAATCTTTCATTCATATTATCATGTCATATCCCAAAATGTGGGAGTAACCAGTGACAGTTGTGCGGGTGTGCATGACCTTATAAAAAGGAGCACAACATATGGGTGTATACCCACATACCAGTCACATAAAAATCACTACATTCAGAATGGGCATTAATATTTAATTTTAAAAATGGCAAAGAAAATGTCAATGTTATGTTTTTTTTTACTAGGCAATTCACCCTGAAAAGAGCAGTCTAGAAACAATACTTGTAAATAAATATAAATTTAAAATAAAAATACTCAAATGTCTATGAATCTAAAGGGACAAAGGATCAAAATATGAACATTACCGGTGGTCTTGTCTGATCGAAAGCTCCCATAGCAATTTTGAATCCTGCACCTTCGCCAATCAGGACATTCTCCTTGGGTACACGAACATCTTCAAAGGTAATACCACGGGTGTCTGATGCCCTCTGGCCCATGTTGATTTCCTGAAATTACAACAAATAGGAATTGTTGGAAAACTTATTTTTTCAATCTATTTTCTATCTATCTACTATTTTTGAATTTTTTGTTATAAATAGTACCCAACACAACTAAAAATATATATTATCTAAGATACAAAAGAGGAAGGCAATCGTGGTTTCACTGGGTTCACGAATCCAGGCCCACGAGTACAGGCGACTAGAGTAGGTAACAGCCAGAACAGGCGAGCCACATGGGCTTGCAACCATGTATGACTCAAGTCACGCTCACCACTCACCCACCAACCTCCAACTGATACTCTACTCCCCTGCGCAACCAAATCCCATAGGATAATTTATTATTTATTTTTTAATGATTCTTTGCACAATGTACAAGTAGTGAGTATAATACCAAATTAGTTATATGTCTTTTTTTTCTAACAAAAGGAGTTTCCAACCTAAAGAAACTAGATTTGTGTGAGAAATACCTAAATTAAATTCTCAGTTGTTGGGATTTGAACCTAAGATGCCGACACAGAAGTCAAACAGCTTACCACAATTATATGGCAGTTGGCTGTTGTAAGTATTACGGTGTATATTATAATCATTATATTATATACAAAACCAAGTATATTAAAAATTAATAGACAAAGCACATTTGATCAAAGTGACTGGAGGTGATTCAATGTGGTCTTCCCAGGATAGAGAGCTGTGGAGGTATGAGGAGGAGGTATTAGTTCCATTTCTCATGAGGGAGGGCTAATTTGATAAATAAATGATGAAACATATTAATCTATTCAAATATTAGTATTTAAAAAGATACTTATAAATTAACCAACCTTCCTTCCTGGAGTGAGTCCAGGAGTGTCCCTCTCCACAATAAATCCAGTAAAAGCTCCATTAGCTGGTGCCTTAGGGTCAGTTGCTGTACGTGCAAGTACAAAGTACCAGTTGGCAACTCCTCCATTGGTAATCCACATCTTCTGCCCGTTCAGGATCCATTCATCTCCCTTCTTCTCGGCACGAGTCTTCACACCATTCACATCAGATCCTGCTCCGGGCTCCGTTACGCAGTATGCCTGTATTTGTTACGCTTTTGCTAATACATATCTCTACATTTTTACGCATTTCAAATTAATTATCCTCAACCCATTATAATTTAAAACAATGTTACAATTAGGCGTCTATTAAAACAAAAATCTGTTTTGATACACAAGTAGAAATACAATCTTGTAAATACAAGTAAAAACTATGAACGAGTGTGGAGTCGTATTGTGAATACAAATTATTTAAATTAACTTTCGTTTCTAGATCAGAGAAGAAATAAATGCACGAAAAAATGTTTTCATCGTTTTCATCATTTTCATTAATTAGTATCAAAATACGGTTCACTCTTATCTTCACAGTGGACGGTGAGCCCGTTGTTTCCTAATAATTACCTCTCTTTGGCACTTTAAGTGCAATGTCTACAAGGTTTTAGATTTCTACAGACAGTTCTTATTTTCTTTCAGAGTTTTGCAAGGGGGCATTATTAGTCCACATAAGTACAACGGGTGGTGGTAGAGAAGAACAGTATCAAATGATATGCTGGCACGTCCTGAATGCAGACTGCTTAGGACGGGGGGACATGGAGGCAAATGAAATGGAACAGACCTAGGGATTGCAATCTTGCAGGATTATTGCGGATTTTCTAATAAAACAAAAAATGCAGGATCCAGCACGGATTCAGCAATTTGTTGATTTTTAACAATCTCTCATTAATTGTCGTTATTTTGTCATGTAAAATTATTATATTGATCATAATTTTTGAACACAAACATTTTTCTATGGTTATAACTATTTTGCAATATGGGTAAAATTCCAAATGTAGCAGAAAAATTAAAGAATAAAGTATTTGGTTATCATAAGACTAAGCCAATACTTTTTGTTTTGCACATGAAACTTAACGAAAACTGCTTTATTCAGCATTGGAAACTGAATAGATGCAAAGGTTCACCGGTTACAAAGATCCTGATCTGATATAACAATGTATCACATAGTAAGAAATGAAGACACAAGGCACGAATGTAAGACAAAGAAATATGTTAAATATGAATGAATGCGTAGTTTTGGCCACTTGGAAAGAATGAATGAAGAACGTCTGACAAAGAAAATATACAAAGCCGAAATGAATGGCACAGCAATGTAGTGAAACTTGTACAAAAAACAAAAATTGTGAAACGATGCATGAATGTCGATGAGGCGATGGATGACTTTTAAGAAAAACGTGGTGCTCGGATACCAAGATTTTATACAGTTTTTGTTTGTATCTATAAGAATTAATATGCGTAATATAGTAAATACTTTACGTTTTTTCATTTTGTCTTATTTGGATAGTAGTACTAGCTTTAGAATATTCCATGCAAGAGTTGTTAAAATGGATACTTAATGTTTCATATAAGCAACATAGACTTTGTGCTATTATTTGGAAAATTAATAAATTGCTGTTCCGCAGCGCTGGATCATTACATTTTGTTGGATTCGGAATCAATTAAAGAGGCCTACGTCCAGGAGAAAAAGAATATGCTAATACAAAAGTTGAATGATTTATGAATATGCTATATATAGAAAAATATTGAAAACAAAATGATATACCATATAAAGTATGATACAAACATTCATTAACATGGTAATAACATTTTATAACTGAAAATTGTTTGACAATTATTTGAAAAAATTTAATTCATAAAAATGATTTTATGATTTTTTTATTTGTAGCATTAAAAAAAATTATAATGGGTCAAATAAAAGTTTCAAAATAAGGTGACCATTTTAAATGTAATTTAAAACTAATTCAATATCAAGCAACACACAATAGAAAGTGTTGATTTAAGGAATTTAATTTGATGGGTCACCTTATTTTAAACAATAAATTCACACTTACCAATCCTAAAATAAAAAAATCATCATAGAATAGATGTATCACATCACTTTTATGACAATCACATATTATGTAAGTTATACATTAAAGATTGAGAGTAAAATTTAACATTTACATACACGTTAATTTGTGTAGAAAAGGTGCCTTTAACCAGACTGGCAAGATAAAATTAATTTTCTTAAAAATATTTTTACTGCTATAACATATTTTGTCTAATATTTATTTATTCGTCACATAAAAATAATATTAAAACAGTTATAAAATGTGATTAGATAAGAGTGATATGATTTTTTTAATATGAAAGTTTTCGCAATTGGCAAACGTTCAATCATTTGATTGCATATGCAGTGTACATACATAGTCAGCATATGAGTATTTGTTCATTGGGTACATTGCAATAAACCAAATTTTGCTATATTAGCTTTAAATAAAATGATTAATTGATTGAAATAAATATAAATAATACATTATGAGAATCTGAGATGCTAAAAATTTTGAGCAACTGACCATGGAGTGTCATTTAATGATATTTGGTGTTTAAATATAAATAAGGATTGATGTGAAAATCAAGATACAAAAGAAATAATATTTTAAACAATATTTTTTAAATCACCAATATTTGGCAACTTGTAACGAGTAATAAACAATTTTTACACTGACAATCAAAATTCCAAAAATTGAGAATGAAACAAAAAACCACCGCATTGCTGAATATTGAAAGAAGTTTGTTAGACTTACGTGTGGCTTTAATGTATTAGCATTTTATCTCAACGAACCGATTGTGGACGATAATATGAACTACATACAATCAAGTAGATTTAAATCAATCCATAGTTCCACATCATGTTGTGACTGATTTTAATTAACTCTGTTGAACAATTAAAACAGACTAAGATAAAACACTTGTGATTTCACAACAGGGAGATTACAAACAAATTATCAATTATAAACTTTTATAATGACGATATATAAATTAGTTTACAATATTGTACCATATTACATACATATCCCTGATAGAGTAGGCTGAGTAAACTTAATATAATACTAGGTATTTTTAGATCAAACAAATTGACTATGTTTCTACATAACTTTTTTCCTGTACCGGGACGACAGTTTCGACTGACTAGACCCTTATCAAATGACAAACAGAATCTTATTTTTTTCTTATACACTAAATTTCGGTACAAATTAAAATTGTGAAAAACATAAACAGTTTAGTATAGCTGATGTTTGGAATTACGTCAGCTATAACTGTTTATATTTTTCACAATTATTGTTATTTGTACCGAAATTCAGTATATAACAAAAAAACAAGATTCTATGTTTGTCAGTTGATAAGGGCATAGTCAGACGAAATGGCCATCTTGGTAAAGGAAAAAATATATGTAGAAGCACAATCAATTTGTTTGATTTGAAAATATGTAGTATAAATGAATTTTACACATTAATAATGTCAGTATTGATAATTTAAAAACATTGAATGTAATGCCTTTGTATCATAGCTAATTTTACCTCATCTACACATCTTATTATATACATTCTTTTATTATGATTAGACTGCGAATATTCCAATAACTTCAATTCTCATACATAAAGTTAAACAAATTTTGTTTAACTACCTAATATAAAACTATCTTCATAACAGTTATTGAATATAGTTTGTGGGACTAGTTTAAAGTGAAATATTACAATTTATAATACATTGAATCAATTATTAACAGCCTTTTTCATAGACCAAATATTTCAAAAGCAAATCAAAATTTGACCATAAAAATTGATGAGATTTATAACATTGGGATTAGGACTAATTCAATTAATTATGAAGAAACCTTGGGTTTTTTATAATGATAGTAAAATTGTTAAAACTAACTAAACAATCACTATAAAATAAGAGAACTATATATTATTGAGACACATATTATCTATGATTTTGTCATAACACTAACTTAATGAAATCCGTTGATTTAAGATCTTATACACATAAAATTTACTCTTAGAAATCAGATGTAGGTGTAATATTATGTACTTATTCGACGAGTTCATATATGCATGTGTCAATTGCCAAAACTTTCATATGTAGTATCTATCTGTCGAATACCTGACTCCAACTTATGTAGATAACAATCGTTTATTTAACCTATTAACGAATAATTACGTTGATGCAGAGTTTTATTGTTGTTTATACTGTACATAAATTTCAATCTGCAGGAATACATTACATTATCTATTCTAATAATTGAATAATTCCAATGATATTAAATAATTATAACAATTTAATTCCAAATTCCATTGTGTATCTCTTACTTTATTTATTAGGAGAAATTTATTTAAATTCATTTCTCACGCAAATATTGCTTCTGGAAACACTGGTTAGTTGGAAGAAATTGCCATAAGGCAATAAACTCGCCACTTGCGCAGGTGTAAGGAAGTAAAAAAAGTAATATTAAGTTTGTTTTGTTTAAAATAATTATAGAAAATATGTAACATTCTGTCTTATTGTTTTCTTGTAGATTATCTAATTATTAGGTTTTAAATATGAAATTAGAGGAATTTAATTTGGAGATATGGCAACATTATTCAGTTTATTTTACTGACTGACAGTCGTACCAACATTACCATGAAGTGTACTCTTATGTTAAATACAAGAATTATATTTTTGAATTGTGTGGATACAAGAATTTAATTCATATGAAAGAACATTCATATTATGTAACATTAATTTGAAATTTTCATAGTAAATGAAGATAAAAAATATTAATAATTGAAGGTCTCCTATAATCGATTTTGTTTCATTAACTTTTTACTCATTCTACTGATTGAGAATTAAGTTAGATCTATTGAAATAAGATTCTAATTATAAAGATAAAAAAAATATGATAGATATAACATACCGCAACTAGTGGTTCTTCAATAAGACGTCCCAAATATTTCTTCTTTTGTTCCATGTTACCAGCAATTATAACTGGAGTTTGCTGGAAGCATAAGAAATATAATATAATAATATTAATTTTGGATCATGTATATAGCACCATGTTCATGAATATCTCACCTAAGGATGTGAATATACTCGTTTATAATAGAATATTTTTAAAGCATATTTTTAATACTGTCACTGGAGTGAATTTCAATAACTAGATATTAAAATAAATCAGTAGACTGCATAAGACATAAATATATTAACATAATTCATACTTTTTTTAAATGGCTTAAAATCATAAAATAAATTAATGCTAGATGAAAATGCCATTGCTTAAATTTTTAATTTTTTTTTTGAAAAATTTATTGTTTAAAAATTTTAGAACTATAAAATAGTTCTGTTAAGATAGAATTTTTAATAAGTTTTTCTGCAATTAAGAAAGATGAAATTCGGAAAACACTGCTCGTAATGTACCAATAAGAATGAATGAGAGATATGAAGCAAGTCATGTTAGCACCATGCATATAAAAATACTGTTATGGCATATTTTTAAAACAGAGATATTTTTACATTATAACATGCAACATGAATACCCTAGTCAGAAAGCATCCAACAATAATTAAAAAGCTGCAAACAATGGAAGCATAAATTATATATATTATGAAAATTCTGCAAACTTGTAGCAAAAAAATGTAAAATCTAATATTCTATTCAGAGTAAGAATTGATTTAAAATTCTGGATGTTGAATGAGTCTTCTAAGGTAAGTAATATATTACTTGCATATTTTGTGATTTCAAACCAACTTTATCGACTATGTATAAAGAGTTACTACAATCACGCAAAAGATTTCAGTGATTATTTTTTTATGACATGTATATGATTATGTGTGAATTATTAAAAAAAAAACACGTTAAAATGATACAAGTCAGAAGTGACCACAAAAAACCTAACTAAACCATAATAAAAAAGTAAAAATAAATAATTCTTGAAAGAAGGTTAAGTAAAAAGTGTAGAATGCATATAGGAGGCAATGAATGAACATAAATGTAGCAAAGAATATTTGTTAAAATAGGATTGTTTAGCCTATGATTGTCTGTGCTAAGATGGTGTGACATGAAAACTCATAAAACTAAAACACAGCAGATACATAAGTATTACTCCTGGAAAATTATGTAAACTCAGTCGAATTGAACCATATATTATACCAATTCAATTTTGAATAAGAGATATAAAAATAATATGGAATAACTCCCAGGAGTTTAATGGGAAAAAAATGGTAAATTTACACCAAAAAAAATTGAAATATGCCATTAAAGGCATATGCCATTATAAAAATATTCGATGATTTTAAAGCTTAGCGTCCACAGAGGCATCGGACGGATAGGATTTTGTTTCATAGCAACGTCATTATTGCCGACAATCCGATACGCGCATGAATTCCTAAATAGAAAACTAGAATCCGTCTGATGCGATTATGTGGACGCGGGCCTTTAAGTTACATTTAGTTTTTTGTTTGATCAATAAATAGCTTTTGGTATGTAGTTACTTGGATCTGAGAATATTTTTGCTAAAGTTTAAAGTATTGAACAAAAAAAGGGGTAAACAAAAAATCAGTTTATGTAAATAATATTGTAATCTTTCACTCACACCAAGTCCACTGGACTCCATCGCTGTCATGATTCCGGAACAACCGTAAGACAGTTCTTCGGCGATAATACATCCCTCAAAGACACCCAAACCCATACCACCTGGAAAGATTAACAACCAATTCTGTATTACACAATCTCCATTATACATTACATTGATGGGAAAGGCAGGCACAACCATACAGCTCAAAATAATCATTGTTCTCATATACTACCAAATGCTCACAAACATAAATGAACTGAAATGCTTCTTTTCATAAAACAAATCAATATTCAAAAAATATATGATAAATCATCCACCCAATTTTTTATATTCCACAATTCAATGTAGTACAAGAATATTGAATTCAGTGCACAATTTGATAACTAATACGAAATACTATTTAAACTTGACTGCCTTAAGATTTGACCAGTTGAGGTTACAACAACCATATTCAATAGGAAAACAACATAAAAAATGCATAGAACTGTAAGAAAATTTAATTAATTTCTGAATTAAAATATATAATTCCAAGACTGAAAATGTTTCAATGTCATAATTCTGTTTTGTGCGCTTTCATACAAAAACATTAATTCATATAAACAAACACTTGATAATAAGTCGACGACTTCCTGACATTCAACAATAATATTAAAATCAGAATTTTATAATAAATTTACATTATAATTATCAGACATTTTTTACTGTTATAACTGACAAAGAGCTATTTTATAACAATCCTACTTGGTCCTTGTCTGATGATCGACAGCATAATGCAATTGTGGGTTTTTTTTTTAGATCATAGAAGTCTTTCAATTGTTAGATTCTTCAACGCCACGTGCCTTGGTTCTTTGCTCCAAAGATTCATCATCATCATCATCATTGGCCCTACACCCCGTTGTGGGCCTTGTCCTCCTTCAGAATCCGTCGCCTTCCTCCCTGCACTCTGCGGCTCTCTTCCGTTGGTAAGGCCCAGCGCTAGTATATCAGCCTCCACATCGTCAAGCCATCTCATTTTTGGTCTGCCTCTGCTTCTTCTTCCGTCTGGTGTGGTGTTCAAAACCTTGTTGGGAGTACGATCATCACTCATCCTATGGACATGGCCCAACTATTGCAGTCTTCTTATTTTAATGAACTGTACAATATTAGGTTCACCATATAGTGCCTTTAATTTGTGGTTGAATCGTCTCCACCACACTCCATTTTCATGGACAAGACCAAATATCTTTCCGAGGACTTTCCTTTCAAATAGCAGAAGTATGTTTTCATCTCTTTTGGTCATAACCTAGCATTCGGCACCATATGCAATGACTGGACGGAGGAGTGTTTTGGTTTTTCTACCGAGCAATTTTAACCTCAGATGCTTATACAGCCCATAATAGCATCTGTTTGCTGCTGATAGCCGTGCGCTAATTTTGGTAAGGTAGTTATTATCGTGGGTGATTTCAGT
This sequence comes from Molanna angustata, assembly GCA_963576475.1. Taxonomy (NCBI): domain Eukaryota; kingdom Metazoa; phylum Arthropoda; class Insecta; order Trichoptera; family Molannidae; genus Molanna; species Molanna angustata. The sequence continues at coordinate 6,674,935 of OY754966.1, read as the reverse complement.
AACCAATTATTAGAAGGAAGGCTTTCTATGCTCCCATGATTACTTAGATAATATTATGTTTAAAGATATTGAAGGTGATTTTACATTTTTTAATCAATGTCCATGTTAAATATATTTTTTAAGTCATGTAATAATATAGAAAATAGATAATATTTAGATTTAAATGTTGATTATTAAAGATAATAATTATATGTTTAGTATTAAAATAGATAAGAATGAAAAATAATCCTTATCGTTGACAATTTCAGTAAATTTTTAGGAACCACAGTATTATGTAAAAATATCAATGACATAAATATATTATCAGCATGACTTGGTATTTTTGAATACCCAATATAGTTTGTTTTCATCTTATTTTATACATGTTTGCACAAAATTGTCCATCATGCATTGTATTGATTGGCACTCCAGAAACATTCGGAAAAATTTGTTGATACATACAACTAAAGATCTTTTCATATGGATGTAGAAACTGACATTAAGGGGGTGACTGCTGCCAACATACCTATTTTTTCAATTTGATATTGCATCATTACTAATTACTACGAAATTATTCATTTTGAAAAAAATAACTTAGTTTTGATATTAATAAAGAAAAGTATACCTTAACTTTTTAATTATGTTCTTAATTCTTTATAATAATATTCTTGTAGAAAAAAAATAAAGATCCCGATTTTTGACATTTATCTTATATTTCTAAAAAAACTATAAGGTATAGAGCAATATATGTTATTTTAAATTAAAGAAGAACAAAATATCTGGAAAAATATGATTTGACGTCACATTAATGCTTCAGGTTAAATAAATAAACCAAAAAAGCTTTTATTTTGTGATAGCGCTGATATTTTTGTCTTCTTTAATTAAAAAAAAAATATATTGCTCTACGCCTTATAGTTTATTAAAAATATGAGAGAAATGAGCAAGTGGCGAGTTTATTGCCATACGGCAATTGCTTCCAACTAACCAGGGGGGCAAGTTCCATCAAACGGTAAAATCAAAACCCTCATGATTACCCATATCATGGATATAATTATCATAGGGAGTTCTACAATATGTCAAGATATTATAGAACTCCATATAAATATATTCAAGGTTTGTGTAATCATGAGGGTATTGATTTCACTTTTTAACGGGACTTGTCCCCCTGTGTTTTTTAAGGAAGATTTTTAACTGATGAAGCCAAAATTCAAGATAAAAATGAAATATTTATGTATAGTTTTTCCTTCAAATGTTACCCCATAATTAGTTACATATATTTTCAACTGCATACAACAGGATGGCATACTATCAAAAAAATAGGTTAGAAAAATTATTTATTGCCATATGCCAATATCCTCGAACTAACCAATCTTTTGAAGACTTTTTAAAAACTGATAAAACTAACATTCAAGATAAAAAAATGAATTATGTTTAGTTTTTGATTCAAAATTTTCGCCATAATTAGTTACATATATTTTGGACTGCATTCAACATGATTAATTACTATAAAAAAAATAGACTAGAAAAATTAAACTGTAAATTTTTTTCATCTTGATCTCAATATTCTGGTGGCTTATCAACTCTCAAAGGGAATACATCACTTTTGGTATCCCATTAATTAGATATAAATGTGCAGAATTTTCATAATATATATAATTAAAGTATAAATGATCAATATACATATAAAAATTTAAACATGCAATAATGATTTATATTCAATAACAAATATAAAAAAATTGATTCAAAAGCTACAAAAAGTGGGACACTGCCTACACAATTTCCTGAAATACCAGCAGAAAATCTTGATTGAAATTGAAAAGGAATGGGTCCGAGACCCTATATACAGCCCCTACAATCTATCCCTGCATATAAATATATGTTGAAAGCTACCTGCCACCACATTATTTATGCATGAGATAAACAAAAGTAATCATTCCCTCTTATTTTGGCGAATTAACTGCATGGTTGATCAGAAATACGTGACAATAATAAATTATCTGCTTACTGTAAAAGTTGTTAAGTTTGGCAAAATTAAGTTAACTATACTACCATAATCACCAAAACTCCCTTTACATCTGGAAAAAAAATATGTTCATATAAGGTCCCGTAGCAGAGAGTTTTGGGAAAAATTTTCATTATCTGCATTTTTTTTTATTATGTCATCTGGAAAAAGCCATTATCATCATTACAATGAAATATTTTTTTATATAATTTTTTGTATTTAACAGCCAACATTTCTGAAAATGTTTGCACATTAACTAATAATTTAATTTTTGATAAATACATTGCATACTCCATGTCCCTAACGGAGTAGGCAGAGAGAAATGAATGCCATTTTTTTTATCCTCTCACGCATTAATCGCCTTATTAACATTTATGCATCATCTTAACGTGTAAGTCTGTTAGTCTCATACATCAAATCATGCATGTCTCTAACGGGGCAGGTAGAGAGAGAACCATACATCATTGTTTCATATCCTGGAACGCATACATTGCGTCATCAATATTCATACATCATTAATACGTGTTCGTCTGATTTTCATGTTCCTTCTTTTAGAATTTCGTTTGCATTATCGAACCATTCTAAATCATATTTATACTGTAGTAGTAATCTCTTATCTGTAAATGCAGGTGAGGTTTGCTCAACACTGTTCACCTACAGTACAAGCATAAGCTTAAATTAGAGAATATTTGAGGATGCATGTACTTGTTAAAAGGGCGTATTCATTATTTAAAAAACAAAGTTTTTTTTTCATATATTGTTAATATTGACGGTATTTAAGGTTTAGAACTCATAATATGAGTTACTACAAACCCAGGCTTAATATTGGTTATTCATAAAAAATCATAAGACAGACAACTGAAGTTGAGCTGAAAACCTACTGAAAATGTGGGTAAATACTTAAATTTCTATAAATTTTAAAGTCAGAAAAAATCTTAAAAGATGTCCAGGGCACAATAGATACCTTTCATTAGAAACATCCCAGATATTCGTGATATTGAAATCATTATAGATACCTACTAATTTAGAGAAAATGATAATGGAAAAATACCAGAAATTTTGGAGGAAATTGCATCATGGTAATAAAAACGCCACTTGCGCAGGTTGCAAAGAAGTGATTGTTATTTGAAAATTTTTATGGAAAGCATTAAAATGAGTTTTGCCTCGTAGAAATATTACATAGTCACATGCAGTATTGCCGATGAGCCGTCAAGAAAAACTCATTATTTGCAATTTTGTATTTTTTTCTTCACATTGAGTTTTTGTGAAATTTGAACAATATACATATTTAGATTTTGCTATTTTTTATACATTTTGAAAAAATTATGACAATCTATAAACAAATAAAGAAGTTTTTAGAATTAATATTGCCCAAAAATTTTGACAGCCATTATCTCGAAAACATGTATCTTGCAGTTAATGATTTTTCTAGTAATCAGACGAAATTTTCCCTGATGCATAATATCCATATCAAAATTTACTATAAATTATATAATAACTAAGAAGTTTTACCGTAATTTCATTTTATATCTAAAGCAAAAAACTTTTTTAACAGTATGTGGTTATTTTTTTTTATTTGGTAATAAGAATAAGTATTTTTTGAGATTAAATTTGCTTGTGACATAAAAATTCCATGATAATGTTAGCCTTTCATGAACTATTTCTGTTTAATCGTGCAACGAAATCGCCAACGTACCCAGAAGATCGCAAATAAATTATTATTAGTTATATAATCTTACTTACACCTATTTCGGTAACTCTAATAGCTGAGGATATTCCTGAGCAACCGTATGCAAATTCTTCACTCAATATGCAGCCGTCTAGAATGCCCATTCCCAAACCACCTGTCCATTATAAATATTTATTTATCTTTAATGTGTACATGATGTATCAAAAGGTAGATTTATTGTCAAAAAGTTACCATATGACGTCAACCAAAATAATATTGAAAGTTACATAAGTGTATCTTGGTGTCTCATAATGATTGAAAAACTAAATGTGAAATAAACAAATATCAAAATATATCAAAAACAATTGTAAAAATTGTAAATTTCAGGGGCATTAATTATTATTTGCAACATAACTATTATCCAATAGTCACCTATTTTTTTGTATTGCCAAAACTGGACTGGAAAGTGTCAGATTATAGTCAAGTTGCAAATAGATAATTATAGTAAACTGGGATGACTTATACAGGCTAGTCCAGGCACAGCAAAAGCATGATCGCTAAAAGATGTGGTATTAACTCTATTTATTTTGTTTATGTTGTCAATCATGGATGTAGTGGTTGACTGAAGTGTTTGTTGTTGCTCGTTTGCGGTGAAAGGGTTGCAGAATTCTGAGAGATACGTGGATGCCATGCCATGGATCGCTTTGAAAGTCAGCAAACATAGTTTGTACTCATTTTTCCCCGGCACTTTCACCCACTGAAGATTACAAAGATGGTGATATATGTGTGAGAGAATTTCGCAGCTCTGGTGATTATATACTTATAAACCATTCTCGGTACTCAAGTCAATGCTTAGTACTCTAAAACGTACAGATTTTGTCAGTACGTTTTATAAATCCGTCCAAAAGTGTCAAAACTAGAGTTGAAAATGTATGTTATTGTGATAATCTTCTCGCTGAAGACAAATGACATAGTTAAATGATAAAATATTACAGTGGAGTTCTATGGAACAAAGCATCTAGAATAGTTTTAAATGCAAACAAAACATACCACATTCAGTTGGAACGTGTCCGTTCATTAATCCAAGCGCCCATGCCTTCTTGATGATATCCCATGGATATGCCCCGCTCTTGTCATATTCAGCAGCTTTAGGGATTATCTCTTCCCGAGCAAATTTCTTGGCCAAGTCCTGAAGTGCTTTCTGCTCCTCGCTGTATTCTAATAAAATAATAAAATTTAAATAACAACAGTATTCTAATTGATACTGAGTTGAGTCTTAAACAAGTACTTACATTGAAAAGTTTTGCCTCAAAAATAGCAGAGCTAACCACATAGTTTTGTTATGTAAAAAACTATTTTATAAATACTATTAGGAGAGCAAATGAAAGATTTCAATATTCAAGAGGTAGTTAAGTGCATTAATCACTCTAGTGCTAACCAATTACTATGAGAGGCAGTATAATGTAAAAGAGCTACTTTTCTTGTGAAAAATGTATTTGAATAAATTATACTACACCACACATTTTCAGGATTACTTTGTAAATCTGTGCCTTGTATGATAATAAATGGCTTGTTATTCAACCTGATATACTTGTACTAAAATAAATTAAGTGCAAACATTTAAGACGATTAGATAATCTCGTTTTACTACTTTTTTCAGATTATTTGGCAGTTATTAGGTACTTATAATATAAATATAGTTACAAAATATAGGTATTTTTAATGATATAACTGTGATATGATAAAAAACTGGTAATGATTACACAACGAAATCATTTGCATAATTGAATATAAATAATAATATGTATATTCCATACTCACCAAAACACATTCCAGTTTTCGGAATTTCTTGAACAGTTCCATGAAGTTTTGTGGAAGTTGATAAAGCTCTTACACCTGATCGGGAGACAAATTGAGAAACCTAAAATCATAAAAAAAAATAGTAAAATATGAAATAAACATTATAGAAACATCAAATAATATCAAGAAAGTAATTTACTTTTGCAATGCACGCCATTTCAATAATACGACACGCAATGTTCAAAACTAAAAATGCAAAGGTGGAGATCGGATTCTAAAGTGATCAAAAATGTCAATCACTTCACGACTCGCGGTATAAAGTCCAAATTCTTTCAAATAGTTAATCTTATCAACAAAAATATTATATATAAATAACTACGTGAACTTTCGACTTGACTAGAAAACCGTCATCACCGTCATCAGCAGCAGTGTGACCGTTTTCCAAAGTGCCGAAAATACCGCACTTGTGGCGAAAATATACTAAAATATCGTAATTGTTATTTCTCAATACAGATTATTTTTTTATATGGCAGCCCACCAATTTCTAAGCACGAACGTAGCTGTAATTCCTACAGACAGATTTATTTTTTTATATGGCAACCCAGTATTTTTTATATGGCAACCCAGTAATTTCTAAGCACAAATGTATGGCAACACACAAACTTCTACGAACGTAAGTAAGGATTATTATGGTAACACATCAAATGTTGACAAAAGTGTCTATTTGTCGACACAGATTTTTCGTTTGACAGCTATCAGCTGTTTTTTTGTGTCGGTTCTTGGCCGGTCGATCGATTTTTTTTATCAAACATTGTATGGCTATAATAATTAAAAACAGTTTTGTTTAGGTGTTTATTTAAAACTTATATGATTTAGTTTCCTAAATTGCAAGGCATAATTCTAATTTATGTTCTATGAAAACTGTTGACACGTAATAAGACCTCTCGTCAAAACTTGGTTCGATTGTCAAATTGATTTTAAAAGTAAATACGCCTACGGCAGTTCTAATACTGGCCAATATGGGCGACCGCTCATCTCTCCTATTCACAGAAATATTCCTTCTCAAACGAAAATAGAATTTAAAAATGTTTATACGTAATTACCGTAAGTGAATTATTATCCCGTTTTTATTCTCTGATGAAGATTTGTATACACTCTGATTGAACAAAATGCCATTTTCCTACATTAATAACTGTTTTATTAAACAAAGTGCCCACTTGTGATGTTTTCACAGCAACTTTGAATATATATGCCGGTTGAATGGTAAATTTGACATATTTGAAGTTTCAGAGATGAGGTTTTATCAAAGCTGACTCCGTAGATAGCTGTACAGTAAGTAAATATAATACCTGATCATGAATGGCAAGCTTGAATCGCTGATCTATACTGGAGCCATCGTAAGATGGCGTTACCGATAGATTGTAATAGTGTTGTGAGACACTTAAAATCATTAACAAAAAAATACAGTTGGATAAATTATTATTAACATACAAAAAATATTAACAATTCCACTATAATATGAAACCCTGTTGTATTATTATCATGTGAATCCAAACATCAAATAAAATGGAAAATGGAAGTGATGCAGAAGTCTTAAAGAAGTGATGCAGCAGAACAAGCTAAAATATAGAGATATAGGAGTTAGTAAAAAATCAATTATATAAATGACAGTTTCGTTATTATGCTAGTTTGTCTAAGTTTATTTGTATTTTGTATTTATTGAAATAAAGTGCTGTCCACACTTTTTTTTGTGTCTGGCAACACCAATTTCTGTGCCGATATATATCCATTGCCAAGCACGAAATCAAAGTATTATTATGGCAACACACCAAATGTTTACAAAAGTGTCTATCAACACGAATTTTCGTTTTGATAGCTATCAGCTAGTTTTCGTATTGGTTCTTGGCTGGTCAATGGGATTTTATTTTATAAAACATTGTATGGTTATAATAAGCAATAAAAGTGCCGTTTAGGTGATTTAATTTCCAAATTTGTAAGGTATAATTATATTTTCGTACTGTGTTGTAGGAAAACTGTTGACAAGTAAGGAGACCTCTCGTCAAAACTTGAAGGCTTGTTTCGACTTTCTGTTAAAAAATAAAATAGAACACCATTCAAATCTGACATATATGCTTTTTGCATAGTGACTTGCTTTTGTTTTATCTCTTGCTTTTTACTACTACAAGAATATATCTGAATATAATATTACTAGAGAATAATGTGTTTTTCATTATAAAATCCCAACAAATTGGTAGCAGAGCGTGGTTTCTGAAATAAAAGTGAAATACATAAATTCTAAACAAAAATGAATGCAACATCGGCTTCAGCTACATACAATCGCATTGATGTGTTATCCAAAGAAAATTATGACACATGGTGTGTACAGGCTCAAGCAGTCCTAATTAAAAATGGATTGTGGGAAATTGTAAATGGAGATATCACCGAGCCAATAGAAGAAGAAAAGAAAAGAAAATTTTCACAACAGGACCTTCTAGCACGTTCTGAACTATTATTGTTGATATCACCTACTGAATTGAAACAAGTAAAAGGCTGCAAAACCTCAAAAGACCTATGGGACAAGTTGAAAAGCATATATCAGAGTACTGGTCCAGCAAGAAAAGCTACATTACTTAAACAACTGATATTGAAAAAAGCAGAGAAAAGTGATGTTCGCGAACACCTAAATAATTTTATTGATATAGTGGACAAATTAGCAGACATGAACGTGGACTTACACCCAGATCTTCTAAGCATCATGATGTTATATAGCCTACCAAATTCTTACGAAAATTTTCGAATTGCTGTAGAGTCGAGAGATAATCTGCCCAAACCAGAAGAATTAAAAATAAAAATTATAGAAGAAAGTGAAGCTAGAAGAAATAAAGATATAGAAAAAGGTGAAGGAGCATTCTTCTCTAAAAAACATAAAACAAAATATTGTCTAAAATGTAAGAAGAAAGGACACACCACAGAAGCATGCTGGTATAATAAAAAATTCAATAAAGATAATAAAAAGGAGAGTAATTTCAATATTACATCTTCAACGCATAATGTTGAAAGAAATAAAAACAAGTGGTGCCTAGACAGCGGTTGCACTTCACACATGAGTAGTGAAAAAAATCTATTTGCCATCATAAAACAGGACAGTGGAGTATTAAAGCTGGCATCCAATAATCACACTACGGCTGTGGTTGGTAAAGGAATCATAAAACTCAGTAAAAAAGATGAAATTTATAATTTAAATGAGGCGTTATATGTGCCGGAACTATCGTCTAACCTTATGTCGATACCAAAGATAACTGAAAAAGGAAATAAAGTTGTTTTCGAAAAACAAGAAGCCTATATAATAAACAAAAATGGAAAAGTGATATTAAAAGCCAAAAGAAGCAACGGTTTATATTATTTGGAGTTTGATAAAGACACAGAGACTGCAAATTTCACTTCCAGGAATGACAACAAGGTCATAGAGTGGCATCAAAAACTTGGCCACATGAATGAAAGAGACTTGAGGTTAATGGTGAATAATAAACTAATGTATGGAATTGAACTCAGCAAAGAAAAACTAGAAGATTGTGAAACCTGCATTAAAGGAAAATTGTCAAGATTGCCATTCCCAAAAAATAATAAAATAAATTCAAGTGAAATTTTAGAAATTGTACACACTGATGTATGTGGTCCACTAGAATGTGAATCTTTGGCAGGTTCAAAGTATTTTGTCACATTTATTGATGATTATACAAGATATTGTTGTGTTTATTTCATCAAAAGAAAAAGCGATGTTTTTGAAATATTTAAAACATATAAAAACAAGGTAGAAAACTTCACTAATAAAAGGATAAAATACTTACAATCAGATAATGGCAAAGAATACATAAACAAAGAGTTTAATGATTATTTGGAAGAACACGGAATACAAAGAAGACTATCAACACCATACACGCCACAACAAAACGGGATAAGCGAGCGAAAGAATAGATCCTTATTGGAAAAAGTTCGTTGTTTAATGATAGATGGAAATGTACCATCATATCTGTGGGCAGAAGCGGTTTATACAGCAAATTACTTAATAAACCGAAGTCCCACAAAAGCACTACAAGGTAATACACCATACAAAAAATGGGTTGGTCGAACACCATCAGGAAACCATCTGCACATCTTCGGGAGTAAAACTTTCTTACTGAAAAAGAATAGAAAAGGAAAATTATCACAAAAGGCTAAAGAAGGAGTATTTGTGGGATATGCCAAAAATTCCAAAGGATACCGTATATATATACCCGAAGAGAAAAATATAATCATAAGCAGAGACGTGAAAGTCATAAATAAAATGTATTATAAAAATGAATCAAACAATTATGACATCTTCATGGAAAATCAGGAATACCAACAACGACAGGTACCTGAAATAGCAAAGGAACAAATAGAAATTGATATAATTAAAGAAACTGAAGAAAACGTACTACCTGTTGAAACTCAATATCCACTTCTCACTCCTGAGAGAAGTATCACACCGGCTACATACCACAAACAAAGAGAGACGGTGAATATCATACCTTCTATTAATGATGATCCTCAGAAAGTACCTTCAAATGACGAAACTGAAACATTTGAGGACGAATCTGAAATTTTATCTACCGGTGACAAGCCGATGAGAAATAGAAAGCCACCAGTATGGACTAAGGATTATCTAATTGAAAAAGATTTTGATGAATTAAGTGAGAATGCCTACGCATCTGAGATATTTTATATGTCAGATAAAAATGAAGATAACGAAGATTGGAGTAAATCCATAAAATCTGAAATACGGGCACATATTAAGAATGACACCTGGAAAATAATAAAGAAAGAAGAAGATATGAAAATTATTAACTACAAAATGATCTTGAAGAAAAAGATAGGCCCAGATAACAATGAAACCAAGAAAGCTAGACTTGTAGCACAGGGTTTTACGCAACGTCCAGGTATCGACTTTAATGAAACATTTGCACCAGTTGCCAAGTTGAGTTCAATAAGATCAGTCATTGGAATATCTGTGGAAGAAGGACTTCAACTTAATCAAATGGATGTGACTACAGCTTACCTTAATGGTGATTTAAACGAAGACATATTCATGAAATTACCAGATTATGTTGAAAAATATGTAACAGAAATAATGGTGGAAGAAAGTGAACAAGACGACCTAACTATATACAACAAAGCTAGAACTATGTTAAAAAACATAAGAGACATAAAAGAAGAAAAAGTATGTCATCTCAAAAAGGCACTATATGGACTTAAGCAGGCAGGAAGACAATGGTACACAAAACTCGATACAGAATTGAGGAATCTTGATTTTAAAGCATCACATGCTGATCCATGTGTATACACACTGGTGAAAGGAGGAGTAAAAGTTATTATTGTAATCTATGTCGACGACCTATTAATTGCCTGCTCCTGTCCAAGAAAATTAGAAAATATTAAAGATATTCTTGCAAAGAAGTTTGAAATAAAAGATCTAGGAAAACCAAAACGCCTAGTTGGTATAGATATTACCTATAAAGGAAAAGAAATAAAGTTGAGCCAAGAAAGGTACATAGAAGACACATTGAAAAATTTCAACATGCAAGACTGTAAATCAGCAACTACCCCTATTGAACCTGGGATAAAATTAGAACTTAATAAAAATGAAAACAAGAAAGATCTACCTTATAAAAATTTAATCGGTACCCTCATGTATCTTGCAGTAGCAACAAGGCCAGATATTGCATTTTCAGTGAGCTATCTATCACAGTTTAATGATTACTATAGTGAGGAGCATTTTAAAAGTGCAAAACGAGTACTCAGGTACTTAAAGGGAACAAAAAATATTGGGCTGATATTCAAAAATACAGAGATGGAATTGCATGGCATGGCAGATGCTGACTGGGGAGCATGCAAATTGGATCGCAAATCTTTCACAGGATACTGTTTTAAGTATGCGGGAGCCTCAATAAGTTGGACATCGAAGAAACAAAGAAGCGTTGCTCTATCAACAGCAGAAGCAGAGTATGCCGCATTAACAGAAGCTGCAAAAGAAGCTGTACATTTAAAAGCCTTATTTAATGACCTAGGCATATACCAACAAAAAGTAACAATATTTAATGACAACCAGGCAGCATTAAAAATAAGTCAGAACCCAGTTGTAAGTTCAAAAACGAAGCATATTGACCTGAAGATGCATTATATTAGAGAATGCATTAAAGATGGGATCTTGAATGTCGACTATGTGTCAACTGAAAATATGGTAGCAGATATACTAACAAAAGCTCTGCCAGGGCCCAGGCTATCTCGACTGCGGATGGAGCTGGGACTATCAGATTAGTTGGTGAGGAGGAGTGTTAAAAAATAAAATAGAACACCATTCAAATCTGACATATATGCTTTTTGCATAGTGACTTGCTTTTGTTTTATCTCTTGCTTTTTACTACTACAAGAATATATCTGAATATAATATTACTAGAGAATAATGTGTTTTTCATTATAAAATCCCAACACTTTCAAATTGTGAACATTTTTTTTAAAAACTGAGTACGCCCGTGGCAATACTTTTGCCATAGTGACCAATATCAGCGACCGCTCATCTGTCCTACTTACAGACTTACAGAAATATTCCTTCTCAAACGAATATACAATTTGACAATAATTTGTAATACATATTTACAAATGAATTGTATTCCCGTTTTTATTCCTTGGTGCAGATTTGTATACCCTCTGATTGAACAAAATGCCATTTCCCTAAATTAATAACTAATTTATTAAACAAAAACTATATACTTATGATGCTCATATGCCAGTCGAATGGTAAATTTGACATATTTGAGGTTTCGAGTTTGTATCAATGCTTTCCATAAATAGCTGTACGGTAGAGAACTGTAATATTGTAATGTCTAAACATGAAAGGTTGATCAAATTAAGCTTATGATCGATAAAAGGAATTACAAACACCTATGTATTATAGGAATATGAAATGAAAATAATGTCACCTTCTTCTTTTCTTTTAACAGAACGAATGGTCTGTGATGCAGAAACTTTGCTTTCTGAGATGATGAAATTCAACCGTTCTTCCATTTCTTAGGTGGTTTTCCAGGTGAAGGGTGTCCAGATAGAATATTCTATGTTACACTTTTTCATATATCTTCGTTACGGACACAATCTCGAAGGATTGTTCCAGCGACAGATCTCAAGTTCTTTATTTCTGATGTTCTAAGAAGTGCTTCGGTCCGAACAGTGCCAACCCGTGTTTCTACAGAAGAGTTATGATCCGTCGAACGCATGTCTTCTACATTCTAACCTTACTGTCAATGTTGTAACATATGCTGGATTTTCCAAACCAATTGCTTAAGACACCCTAATACAGTGAACAATTTGTGCACATTATAAATCAGGTTCCATATCTTTTGAAAATCTGGCCCAACATTCTTTCTTTTATTTATTTATTAAATATACAATAAAACCAAGCCCATATATATATATATATATATATATATATATATATATATATATATATATATATATATATATATATATATATATATATATATATATATATATATATATATATATATATATATATATATATATATATATATATATATATATATATATATATATATATATATATATATATATATATATATATATATATATATATATATATATATATATATATATATATATATATATATATATATATATATATATATATATATATATATATATATATATATATATATATATATATATATATATATATATATAAGCATATGATCGAATATTAATTTAAATAAATGGTGGAGTTTTGGGTTTTCAAAATTAGTACGTTGACGTCATTTTTTATTTCATTAGTTTATAGCTATTTCCATTAAAATGATTCAACCAAGTACTAATTTGGTTATTATCGAATATTTTCTGGAAAATTTATTGAGTGCTGTCCACACTTTTTAATATGTGGCAACATTTCGTATTGCCGAATATCCATTGCCAATATTGAATGCATCTTATTTCTTCGGTTCTTCCTCGTCCTTGTTGATACCGGCCCGCCCCGGCCGCAGATCTGTGAGAGAGATCGACTGTCCTTCTATTCGAGTAGGTCGTGGTTTATTTTTTTCGCGGGTACTTACCCGTATCATTTTAATCCTCTATGATTAGTATTTGTAGGGGTTTGATTTTTCATAGTGTGGCAACGCCGGTTTTTTACCCCGCACACGAGTTCGTAAATTTGAATTTGAACAAAGAAAGAAAAAAGTCTTTGGCCCTGCCGCCAAAGGTGGAAAATAAAAAAAAAACTATTAAGCTAGAACTGAACCAAGAAATATACAAAATCTTCGGACTGATAAGCGAAGTAAAATGAGCCAGCCCCTATCTACCAGCAGAACTTGGCCCCACATATCGACACGGGGCAAATCAGGTCACTTAGCAAGCCTCATTTTTGTTATTGACTGTATTTTTAATTTTGTATCCATAATTGCCAATATTGTGACTGCGGAGGCCTTTGCAGAGGGTGGCTCACTTAGGTCAGGGTCCTCCAATCACAAAGTGTAGCGTACATTCTAAATTTCAATAATTTGACTCGCATTTCTTTTTATTTCTTATAAACCTGACTCGTTACGCTTTGTTGATTTGGGGACAAGGGTGCAATAGCACCGAAACAGGGTCTGCTGTCCCGTGTTGCGAGGGAAACCAACTTCTGCCTGTGAACTACTTTCCAACGCTTCAAATACTGCTCAGATATTCTATTTCACTTCAATGTACCTGGCTGCCACCGACACAATCGCCCCGTGGACCATCATATCCGAGGACGTCCCCTGCCCGTAGCTTCCCGTCTGCCTACGACTTGACTAATTAAACAGTATACCATTTCATTTTTAAGGCTTTAAGACATGTTAAAATTGGTTCTAAAATAGGATATTGCATAGTTGTTAAATAAAAAGAAAGCATTTGAATTTAGTACAATTCATTTTATTTATTATTAAATTATCACATATTTGTACAATGTTACAATCAAATTAAAAAAAATATATCTTATTAGCCTCAAAGGCAAACAAAACAAATTTTAAAATACTTGTCATTTTAAATTTAATTAACATGGAATTTTGTATTTTTTGATTGAGATTCAAAAATTCGAGAAGTCTTTTTATTGGTATTTTCAAACATGCACTTGCGTTTTGAATGACAAATTAAAAGAGAAAAAAAATGTACTTTCCCAAGATTGAAAATCTTTACTGTGTTATGAAATCATATTACGGTTTACTGGTTTTGTTGCTCTGTTTAAAACATCACATTGTAGATTTTCAGGATGGATTGTTTGATCAAATTTATGTAGGTTAACATTCAAAAGCTAGGCTTCAGGTAAAACCACGGTAAAACAAATCTATTTACTCTAGGTAAAAATAGGTATACTCTAGGTAAGTACTTTAGGTAAAACAAATCTATGTACTCGGGAAACAAATGATAGCAATTTTGATGTTTGGACTCTCATGAACTTACTTGACAAATCTGTCGATAATAACGGAACTTCACAAAAGTACAAAACATCAAAAACATTATCTTACTTTTCCCTAGTATAAATGTCATTTCAATGAAATATGTACTGCCATGCCATATGTCTTACAGGGTAAACAGAGTCCTGACATATTATATTCATCACTTTTAAATCCGAAATCTTTCCATAGACAAATCTTGTTTAAATATAATATATAATTTTATATCTTTCATATCTTAATTTTTTTTTTGATAAATCTAATTTTCCTTATAATTCTGTGTGACAGAATAATGTTATATTTTACAATAACACACGATATGTGCACATAAATTTAATATCAAGATTAATAACATAAATCTTACATAATTTGAAATAATAATTATTATCTAAAATATATAAAGAAAATATAATGTTTTTCATATGTTCGGATAATTTATTTCTTATAAGTATTTAGATACATTAATTATTCTATATAAAATTAAAATCTATTCTGAATTTATCTCAAAATTATAATTAGTACGTATTTAATTACTAAAAATCACTTTTTACACCACAATTTTTTTCATATAAGTTAGTTTTAAAAGTAGACCACAACATAATCTTCAATATAATTAAATTGATAATTTATGTGCAATAGTTATAAAAAAATACATCTTTGAAACCAGTCATACGATTTTCAATTGACAATTCTTGATGGAATTCCATAGGAATTGGTAAAAAAGTTTTTTGGAAAAATGAAACAATTGGATTTAATTCCACTGTAATTTTGACACTTACCAGTATCGGTAATCCAGTGACCATCATCAAAATGTATTAAGAAAGGGGTAAGCTTATATGTACCTATGCTGTGAAATAATTTAAAAACGAGTGGGTTGTGGCCAACACTAAACACTCCACACCATAGTAAGCATTCATTTATTATTTTTGAAAGGTTGACAATTTCTAAATGCATTATTATGAAGTACATTTCTATTAGATTCTTAAACAAATATAAGATTCCCAACTTTACAATTTAACTAAAACACCAAGATTCAAGATTCGTGAAATAATTTTTAAATTAGGTACCATAAAATTATTTCTATAAAATTCTTACAATAACATCCATCAATTAATGTTACATTGGTCCACATGTTATTGTTAATTAAATGTGTTTGTACAGTCGGAACATAAACTATTATTTATTGTAAATTTATTTTGGATTGATGAAATACCTATAATCCTTTTTCGATCTATAAAATATGTCTATATAATATGTATGTACATTAACATAATATATCTCATTTATTTTTCTTTTTGAAATTATGTTTATTAATATGTAGTTTAAATGAATCCAACTATATTAATAAAATCTATTACTGTATTATCTATTGATTTTAAATACATTTAGATAATTAAGATAATAGAAAAATATAACTGATTATAATGAAATATTTATTTACATTACTTTTGTCAACTTGAATAAATTTACAGTCATTTGGTAAGTATTATGATACCTCCATAATAAAATTATGACATTGTTCTGAAGACTGTTTATTACAAATGAGTAGGTACAAATACAATTTCGTACAAAATAAATACACATATCAATACTTTTGCTTCTAGAGTAAATTACTAATGTAAGAAACCGTCTAGAATGTGAAATAATTTTGATTTTAAGGTTACATATGTATTTAAAAAAATGATAGGTACATTTTTCAAAATCTTACGAGAAATTATACGTAAATGAGTTAAAAGTTATACTATAATACTAATATTTCCTACAATATCATACGCATTTATACATACCATGGACAAACATTAACGTTCTACAAAAAAAAAACCTAAGTCGTAAAAATATGTAGGTAAGAATATTGAATTTTTTTTTAAAATGATATTATTTAAATTTTTACATCATTTTATTTCCACACAATTTCTTAAATTACTTAAGACTTCCGGTAATCAGCTTGAAATTGAATCTATTATAGTTTGTCATTTAAATACCTTCATGATTATTATAATGTATGTAATAACGAGTATTTTTTTTTAATATTTGAGTTTTTTTAAACAGAATTCTTGTAATAATTTCACATTCATTATACAAATGATAAGTTTGATTCAAGATAAGAGGACTATATTTATAAAAAACATACATTAAACGATAAAAAATATAGGTAGTATTAGTAGACATTGAATTATTAACAAATGCATATTTGGGCACAAAGCATACTTTAGTGAACTTTGAAACTGTCGAAAGCGATAGTATGTATAGTCGAAGAATAATCTATAAAACCCATAAATCCAAATTATTGAATATTTTAAGATATTTTGTTTTCTATACAACACATGTAGGTATGTATGTCAATATAGGATAGTATGGAGGTCAGTCCTTTGATCCTACCCAGAATATGAAAACAGCATGATGGGTTGTATGTATGTTTGGAGATTAGTATCAAACTATTAAGTCTTAGATATTGTGTATAGGCGACTGCCATATAAATTGTATGAAGCAATGTCGCCACTAAATTCAATTTTTATAAAAATTGTTAAAATAATTGAGATGTACTACTACAATGTTCATATTTTTTATAGAAAATAAAATTTTCTTGTAGGGGTGTTTCGGCTTATTTTCATATTTTTTAATACTTATATATAGGCAGTTAAACGCATAAATTTATCATAAAAAATGTTTTTTCTTCATAAAAATGTTTGAGAAACTCTGGAATTTTTTTGAAAACTTAAATTTGAGATTTTGGATTTGTCTACATTCATACCAATTTTCAGGGTTCTAGCTTATATGGTTTTTGAGATAAATGGAATAATAAAATAAAAATTCAAAAGTTGATAACCCTTGACTGAAACAAAAATTCAAAATACTGAGTATAAAAGTTTTGTAGGCCTGTAACTTTCTATATATTCTGAAATTCTGGGTTCTATGAGTTGAGCGGATCAAAAGTTATAAGGGGGGACACACAGACACACATTAAATGTTGTACTCCGAATTCTGAGTAAATCCATAGATAGAACATATATGCTGCGAAGCCTCTAAGTTGGTGTTTTTTGACATCAAAGTTGGAAAAACCTTCAAAAATATAGACCATACATACAAATCTTGCGTATCCTGGCTTGATACTTTGTCGATATGTTAAGAGAACAAAGTTCTCTTGAACAATTCGACAGTTGGATTTACAAATTACTACTTAACAAATTCATTTCAAGTACATAACAATATCTGGATAAAAAGCTTTAATCAATTTAATATCAAGTGATGAATGTTAAAAATACATTAAATCTCGGTTGTAACATATAACCCAAATTGTTATATCAAAATCATCGCTATAAGGAGTAAAAATATCTAATTCTTTTGTTTCATATATTATCAGACGGTAAATGTATTTTTTTTATTAGGTATATTTGTGTTGCTTTAAAAAAATCATGTAAATCATAGTGACGAAAACTAATCCAAATTAAGGGTGAGACACCAACTAGAAATCTAGTATCGTCCCAGTCGAAGTTCATATTTATACCACTATAGCAAAATTATGGTGTCTTTTTACATAATGTATATTTATGACCTAATTTTTTTATCTAGGTACTGATGCGTTACTAGCATCTTAAATTGTGCTTTACTAGATTTGAGTGGCTTGCTATGTCAGGACATATACATACCTAGATTAAAAAAGATGTCCACTTTATTCTATTTACATACTTTTTATTCTCTCATGGAATAGAAATAAAATGATGTTTACATACTCTCGTGTTTGCTATAACCGATTTTGACTGCATTTAAGTACCTTATATTAGTGTTTTTAATAAAATTAAGTTTGTTTAGTTTAAAAATACTTAATATAATAAAACTAGATCATATTACAACAATGATAATAATAGTCACGGGATAAAGTATAATAATTTCACATGTAATTTTTTGGATACATGTAAGAAGAAGTCATTGAACTGGATGACGGTTCTTCCTTCACAACAACTGAAACAAAAAGTCAATTATTAATTAAACAGAAAAATAATTATATGAGTCTTTTTTTTAATAAAATTTTGGCGTTCCACCCGATATCGAGTGATATTGCCGCCATCAGTAGTCTAATTTTTCTAATCATCCTTACCACTAAAAAAAAATCAATCACTGCGCACAACACATTTTTTTTGCTTGGTTATAAGCTGCGTAATCCGTCCCTAACTACCAAAAATTATCAAGATATTTGCCTTTCCCTATAAGAGACAAATGATTGCCAGGACATACAAGGTAAGTCAATTGATTTATGGGCTATAATCATTCTGGGTCCCATTCCCATCAGGGAAAATCTATCAATCATCAGGGAAAGGATGCATAGGAAGTTTTTATTATTTTTGTTTAAACTAGGCAAAAATGATTGTATTTAATTAGTGAACGCAAATATTCTTTTGAGTGATACCACATTATAACAAATCAAAGAATTTGTATACCTGGGCAGGATAATATCTCATGATGGCCGTTGAAAGGCAGAAATAATAATTAATTAGAGTTCAACAGTTGCCTTGAGCAAAAAATCTATATTTGAATTTCCTAACATTGATATCATTATTAAGAGATCCAAATCAAATAACTTGATAAAATATCATGTCTGGATTATGCTGCTGTATGCCACCGAAACATGGACTATCAGTAGGAGAAGAACTGGAAGTCTGGCTGCATTCGAATTGTGGTGATTCATATCTATATTCTTAACAACGTGGTAATGAGTACGAAGTTCCACGAAGAAGAAGTCACTCTGCCAACAACCTATATAATATTTTCATTCAAAAAGTTATGAATACCTTTGCTGTTAGACATCACCAGCTTAGAAAAATGCTTCCTATCTTTTCTATATTATTATAGTTTTCGAGGTTATTGAAAATACAACAGGCAAATTGGCCCCTTTTTCGGCGAAATTGCATAAGATGTTTGGCATCAACTATAGGTACATACTTACTTTTATAAAAACGAAATATAGTTGTCGCCAAATAACTTGAACTTTTAGCCGAGAAGGGGGGTGATTTGCACGAAATTGTTCAATGTTATCAAAATACCAAATGAATCATACTGAAAACATGTGTAGTGTGTGTAAAAAATCGTCAATTTTAAAAATACCAACGGCATAACAATCCCATGTTATTTTTTAATAAGTTTTTAAATATTGTATTGTTTATGTACCTATGCATAAAAAAGGTGTATATAGTGTGCCTCTGAGGATGCCAGCCGTGACTGGCGAAAGCGCTTAGGCAAATAAAAATACTCACTGTGGAATCTAACTGTTTTTCTATTTATAAGTGTTTTTTTTTACAATTCATAAAAAGATTTATAAAGGACAGAAAATTCTAAATAATAAAAAAAGGTCATTAAAATCTACATAGAAAAAAAAATATTAAAATTTAATACACCAAAGATTTCTGGTTATTTTCTTTTGAAACATCGTGCATTCTAAAAATAATCCTATTTGATGTCTGGTGATAATCGTTTCTTGTGAAAGAAGTTAGTTCAATAATGAAATTTACCATCCATTCAGAATGTAGTTAACCTACATTTTAAGGTGAGATGAGGCTGGTGTATGATGATGAATACACACATCATGTGTTTTTATGGTAATGCACAACTGGTATTGTGGAATATACCATGATGGAATGTAAGGTAGTATGTATGTATGAATACCTTCTGAACAGTAGCCATGTCGAGCCATACTATCTGAAGATGTTAAATTTTCGTGACGGCGTCCACAAGATGAAAAGCTGCCAGTTGTAACATAGGTACTGTCGATCGAAGGCCCTGAAAAGAAATTAAATATTTATATTCCTTACAATAGAACAAAACTTTGAATTCAGTCGTGGTTTAAACAAACCTTAATAAATAAATTGATTTAAAATATGCAACAAATTTAATTATGAAAAATGACAATAATATTTCTTTATTTTATTTATATATTACATACACCATTCACATATATGTAATTAAAAATAGATAACTGCTGTACTATTAAGTATGCCTTTTCTAGGGCTAGCAGTGTTCATATTATTAAATATTTCACAGGAGAAAGAAAAGGTTATTACTAATAACTTATTAGTCATAGTAATTAGTGACCGACCGAAGGTTCTGTTTCGGTTTCGGCAAGTTTCGGCAGTAAAATCTAGTTTCGGCAGAAAATCTGCCGAACCTTCGGCCGCACCGAAACTCTGCGTTCGTGAATTATCGCGAGTCGTTCGGCTGACTTCGGGTAAGTTCGTGACTCGAGTGTCACCCGCTATGCTATCATCAATCAGTTGATCAGTTGAGTTCGCCGGCCAGTAGTAGAAAATAAATGTAGAAAAACTGCATTTTTTAGCGTACAATATTAGGCTTTTTATTTACGATTACTAAAGAAATCTATTAATTTATTCATGATATTTCGTTTTTTTTATTAGCATAAATAAAAAATATTTTTCACATACTTAATAAAAATATTTTTACAAGTATTGTTTTTTTATTTCATTGAACACGTGTTAACTGTCAATTAGCCAAATTTCAGTAAACAATAGATTTTTAACTGTCTATAATAAAAAAGTTTCTGTTTCGGTTTCGGCCGAAACTGAGAGAAATACCGAAGATTCGGGTTCGGTTTCGGTTTCGGTAGAAAATCCTGTTTCAGCCGGACACTAATAATAATATGCATATGCATGTAATGTATGAAGGTATATTGTAATTTTTATGTTTAAAAATTAAGATTTAAAATTTGTGTGCACAAAAGAGTTTAGATAAAGAACTTATAATAATTTAAATCATAAAATACATCAAAGGAAAGGAAAAGGACGTCTACTATCCATGTGGTGAGGTAGTATAAGACGTAAGCTCATGGATAAAGCCCAAATAATAGCCCCAACAATACAGGACAGATCATCCTGGCGCCACTGGATTAAGAAAGCCGACCCTACCTAAGACAAGGCTAAGGAAAAGAAGGAGAATTTACAAAATACAGCACTTTTTGCAGTAGGTTGATTTAAAAATGTCATTGTGGTTCTAATAATGCAGGTGCAACATCTAAAAAAATAAGCTTAGAATACACCAAAATATATTGTGACTTTTTGATCCAAATCATTCGGGAAGGTAAACTTTTATATCACTTGTCTTTTTCAGTATTTCTACTTTGTAGATACCTATAGGTACTAATTTTTGAAGTCCTTGATTCATCTGAGATTCGCAAATTATCTCAGCGCTGTCTCACGTGGTCCGTTCTGGGTTCGATCCCCAGCGGAGGAAATTAATTTAAATTCTATTGAAATGAGCTGGAAGAAATTACCATAGTGCAATAAATTGGTCACTTGTGCATTGGTGAACACATCACCAATACTTTTATTCCATTACTTTACTGTGATATTATATTGAAATTTCCCTGCGAAACGACTATGTGTAAGTGACGATTGGTGAGAGTTTTGAAGGAGTCGTAGCTTCCCGGGTATATGGTGCAGATCTGCTCTCACGTTATTGATATTGAGTTGTATTATTATATCTAGATCTTATAATATCATTTGTACAATAAAGTGTATATAATTTACATACGCGTGTATTTATTATAACTCAAGTAAGAGTTATCACATTTACAAAATAATGAATGCAGTGGGTAAAGTTTCAAATTGATTTTAGAGTTCAGATAATATTGATATAATGAGACATTGACTTGACTTCTAGGTTTCGTAAAAATATTTAAAAAAAAATCATAAAATGAACTCACCTAGAGATGACATTGAGCCGTATGATGGCATGGGAAGTGGCTGGATCGGCTGTAACTGATTTCATTTTTATAAAATAACAATCAACGTATTTATTAAAGATACATACATGTCAAATGAGATTTAAAGACATATTGAGGATGTAATGAATGGTAATTTTTTTTCTTGTTATGACTCCATGATCGCTTGTCATGGTATATAATCGTCGACATTTGCATATACCAAAGGAGAATTAATAAAACATTTTATTTTGAAAAAGTATGGTATTATCATTAGGGACTTATATAAATTACTATTGTATGGAAAAATAAATACCAGATCTACATAATTAAGCAAAATGAATCTATATATTGTGAAAAATTATCGGTCATTTAATACATGGCTCACGTCAAGATTAAGTATTTCATTGTTTCATACATATTAATATTACTTTATGGTTAGAGCAACCTTAGGAACTATAATAGCGTTTGTATTAAATAATTTATATCAATCAATATATCGGTAATTTTTAATCATTTCATCCTCAATAAATATAATTATATTTAGCAACAAATATTAATTGTTCAAATTTGTTGAAATAAAATTCACATTACTTGCGCCATATTCAAGAAATATAATGTGTAATTTAAAATACCAGAATTATGCAGAAATATAACAATGAAATTTTAAGAATAACATATTCATATATTTTATGGCAACCAATGCATGATAGGTACCTAATTCCGATTTTTATTTTAATGACGAAAACTAAATGTATAGAGTTACTTTTTGACGTTTTAAATTGGTAGTTGGTAGGTGCGATTTAAAATACTAATAGGTATGTTATGAAATATTAAATAGCTATTTATACTATCGTATGAAAGAAAAATAATTTTTCCTAATTTCAAGTATCAAAAACCTGATATACAAGTTGCGTTAATATTTATTCAGGCGTCGCGTTAAACTTTTCAAATGCTAAGCTATGAATGTTCGTCGTGTGAATGAATATTATAATGTAACAGCGATATAACTTATTGACGATAAAAATACTATTATAAACATTATCATAAAGATGGAAACGAAGTATATGTTTCAGTATGCTAATTAATACTTTTAGAATAATTATTTTTAGTATAGTATAGCATCTTATTAATTTATTTGATGTATCTTATTTGGAACGCATATTCATTCATTGCCTAATACATAAAATATTTTAGATATTGATGTTTTTCAAAAATTACAAAAGATAGTTAATTTGGATTATCACTGTACATACATTAATCGTACCTAAACATTAATTTGTTTTGGCAATCATCCGTAAAGAAAGATGCTAGGATAATATATACTGAAATACAATATTATAACTTACTAGACGATGAAATAAATATGACCAAATTACATATATACATATATGTATTATGTATTTGCTACGAAACTTTTCGCAATATTTTTAATATCTTAATAAAGACGAAGTTGGAATATTAAAACATAACCGAGAATCAAAGCACCTAGTGTGCTTACGACCTGTCTTCGGCTGGTTTGCGCGATCAATTTATGCGCTTGCGCAACGTTCACCAATTACGCCCTTTTTATCGAATTATGTTATTCATCAAAATCATTTCACTTGAGAATACGCCGAAAAACACCATAGCCATAAATGAAGACATACATATATAGAACATTCAAAATTTGGATTGATAGGGAACTCATTCAAAAGGTGACCTTACGCAAGCGTATAACGTGATCACGTAAATACTGTATGTGCCTTAGTTTCCCGGTTCTCCTATGATATTCCAAATTCGTCTCAATTAAAAATTTGTCATAAAAATATCATCGACTCTTGAGAAGGAAAAAAATCAATGTTTGCGTATATGCAACTATACATATATGTATGTACCTATATAATATTCGTTTTGCCAATATATTTATTTCACAAAAATATGATTTTATATATCGCTAGTAATAGAAACACGAAACACTTATAATAGTTTATATTAAAAATGGTTTCTAATTATATTTATGCAGTAGGTAATATAAAATAACACAACATCCCTAAAATTAAATAAACAACGCAACATTAGGCACGGAATGTAACATATTTAACCAACTAGAATTATTAGATTAGAACAATTAGAATTATTGCATATTAGCCAACACAACATACCGTATTATTAAACATGGTGTGTTGTAAGAAATAAGTAAGTGTTTACAGTGCTGCTTATTTACATACATACACAGTGGTTGCAGGAAAATAATATTTAGATACATTTGTTACTTTGAAATTCAAAGTTGACCGCATTATAGCTATAGAAAAATATTAGAAAATAATATTTCGCACTGTGCGTAAAGAAAAGAAGGAGAGACCATGGAAGAGTGCGAAACCATGAGCCCATATTATAATATTGCGTACCATTATAAAATGCCCGAATTGTAGAAGGTTATTTTTTTACAAAAGTTCTAAAATTTATCATTCTATTTGGCTTTAAATGGTTATTCGTCGTTTTAGTGATTCTGTATTGAAGTTTCTAATATTACATACCTATGTATCATTATAATATGCCCGAATTGTAGAAGGTTATTTTTTTTACACAAGTTCTAAAATTTATCATTATACATATTTGCTTTACAATGGTTATTTGTCGTTTTAGTGATTCTGTATTGAAGTTTGTAATAATTATAATATTACTGTTCTAATTAATTTGAGAGGTTCTATATTCTTTTTCGTCTTTCAATAGACCAACGATCTATTTGAATAGAGTGAGTCTTGGTCCAACTATTCCTCCGTCTCATTTGTGGTCTTCCCGGTGGTCGTCGACTCTTTGCATATTTTAATTTTGTAAATACCACGTATTGTAATTTTGGGAAGTCGTTCCCTCCCTCTAATAGCGCCTATTATACCTTTTTTTAATTAGTAACCATAGACATGTACCTATGAATATAAATATGAGTCACGTCATTGTATAAATGTATACCCATATAAAACGATGCAGTTTTGTTAGAAAAAATGTCACGTTACGCGGCCTTACTTTTGATTTTCAAATCTAACCCCAATTTCAAATTTTCGCTATGAACCTACCATTATATTGGATAAAGAGGTATGCAGGCAGATCTTTCGTTTCATACAATCAACTGTCTACGGATGTAAACAAGAAGAGTACTATCAGTGATTTATAGAGCGAGGCAGGTATACCTAATTCGATTCTCTCCATAGTAGGTATATTACAATATTATTTGAAAAATCAATCGCATTGCTTTCGAATTATCATTTTTAATGAGTATCTAACCAATAAAATATTTTATCATAAGTTTATCAACAGTATATCTTTGCATGACGTAAAAACCCATCGAAAACACGAATCAAAATCATATTTGAGAATATTTCACAGGCTGCAACCACATAGTAACATCTTATTTGATAGGTACATCATAAATGTGTAAAGATAGGTATATATAGATTTCTATTTATAATTCCGTCCTTTCAGTTCTTTCCGTCTCTTTAGTCCCTTCAATCCCTTCACTCTCTTCCTTCCCTTCAGTGCCTCCTACCTTTCTTGAAATCTTCCCGTCTCTTCAATCCCCCTCAGGCTTTTCATTACTCCCCGTCTTTTCAGTAGGTACTTCCATCATTTCAGTGCCTCTCGTCCCTTTAGTACCTCCTACCTCCCTTCAGTCCCGACCGTCTCTTCGAACCCCTTCTGGCTTTTCAGTACTCTCCGCCTTTTCAGAAGGTACCTTCCATCCTTTCGTCCCTTTAGTAACTCCCGTCCCTTTAGTACCTCCTACCTCCCTTCAGTCTCTTCCATTCTCCTAAGGAAAAGTCATATGACATTTACTTTCGTATTCCCGTGTCGATCATTTTCAATAAATTTTTTAATGTTACATTAAATTATGAAAAAAGTGGTTGCTTTTGGAGAAACCACATTGTACGCATGGACGACAATAGAATTTGCAAAAAGGAGTTTTGGACCTACTTTTTCCAGGATAGTCCACCTTCTCGGGTCAATCGACCGAATACACACCAGAAGAAGAAGAAAAAAGTCTAAAATCGGAAACCATCCCCGGTACGCTCGACAATAATCCACTAAAATGTAATTACGGTCGGATGAACGGTTTAGGAGCGCATACCATACATACAACCATACAACTTTACAACAATACTTTACTTGAATAATATATAGAGATTGACATTTCATCAAAGACAATTCTCATACGATCCTCAAATTATTAAATATAAAAAACCGCCATTTATTGTGCCCGGCGACAAGAGTGCCTACCAAAAGTATATTATTATTAAAAGATGCTCTTGACTAAATATCACTGCATTGAAAGTTTTGTCGAAATTGTATTGTATTCCGTTGATTCCGATGTAAGCGTAACTTACGTTACAAATTAGTAACTACTTAATGTTGTCAAAATATGTCGAAATTGTATAGGAAACAGCAACTTATATAACTCATTGTTTTAAAATGATAAATGAGTGCGAGAATGTTATGAAAAGACCTCTCACTTCATTATATTGTGCCCAAGATTCATAATACTTTCAAGCCTCGAGTTCAACTTTACGAGTGTATTGACCTGATACATAGTGATTTCGGGTTGGTTTCGTTATGTGATATAATGTCATCTTGTTTAGGGTTCGTTTTAATTTTTAATATAGCTACCTACATACCCACAACTATGATCAAAATTTAAGGTTAATAATATGATTACTTGAGGTTTTCTATTTTGTATTAATGATTAAACGATGGATTTTGTACTCCCGAAAATACTAGAGTATGACATAAAAACTAGAAAAATTTCAAACAAACAAACTCTTTTACATAGTACTGGTTTATGACCCAGCGAAGCAGTTCGCTTCATGTTTAAGTATTTTCTGTATTGTGTCTAGATGTATACTAGTTGCATGTAACACATGAGATCCAACTGTCGATAGCGATAGTATGTATAGTTGAAGAATAAGTACCAAACTATAAACCCATAAATACAAATTATTTAATATTTTAAGATATTTGGTTTTCTATACAACAAATGTACCTAGGTATGTATGTCAATATAGGATAGTATGGAGGTCAGTCCTTTGATTCTACCCAGAATATGAAAACAGCATGATGGTATGTATGTATGTTTGGAGATTAGTATCAAACTACAAGTCTTCTTAGATATTGTCTGTAGGCTAAATTGTATGAAGCAATGTCGTCAATAAATTCAATTTTTATAAAAATTGTTAAAAAAAGTTTGAGATGTGCTAATACAATGTTAATATTTTTTATAGAAAATTAAATTATCTAGTTGGGGTGTTTCGGCTTTTTTCGAATTTATAAAAAAAATGGAAATATAGGCAGTTAAACTCATAAATTTATCATAAAAAAAATATTTTTCTTAATAAAAAATGTTTGTGAAACCCTGGAATTTTTTTGAAAAAACTGATTTGAGATTTTGTATTTGTCTATATTTGTACCAATTTTCAGCGTTCTAGCTTTTATGGTTTCTGAGATATACGGAAAAATAAAGTAAAAATTCAAAAGTTGATAACCCCTGACAAACAAAAATTCAAAATTCTGAGTATAAAAGTTTTGTAGGCCTATAACTGTTTATATATTCTGAAATTTTGGGCTCTGTAAATTGAGCGGATCAAAAGTTATAAGGGGGGACGGACACACACACACACACACACACACATACACACACACACACACACACACACACACACACACACACACACACACACACACACACACACACACACACACACACACACACACACACACACACACACACACACACACACACACACACACACACACACACACACACACACAGACACACGAAATGTTCTACTCCGAATTCTGAGTAAATCCGTGTATGGAACATATATGCTGCGAAGCCTCTAAGTTGGTGTTTTTTGACTTCAAAGTTGGAAAAGCCGTGAAAATAGTAGACCTCTGCATACAATTCTCGCGTATCCTAGCTTGAAACTTTGTCGATATGTTAAGAGAACCAAGTTCTCCTGAACAAATCGACAGTTGGATAAGACAAATTTATGTTGAACATAAATTAGTTGGCAACTGGTTGAAACGTTATAATTTCAAGCATTTTCAATGCCTTGTAACATATTTTTGTCAAATTCGTTTTATCCGAAGCATTGGTGTTGGATTTGCTATCGAACACTATCCGGAGATAGATAAACTTCCCATAAAGGGTAGAAAAAAATATTTGAATCAAATAAATATGCTGCATATATTTAGCGTGGAACGGGAAAAATCACCTGGTTCATAATTGCATATAATTGTCAATATAAATTGTAAACTGCTAGCCCTAGATCAGGATTTCCTAGTTGGGCAGCAGTAATCTACTTATGTATTGTTGTCATTATAAATATGGTGTGATAAATAAATAAATAAAATAAATAAATATATGTAGCATCTGAACAAAAGTACCAAACCGTTGATACATTGAATTTGTGCTAAATTTTGATTGCCCTGACTTAGTATTGGCAATATTTAAATAACACATCAAACGCCATTCACTCTAAACAGGAAGCTGAAAACTCTCTAAGAGTAAATATTTTTTCAGCTGTGTGGACTCCAAAAGCAAGAAACATTATTTTGAATTCGTGAAACTTTCATTGCACGCAAACAAAATTTAAATGAAATACATACTAAGTTTTATGAAAACAACGATACGACTTAAAGACATTTCATTGCATCATTGTAATATATTTTATTTATTATGGTATTGCTTCTAACTCAAAGCTCAAAGAATAGTTAGTATTCCACAGCTTTGAACCTACCTTTCGAGATTTAAAATAAATACCTATTTGTAACAACATCAATGGCGAATTACTGGCGAACAGGTTGATATCGTTTATCTCGGACACACTATGAAACTCGGTAAAGAAAATCAAGAGGCAGAAATCGAAAGAAGAAGGGGTCTAGCGTGGGCCACCTTTGATAAATTCTCCTATATCCTCAAGTCTCCGAAATACGCCAATAGTCTTAAAAAGAAAGTCTTCGTCGCTTGCGTTCTCCCGGTACTGACGCATGGCTGTGAAACTCTTGTGTTTACAAGTAGAATGCTGCATATACTCTCGCAGTAACACAGACAGCCATGGAAATGAGAATGCTGGGTATTTCGTTAAGAGACAGAAAAACTAACTTGTGGATAAGAGAGAAAACCAAAGTAACCGACGTTGTCCAAAAGGTTGCAAACCAGAAGTGGAGCTGGGCAGGGCATATCGCCCGAACCACGGACTCCAGATGGACCAAACAAGTGCTGGAATGGCGACCAAGAACAGGCAAGAGAAGTGTTGGTAGGCCTTTAACCAGGTGGCCTGACGATATCAGAAGAGTAGCTGGAGGCGGATGGATGCGGTCTGCCCAGGATAGGGAGCTGTGGAGGTCTCAGGGGGAGGCCTATGTCCATTACTGGACGAAAGAGGGCTGACGAAGAAGAAGAGACCTATTTGTATACAAGTGCCGTATTTTAAAAATATTTATAAAAAGAATGCGCTATTTCAAATACATAAAGACATGGGAAGGTCGCACCATGCCTTTGTACGTGTGTGGAGTGAAAGACAAAATAGTGGGTTAATTGTGTACCCCGTTAACACATACAAGTATTGCACAGCACTACTACACGTACAATGGAGCGGTAGTGTGGTTCAACCAACTTGAAACAGATTTGAGACTGGCAACTGAATATAATGAATTGCACAATTATATTGTGCAATTTATATTTTGTGTTAAATGAACAGATTAATGTGATGTACTTTTATAAGACCATACGATAAATAAATATAAATAATGAATTCAAAAGAAAAATTAAATTGAATATGACTGTCATTTAATGATTCGGCGGATATTTTGTGGCAGTTAATATAAACCATTTTTGAATTATTAATTAGCTATAAACCACTTGTTTTTTGAGTCACTTCGCGACATGTTTCGGAAGCGCTGTCGTTCCATCGATTAATAATTCAAAAATGGTGAATATGACTGATTTGTAAATTGTATTAAATTCTTTTTGTATAGATAATGATTATGAAAAGATGAATGAGAAAATACGCAACTTAAAACCCTTGAAACTCTCTGAGTATGCTGGCTGTGTTTAGCGAAAGCGTTTTTATTATTTTTATCTCTTGTGGATTGTTATTTTGGTTTGAAATTAAACTTACAAAATAAATTATTAGGTACTGTGTTCACGATAATACCTAACAAATGATTTTTTTAGTTTTGTATGTGTGTCAAGTTTTATATGGGTATCTTTATATGAATTGTAGTTGTAGGTATTTATTTTTTCTTTCTCTCTTATCTAATTATGGAATTGTAATTAAATTTGTGTGCCTGTATATGAATTGTAGGGTTATTATGTTGTTAATTGCAAATTGTACATTTTATGAACTCCTCCCCGAATTCCTTCATTCTTTTCGGGGAGAATATCAAATTTCAAATTGTGATATCAAATCTACTTTTTATAGTCATGGTTTCTTCTGTATCGTTTTTTTATATATTTTTATAATAGAATCTTCTAGAACTTACTATTTGATAAACTCATATATTAATAGAGCTTGTACTTTTTTTTTTTTTTTTTATTAGGCAATTCACACAATATTGTATGATTTGTGCCATAATTGTATTCACAGAACACTCAAACTTAAATATAAACAAGACATACACTATGAACAGTATCAAATAAAAGAAAGTCACTTAACATGCGCTTCTACAGTTCCACTGTAAAATGTTTAAAGGATTATGGGTTTTGTGATTTTGAACCATTTTTTAAAAAAGAATTTAAAAGCGGGATAAGATTGGCAACGTTGGACGGTAAATTAAAATTTGAGTTGGAAATTAAACTAATAAGAATTTGCGTAATTAAATATACAACAGAATGGGCATCATCTTGGAAAATATTTTCTTGGACTTCATTAGATGCAGAAGTAGTTGACTGGCTTAAAACAGCGCATCCATTTGTAGGATGGCTAGCTTCACCATTTGAATACGACATGCACTTGTTTATTTCTTTAATATTAATATGAGGAATTGTCTGTTTTTGAGTTTCCGAAGACATTTTAGTGTATATTGTTTTTTTAAAACTTTGTTTATTGTTCAATTGGTTATTAGTCACTTCAGAATAGCTTTTCACAGAAGATGGGAAGAGTTGAGATGCTTGCAGATATGATATATTTTTTGTAGCCATTGAATGTTTAATATTTTTTTGCCGAGTGAATTCCGGGCACATTGGGCTTGTAGCTGAATGAGATCCTGAACAGTTTATACACTTTAAAAAGTCCACCACTTGGCAAACTTCACCAAGGTGACTATCTCCACATTTGAAGCAGCGAGTTATAGAATGACACCGAATCTTCATGTGACCAAAGCGACAACAGCGATAACATTGGATGGTTGGAAATACATAAGTTTCAACTTTCAAAGAGTTATAAAAAAGGTAAACATACTCTGGGAGATTTTGTCCTTCAAACGTTAAGACAACGGATTGAGATGGTTTCCACATTGTTTCTCCTGATGATTTATCTTTAAAATTGAGGCGTCTTGCTTTTAAAATCTTCCCAATATGGTTTGGTACTGCACAATTTTCTATAATATCGTCAATCGAAAAGTCTGTTGAAATACCACGAATCAAACCCATTTTTGTCACTTTAAATCTAGGTATATATGCCTTTAAATTATTTATTTTTAAAAAAATGGCTGTCGTGAATTGATTTGCACTCTTAGCATCTTTGAAAGTAATTGAGATTTTATTTCTCCCTTCTGATTTTACTCCACCCGGAGAAATATTTTTAATGTTATGTTTAATAAGGATATTACCAATTTTCATTGGGTGAATATTCTTGCTAGAGTCAATATCTTGAACGAAAACAATGTAAGGCCCAGGCGAATTTTCCAGGTATTGGATTTCAATTTCACTATGAGTATTGTACAATTTTTCCGGAGAACTATTTAAATTTGGAGCTTTAGACGGATGGATAATGTCAGAATTATTTGTGTTAGGTCTCTTGTTGTTTTGTTTAGGTGGCGTTGACATGTCAGATTTTTTAACACTTAGACTTGGTCCCGGATCAGGTGGAATATCCAAATCCATATTCATGGATAATGAACGGATACAAACTAAAACTCACAATAATGAAATTAGTGCACAATAAATATAAAATACACTTATATTTTAGTAAAAAAACAATATTTTTTTCAGAGCGAATATAAACACAAACTTGTTGACAACCCGGTTGCTAAGCGACCCCAGCTTGTACTTGGTACAATAGAAATTGTTTGAGTGATCCGGAATTGGATATGTTTGCTTCGAGTTTATATATATATATGTATATATATATATATATATATATATATATATATATATATATATATATATATATATATATATATATATATATATATATATATATATATATATATATATATATATATATATATATATATATATATATATATATATATATATATATATATATATATATATATATATATATTTAAAAAAAAAATTGAATTTGTCGGATATTTAATCTACATATGTTTTGTTGTTTAGTCTCAATTTTTTTAAGTTCAGCGATAATTCTTTACTACGTTTCATAGATATCAATGATTCTTTTCCTATTAGTAGGGAGTAAATTCGATAAAAATCTTACATATTATAATATTTTTATTTCTCATCTACATAAATAAAACAAAGTCGGGTTAGTTAGACTATTTATAACTCTAGAACGGCTGGACCAATTGTAATGATCTCTTATTTGTTGGATTCGTCTCCGTGCCGGATAACATAATAACTATAAAAATATCCGAAAAAATTAACGGAAAAAATGAACAAATTTAAAAAAATACATGTGAATAAACTGGTGCGCCTGGTACCTATTATGCAAACAATATACCTAACTTATGAAATCTAAATAAATTAATTTTATTTTATTTATTTTTATTTTATTTTATTTGGAAACATAACAGCTTTTGTATATAAAATATGATACAGTTAAAAATTAATTAATAAGAAGCCTATTATAATGTTTCACAGAGTAGGTATTACAAATACATTTACGTCTAATTTATAAGAATATTGATCACGAAGGGTTTAGGAATGGGGTATGGTTAGGAAACTGTGAATTGAGGAATGAAATGGGAGAAGGAAGAAGAAGGAAAGGACAGTTTCCCTAACCGATGCTTGTAGGCGCATTAAGAATTTGCTTAAATGCTTGTAGGGATAGATTAAATAGATCTGGCTGGGGGCTAAGATTATTATAGTAATTACATCAGCGGTTGATAAAACTGTTTTGATCGTAATTAGTTCTTGACAAAGCCGTGTAGAATAGATTATGGTGACGCGATGTTCTAGAAGGGCAGTTAAAAGGTATTTTTCCAACAAGATAAGATAATCAAAAATCGAATCGTTTATTGCTGGCTAAAGAGTATTTATTCTATACTATTATTTTTATGTATTCATCCTAAATAAGGTTTAGATAAAAGTTAACACGACATCGATTTACTGAGGCGGTACGAAGTTCGCCAGGCTAGCGAGTTTATAAATGACAATCGAGCAAATCGCTACGGGTAACAAGCATATGTTTTCTTAAATCGCTTTTAATTATAGCAATGGATATGACGCTGTGGCAAGATTAGTGATTTATGATTTAGCTGATGATTCTGCTTCTCTTTATAATCCTTACCTGTGCAGCACTGTAGGCTGACAGACCAGCTTGGCCGTACGGTCCACCAGATCTGGCCGCAGCCTGGCAGCTACTAGAATAGTTATTTGGGATCCAGGGGCTGAAAATAAAAAAAAAAACAACAGAACTGTTTAAAAACCAAGAACGAGATCCAAGTCGACTTATGGACAAAGAAATTTTCATTTCCTTGGAATAAAAATTTTCAATTTGCTTCCAATTTACAAAAAATATAAATAGCTTCTAATGTGGATTAAAAAAGTGGGTAAAACAGACAAGACAGTGATAAATAAACTACTTTACGTTAACATACAATGACACACACGCACACCTAAACCATACCATATTAATACAGCAGCCCGACTGTGGAACGATCTTCCGAATTCTGTGTTTCCACCTTCGTACGAGTACAACCCGGGTCTTTTTAGAATCCGAATTAGTAAACTCTTTTCTAGATTGCAAACCCCTCCCGACGCTACGTAGTGCGCTTCTTCGGAAGAGTAAAATGGACCCAAATCCTAATAGCTGGTGTCCCCTACGTGGACATGTTAAAAAAAATACCTATACTTTTAAGTATAATTTTTTTTTATTAAAACTTTTATTATTTTTAATATTTTATGTTTTTAATTTCTTTTATATTTTTTCTTCATTTGTATTAATCATGGTCGCCCTATACACTTTGCACATTTTGTTTTGTATCGATATATAGGTACCTATATAATATGTACATACTGTTGATATCTATTATTGTTGTAAAATGTTAGACTAAGTAAACTATGTAGTTAGGTATTTATGTCTCTCACAAAAATGTGATTATATTTAACCTCGATACAGGTATTTCCTAGTGAGGGTTGAATACATTCGTGTATTAATTTTCAAAATATTATTTGTGAAATAAATAAAAAAATAAAATAATTATAAGCTGCTTCAGAACAGGTTTTTAACCTAGTGAAGCAGTTTACGTTCCGCATCTAGTTCTTAAGTATCTTTTTTTGTAAAAAAAATTGTATTGATAAACATTGATGTGTATATAGTTATATAATTTCTTATGTTACAAAAAAAAAATTACGCACTTTCAAAAATGTCCAATAGCCAACAATTGTCATAATTTTCAAAAATAAATAAAAGTATGGTGACATGTGATTGAGGACTTCTGAAGGAGGTCAAGGCTGGATTTGGGCTGTAGCGCCATCGAAGAAGAAAGTATAGTGCATGGGTGGCCAACCTGCGGCCCGTTGGGTGTCTACTTGTGGCCCGCGGAGCATATGTACACTTTTATTTCTTTTAGTGTACATAAAACAACAAAAAAAAAACATTTCATCGTGCGTAGTTCGTATCATATACCATATAAGGAAGTATCTTAGTACATTGATTCATTGTTTCTGTTTTTTTTATTCTCATTGTAAAATGGTAAAAAAAATAATAATGTTCTATATATGTGTAGACATATTGATGGTTGAATAACAATATAATTATAGTGTACGAGAGTAGCTTGCACTGACAAACTGTTCATACAGTTTAGTGCAAAATTTATATAACCAAATGTAAATTGTGTAAATTAAAAAAAAAAAAAAAGAAAAAAAAAAAAAAAAAAAAAAAAAAAAAAAAAAAAAAAAAAAAAAAAAAAAAAAACCTATCGTGACAATTTCTTCTATATGGTATATTTGTGTTAATTAACAATCACAACGTTAAGATGATTTTTAATAACGCGCACGCCGATCTTGCGTTCTCCGTAGACGTGAATTTATTGCCAGGAACATTACAAATGGAACTTTGTGAAATGTGTTGTGATGCACAGTTAAAGGAGAAATTCAATCAGGTTGGTTTGGAAAAGTTTTACAAAACATATTTGGACAAGGATAAATATCCTGCATTTTACAAACATGCTCTATCGATGATTTCGCTATTTGGAAGCACTTACACTTGTGAACAGCTTTTTAGTCGAATGAAGCATATTAAATCTCAAATGAAAACGCGAATTACTATTGAGCATTTGGGAAATTGTTTGCGTGTAGCAACAACATCACTAGTTATCAACATTGATGAACTTAGTCCTGACAAACAAAATCAGAGGTCTCACTAAAATTTATTATATTTTGTTTATTTTTTATTATTACTTTTTCTATTGTATAACTCTAATTTAATAATTATATTTGATTCTCATTTTAGTTATATCTTTAAAAAAATATGTTTCTATTTTGCTATGAACATAGAATTATAATGAACAGAATCTGCGCGCAATACATAATTCGACATAAAAAGTGTTACATGTTTTATTTACATATAATCTAAAGATATGAATAGTAAAAAAATGTTGTACGGCCCGGTAGGACATCTCATTTCAAAAATCTGTCGCGGCTGCTGAAAAGGTTGGCCACCCATGGTATAGAGTGACCGGGAAATATTTATACCTACGACAATGGCGTCTTTTGAGTTTCACATTTTGAGTTTTTAATTGGTTCGTAGACGCGGCAACCCGGGCACGCGGATACGCGATAATGAATGTCAAGATATTTGCCGATTCCAATGGGTACCTACATTTTTTTTAAATTTTATTATTGAAACAAAACTTAATCTAACAATATACAGACAATAAAATAGCAGAAAAAGTACAATTTAAATAAATAATAGATATGTATCATTTTTTTAACATTTTTTATTTGATATTAACCACCTTACTAGGCAGACATTTTCTGAGGTGGAACATTAAGAGTCTTATTTGCGATATGAGTTTAATACGATTCCTGCCCACCCGATGACGGATATGTACATATACATACAGATATATACATACATATACCATTTGTAAGAAGGATTTTTTAGTATCAATTAGTATTTTTACAGCGACGTTTGCAGGTTCATGATTATTCCACGTCGAGACTGGAGTGTGGGGATACGTGCATGTGTCATGCTTCCCTTTATAAGGTAATGCATACCCGCAAACCTGTAGCTGGTTACCCCTAATTTTGGGATATGCCGTGAATGATGAATTAATGAAGATCATTCCATGGACGCTGACAGAAAAATAATGTTATTACTACATATTAATAATAATTTTGCTAAACAATTTCCTGCACCCAGCGCAAGTAGCATGTTTATTGCCATTCGACAATTTCTTCCAATTAATCAGTGATAATTATGTCTCAGTCATAAATTGTTTGGATATTAATAAAGAGAAATATACCTTAATTTTTTGATTATGTTCTGTATATATTCTTGTAGGAAAATAATAAGCATACCCCGATTTTAGACATTTATCTTAAATTTCTAAAAAAATATAACGTATAGAGCAATATTTTTTTATAAATTAAAGAAGAACAAAATACCTGGAAAAATATGATATGACGTTGCATTAACGCATCAGGTTAAGTAAATAAATCAAAAAAACTTTTATTACGCAATGGCGCTGAATGGAAAATAAATGTTTATTAGGTTTATTTACTAAACCTGAAGCACTAATGCAACGTCACATCATATTTTTGTAGATATTTTTGTCTTCTTTAATTAAAAAAAAAAATATATTACTCTACGCCGTATAGTTTATTAAAAATATATGATAAACGTTGAAAATCGGGGTATGCCATTATTTTTCTACAAGAATTTATACAGAACATTATCAAAAAGTTAAGGTATGTTTTTGTTTATTAATATCCAAACTAACTAAATTATTTTTTCAAAACGATTTGATAAGAAATAATGATGGTATATCAAATTGAATAATATGTACGTTGGCAGCAGGCCCCCCCTTAATAATTTATTCAATGAGTGTCTTGAATGGTCGCCATGAACGCTTCAATAATGGACGTTCCTACATAATTTAATGTTGTCAGGTAACTTTTGACTCCGCCTATAAATGAGATAGTATATATGTACATAGCTATTATATATTATGTATACATATAATCAATATATAAATTGTATATGAGCAAGCTAGGACAACCGCAGTAAATTATGTATCTACATGCATTACTTACATCTCGCTGAATATACACTTATATAACTAAAGATATGATTTATTAGTGATATATAGGTGATACTATATTATTATTTTTTAAACAATCATCCAATCTCAACGGTCACAATGCATTGTTTGTTAATAAAAAAGATCGGTATGCCTTTGTATATGATTTTAATTGTGTCTTCATATTCTGTAGCAAGTTATAATATGAAGTATAATATAGGTATGTGGAAATAATTAAATATCTTTTGAGAAATTGTGATGTTGATTTAAGTACCCATTGTTTGTGAAACCACTGTTTTTATGTTAATATAAAATGAAATAATTTATTTTCCCTTATTTTACTTTTTTTCTATCCCCCTTAGCGCCCGTTTGTCCCGTTTCTATCTGGGTATGCTTTTACCATGTTCCTGGAATTGTCGAGTCTGGTTATTCCATTGAAGCGACTGCCATCTGACCTTCGTAACTCTTGACTTCGAAGTTGTGAAGAAAAAAGAATATTTATCTAACCATAATTAATCCACAGATCACGAACCTCGGCAGTGAGGAAACGATGACGATGAAGAAGAGGATATGATAATTAAAAACAAAATGAAATTTATATAAAAATAATATATGATTGGATAAAACAAATTATTACATCTAAAACGTACACTATTCAACAATTTTGAAAAAAATAATGAAGGGTGTATCTCAATAAATAGCGTCTCTGTAACCAATTATGTCCTGACAGTCGGAGTTTTTCGAAAAAAATCGATAAAAAATTATAACTCGACAAAAAAATCGTAGAACATATATTGAGGTTTTTGGATAGCCCTAGGAGTCCTCTATCCCTGGTTTACCGATTATCCATACTTTTTGGGACACCCTGTATAGCAACAATTCTTACACTAGATATTTTTTTCAGTTATTTACAATAAAAATATTAAAAAAGGGTTTTAATAAAATAATTTTACAAAAATTACAATCAACGAATTCATATCTTAGTTCTAAAATTTTAGAACATTCCAATTTTAGTTCAAAAAGTTACTGAATTGGACGTTATATCAGATGAATGTATTCTGGAAGTTCGCGTTGAGAATGTATATAATGTAGAAACAGTATATAGGTTTAACATGATGAATGTGTTTTCAAAATACGCAGCACATAATTTATAACAATATAATTTTGAAAGGTTCAGTACAAATGGGATGTGGTATCGTTTGAGTTAGGCATTTTGCTGTGAGAATTGATGTTTTTTAAGTACCTTCATATTTTCCGTCTCAAAATATGGTAACTTTGTTTTGAATCCATAACTCACACATCTCGGAGCCAGTTTCCGTGATTTGTTGAAAATCCTTACACCACACGTTGTTTTAAGTTCTGAGATGTGTGATGGTGTGAGTGCGAGCGAGACAGCATGAGTGACTGATGATATACATATATGGAGGGAGTGTTGTGTGCCCGGCGTCTTTCACTGTCATCAGTTCACCTACAGTGCACAATTGTATAGTGTACAGTATTCAATTGTATATAGCTGCAGTATCATTGTGTGTATCTACCTATATGTGTATTGTATTATAGGTAGGTACTACATACATACATATTAGGAATATATGTATGTATATGAGAAACTACCCTATTATTCATCA
This sequence comes from Molanna angustata, assembly GCA_963576475.1. Lineage (NCBI taxonomy): Eukaryota > Metazoa > Arthropoda > Insecta > Trichoptera > Molannidae > Molanna > Molanna angustata. The sequence goes on along the minus strand of OY754966.1, from coordinate 6,635,031 downwards.
TCTCCATTTCACCCAAACCAAGGATATAATATTAATACACACTTCCTTGCACCCTGCGCAAGTAGCGAGTTTACTACAATATGACAATTTCTTCCAACTAACTAGTGTTTCCAGCCTAGAAAAGCAATAATTGCGTGAATTTCTTCTCTGCTGGCGATCGAACCCAGGGCGCTCGCACAAAAGCCAAACGACATAAAATTGTCGTATGGCGATCGGCAGTTACTTTAGAATTGGATGATTCATGTAAAGAAACGAAAAGATCAATGTTCCTGTTTTTTTTTTCCTTAGTTTGTCGATAGACAATTCGTGGTGAGACTCCATTGCAAAATATGTAGAAATAAAAATACACTTGTTTTGATTTAATTTGTAATTTTTGTAATGATTTAAATTGCATTTTATATATTTGTTTAAATTGTAATTTATATAATACTAGTGAACCCCCGGCAAACTTCGTATTGCCTGTATATTTTAAAATCTTCCTCCATAACCACCCGTCGCTTCAGACTCTTCAATACCTCCCATCCCTTCAGTACTTCCCGTCCCTTCAGTACCTCCCATCCCTTCAGTACCTCCCGTCCCTTCAGCTACTCCCGTCCCTTCAGTTACTCCCGTCCCTTCAGTTACTCCCGTCCCATCAGTTACTCCCGTCCCTTCAGTTACTCCCGTCCCTTCAGTTACAGATCCCATCAGTTACTCCCGTCCCTTCAGTTACTCCCGTCCCTTCAGTTACTCCCGTCCCTTCAGTTACTCCCGTCCCTTCAGTTACTCCCGTCCCTTCAGTTACTCCCGTCCCTTCAGTTACTCCCGTCCCTTCAGTTACTCCCGTCCCTTCAGTTACTCCCGTCCCTTCATTACCTCCCGTCCCTTCAGTAGGTCCCGGTCATACGCTCGACAATTCATCAAAGTTTCATTGAAATTGATTGAACGGTTCCAAGGATAGTCCACCTTCATCGGTAAAATGACCTGATACCCGATGAAGAAGAAGAAGAAGAATTTTTTTTTAATCCAGAAACCATCCCGGGCATACATTCGACAATTCATCAAAGTTTCATTGAAATTGAATGAACGGTTCCCAGGATAGTCCACCTTCATAGGTAAAATGACCTGATACCCGATGAAGAAGAAGAAGAAGAAGAAAAAATTTTTAATCCTGAAACTATCCCGGTCATACGCTCGACAATTCACCAAAGTTTCATTGCAATCGGATGAACGGTTCTCAGGTAAGTCCACCTTCATATGTAAAAGACCTGATACCCGATGAAGAAGAAGAAGAAGAAAATATTTTAAATTCAGAAATCATCCCGGGCATACGATCGACAATTCACCAAAGTTTAATTGCAATCGGATGAACGGTTCCCAGGATAGTCCACCTTCATAGGTAAAATGACCTGATACCCGATGAAGAAGAAGAAGAAGAAAATATTTTAAATTCAGAAATCATCCCGGGCATACGATCGACAATTCACCAAAGTTTAATTGCAATCGGATGAACGGTTCCCAGGATAGTCCACCTTCATAGGTAAAATGACCTAAAACTCGATGAAGAAGAAGAAGAAGTTAAATTTTTTTGATCCAGAAACCATCCCTGGTATACTCACGACAGTTCACCAAAGTTTCATCGCAATCGGATGAGCGGTTTAGGAGCGCATTCAACACATACATACATAGATACATACAAACATTCAAATTTATAATATAGATAGGCGTGATTTGTTATCTTTTGTTATTAAGACGATATCGATCTTACCTATACCTATTAGCATGTACATACTTAATACATGTATGTACATGCTAATAGGTATATAAATTAAAAGTCAAACTATTACTCCTCACTACCCCAAGGGGATACAGTAGGAAGTTATGAATTGTCAATTTATTATTGCAGATTATCAACAAGTATTGTGCTGAGATCGTATTCTGAATATTTCATCGCAATATATCTGTGTGTGCTGTGTACCATGTGCTGTGTACGGCTCGTTGCGCGCGGGGTGTTCATTCTACTTTATCGATTATAAACTAAAGTATGTAGGTACTCATTCTATTATTTTCAATTTTTGCACATTATTGTATATCTAATACTCGCTTTAGACTCCATTGCATTTTGGAGGTTATCTGAAAAGTGCTCCTCAATTTCTTTAACTGTCAAATATTTCAAAGTGATCCCGTGCTCAGGAAACTTAAAATTTGATATTTTTATTTTCAAATTACTAAAAAGGCATTTCTTTTTCATAATTATGGCATAGACGAATAATCAAGTTTTCATAATAAAATATTTAAATCACAAAATAATTTAACAAACTCATTTCAGAAAAATTTTCCATACAAAATTTGAGAACTTTATGGAGTAGATAACTTGGTAATGAGTGGCGAGTTATGAATTCGCAAATCTTAGGTTATTTTTTTATTGCAGATTATTAACTACTTAGTATCATGCTGAGATTGTATTCTGAAAGTTTCATCACAATGTATCCGTGTGTGAGTGTGTATGTGTTTGTGCTGTGTAATTTATTTATTTAAGATTTGGTACACGGTTAACATACAATAAACATAAACATAAAATCAATTATAATAAATCAACCATATATACACAAAAATCCCACAAGGCATAGCCTGTCTGTGGGTATACCAATTAAAAAAATATTCAAAATTATTTCGTTAATAACATTAGTTATTCATAAAAATAAAATAGAGCAAATTGCTTAGGCAGGAAACAAGTGAAATTTTTTTTTATTTATAATAAACATGGCATTTTACATAGAGATGTTTGACAATAATAATAAAGGTACCTACATATATAAAAAAGATTAAATGCTATACATATTTCAGACAGAGACAGTGGAAAGGTACACATACACATCCAAACCATTGACACTCTCTTGCGCTTTGCTGTCAATTAGCGATTTTGCTCTCCAATATGCTAGGGATAATCCCTGTGTTATATTGGATGCAGTATTTGGTTTTGTAAGTTAAACAACGTTATTTTAAAGTGGATTCAGGACAATTAATCATACACTTCCTAACATACATGCACAGGCACTCTCCATACTCACGTAATATACTGGACCATATAACATACACACACAGCACACATACACACACACACACATACACACACACACACATACACACACACATATATAATGTATACAAATTAGGTATATATAAAAGTATACATACACATATTTATATACAAAACATCAATAAGTTTACATGAATCAGCAGACTGACAGCGGTCCTACCAAATATTATATAAATGTAGGTACATAATATGTATTAAATATAATATATATTTATTTTAATTTTATATATAAAAAATAAAACATACAATGGAAGGATACACATACACAGCACACAGGTATGGATAGTGCTTTTATATAACACATATATAAATATAGCTATTATTATCCCATTTATAGGCGGAGTCAAAAGTTACCTGACAACATTAAATTATGTAGGAACGTCCATTATTAAAGCGTTCACGGCAACCATTCAAGACACTCGTACAATTATTACAAAAGAGTGGGAAGTGGCTTCGTTCATTAGGATCCATTCATGGAATATAATTATTGTAATATAACTACGTTTTTTTTAGTTTAAGGCAACCCACCCTATAAGGAGGGTGATTTGTGCCATGACAAAACGAATATGTGTATATTTATATAACTATGTTCTTATGTAAAATTTCCAATATATTTTTTTCCTGTACAAATAAACATTGTATTCTTATTCAAGGGTAATTCCCATATATTTGTACATATTTCAATATAAATATCCAGAGCTTAAATACTCTATAAATATCCAGAACTTATGCCGACCGCCGTGGCACAGTTGGTAAGCCGTTCGGTTACTGTACGGGGGTCATGGGTTCGATTCCAGGCAGGGGAGAAATCTATTTAAATTTATTTCTCACGCAAATATTGCTTCTCTGGGCTGGAAACACTGGTTAGTTGGAAGAAATTGCCATACGACAATAAACTCGCCACTTGCGCAGGGTGCAAGGAAGTTTTCTTTATTATTATTATTATTATTATATGTAGATTGATCTCGGTTATGATCCGGTAATTTCCTTCACAACGGAGCGTACTCAAGTTGTGAGGCTATGTGTTTGTGTGTCTGTGTGGTTGTGTGTAGTTGTTTAAAGTGGTACCTGTAGAAATTTTCTGACTATTGTGCATGTGTTGATAATTGTAGTTTTTTGTATGTTGGTGATTACGTATGGGGGTAACTTTAGTATGTCTATATTTTTTTGGAGAGTTTTTGGTATGATGCCTGTAGACGATAATATTATTGGGACTATTGTAACTTTTTCTTGTTTCCACTGTGATTTTATCTGTTCTGCTAAAGGTATGTATTTATCTATTTTTTCTAAATGTTTCTTTTGTAGATTTGCTGTATTTGGTATCGATATTTCTATTAGATATGTGTGTTTATGTATTTTGTCGATTAATGTAATGTCTGGTCGGTTATGTAGGTTTGTTCTGTCTGTGATTATGTCTCTATTCCAGTATAGTTTGTAGTTATCATTTTCTGTTACAGCTGGGGGTGTGTATTGATACCACTTGGGGTGTGTTTCGATAAGTTTATGTTTGTGGGCTAGTTCCAAATATATGTGTTTGCAGATGTTATCGTGTCTTATTGTATATTCCGTCGGTGCAAGAGTTGAGCAGCCACCTGTTATGTGTTCTATTGTTTCTTTTTGTAATTTGCACTTTCTGCATGTGTCGTTTGTTATTGTATTGTCTTTTATAATATGTTTCGTGTAGTTTTTTGTTTTTATTATTTTGTCCTGAATAGCTATGATAAATCCTTCTGTTTCTGCGTAGAGGTCTGAGTGTTTGAGCCAATTATTACTAAGGGCTTTATCAATATGTTGTTGTTGTAGATGACTTGGGTGTATTCCATGTAATGTTTTATTTTTCCATGTTTCAATTTTTGCGTCATGTGTTGTTATTTCTAGATTGCGTTCGTTGTCGTTAAGTGTAAGTGGTGAGTATGTGTGATCTATGTTTATGATTTCATTATGTATTGGGCTATTTCGTTTTGTGTAGAAGTATTATTGCCTTAAGTTATTTATTTGTGTATGGTGTAGATTTTTAATGTCTATGAGTCCTCTTCCTCCTTCCTCTCTTGGCAGTGTGAATCTTTCTATTGCTGAATGTTCGTGGTGAATTCTATGTTTTGATGATGTTGTTCTGAGTTTAATGTTGAGATCGTCAAGTTCCGTATTGGTCCATTTAATTATTCCAAATGTATATGTTAGTACTGGTATTGCGTATGTGTTTATTGCTTTAGTCATATTTTTTCCATTTAGTTGTGTTTTGAGGAGGATATTTAGTCTTTTAAGGTATTCGTTTTTGGTGGTTTCTTTTATCTTTTTATCTTTTATGCTTGGGTTCTGGAGAATTCCCAAGTATTTATAAAATTCATCTTCGTCCATTGCGCGTATTATTTCATTCGTATCCTTCAAGGTGCTTCCCGTGTGTTCCTTGGGTTTACCTCTTACTATTGAGCATGTGTTGCATTTATCAATACCGAATTTCATTTTTATGTCATTACTAAAGCGTTCAGTTTTATAAATTAGTTGTTTTAGTTCGTCATTATTTTTGCCATATAGTTTTAAATCGTCCATGTATAAAAGGTGGTTGATTTTTATAGGATTGGTATTTAAGTTGTGTGTTGTGATTTTGTAGCCAAGTTTGCTTTTGTTAAGCATCTTGGAGAGTGGGTTGAGGGAGATACAGAACCATAGTGCGCTTAGGGAGTCACCTTGAAAGATTCCGGTTTTAATGTTTATTTGTTTTGATTTTATCATTTTGTTGTTTAGTTTTAGGTATATTGTCGTGTTCCAGGTGTTCATTATTTGTTTTAAAAATTCTACAAGTTTTATGTCAATTTTGTATATTTCTAGAACTTTTACTAACCATGAGTGGGGGACACTATCAAAGGCTTTTTGGTAATCTATGTATGCACAGTACATGTTCCTTTTCTTCTTTATCGCCTGATTTGTTATTGTCCGGTCGATGATGATTTGTTCTTTGCATCCTCTGCTTTGCTTTCTGCATCCTTTTTTTTTATTATTATTATTATATGTAGATTGATCTCGGTTATGATCCGGTAATTTCCTTCACAACGGAGCGTACTCAAGTTGTGAGGCTATGTGTTTGTGTGTCTGTGTGGTTGTGTGTAGTTGTTTAAAGTGGTACCTGTAGAAATTTTCTGACTATTGTGCATGTGTTGATAATTGTAGTTTTTTGTATGTTGGTGATTACGTATGGGGGTAACTTTAGTATGTCTATATTTTTTTGGAGAGTTTTTGGTATGATGCCTGTAGACGATAATATTATTGGGACTATTGTAACCTTTTCTTGTTTCCACTGTGATTTTATCTGTTCTGCTAAAGGTATGTATTTATCTATTTTTTCTAAATGTTTCTTTTGTAGATTTGCTGTATTTGGTATCGATATTTCTATTAGATATGTGTGTTTATGTATTTTGTCGATTAATGTAATGTCTGGTCGGTTATGAAGGTTTGTTCTGTCTGTGATTATGTCTCTATTCCAGTATAGTTTGTAGTTATCATTTTCTGTTACAGCTGGGGGTGTGTATTGATACCACTTGGGGTGTGTTTCGATAAGTTTATGTTTGTGGGCTAGTTCCAAATATATGTGTTTGCAGATGTTATCGTGTCTTATTGTATATTCCGTCGGTGCAAGAGTTGAGCAGCCACCTGTTATGTGTTCTATTGTTTCTTTTTGTAATTTGCACTTTCTGCATGTGTCGTTTGTTATTGTATTGTCTTTTATAATATGTTTCGTGTAGTTTTTTGTTTTTATTATTTTGTCCTGAATAGCTATGATAAATCCTTCTGTTTCTGCGTATAGGTCTGAGTGTTTGAGCCAATTATTACTAAGGGCTTTATCAATATGTTGTTGTTGTAGATGACTTGGGTGTATTCCATGTAATGTTTTATTTTTCCATGTTTCAATTTTTGCGTCATGTGTTGTTATTTCTAGATTGCGTTCGTTGTCGTTAAGTGTAAGTGGTGAGTATGTGTGATCTATGTTTATGATTTCATTATGTATTGGGCTATTTCGTTTTGTGTAGAAGTATTGCCTTAAGTTATTTATTTGTGTATGGTGTAGATTTTTAATGTCTATGAGTCCTCTTCCTCCTTCCTCTCTTGGCAGTGTGAATCTTTCTATTGCTGAATGTTCGTGGTGAATTCTATGTTTTGATGATGTTGTTCTGAGTTTAATGTTGAGATCGTCAAGTTCCGTATTGGTCCATTTAATTATTCCAAATGTATATGTTAGTACTGGTATTGCGTATGTGTTTATTGCTTTAGTCATATTTTTTCCATTTAGTTGTGTTTTGAGGAGGATATTTAGTCTTTTAAGGTATTCGTTTTTGGTGGTTTCTTTTATCTTTTTATCTTTTATGCTTGGGTTCTGGAGAATTCCCAAGTATTTATAAAATTCATCTTCGTCCATTGCGCGTATTATTTCATTCGTATCCTTCAAGGTGCTTCCCGTGTGTTCCTTGGGTTTACCTCTTACTATTGAGCATGTGTTGCATTTATCAATACCGAATTTCATTTTTATGTCATTACTAAAGCGTTCAGTTTTATAAATTAGTTGTTTTAGTTCGTCATTATTTTTGCCATATAGTTTTAAATCGTCCATGTATAAAAGGTGGTTGATTTTTATAGGATTGGTATTTAAGTTGTGTGTTGTGATTTTGTAGCCAAGTTTGCTTTTGTTAAGCATCTTGGAGAGTGGGTTGAGGGAGATACAGAACCATAGTGCGCTTAGGGAGTCACCTTGAAATATTCCGGTTTTAATGTTTATTTGTTTTGATTTTATCATTTTGTTGTTTAGTTTTAGGTATATTGTCGTGTTCCAGGTGTTCATTATTTGTTTTAAAAATTCTACAAGTTTTATGTCAATTTTGTATATTTCTAGAACTTTTACTAACCATGAGTGGGGGACACTATCAAAGGCTTTTTGGTAATCTATGTATGCACAGTACATGTTCCTTTTCTTCTTTATCGCCTGATTTGTTATTGTCCGGTCGATGATGATTTGTTCTTTGCATCCTCTGCTTTGCTTTCTGCATCCTTTTTGTTCTTCTGTTAATATGTTATTTTGTGTTAGGAAAAGATCTATTTTTGTAGTTATAATTGAGGTAAGAATTTTGTATATTGTGGGTAGACATGTGATTGGACGATATTTAGATGGATTTTTTGTGTCTGTTGATTTAGGTTTGAGATATGTGATACCTTTAGTGAAAAAAGATGGGAGGTTTTGGTTTTCCGTTACGCATTTGTGTAATAGTTCGGAGAATTTTTCATGTGTTACAGGGAGATATTTGTACCAGTAATTTTGGATATTATCTATGCCTGGTGTCTTCCAGTTGTGTGTCTTCTTTATAGCAGTTTTGAAGTCAGTTATATTTATTTGTATTGTGGCCATGTTTTGAAATTGGTTATTGTCATTTTCTTCCTCTGTTATCCATGTGGCATTTTCATTGTGTTTTTTGTTTTCAGACCAAATGTTCTCCCAGTATGATTCAATTTCATTTAATTTAGGTGCGTCTGTAATTTCTATATTGTTGTTTTTTAGGTTGTTGTAGAAGCTTTTTTGGCTTGTTTGAAAATTGAGATTGTGTGTTTTCCTGTCATAGCATTTTTTGTAGCGTTTTAATCTATGTGATTGTGCTGATAACTTTTGTGTTAGCGTATCAAGGAGTATAGTTAGGTTGTGTTCATTGTATTTGTCTTTAATCGTTTCAATTTCCCGTATTTTTCTTGGATTTTTTAGATTATCTTTAATTTTTTGTGTTACTTTGCCTATTTCATTTCTTAATGAGTTGATTTTGATTTGTATTCTGTGTTGCCATGCTGGTATAGTGCTTCTGTGTGTTCTATGGGAGTTTTCTGTTTTATTGTTTATATTTTGTTTGTTTAGTGTAATAATGGTGTATGCACTACAGTAAACTAATAGATGTAATTTTTCGAGTGTTGTTTCAGTGTTAATCATGTTATGTAGAATTGTGTTGATAATATTGATCATGTTAATGGTTTGTTTGTTGATTTTGAGCTTTGGTAGGTGTGGTCTTGTTGTGGGGTCGCTATCTTTATATATTTCGATTGTGTGTTCTAGTGTGTTTGTGATTTGTGCTTTTGTGTCTGGGTTGTGTTCTGTTCTTCCGTTGGTCTCGTCATTGTTGTTAGGGCTTATTGTTGTATTATTGTTCATATTGGTGGATTCGTTAGTTATGTTTATATTTGGTTGTTCAGTGTTATTTTGCTGTGGTATTATTGATATTTCCTGTGGATTGTTGTGGTTTATTTGCGTATTTGTTATGTCTTGTGTTAATGTACTTATTCTATTTTGATTACTCATTCTGATTGCGTCTTGTTTTATTTGATCAAGTATTGATAGTTGTATTCTTTTGTTGTTTATTATAACTCTTTTCTGGTCCGCCAGTCGCTGTTCTGTGATGTGTGAGAGTTCTGGATAAATTGTGGTGAATTGTGTATGTAGCTCCTGTCTGTATCCAATTATTTGTGTGTCTCCTTGTGTGATAGTGTAGTAGCAACGCATGAGGTTTATGTTCATGTCATCTGTCCATTTCATGCGTTGTCGTGGTTTTCCCGCTTTGGTGGTTGTCGGTTGACTTGCCGACAAAGCACTTTCAGCAGGTCGGGTGTGTTGGGTTTCGGCTGTTGTTTCTTCGGGTGTCCCGGCATGTGTCCGCCTGTTCGACAGCATGTCATTAGCGGCTCTCATGCTGCTACGCCCAGCGCTAACTCCGGACGTGCCCTGGCGCTCCCCAGGTAGCGGTGTTTGTCCGAGGCTTGTGTTTTTTGTGTGATCCATGTATGTGTTGTGTGTTTGTACCCTTTACCCGTTGGCAAGCTACTCGATGTAGTTGTGTAGCTCCCCGCCCCTCACGTAGTTCTAGATGTTTTTAACTGGACGTGGGTTTGGTTTTTGAGGGGCTTATTATTATTATTATTATTATTATTATTATTATTATTATTATTATTATTACTCTAGTAGGTAATCAAACTAAAAATTAATTAATAATTTTGATACAATTTTTGAATCTGTGAAATATAAATGTAATGTGCCTCTTCACAGAGGATAGAAGAGGTTGGAGGCGCTTGTTGAAGGAGGCCAAGGCTCGATTTGGGCTGTAGCGCCATCGAATAAGAAGAAGTACCTTTTCACAAAATTTTGTATTTGATATCTTTATTATGTTTTGAAAAAAAATCTGATTTATATTATACTAGTGCCAGTATACGAATGCATTTCGGGTAAGATGGTTACTTCCCTTCGTGGACAGATTATTTAACCTAGGTACCTGTATACCTACATATTCACCGCTTGTCGTATTAGTAGGTATGTTGAAGAAGATATTAAACGCATAAAGCAATCACGAAAACAGGTCGTATGCCCTGTAGGTGCCTTGAGTTCCTGATCCTCTACTGAGATTTTAAAATGGTTTGTCAAAAAAATAATCAGTAATAATTTATACAGAACATTCTCAAAAATTTAATGTATATTTATCTTTATTAATACCCAAAGTATCTAAATTATTTTTTCAAAAGATTTGATAAGAAATAATGATGGTATATCATATTGAAGAAAAGGTACATTGACAGAAGTCCCCCCCCCCTTAAATAGAAATAATAAATCATTTATTTGCAAATGCGTTTGACCGTCCTTGGATTTATGGTGAGCAAAAATAAATACCTCGGATCGTAGCGAGTGTATGAGCCAGGATAAGGACTCGGAGGTCCAAATAAAGTGAAATGCTGTGGTATGTGCGTGTATCCATCAGCATACAACTTAGTCAAACCTGAGGCCGTTCTGTAAGGTCTTTTCATGCGTCTCCTTCTCCTGTAGTTGCCATTTTCGAACATGTCATCGTAGTGAGGATCTAGAATTTGAATAAAAAAAAAATTTTAATAATTAAGTTTTCATCTGGTATACCATCAATCTTATTCATAATAACTTATGTTAGGTTTAAAATAGTGCATAACAATAGTACAAAAAATCAGTCTTCATAATAACATAATGCTATATGACGGCTATATACATTAAGCCTATATAAGATATAAACGATCCCAGCTCCCCTATGTATGTTATTTGATCCTATAAAATCCGTGTGAAATATGTATGTACTTACTGTTTCTGAATTATGTTATCAAAAATAAGAAGTTTTTTTCAGAAATCTTCCCGGTTGTGCGCTGAACAAATAACCAAGTTTCATCGTAATCAGATGAATGATATAAGAGCACAAAAGGACTTACAGAGATATAAATGATACTAAAATCTGCAATTTTCACCTATAGAAAGGGGATGCGCACATGTAAACGCAACCACTCCCAGGTAACCAGACATACTTTTTTCATATTTATATATATTTCATATCTATATACATATAAGGGAATATAGATACAAAAAAAAAACAAAACCAAACTTAGGTTCAACTCACACATTGACTGTACTATAGATAAGTCCTACAGAATTCTTGGATTTTTATTCAGAACCAGCAAACCATTCAGAAATTTGAGAACACTCAAATTTCTTTATTTTTCCCTGGTTCGCCCTATCCTGGAATACGTATCTCCTGTCTGGTCTCCCCATTATGCAACACACATAAACCGTATCGAAAGGATACAAAATATATTTGTTAAACACCTCAACCGAAAAACATTTCTTGATTTCCCGTCGTATCGTGAGGCAAAGATTTACAATTACATTGATTCACTCGAAAACAGATGTACTATATCTGATATGATGCTTCTCCACAATATTATTAATAATAAAATTGAATCTCCTGCTCTCTTAAATTATATATCTTTCAAAATCCCTACCTACACCTGTAGAACTAGACACACTCCTCTTTTCCACCTAACCACTCAACACACCAACTATGTTCAACATGCAACAATGTACAGAATCTGTAATACATACAATTGGCATTTCCAAGAGATCGACATATTCTTCCTTAGCGCCCCCACATTTAAAAAATATATCTAACTTAAAATTTCATCCTCATAATCAAATTTAACACTCAATATACTGACACATTTATATATGCAATTTCACACATCATTCACACAATATCTCACCATAATTATGTAATCATTCCTAATGTATCTTAATATACTACAATAACTTCAGCGAGAACCTGTAATTGGCTTTATTATTAATCAAATCATCTTTATTTTATATAATTTATTATATGCTGTATGTTGTCCTCTAAACAAAATAAAAATAAAATATAAAAACAGGTATAAAATTAAATTGTTATTTGACGTTGTTATCTCTCAGAATGAGTGTCTCTAGGAGGTTAAGCTTGTGCACCCGTTATTCAGTTTATTAAAATGAAAAAAGATCACGGATCATGTCTTGAGTGCTCCTTAAGGGCGACACACATATCGCTCCTTAATAGGTTTCCTTAATAGTTATATTTGACTCTGAATACGGATATGAATACCTGACTTTTCAATGTAGAAAATATTTATAAATGTTGACATACCAAGTGTCCAATAGTTTCCTTTTTTCTCCGCTCCGCCTTCCCTCGGTTGTTTGATAAAGCATTCATTCAACGACAGATTGTGCCTGATGGAGTTCTGCCATCCCTTTTTGTCTTTTTCAAAGTAGGGAAAGTGCGTGGTTATAAATGTGTAAATCTCACTCAGAGTCGCTCTTTTCGTGTCGCTACTCTGTATAGCCATGGCTATCAGGGCGACATAAGAGTATGGAGGTTTCGTTGTCGATGAGTTTGCGCCGTTGCTCGACGATGCTGACGCCACTTCAGCTTTCGAAGGCGTAGACGGATTGGTATTTGAAGTAGAAGACCCGCTAAAAAATAATAACAATATTTCGAATTATATACATATACTAAATATAGAAGCTGATATGTTTTGGTCATGTAATGATACTAATAAGTTCTAACTCCTACAGCTTTGAATCCAGGGAAGAACACAAGGCTTCAGAAAGTATCTTTACTCCGTAATCTGAGGCGGTGGTCAGAAAAATCACTCCGTCCAATGACATTTTATATATGAGAACAAAACACTCTACAAAAATTGTACAGTTCAACGAATTCTTTCAATATCACCAAGAAAGAGCACACACGACCTAATACCTTTAGTGAGAAAGAGATAATACAATAAAAGACACACACTGCAGACGTATTTTCTCTTTTACTCCAGATAAAAAATGATATCGCAACTCGTTTCCATTCTGCTAAAATACTTCTTTTTGCGGATGATATGAAGATTTTCCTTCCCATCAACTCAGTTAGTAGTTGTGTGAGCCTACAGGAAGATCTTGATCGATTGTCCCAATATTGCCATGAAAATAAACTCTTGATAAATATATCTAAATGTTACAAAGTTACCTTTACTCGTAACCGTAATAAAGTAATCCATAATTATAATATTTCTGGGTCGCTCTTATCAAACAAAGACTGTGTATGTGATCTTGGAGTTATTCTGGACTCAAAACTTACTTTTGAGGCTCATATTAATAGCATAGTCACTAAGGCAACAAAGAGCCTGGGTTTTGTTCTAAGAACATGTAAATTTTTCACCAATTTCAGAACGTTCTTGCTCCTTTACAATAGTTATGTTCGTCCACATTTAGAGTATTGTTCACAGATTTGGAACCCACGCTACAGTATATACGTTGATCGACTAGAAAGAGTTCAAAAACGATTTCTAAAATTCTTAAATTTCAAATCATATAACATATACAGTTCTTATGGTGAAATTGAGAAACATTTCCGAATGAAAAAAATCGTACACAGGAGAGAAGTTGCGGATCAAATGTTTCTCTTTAAAATTATTAATTCAAAAGTTGACTGTCCTGATTTATTAAATAAAATTAATTTCCATGCGCCGTTGCGAAATGGCAGATTGAACTACTTGTTTTATGTTCCTCGAAGTAACCAAAAATCAAAATGAGTTTATCAAAAGGGCTTGTAACTTCTATAATGTCAACCTCTCAGCCAGTATCACACATTCTGATATATTCACCGCTAGTAATAACGCATACAAAAATTCTCTCTATAAGTGCATAGCATGAACTCGTATGTTGAATTTTCTTTTTTTTTTGTTAGTTATTTTTGTTTTTTTTTAATATTATCTTTTGTATACTTTTATTTACATTTTGAGTTGTTGTTTGTAACAAAAATATAACAATTTAACTGTCATAATCCTTTTCCCATCCTTTTCCTTTCCCGTCACAGGCAAACATACATCTTAATTATATTTAAATTTATGATGTTTGAAATGTTTTATATTTAATATCTGTGGACATATGTAATTGGTCTGTTTGTTTTTATTTTATAGTGTATTATTCCATTTTAGTATTTTAAGACCGTATTTGTCCCTAAATAAATAAATAAATAAGTACAATCACATCATAATTATCTCTCACAACAAGTAACAACCGAGAAAGAGACGAACTTATATTAAGTTATAGTTGTGTGAAAAAGCGAATACAACAGAAAACCCCTGCATACCTATAATCAAATGGTGACAGGAAAATTATTCGAAAAACAATTATTCGAATGCTCAATTTTACGAATGGCAATTATTCGAATCACATATTTTCGAAAAACAATTTTCCGAACACACAATTATCAGAATTTACAATAATTGTTCGAATTTTTATGACGTCATGTTGGTAGTATTGTGAGAGGAATAAACCATAGATTTTTATTATAATATACTAGATGTCGTAGTTAACAAATTTTGTTTGAATCGAAAACAAATGACTCACTTTTTACACGGAGTACTACATCTACATAGTATATTATGTTTAATAAAAATCTATGGAATAAACAACATGGCGACGCACCGCGCTGTCAGATATCCTAGGATGTACACCTATTTTTTGAAACCTAAACCTACAAAACTTTGGTAAAAATAGGTTGGTTAGGTTTGTTTGTAGTTATAATTGCGACTAGCATGAGCCAGTTGCATTATATATTTAAAAAAGTAACTATAATATTAAAATAAAATAACTAAACTGGTGTGAATTCTAGATAAACTTAAACTGGTGTACAAACTACATCAGTAATTAAAAATGTGCAAGCATACGTACCCAACAATAATACAACAAGTAATAATAGTCTTCATCGAATATATTTTACTGGCAACAAATATGTCAAAGGAGGCAACATAATGACACAAAAATATATTAAATTCGGTTAATTGGTTTTCCAACAAATGTTAGTTCGAATAATTTGCTTTCGGACAATTGTCATTCTGATAACTGATTTTCGAAAAAATTGTTATTCGTACAATTGCGCATTCGAACATTTGTGTTTCGAAGAATTTTCATGTAATCTAATCAAATATGATTTGACTACTCTCTTGTTTACTTAAAATAAATAAAAATAATTGTCAACAAACCCATATTATGTGGTCTTTCTTGCACAGTCCTAGTGTATTTTTTTACATATTTTGTGAATATAGCCCCTATGAGTACATATGTAGGTACTTGTAGAGAATGAAGATATTATACTGACAAATAATCAAACAAGATTTTTAATATTCTATGAAAAATATTCCTTTTCATAAGGCGAATACTTGTTGCCTAGTAAGGTACTTTAACTAAAGAAA
The DNA here is from genome assembly GCA_963576475.1 of Molanna angustata. NCBI lineage: Eukaryota > Metazoa > Arthropoda > Insecta > Trichoptera > Molannidae > Molanna > Molanna angustata. Next base: position 6,619,379 of record OY754966.1, on the reverse strand, counting down.
TAGTAAAAGCATTTTACTTGACTTAATAGCCATTACTGTGTCAGATGAATAAAATAGCTAAACGCCTAGACAGTTAACCTCCGCTCACCCTATTATTACTCCAAATGTGGCCCGTATTATAGATTCGTTCTCCGGCTTGAGACTGGTCTTGAGAACACGTTCTCAACCAAAATGGTATTAAAGAAACCAAAGTTACTGAGCTTGATCTCAAGACCGGTCTCGAATTGTATAGAAGATTTGAAATTGCTTCGAGACAGCTATCCCGCTGTCTTGAGAAGGGTCTCAATGAGAGAGAAGGTGACAGCGCTTTACACGAAAAAGAGACGCATATAGACACGGACGAATTTCGCATTAATTACTATTTTGACGTTTACATTGTTAGCGATACTAAAATGGATCGAGAATCTTATTTAGAACCTTCCGGGGGTAATTTACATACAATCATTCATAAACTAACTATGTGAATTAAATTTTGTAAGATTTCATAAAATTTCCGGTACATCCAGTAAATATCATGTTGTTATTCTATGCATGTTGTATCATATTTTGAAATGGCTGCTTTTCCTGGAACTATTGACTGTAGGTACACACATTCCCGTAATATGCTATACTTATGCTATATGACAGATAATAGAAGAAGTATTTCTTTTCATCTTCCCAATAAAATGGTCGATATTTACACTATTTAAGACCTTTTATACTTTAGTATATAAGGTCTTTGATAAATAGCTATTCCAACTCATTGCTACCAACATAACAACACTGAAATTATTGCCATTCGCAAGAAAAAGTACTTATTTATAGAGCTGCATCCACATTTTTTTCGAGTACGCTTTCTCGAATGAGACGGCGTACGTATTTTACTTTTAATACGGATTTTTGAGCATGATCTCAGGATGGTCTTGAGATGACATATTTGGAGAACGGTCTTGAGAATTATTCTATAATTTGGGCCTTAGCATTATATTATCTGTTGTTGATGTTCGTAAATGGCTATAAGAAAATTGAAATTAACAGCGAAATAACTAAACATAGATTAAAAACCAAAAATACAATTAAAAACCTTTATTCTTGCTTTTTATATATTTTTTTATGTCTGTCTCAGTGAATTAAAATTACTGACCTGTTTGAGCTCTCTCGATCAGTCGTCGTCGACGGAATTTGAATGTCTCTTGTTTGTATATCGAGCGGTTGTTCCGGAATGTTTCTTAGACTAACAGGGATATCTCGAGTCATCGAAGAGTCTCTGTTTGTCTGGCTGTCTCTGATGGCGAGCAATTGTTCCCTGGTGAGTCCACGCAGGTCCCGGCCGATATCTTCCCTTGAGTATACAATGTGGCCCTCCCTCTCGAGGTCAGAGACGCTCCGAGGCATGCAGTGATCCTTAATGGGCGGGGAATGTCCCCTGATTACCATGTTGTTGAGTTGCGAATGTACCCCTTGAAGGTGGTACATGCCGTCCTCTTCTTTGTGAGGCTGGTTGTTGTTCAGTATGGAATGATATTCCAGACCTGAAACAAGAAACAGTCAATTTATTCATTTTCGATCGCGATCCACGTATGTTGATTATAACTAAGGGCAAGGTATATAATACCCTACCCGCTTCTGTATAGAGAAGAAAGAACTCTCGTCATCACATGTCACGGCTTTCTATTCATCATCCTTTACTGTCCATGCTACTCGGTTATGGAACAACTTGGCCTTTAAAACTAATACCAAGTATTTTTTTTATATTTTTAATATGTATACATACAATGAAGTTCTATCAAGAATTGTCGATCGACAAACTAAACTTAGTATATTGTTTACATTGAATTTGATGTAATATTTGTTTGTTTGACTATATGTTAGTTTGGGTTAAAATAAAAATAAGAAAAATACTCAATATAAAGGAAATGTGAAGTAATTATGATCACTTTTCAGTACCTCATAAAGATAATTGGAATATTTTGATTGGTGAAGGATTTACGTGACAATAAACAATAAAGAGTAGGTATATGTATATATATTAATTTTTTAAATAAGTCGAACTAAAATAAAAATTTAACAAAACATTATAGTCTGGGATCTAGCAACGTGTTCAATAAATCATTTTTAATGGCTCGTTTTTTGATATTTCCTTTCTTATTGAATGTATGTAGATATGAAAAAAAAAGTAAGTCTGGCACATGCGTTTACCAGTTCGCATCCTTTTTATAGATCAAAATTTCAGATTTTCACACCATTTCAATATAATTTGTACTTGTATGTTATTTGAACCAATAAAATCCGTGTGAAATATGTATTTACTGTTTCTGAATTGTGTTATCAAAAATAAGAAGATTTTTTTCAGAAATCTTCCCGGGTTTCATCGTAATCAGATGGATGATATAAGAGCACAGAAATGTCTTACAAAGATACAAATGATTCTAAAATCTGCAATATTTACCTATAGAAAGGGGGTGGGCACTGGTAAACGCTACCTCTCCTGGGTGCCTGCAGACTTACATTTTTCATACCTATATTCAATAAGGAAGGAAATATATATATATAAACAACCAATAAATATGAATTGTTTTTTGACGTTGTTATCTCTTGGATTTGGTTTAAATATAGTACATCTTTCCTTATTTTAAATTCATACGCCGTCTGACTACATCACAATATAATAATTATGTCGTAAATTTCAGTTTTGATCGGCATTAAAACGAATCGCCGACATAATAATATAAAAAAATATTATATACATACGTTGAAATTAAACGATCACATTAAGGCAGCCGATAAGATAAGTTTAATGCCTGTAAAATTTGTTTAGTGAGAAAGAGTATGTTTGATATGACGGTTAATATTTTTCTTTATTGTCGTATGTTTTCTATTAGTTGACTTATGTGCTGCGTAAGTGACGGTGGAATTAATGTTTTTCAATTTCACGAGCAACACAGGAGGAATTGTTATATAAACACGAGCATTGTGTTTGTGTTAACAATGGGTGAAGATATGGAGGCTTTTATTCAGCGACAGTTAATACTTACTACTTGGAGTAAGTTGTATCGTACGTATATCGCACTCGAGGACGGTGTTCGGTGTTCAATCCGACACTCATTTGTGCGAAGAAAAAGTAGACCGCACGGGAAGTACGACACCCAAGAATATTGAGGGGTCAGGGAACCCGAGGAAATTTTGACGTGCCGTAAAAAGTTCAAATAAATTCACATATTCGGAACACTAATAAATACATTTTGTATCGATAAAAAAACAGGGGCTGACGCTTACAATGACAGACACACACGCGCACACAATATATTCCAACTGTCGATTTATTCAAGAGAATTTATTTTTCTTACCATATCCACAAAGTATCAAGCCAAGATACGCGAGATTCGTATGCCAGGTCTTGATTTTTTGTAAACAAAATTTTACGAAACGTTTAAACAAAATTTCTCCGCAACCCCGTGACTGTGCCACCATCATTTGGTGGCAATCAATATAACTTGTTTGCGTAGTTTCGAATGGTTCGGAATGAAATTTGAAACATTGCTCGAAAGGAGCACTACAGATTTTTTTAATCGATCGATAATTTGGTCGAAATGGACTACTTTTCGCCAGTTTTTATGTCAGATCGGCCGACATCGAATCGTTGTAAAATGCGCTCATTCACATACAACTTCATACTGATTACGACCCCGACCAAATTATCGGCCAAGTTTTTAATGTGCGAGTGTCCTGATATCAAAAAGTAGGTATATGTTATAACCATACATACATACATACTATCACGCCATATACCTCACGGGGTAGGCAGAGAGAACCGTACGCCACTTAATTCTTTCTTGACATACATTCATCGCCTCGTCAACATTCATACATCGTCTTATACATGTTCGTCTGTTGTTTACGCTTCTAACATTTCCGTCTTACAAAATACCGTTCACATGGACGTGCCATCCCTTCCTTGGGCGGCCCCGACCTCTCATTCTATTCCTGTCCGCAATGTATATTTTCTTCGTCAGGCCTTCCTCATTCATTCTCCCCGTGTGGCCAAACCATCTCAATGTGTTCACTTTCATTCTATTAATAACATCTTTCTTTATCCGACATTCTTTCCTTATGTCCTCGTTTCTTACCCTGTCATACATCGTTCTATTACAAATTCTTCTTAGCGATCTCATTTCAACTGCATTTATTCTACTTTCGTGCGACTTCTGCCATGTCCAGGTTTCACTTGCATACGTCAAGGTTGGCACTAAGATAGCATTATGAATGGCAACTTTTTCATCCTTAGATATGTTGCGGTCATTCATAACTAGTTTCAGTGCTCCATTCACTCTGTTTCCTGCCATAACTCTTCTTTCGATTTCCTTATCAATCCGTCCATTCCGTTGAAACATGCTTCCCAGATAGAGACAAAGGGATTTATATTTCGAAAAACAAATAATTTTGCTGCTATTTACATAAATGTTTCATTAATATTCATTGAATATTATTGGGATACCTCTGTTTAACTCATTAATTTATATGTACTGTACGTAGTACCTACAATACTTCAATGGTTCCAGTTCACTTTGTGTACCAATCGCATGGCCTAAAGTCGTAGCTTACATATGCCTGCTCTATACATTTTTTAATCTGTGGTTTTGATGTATTGATACATTGGTATGAAGAAACTGTGAATATAATTTGTTAGCCTCGTGTTTTCACAACTCGCACATTTCCAGGTAAATGTTGACAAGTCATAATGTCAACAATACCGGTCGTATAATTAATTAATTGAAGAATAACTAATAAACGCCGGTCATTCCTTTGTATGTTTGCTTCATTACTTACCGTTGTAGTTAGAAAGCGTTTAACCTATGTTGAATATTTACAAACATCTTTGTGTTGTATCAAAGATCCTACGGATGTTAGTATAACAAGATTGAATATTATTGGTTTATTTGAAAAAAAAAGACTATAATCATAGCCGTAGATATATCGAGAAACATAGTTTATTTTGTAGTTAAATGCAAATTGTTTGGATTTGTCTGCTTCTTATTCGAGTGTCTCAAACGCCACAAATACGATCTATATCCAAATTAGAGCGTCCAACTCCCTGTCAATACTCCCTGATATTAATAAACCACAAATATCTTTTTCAATGTCAATGTTTACACTTACCCAAGGAGAGAATGAAAATATTTTAGACTTCAAAACGAGATTAACATGTACACAAAATAGTTTATACCATAAAGGTCTCAAAATGTATAATAGTTACCCACCAAACATAAAATGAACCACAAATCTTGTCACCTTTCATAGGCTAGATGCTGAATACGTAATTGAAAACTGTTAATTTTCTCCATAGTTATACATACATACATACCATCACGCTATGTCCCTCGCGGGATAGGCAGAGAGAATCTAAAACCACATTTTTCTATCCTGGCACGCATCCCTTGCCTCGTCCACATTCATGCATCGACTCATACAAGTTCATCTGTTGCTCAAACTCCTTACATTTCCGTCTTTCAGAATATCGTTCACATTGTCGTGCTATCCCTTTCTTGGGTGTCCCCCGACCTCTCATTCCATTCCTGTCCGCACTGTATATTTTCTTTCACTGTATAATTTTTTTTACGTAATGTTCATATAATTTATTGTCATACTCTTAGGTTGTGTTTCTCGAATAAAGATTAAAGTAAAAGTATCCTAAAAATACTTTGATTTCGTAAAATTGTTCAAAACTTTTGGTTGTTTCATTGAAATCAAATGCCGTAAAATGACGCAAATTTATGAAAAATGTATTTTAACTATATTATTACTGATACTTTTGTTGAAACAACGCAGCCTTAGTATAATTATATATTACAAAAGTTTTATTTTAATATTCAATCAAAGAAGAGCTACAAATCAAAATAGTAAACTAGCAAGTCATCTGGGTATATACTGTCTCAGAACAGGTTTTACCTAGTGAGGCAGTTTATGACATTAATATAATATATGTCTGGTATGTAAAGTGCTCTTGAAAATGCTAGAATTGATTCTAGATACATAAGATTGATTAAATATATTTATGAAAATGCTACTATGGATGTAAAAGTGAACGAAAATCTGAAAACAGAAAAAATCAAAATCGAGAAAGGTGTAAGACAGGGTGATACGATATCCCCAAAACTATTTACACTGGCATTAGAAGATGTCTTCAAAACATTAAACTGGAACAATAAAGGCATTATAATAGATGGCACATATTTAAATCACCTCCGTTTTGCAGACGACATAGTAATAATAAGCGAAGAATTGTCTGAACTGGAAGCTATGGTAGCAGAATTATATGAAGCCTCTAGAAAAATCGGTCTGGAAATGAACATAGACAAAACCAAGATTTTAAGTCCAACTTCACACAGTATTTGCATTGGAAATAAGACTATTGGTGCTGTTGAAGAATACGTGTACCTTGGACATAAAATTAAATTGGGTAAAGAAAACCAGACCGCCGAACTGCCAAGACGTATAGGGCTGAGTTGGGCTGCTTTTGGAAAGTTGAGGTACATATTCGGTAACAGGGAAATTCCGAATAACCTAAAAGCCAAAGTGTAGGTACAATTCTTGTGTTTTGCCAGTGATAACATACGGTCTCGAGAGGTCACTTACTGCCAGAAGCCTCCACAGACTTAAGTGTACTCAACGAGCAATGGAGAGACAAATGTTGGGCGTATCCTTGAGAGACCGAATAAGAAACGAGGAAAGACGCCGGTCAAAGGTCTCCGACATTGCAGAAAAAGTGGGAAGGCTGAAGTGGCAATGGGCAGGTCATGTGGCAAGACAGAGAGATGATAGATGGACCCCCAAAATTCTGAATTGGAGACCCTATCATAATAGAAGAGGTGTAGGGAGACCACAGAGGAGATGGACTGACGACATTGTCAAAATGGTGGGACATGGGTGGAAACAGAGCGCCCAGGATAGAGAGAAGTGGAAAACTCAGGAAGAGGCCTTTATCCAGCAGTGGAGTGAAAGGGGCTGAAGAAGAAGAAGAAGAATATAGATGGGTCGATGGCAGAGAGTTCGAATCCTGCCTCGACCGATTTCGTTCACCTATAGCACAAGCATTCATGCTTATTTTAGGGAACGTAGGAAGATGTATATGTACTTGTTTAACAAGGACATATTCATTTTTAATAAAAAAAAAAAAAAAAGAAGATGTAAAGAAAAAAATATATAAATAGCATGAAATTATTGTTAATACACAACATGAAGATTTTTTTTAACTCAATAAATATTTCTAAGATGACAATGGGTGGCAGAGATGGACATCGAGAGATCTGAGGTGGAGTCCGTGGGATAACAGTCGAGCGGTGGGACGCCCTAAGAAAAGATGGTCAGATGATACTCATATCCATCGCAGTGAGAAGGTGGACCAGAAAGGTTCGTGATAGATAACAATGGAATTCATTAGAGCAGTGGAGGAAAGACTAATAAAGAAGATGAAGCATGTTTCATATTGAAAACTTACTACCTCTAATCATAGAATACCTACACAAAATCACACTAACATACTATATTAAAGACATTCTAAGTCATTCTAAGGTTATCGTTAATTCTAAGGCAGCTATTCAGGGGGCCTTAATCTTAAAAATGTATAAAACAGTACTCAATTATAATCCAATCTTTATCTTTCTCTACATATAATCGTGAAATTTTTTTAATATCAACGTTTAATATGAAATTTCTTGTCATTTTTTTTTATTTATTTAATTTGAGAATACAACAGCTATAATATATATAATAATATGTTATAAAGATTCACGTTTTATGGCGCCAACTATAGTATTCTTCGTTATATCAACAGAAAAATAAGTATATAATATATATAAGTAAGAAACAGGAAATAGGATAGGAATGGATCAAGGAATAGGAAGGAAAATGGAGAAAGGAAGTGACAATAGTTCTACAGATTTTGTGCACGCTCTGTTTATGTAAAAGTTTTGCATATAATTAGCTCTGGAATGGCTGACGTAGAATAGTGATTGATGTCTAACACTTCTGGAAGGGCAATGGAAAGGAACCTATTGATTCCACAAGAGGAATACTATCTACTTTATTGTTTAAAATTTTATGTAGGAAACAAAGATCGATTATTTGTCTTCTAGTTTCGAAAGATTTAATTTTGTAGTGTTTTAATGCTTAGTTGTTATAAAAATAAATATTATTATTCAATTAACTTAACCACAAAGATTGCTAAAGTAAGAAGCTTATCTTAATTTTACTATAATCAACATCATCAGTAGCCCTGTTGAAGCAGGTATAATTTATGAGGAAAAGCGTAATCGTTTGCTATCAAAAAATGCTGAATAAATTGTACCGAGCCTGCCGTCGAGAAAGAACTTTCTTATATCTACTACCTAAATGGGAAACTCCACAAAACTCCGAGAGGATCTATGGAGGCAACAACTCGGCAGCAGACTCTGGATGACACCATCTGAGGATGTGAACACCGCGTTTGGTTTGGACTTACCAACTTGGAGGACCCTTAACAGACTGAGAGTGTGGGTGACTAGATGTAAAAAAAACCAACAGAGGTGGGGATTTCTGGAGAGAGAAGATACGTGGTGCGACTGCGGAGAGGAACAGGATGATGCCCATCTACTAATATGCCCACAAATGAAGACGACATGCAGCACAGAGGACTTAAAAACAGTGAACGACAAGGCGATATCCGTCGCCGCCTATTTGGTTTATTTTTCTATATATCTTAGAAACTATAAAAGCTAGAACGCTGAAAATAGGTACAAACATAGACAAATATAAAATCTCAAATAACTTTTTTAAAAAAAAATCCAGGATTTCTCAAACATTTTTTATTAAGAAAAATATTTTTTATATGAAAAATTAATGAGTTTAACTGCCTATATTTCCAAATCTTTTAAAAATATCGAAAAAAGCCGAAACACCCCAACTATGTAGATAATTTAATTTTCTATAAAAATATCAATATTTTAGAAGTAAATCTCAATTTTTTTCAACAATTTTTATAAAAATTGAATTTAGTGACGACATTGCTTCATACAATTTGTATCGCAGTCGTCTATACACAATATGTAAGAAGACTTAATAATTTGATACTTAATTTCTAAACATGCATACAGAACCATCATGCTGTTTTCATATTCCGGGTAGGAAAAGAGGACTGACCTCCATACTGTCCTATCTTGATATACATACCAACATGTGTTAAAATTTTCAATAATTTGGAATTATTGGTTTATAGTTTGATTCTTATTCTTCAACTATACATACTATCGCTATTGACAGTTGGATCTCATGTATTACATGCAGCTAGTCTTAAATAACTCCCGTAATACGACCATTAGACTATGATGAATGCATGAATTTTCAAACATAAAAATGTAATGGATTACAATCGAATTTTGACCTTTGCGCTATCATTGGTACCAGTTAATAAACTATGAGCTTAAACTGTAATAAGGTAGGTACTTACTTGAAGTATGATCAAAGTGACCAATTGTATTCCAACGACAAATAAATAATTACATATATCATCCAAATATTCAATGACAAGTTTTTGAATATTTGGATTATATATGTACACGCAAATGTTGGATATATTCCTTACCAGTAGTCAATGATATTTGAAGTTATTTTTTCAACTGTCACTCATAAAGGTATATCTTTTATTACATATTTTATTAATAACATAAATATATCGTGAAGTTCTATTTTTTATTATGGCTAACGCGACTCCCATATATTAATGCAATTAGTCTGATACCTGCTCACTTCAGATTATATCAATGTTTTTACTGTGCGAATACAACCTCTCCTGCATACATATTATTTTCATAATAAAAATGTACCAAGATTGCAAAAATGAAATGGCGTGTGACGTATGCGATTAAATATTAGTAATTATCGTTACGGTTTCAACATAAAAAAGCATTCATAATCCGAGGAAATCTTTTGAAAATCTAACGTTTCACGTGAACGCTTCGAGGAATAATACAGTTGGCGTCAAATTAAAGTTGAATTAACTAGGTTATTGCATACTTTGCACTCGAGATTAACTATTTAATGTGTGCTGCGTCTCCGTAGTACGTCTGTTTGGTAGAAATATTTGACTACTGAGGCGCAAGTCATGCATTTGTTTTCCGGTATATATGGTCACAGTCGCAGGCATTTTACAACTGTGATTTACGTATGTTTGAATTATGTAGTTGATCAGCAGGATTACTCGTAAGTTGATTAACATTGGATTCAGAATTTATTGGTTCTTCTTTTCTTCTTCTTCAGCCTTCCTTCTTCCAGCAAGGGACATGGGTCTCCCCTTGAGACCTCCACAGCCCCCCTATCTTGGGCAGACCGCATCCATCCGCCTCCAATATCATCAGACCACCTCGTTTGAGGCTTTACAACATTTCTTTTGCCCATTCTAGGTCGCCATTCTAGCGCATTCTTAGTCCATCTGGAGTCTGTGATTCGGGAGACATGTCCTGCCCAGCACCACTTCCGGTTGGCAAACTTTTGGACAACGTCAGATAGTTTGGTTTTCTCTCTTATCCTCAAGTTAATTTTTCTCTCTTCTGGAGACAACAAGTTGCCACAAGTTGCCACATTCTGGAGGCAGATCCAGACTGAAAACACAATTAAAAACTGTGTCTCCACAGGAAATCGAACCCGGGACCTTTGGATCAGCAGTCAGATACCCATCCAACTGAGCCACGAAGGCCGACTTTGAAAGACGAACATGTATAAGAGGATGTTAAGCCGTTCGGTTTCTGTGCGGGCGTCCTGGGTTCGATTCCCAACAGAGGAGAAATTTATTTAAATTCATTTCTCACCCAATTATTGCTTCTCTGGGCTGGAAACACTGGTTAGTTGGAAGAAATTTCCATACGGCAATAAACTCGCCACTTGCGCAGGGTGCAAGGAAGTGTTTATTTTATTTATTTTTATTTTTATGGATGTTGATGAGGCGATGAATGTGTTTCAATATAGAAATATGTGGCGTTCGGTTCACTCTGCTTACGCCGTGAGGGACATGGCGTGATGGTATGTATGGTTTTTATCTCTAGGTACATATTCATGAAGGTTAAAATGCCATAGGTATAAATTTAAAGATTTCGACCAAAAAATATTATAAAGGGAATATTCTGATTTTTAATTGAATATTTAAGTGGGTACCTAACATATTTATTTGTCTAAGTTTGAATTATTTGTATTCGTTATCTCTGAAACATGATAGGTTTTTACCGGTAAAATGTAAAGAATCCGAATAACGCGATATTTCTAACCAATTAGTACCAAATAATTAATGAATGATAAAGCTAAGTGCTTTTATGCCCGCAGGCTACGATGGTGTATCAACTGCACCAGGTTACTGCCTCTAGGCGATGACGATTTTCTTGTTTTTTAGGTGGGAAACTAAATGCGAGTAACAAGATCCTGCCATTATATGTCTACATTATATTTGCTTCAGCTATTGTAACTAACTAGAGTCGTTATATTGCAGGAATGCGATATAGCCAATAAATAAAATTTTATTTATTGCACACATTGCAATTGCATAAATAACATTTGAACTGCTCAACAGCGGACGACACCTCGGGAAATTATGAAGTCGCAATTTTGCCTTTACATATAATCACATTTTTATTTACAAACTTTTTTTTATTTATTTATTTATTTATTTATTTTATTTTGGGAAACAAAACAGCTGTTACATATTTTACATTAATAAAAAAAATAATAATCAGGAAATTTTGGTGTGTCAGTCCCCTTGGCCTGACACACCAAAATGGAATTCCAAACATCGAAACTTCGAAAAACGGCGTGGCGCATCCTGTCGGTACGGCATGCTCGTGAGTGTGAAAACCAGCGGTACATTGCGCCATCCCATTGCGCCGAGCTGTTTGACACTCTCGTGAATGCGAAAATACAACATTTTCTCTTTGTTCTAAGGTAGAGGCGTTTACATTGTGGAAATTCATTTTAACAAATTATTAAAATAACAATATAACTTTGTTTATTTCCACTTATTTATTTTTATTCCACAACTAGTTTCAAGAACTACCGTTCTCTTCTTCAGGTGGGTTTAAACTAAAAGCTTTTAGTTTAAACCCACCTGAAGAAGAGAACAATAGTTCTTGAAACTAGTTGTGGAATAAAAATAAATAAGTAGAAATTAACAAAGTTACATTGTTATTTTAATAATTTATTTTCTCTTTGGTTTTTTATTTTTATATATAAACAAACCGCTATATAGCAGTTGTATAAAACTCATCATCGGAATGAAAACTCATTTTTACTTGAAAATTAAAATAAAAATACAAATTATTAATGCGAAAGCGTCGACCGCTTGTGTATACTAATTATGATGGCTCGATGGCGCGCCCGTGAGTGTGATGAAAATTATACAATGCTCCAAATGGAGCCGGTCCATATGGAACGACCCCGAATGACACGATCGTGAATGGGCTGCTTTATTAAATTCCCTTATCAATGTAATTTTTGAAAGTTCTATATATTTGAATATTGTGTAACAATTCATTTGAAAATATTACTATTGCCATCTATGAAGTAAAGAAGAGACCTTTTTGTAACGCCATCTATTGAAAAATTGGTTTAATTGTAAACAATGAAATCAACAGTCCTTATAAGACAAACTGTTTAGTGCGAAAATAATAAAATCCTATTGTTAATTTTATAAATATAAAAATAATTTTAAAAAAAGGATGATTTTGGCATTCTAGTCTGAGAGATAGCAGCGTTTTCGATGTATCATTTTTAAATGGCTACTATTTTGATATATTCTATCTTATTAAATATAGGCATGTAAAAGGTAAGTCTGGCACCTGGAAGTGGTTTTGTTTACCAGTGCGCATGCTCTTTAAAGGTGCACTATGGTCACAAGTGTATGGGAATTACAACTAATTATTCGCCTGTCGATGGGATATACCTCTCGAAACTAGTCTCAAGTGGCTATTGCAAAGTAACCCATATACCTACTTACATTCATTCCATCACGCCCTGTCCCTCACAGGGTAGGGGAAGAGAACCGGACGCTACATTTTTAGCTACATTACAAGGAGGCCCGACCCTGGATAAACTGGGATAGAGGGGCAAGAAATAGAAGAATATTTCACAGGAGTAAGAGACATACATATATGTCATTCATTCATACCATCACGGCATATCCCACAATGTGGGGTAACCAGTGAAAGGTGTGCGGGTGTGCATTGCCTTATAAAAGGGAGCACAACATATCTGTGTATACCCACACACCAGTCTCGTCTCACCTAAAAAGGCACTATTTTCAGAATTGGTGTTAAACCTCATTGCTGAACTATGTGAGATGTTATTGTTGCCTGTTATATTTTCCATTACCCGGCTCTTACGGGACACAATAACTAACAATCGAAAACAATAATAGAAAAGAGTGGAAGCACTATTCTTAGCCGGTGCTGTATTTAAAATTTAATAAGGAACTAAAATATATAAAATAATCTATGTTATACAGATTATAATAGAAAGATGAATTAGAGTCATCATGATATGTAGGTATATAGTAACATGTAGTGCATGTAGGTATCTTGTAATTTTTATTATTAATTGCACAAATCTGAAAAAAAATTATCTATGTGAACAAACACTGACAGCATGGATATGACAGTGTGCATATTTTTTTCTTTAATAAAGCGCAATTTATACGGACGAGGTTCTCAAAGCGGTCCGGTTATCAACGCTTAAAACAGCATCCAAAGTTTGGATTAGCAGCATAAATACAGGTTACTCCAAACATCGCTTTAAACGAGTATTATTTTCTCCTTTATTTGCGACCCCTATTATTACTACTACGATAAAATTAAATATGCTTTATTATTTTTCGCTTGTTTCCACATTTCGAACGACAGTTTATTTTTCTCTTAACTTTGGCTTGAATCGGATACGATATGAATTTCTTTGGACCCTCGCTTTTTTTGTTGTTGTTTATCTTATTGAGAAATGCCAATAAACAAAAGATATGGTGAACGTCACACGTTAAAGTCAACAACAAAGAGTATAATTTAATACCTTCGGATAGTCAAAAAACCATAAACGGCAGCCATGTGAATCGTCGGCAACGAATAACTTTGTACATTTCTGTTTTGCGAAAAACGATATAAAACGCGTTGAAAAATACGTTGTATTTTTTCCCACCGCGTTGTAATACCTTTCGAAAACCTGAACCCTGTTGATCAGGTTTTATATTTTACTTAACTTTTGTAACCTAATTTTCACTTATTCATGTAACTCTTAGGTACCTACTTATGTAACTTTCGTTAGTGATTAGCTCATGTAATTTTGTGTGCATACACAATTGGACGTCCAGCACTCATAAATATTTTTTTTCTTTTTATGAAAATTGTAAGCTGGATGTCTGTCGATCTACCCTTTTTAAATAATACCTAATTGTAATAATAAAACCTGGTCCGTCTAAAATACGCTTAAAACTATATAAGTCACCGGCCGATCAACAATTTTCACTAGCGCTAATAAAACATTTGATAGTAATTTTCCGTATTTTCTAAGTGCAAGTTTTCCGTGGCGTGTGTCGGCTATAGGCGGTGTATGAGCGGTGCATGAGTGCGCATGTTCCGACTCCGGTAGGCGGCCTCGATAGGCGGGCAGTGGGATCTCAAGGCGGCCAATGGTAGCGTACCAACACTTCAGACTGACTATGCTCAATTAGACCAGCGATTTAGACTTGCCCAATGACGCCGGATCACCTACTGTGGCCACACTTCGACATCAAAATACTGGTAGTAATCAAACTAGACGTAATGTTCTACAAAAATAATATTATTTAGGTACTAACTAAAAAAGTATAGAACAAAATTACTCTTTATGTTTATTACAGAAATATATAATCAACAAGAAACGAATGGGTTGTGGCCAACGCTAAACTCCTCTCTAACAAGTCATTCTATAAAGTATTCAAATTTTGTATGCAAGTGGCGAGTTTATTGCCGTATGGAAATTTCTTCCAACTAACCAGTGTTTCTAACCCAGAGAAGCAATATTTGTGTGAGAAATGAATTAAATAAATTTCTCCTCTGCTGGGAATCGAACCCAGGACGCCCGCACAGAAAACGAACGGTTTACCAACAGTGCCACGACGGCGACGGTCGGCATTATTAATATTTAACATTTTTATGAAATGAGTTTTTTTAAATTATTTTAATGTAAATATTTAATTATGAAAACTTAATCATTTTATGAATGTGATGTGCCTTTTTTCCAATATGAAAATAAAATTTTCAAATTTTAAGTTTCCTGAGCTTGGGTAACTTTGAAAAAATTGAAAGCACTATTCAGATATCCTTCGAAATCGAATGAGGTCTAAGCGAGTATTTAAACTCTTGTTGATTTCAAGGCATGTGTCCTCCAAATGCACACGGTTAAGCAACGCAAACTGTTCCTGTTAATAAATCTGTAGATGTAATACTACCCTCGATCTTATCATTTTTGTTAAAGTTGCAAAACCGCAAGATCAAGACCAAGACTGGGTGTGCAATACCAAGACCAAAACCACATCTGTAGATGCATCAAGACCAAGATCGGAGATGCAAGACTACCCCGGTCTTAGTCCTACATTTGCCCATCACTACCCGGTGGAGACAACGCAGGTTTCAATTGTTTTTACAGTCTGGATCTGGGAGACGATGAATAACATAAGTCTCCAAAATGTGGCAACTTATTATTGGGTGCGTGTATTATTATTTATATAAAATTGTAGATTTTAGATTAACGGTCTTATTTCAGCATTATAAAATATAAGTTTTGATTAAATGGAAAAGGAACGTACCTATATTGGCCGGAATGTTCTTAAAAAGTTCCTGAATTAGACGTTTTTTGAATAATTATGAAAATTATGAAAATACGTCTGATTCAGTAACTTTTTAAGAACGTTACAGCCAATATATGTACGTTCCTATTCCATTTAGTCCAAATTTATATTTTATAACGCTGAAATTAGACCGTAAATCTAAAATTTACAATTTTAGAACGTTCCTATTGTAACTAAAATAGGAACGTACTAAAATTGTAGATTTTAGAATTACGGTCGTATTTCAGCATTATAAAATATCAAATTAGACTAAATGGAATAGGAATATACCCATTTAGGCTGGAACGTTCTTAAAAAGTCACTGAATCGGACGGATTATGAATTATTATGAAAATCTTGAAATTTTTATAATTTTCATAATTATTCAGAATACGTCTTATTCAGTAAATTATTAAGAACGTTCCGGCTAATATAGGTATGTTTTCTATTCCGTTGAGGCCAAGTTGATATTTTATAACGCTGAAATAAGACCGTAAATCTAAAATGTACAATTTTAGTACGTTCCTATTTTAGTTACAATAGTTACTATAGAGGGTAATGTCTCTGTTAGATGCCCGAGAAATAATTCAAAATTAAGCGTTTTAATTCCATATCATATAGTAAACAAGGTATTACCAACACTTTTTCCGCGATAAGCAACGCTAAATAAAAATAAATTTAGAAATAAGTAAAAATATTTTTAAAGAAAACTAAATCATCGGTCATTTTATAGAAGTGGAGAACACAACTTAAGTGATGTTGGTAAACAAGACGTACAAACAAGATAAACAGACCAAAAAATATTATAAATTATTATTAATGTAGGGTGTTACTGTTTGTACATAAACCGAATTGACTACAAAGTTGGAACTAACCATTGATAACAGAATTGAAGTTAACACTTTTAATTATATATTATGTAGGTTAATATATATATATATATATATATATATATATATATATATATATATATATATATATATATATATATATATATATATATATATATATATATATATATATATATATATATATATATATATATATATATATATATATATATATATATATATATATATATATATATATATATATATATATATATATATATATATATATATATATATATATATATATATATATATATATATATATATATATATATATATATATATATATATATATATATATATATATATATATATATATATATATATATATATATATATATATATATATATATATATATATATATATATATATATATATATATATATATATATATATATTTATTTATATATATATATACATCAATTAATAATATACGAGTATGTATAATAACAAGTCTAAGTTTAAAAATATTGATCAATTGTGTATAATATTTGTATAAGTAGCTAAACATACGATCCTTACTGTGCAACTCAACGGCCGTTGACCTGTTTCTTCATGACCACCACCCGATCTGATTCAAGGCTCAATAAGCTTCTGTATTCAGGAACATTAATTATTGTATGCATACTGTACCTACTGTGTGCCGTCCTTTGTACGATAAAATAAAAAAAAATAAAAGCAATAAACAATTTCAAAATTATATTCATGTTTAAAATCTTAGGTATATTCATGTTTAAAAGTTACATAAATTTATGTTAAAAAATATATATAGGTACAATATGCTATATAAAAATTTTATGTTAAAAAAAATTTAAATATGTTTTGTTAAAATTCAATGTTAAAAAATATTAGATATTTTTGACAATTTTTTTATCCCGACAGTTTTACCTTTCCGTGTTGATTAGGAGGCAAGTACTGTCTAGAATTAGGCACTAATTTGTTGCGCTAATGCACTTAAAAACTCGTGTTGAATTAAAGTAACGTGTACTCCAAATGCACACGGTTTAGCAACGCAAACTGTTCCTGCTAATACGTGTTCAATTCAAGGCACGCGTCTTTCAATCACAGGCTTATAAATTTTACCATGCGTATTGATTGATCGTTTCAAGGCTGTGTCAGAGGCATTTTTTGCGTATGATTGTTTTTGTTTTTAGATTAATCTTTACAAATCTTCATTGTATCATAAAAATTCGTTAAGACAATTTTTTTTTATCAGACCGGTACTCATGAATTTTTCAATGACATAATCACACTTTGCGTCGTAATTACCTTCACAAGATATAGAGCATCGAATTTTATATTGGTAATTATACTTGGCTCCTTCGTAATTTACAATTTTAATACCTACTGTCCAAAATACCAATTTTAAGTTCCATATTACTTAAAGACTTAGGTAAACAATATAACTGATCACTACCATAATATAATCTGTGAACAAAATACAAATGTGACAGTGACAGACGAAATGCGAGCGAAATTAAATAGCGCGCGAAATTCTTGCCTATATATGTTCCATATTCAATAATTAGTTGCCTCGAATTGAACATGTACCTATTAGAAGGCACAGTTTACGTTGGTAAACCGTGTGCATTTGGAGGACACGTACCTTGAATTCAACACGAGTTTTTAAGTGCATTCGCGCAACAAACTAGTGCCCAATTCGAGGCAGTACTTGCCTCCTAATCAACACGTAAAGGCAAATACGCCTCCCGACAGGGAAAAATCTAAGGTGCATAGCGTAGGTACATGCAAATTAAAAAAAAATATGAATTATGTTATGTTATTGAATATTATGTTAAATAAATATGTTAATAAATATGTTACTAAAGTTTCATGTTAAAAAGAATTATAAAAAAATGTTTTGTGAAAATGTTGTGATAAATAAAAGTTATAAAATATGTGATGTAAAAAAAATTTCAATTTAATCATGTAGATCTAGGTAATTTTATTTTATTATAGAAATTAATCTTAATGAATTGGTTTGATCAATACATAATAATTGATATTTATACCTATCACATTGAGAGAGATAATATACATAGATACAAATACCTAAAAAAAAGTCTAAAAATTTTGGTTAATTTACTGAGAGAAACAGGGAGGGTTGGGGTGGTATATTTGCTGTAGGCAGTCATATCATCATATTACCGTTTCTATTGTTACCTGATGTTTCTGTAAACACACCCCAAGGTTATATTAATTTATGTATACCTACATACCTACCTACCTATATATATTTGTCTACCTATCCAGATACTTAATTATCCGAAAGTATGAAATTGGATATTGTTCAACTAATTCTATCATTTAGGAGCCCCAATGAAATCAGTAGGTACATAATATCATCTATGTATATATATTATATAGCTTAGAAGAATTTGTAACAGAACGATGTATGACAGAGTTCGAAATGAAGATACAAGGAAAGAATGTAAGATGAAGAAAGATGTAATTAACAGAATGAAAGTTAACACATTGAGATGGTTTGGCCACTTGGAGAGAATGAATGTAGAACGCCTGACGAAGAAAATATACAAAGCTGACAGGAATGGAATAAGAGGTCGGGGGCGCCCAAGAAAAAGATGGCGCGACCATGTAAACGATATTCTGAAAGATGGTAATGTAAGAAGCGTGAACAACAGACGAACGTGTATAAGACGATGTATGAATGTTGATGAGGCGATGAATGTGTGTCAAGATAGAAGTAAGTGGCGTTCGGTTCTCTCTGCCTACCCCGTGAGGGACATGGCGTGATGGTATGTATGTTTGTATGTTATTATATAGGTATATACCTTATACCAACTAATACCATTAATATTTACAAGAATCTTATCCCCTGATGCGGTTTAAAATATTATATCAATAAGCGTCATATTAAATCGCTTGCTGAGGATTAGAGTCTTCTATGTCCATGAAGTATGAAGCTGAGAAAAAAAATGAAAGATAAAAAAAATATATATTTCATCCCATTGACATTGACACTGAAAATTAACATTGGACACCGATATTAGAGGAATCAATTTATCTAAAATTAAAATTGAAATGTTAATGTATATATTTTTAAACGGACATAGAATATTTTTACTCTAATCCGCAAGCGAACTGTCATTCACAAAGCAAGGGAAGCAATTATGAATATTGACATTGTTTATTATACCTACAGTTTTAACTTTAACATAACTCATGACAAAGCAAGGGAAGCAATTATGAATATTGACATTGTTTATTATACCTACAGTTTTAACTTTAACATAACTCATGACAAAGCAAGGGAAGCAATTATGAATATTGACATTGTTTATTATACCTATGTACAGTTTTAACTTTAACATAACTCATGACAAAGCAAGGGAAGCAATTATGAATATTGACATTGTTTATTATACCTACAGTTTTAACTGTAACATAACTCATGACAAAGCAAGGGAAGCAATTATGAATATTGACATTGTTTATTATACCTATGTACAGTTTTAACTTTAACATAACTCATGACAAAACAAGGGAAGCAATTATGAATATTGACATTGTTTATTATACCTACAGTTTTAACTGTAACATAACTCATGACAAAGCAAGGGAAGCAATTATGAATATTGACATTGTTTATTATACCTACAGTTTTAACTTTAACATAACTCATGACAAAGCAAGGGAAGCAATTATGAATATTGACATTGTTTATTATACCTACAGTTTTAACTTTAACATAACTCATGACAAAGCAAGGGAAGCAATTATGAATATTGACATTGTTTATTATACCTATGTACAGTTTTAACTTTAACATAACTCATGACAAAGCAAGGGAAGCAATTATGAATATTGACATTGTTTATTATACCTATGTACAGTTTTAACTTTAACATAACTCATGACAAAGCAAGGGAAGCAATTATGAATATTGACATTGTTTATTATACCTACAGTTTTAACTTTAACATAACTCATGACAAAGCAAGGGAAGCAATTATGAATATTGACATTGTTTATTATACCTATGTACAGTTTTAACTTTAACATAACTCATGACAAAACAAGGGAAGCAATTATGAATATTGACATTGTTTATTATACCTACAGTTTTAACTGTAACATAACTCATGACAAAGCAAGGGAAGCAATTATGAATATTGACATTGTTTATTATACCTATGTACAGTTTTAACTTTAACATAACTCATGACAAAACAAGGGAAGCAATTATGAATATTGACATTGTTTATTATACCTACAGTTTTAACTGTAACATAACTCATGACAAAGCAAGGGAAGCAATTATGAATATTGACATTGTTTATTATACCTACAGTTTTAACTTTAACATAACTCATGTATTGTTTGTTTATAATTAATTCATTTATTATTGAAAAATTAGTTATTATTGCAATAAAATAGTTTAAAATTGTAAGTGTAGGTACCTAAATACCTACAAAAAAAGCATGAATATTACACGATAAAAACTAATTTTTTAAACTAATTTTAATGTAATGTCACATAAATGTAATTATTTGCGAATTGACAGGGAGTACCTATACAATATATTATGTAGAATAAGCATTCTATTTATTTATTTATTTATTTATTTCTTAAGGTTACATACAGTTTTATAATATAACATATATTTTCAAAATGAATTAATTAATACAAAAACCAAGATTGTAACGCCAATTACTATGTTACGGTCATACAATCAAAATATATAACTATATATAATATATAACTCTATATAATTATGTATAAACCCATAGAAAAAATATATTTGTATAAAAAAAGGAAAATTTCCGTGGGTATATACATACAAAATGACAAAATATAAAAACCTTACAAGGATAAGAAACAAAAAAAACAAAACAAATCAATATTAAGTAAACATAAAATAGATGCATACAAGCTAGGAGGTTTGGGACAGGACAATGGATAGGAATAGAAGGGGAAAATTAGGAATATAAAATCAATCACTGAGTAATCCTCAACATACTCTTAAATACGCTCGGTGTGTCAAACATGTCAAGACCCTCGAACTTTGCATCAAACTGTTTACATGCTCTATGTACAAAAGCATTTCCGGCATAATTAGTTCTAAGAACAGGCACATTGAATAAGTCGTGACTCCTTGTTAAACGCGCAGGGACTCGAAGGTTAATTTTCCCTAATAAATAAGGAGTATCAACCCGATTCTATATTTTACTAGGCCATGGGAATACAAAAGGGGTGTCGGTCGGCCATAGAAGAGATGGGCCGACGATATTGTTGTGGTCGTCGGAAAGAAATGGATTGAAGCGGCACAGAATAGAGAAAAATGGAGACAGATGGAAGAGGCCTACATCCAGCAGTGGAGGGAAGGCTAGGAAGAAGAAAAAGAAGATTTTATTATACCAAAATACTAGACTAGAAGTAGAAAGAGAAAGATAAATTGCATGTAGCATGACCAAAAGTAGTGTAAGCGAGACGCAGTGCTAATTTTTAACACAATGATTCGTAAAACAATGAGAGTGTGACGCTTCGTTCTCTTTATTTATACGAAAGGGGGAAATGTCGTGATGGTACGTATGTTTGTATTAGTAAAAACATACTTTGCACATATATAAAATGTAATATACATATTCATATAATTTGCAGTGACGTAATTT
The DNA here is from genome assembly GCA_963576475.1 of Molanna angustata. Lineage (NCBI taxonomy): Eukaryota > Metazoa > Arthropoda > Insecta > Trichoptera > Molannidae > Molanna > Molanna angustata. The sequence continues at coordinate 6,597,011 of OY754966.1, read as the reverse complement.
AACCCACAATATAAAAAAAACAACATGAACGAACGTAATAGGTTTATCTTAGAAATGATAATAGTTTAATCGCAAGAGATGATATACATATGTGTGCATACATATGTATGTATGTATTTTCCTACGTATTCGTGTATTGCTCAAGAACATTTCAAGAGTTCACAATCATATGTTTTTATTATTTATTAATTAATAAATTTATTTATTAATTTAATTATTCGTTTATTTATTAATTTAGTAGGTATTTATTTCTTATTTAATTTGTAGCTGCGCCTTGTTAGCGAACTGCAATATGTATATCATCGATGATTCTCGAATATTCACGGCGATTATTTATTTATTTATTTTCTCTCAGAAAGCTACAGATATAATTTAATTATTTTACATTACATTTATTGTATAAAAATTGAGCCAAAATTGCTTTCTTCAATTTAAATTAATGATTAGACAGTTGAAAAATTCATAAGAAAATACAAGATAAAAGAAAAATTAAAAAGATAGATAAAAAAAAGATATGCACATATACAGTAAACGAGTATGTTTCGGGATGAGGAGGAGGGATCTTTAGTAAATGAGGAGGGGACTGTTGGATTGTGTATTAGAGTTAAAGAACATCTTTATCTGTTTTTGGTAATGTTGTAAAGTGTCATGAAAAATATCTGTATGTTAGAAATGTGTATTATAATCTCGCTGAATTCTAAACATGGGTGAAAAGTATCTGTAATTAGTGTGATTAACATAGATCAACGAACCACAGCTCACTGCTGTTGATGCAAGCCGATCAACAGATCTCCATTCATGCGTTGATCGTTTAACAGAGTAGAGTCGCGTTTAATCTTAATTTATTTGTTCCGACCCACGACATCACAAAATAATTAACTTAGTTATTATTTTTATTGTATCTATTTTAATCGAATATACCATTGTTGATCATGTAAGTAGTTTTATTTGAAACCTTTCATCACTATATACAATATACATATTATCAATTATTTAATGATTGACATAAGCAATATCATATTGGGAGGTAGATGTTTTAAATTAAATTAGATCCTTTTGAATACGCAAATTTTTAATACTATTATAATCCATCTGATCAAATAACTAGATAAAAACTTCCACCCCTGTAATATATTGGATATGTTATTTTAATTTGACAATTAAGGAGACATCTGTGGAAATTGTGAATAATTAAATAGCATGGTTTAGAACCATACTAGGGTAAATATATGAGGAATAGTTCTTATGTTGAAGGAAAGATGTCTTTTATTAATATTGATTTATTGTAATATTATTGAGTTGCTATCCAAGATATGATTCATATAATTAATAATTATTGATTGGAATTTTTAAAAGGGAACAATAAAGAGATTTCTTTATTAAGTGAAAATAAAGAAATCTCATTCTGGTTTCAGACCTCACCTTATATACAGTTAATTATTGTAAATACTATACATTGTGATTATTTTCTCTTGAAGTATTGTATTAAACAGTGAATTTTAATACATGTCTAAATCATTCAAAACTCCTCAAATCACCAAAAGATATTCTCTCTGAAAAGAGAGAACTCTACAACCCTCCAAAACTTATTTACTTGTGTATTTTTTACGACGATGGCCAATTTATAATGACATTAATAACAATTAAGTACCCACTACAAATAATAACACTATTATACACTTCCTCAAAAGAATTAGCAGATCAATGCGTAAATTGTAAATTATTTAAAGGAGCAAAATAAAATTAAACAAACGCATCATCAAGCTTTCAATTTGGAATAATTCACCCATCCAGATACATTTTATTATATCAAAGGATTAAGATAATGATTCCTGATTCAACGCAAAAAAAACGATTTTATATTTATTCATTATTACCGATTATTTTATATTTATTTAGTAATACATTACTTATACTTTTTACTATTAATATTTTATTTAACGATATACGATGCATTATTTATTATAATTATTATGATTAGTAAATTTCTAAATACCAAGATGTAGACACAATCTAATGACAGATTTTTTCTAGTCGGTTGGAAGAAATTGAATAATGGCAATAAGCCATTCAGTGAGCATTATATTTGTTTATGTTATATACAAAAAGATAAATAAATAAATAAATATATTGCGTATCGGCAAATATTTTGACAATCTTCAGCGGGGTGGGAGACGGGTGGCACGTCTACCAACCAAGGTAAAACCCAAAATTTGTGTTCTGCTCAGCCTACGTCATTTTTTAAGATGTTTGCCGATACGTACCTACCTACTATACACAATAATTGACATGCTCAAAAAACGTTATATTTAATTAATACAGCATTTAAAAAAAAATTGTAATAAATCATGTTGCTTTTTTACTCGGATGACAGCCAAATAAAAATTGATAATAAAAAAAAACTTTGATTTATCGTATTTTATTTATCGTATGACATAATGAATTTATAATACATTGAAATCAAATTAATAAATACCCAATTAAATATGAAACAAAATATGATCATATAAGAGGCTGAACTATTTTTATATTAAAATCTCCCAGGCACACATAGGCCCGAATTTATAAATCGTAGGTACTCAGAAATTTCTCAATGCTAAGCATGACAAATTCCATACACTTCGGTGTGCTAAGTACTGACTTAGCACTGAGAATAGTTTATAAATACGGCCCATAGTTTATTTTATTATTTAATATCGAATATCAAGCAATGACTTTAGCGACCACAGCATCTCTTCCATTTTTATTTAGGTGCATATACATATATTGTCCTATTCTGATTCGTTTCAGAGTACGAAAACGTCTATAACCAACGGGCGACTTGTGTAAAAGGATTTCATTCGCTCGGTGTGACGTAATGAGTCCCGTATAAATGCAGTCAACTTTTTGACATTTCTCATAGACTAAAATTTAGACGGATAAATTTAGACGAATCAGAATAGGACATAGTATTATTTTTATATTACGAGTACATACAATTTGATATATTCTGATAATAATATATTTTAGTCGTTGATATGGGGTTAAGAGGACACGGCCGATCACGTGACATGACGTACTCGACATAAGTAGAGTACAGTACATCTGACAATTACATAAAAGGTTTCAAAAGTCCCATCGCACTCTGATACTACGTCAAATTCAGTAACTTTTCGAACTAAAAAAGGAACTTTCTAAAATTTTAGAACGAGTCATTTGAACTTAATTTCGTATTCTATGACTGAGGTTATTAGTGAAACTAAAATCTACAAAATTAATGCACAGCAGATGGTATTTTGAACTCAAATTGTCTAAAACGCAGAATACGCATGCGTACTGCGCACTGTTCGACCACGTTTATTTATGTCATTTCGATGTAATGTCGCCTAACCTAACATTTCAATTGATCTGCACTGATATTATTAGGTTTTTATTTTCAAAATAACGATACACGTGTAAATTATCCATTTTTATTTGTTTCCGTATACAACAGATGTTTTAACTTAACTAAAATATCCCAGACTGCCGTGAAAATAACTAGTACACTTACAATTAGGTGTGAACATAAAATTAGGAACGTTTTGACAGTTGATTCGACTGAAATGTGGCTATAGAGTAGGGATTTGAACTTATTCGTGACTTAATTGGAGTAATAACGTTCCTAAATAGAAAAGTTCCTATTTCAACGTTAGGTATATAATATCAACTTGGAATAAGTGGAATAGGAACGCACCTATTTAAGCCGGAACGTTCTTAAAAAGTTAAAGAATCGGACGTATTATCCAATATATTATTGTTACACAAACACTGTGATTTTCGGGAATTTAAAAATTTATGTCAATCATCTCATTGGCTTGATTGAAAATACAATTAAATATCGTCTAACTACGGGGAAAATAAAAATAAAATATAAAATAGACTTATAAAATATTTAATGATTAATATTAATGTATTTAATAATTTATTGTTATATTTGATTTTTAAAAACAATAGTAATTAGAATATATAAAGTGATGTTTAGTTATACAAGATCACTCCAAGGGCGTTATAGCTTGTTTGTTGGCTCACAACAGAAACAAGGCAGTATTAAGAAGTCTTCCGAAGATGTCAATGGTCTGAGCTTTGCGTATGTCAAGGGTCAATTTATTCCACATTAAAGACCCGTTTACACTGAAACTGCGATCATAGTAATCGGCCATATTTAATGTCTCCTTTACACACAAGTTTTATATCGTACGTGTATTTTTAATATGTAAAAAAATAAACAAAAAATATAGGTATATAATTCACTCCACTAATTTAAAAGTATATTATGAAATCATTTAGGCTCAGTTTAACTAACACTTTGTTACATACCAATAGAATGAAGCGAGATATGCATATTTTTTATTTTATTTTACACAATATACAGACATAGTAATATGTATACAACATTTATTATTATGTGGGTAACTAAGGGTCGTAATACGGGAGCTATTTAAGAAAAACGTAAGAAAAAGGTAAGATACCGTACTGCGAGAATACTGCTTAAAAACCTCAATTTTTTCTTATATTTTTCTCATATAACTCTCGTAATACGACGCTAAGTAGCTACTAATGACATGTTCTTAATATGTTCTTAGCTTGCCTTAATTTTAAAAATGTATAAATCAGTACTAGAGCATAATCTAATTTTTATATTTATTTACATTTAAGTATGAAATTGTCATTAATTTAACTTTAAAGATTGCTAAAGTCTGAAATTGGTCTTAATTTTACTGTAATCAACTTCATGGGTAACCCTACATCAATACATTGTAAATATAAATCAAGTTATACAATGCATGAAACAGATAAGGAAAAAATATACAAAAAGTAATCTTGTGGCGTGGGAAGAGAATTGTTGCCGGTCCGATATAAAAATAAAAAAAGATGTCATACTTGGGACACACAATTCAGTAACTTTTTGAAAATAATAGGAACGACGGCAGCGGTAATCTGAAGGAGATGCACCTCCCTAGTGTAGACAAATAAAGATATTTTCTTTTAAAAAAAAAATCATGGAATGGACCACAGAGTTGAAGAGCTGTTCTGGTTAGCTCAACACAAAGATACCAATGCCAGAGTGGTAGCCGACGTTGGGTGGACCTGACAAAAGAGAAATTTAGTAAGTATACTTTTCACCTAATATCAGCAGTTATACATAATTTCAAGTTGATTTCTTAATAATTTTCACTTATTTATTTAGGCAGCATTTAAATGTAGTTTCAAATACTCTGTAATGACTTGCCTCCACCGCTAAAAGCAGTGGAAAAATATCTATATTTTTAAGGAGAATTGTCGAGCGATGGATCTGGCTTCGCAATCATAGTGTGAAGTATGTAAGAATTTATGTGTGTGTGTATGAATAAATGTGTGTATATATATGAGTACATTTTTGATTTTTTTCGTTTTTTGCCTTAGAGCATTTTTTGTATTTAAATTGTAATATATAAGCAATAGGATCATGCTGATAAAATCTGCTGCTGGGGACTTGTCTTCCTGCAATATAGCTGAGCATGATCCTTTTGAGTCGGAAAAGTTGTTTTTCTTTTTCATTTGTAGATATATTTCTCTAGCACTCAATAGCATGGCCCCGGAATAAATATCGTAACTTTGTGTTCCATTTTCACCTAACAATAAACAAAGTACGCTAAGATCAATGACCCAATCCAATAAAAAAACTAGTAGAAACCAATCTCACAAATAAGCCAAAATACCTAAATTGATCTTTTGGCGTTTCTGTACCAAAGACATGGAACAATTTTCCAATGGATATAAGATGTGCCGAAAATGGAAATGAATTCAAAAAGAAATTAAAAACTCATCTTTTCCGCAAATCGTATCCAGATTGTCCTTCATCCGTTAAATATTCCCTTATTTAATATTATGCCTGTTTACTTTGAATCGACTATTTTTTTATAATTAATTTCATCTGGATTATGTATTATATAACTAGATTTATTTGTGGTTTTTACGTATTTTTAAAGTTTTATGTTTCACCATTTCCAATGTGTTAGCTATAGGATTCATTTTAATTTATTTTATCGCAAACTGAAAGCACCCTTGAGGTGACCACGGTTGTCACTAAACGGCGCTTTATAAATTGTCCTGATTATTATTATTATTATTTTATTTGTATGTAAACTTCTTTTTTTGAGTTAAATAATAGGGAAGTGCCGATGTATGTCAAGAGAGAGAAGTTTGACTAAACCCAAACAGGGGAACAACGCGCCCGTATGGTATGCTTTGATTATTTAAACTTTTGAAACAAAATATTTCCAGGCGAGTCTGTTCAAAATATTGTCAAATATATATTTAATGTTTAACATTGTTTGAGCATTGTCGAGATGCAATGCTGACGTAGGTACATATACCCAAATTCAGCGTCCGTCGCGTAAATATCCAGGACGTCGAAGAAGAAGACATTACAAAACAGACCATGGCTTTCTCGCTCCATTGCCATGAACGCGCTAACTATAAAAAAAAAAACTACGTAGGTACCGATATGAAAATGTTGACATATTTACAATGAAGCGGACATAATTCAATTTCGACGGCCAACGCATTATAATAATTTATTATTATTTACATTTACACAAACCAGACTAAATGAATAAGTACAAATTTAAAAAAAATATGTTTTTGGTTTAGTGAAATAATTGGTTTTTAGCTACACTGTAATAATTTATTGACACAGTGAGCATCGGTCGCCGGGTAACCATATTCGAGGTGTGATAGTGGAACTAAAAACTAACAATATATTTACAAACCATTCGTTTTTATAATATTGCCATCAAGTGTGAATAGTCGCTACTTCCACCGCCACCCATTCCGCATATGCAACCTCGCAGTTTTTTATGCTCCAATTTGAAGACGATGCTGCAATTAGTAAACACCATACAAACTATTCGATCAAATGCTGTCGGATGTGATGGTATTAGTACAAAGATGATAAATCTCACTCTGCCATCTCATCATAAATCTTATCTCATTCGCTACTCCCACCACCACCCGCTCCGCATATGGGGACTGTCAACGGCCCCTTCGCAGAACGCTAGAATGAACAACATAAAAAAAAAAAACAATGCATGGCACGAAGAGAAGCTCATGGAGCCCTCTAGATTAGCAATCTCGGCACCATGATGCAAAAATAACAATCAACAAGTGCGAATTGAGATTCACACTTGCAGACTGTCGGCGACTTTAGATCCATATATATAGGGCATCAGAGAAGTGACCAAGATCTCTGGAAACAGACAAGTTAGTGAGAATCTTCGGATAATAAGGCACCGTATCTATGGCAAAATCGTTTGAAGGCTTTTTAATTGTTCTTCGAGATCTGCACTTAATCCGCATGTTCAATGGGACCTTGAAGAGGCCCACGGGCAGCAACGAGGAGCTCCGATCTGTGAAAGGACACAATTGGGTGGGAACACTCCCAAGTGTGAATAAAGTATATAAAATTTCTGTACGCTTGGACTATGGGAAATGGTTTTAATTACGACTGATTATCAACGCTGTAAAGAGTTTAGCATTGGCCACAACCCCCTGTTTTATATATTGTCATAAAAAGCATGTGTGTAGAGAAAATTTTAGTTTTAAGTTCGATTGAACAAAAGCCTTGAAATAGTCTGGTATTAGCCACAACCAACTCGATTTTATGTACCTATTCTCATCAGAAGCAAGTGTCTACAGAAAAATTGCAATATTAGATTATGCGAAATGGTTTAAGTGGGGGACTGCTGCCGACGTACCTATTTTTCAAGTTGATATACCATCATTATTTCTTATCAAATCATTTTTAAAAAAAAAAATTAGATAGTTTGGGTATTAATAAAGAAAAATATATCTTTACTTTTTGATAATGTTCTGTATAATTTTATGTAGAAACATAATGGCATACCCCGATTTTCAACATTTATCTTATATTTTTAATAAAATATAAGGCGTATTTCAACATATTTTTTTTAAATTAAAGAAGACAAAAATATCTAGAAAAATATGATATGACGTTGCATTCATGCTTCAGGTTTAGTAAATAAACCTAAAAAAAATAATGGGTATTTTAAATCAAACAAATGATTTGGTCTACATATATATTTTTTCCTGAGTCCAGGACGACCTTTTCTTTATTAGGCCCTTATCAACTGGTACCCATTATGGAATTCTACATATTCAACACCGTCAGCATTGACAAAATTAAAAAATCTAAAAAAAATATTTATTTTCCATACACTGCCATTGCGAATAAAAGTTTTTTGGTTTATTAACTTAACCTGATGCATTAATGCAACATTAAATCGTATTTTTTGAGATATAATGATCTTCTTTAATTCATAAAAAATATATAATGCCCTATACCTTATAGTTTTTTTTAGAAATTTAAGATAAATGTCAAAAATCGGGATATGCTTATTATTTTCCTACAAGAATATATGCAGAACATAATTAAAAAGTTATGATATAATTTTCTTTATTAATATCCAAACTAACTAGGATATTTTTTTCAAAATGATTCGTTTTGTAGTAATGATGCAAATTCAAATTGAAAAAATAGGTACGTTGGCAAGAGTCACCCTCTTAAAATTCGATTGAACAAAAGCATTTAAGTATTTAGTATATATTGTATATTTATGTATCATAGTTATATTTTTACTTATTTATATTTTGTATGTAGGTGTGTATTTTATTATTTATTTTTTATTATGTGTACAATGGCGTGTTTTTTGCCATAAATCAATTTCTTCCAACCAACCAAAACAACGTGAGGCCATAAATAGAGTACATAAAATTTATCCAACTGTCGATTTGTTCAGGAGAACTTTGTTCTCTTAACATATCGACAATGTTTCAAGCCAGGATACGCGAGAATTGTATGCAGAGGTCTACTTTTTTCACGGCTTTTCCAACTTTGAAGTCAAAAAACACCAACTTAGAGGCTTCGCAGCATATATGTTCCATACACGGATTTACTCAGAATTCGGAGAAGAATATTTCGTGTGTCTGTGTGTGTGTCTGTGTGTCTGTGTGTCTCTGTGTGTGTGTGTGTGTGTGTGTGTCCCTTATAACTTTTGATCCGCTCAATTTACAGAGCCTCGAATTTCAGAATATATAAACATTTACAGGCCTACAAAACTTTTATACTCGGAATTTTGAATTTTTGTTTCAGTCAGGGGTTATCAACTCTTGAATTTTTATTTTATTTTTCCATATATCTCAGAAACCATAAACGGTAGAACGCTGAAAATTGGTACAAACATAGACAAATACAAAATCTCAAATTGATTTTTTCAAAAAAATTCCAGGCTTTCTCAAACATTTTTTATTAAGAAAAGTATTTTTTTTATGATAAATTTATGAGTTTAACTGCCTATTTTTCCAAAACTTTTACAATTATCGAAAAAAGCCGAAACACCCCAACTAGATAATTTAATTTTCTATAAAAAATATTAGCATTGTAGTAGAAGATCTCAATTTTTCTTAACAATTTTTTTAAAAATTGAATTTAGTGACAACATTGCTTCATACATTTTGTATGGCAGTCGCCTATACACAATATGTAAGGAGACTTAATAGTTTTATACTTCATCTCCAAACATACATACATACCATCATGCTATTTTCATATTCTGGGTAGGAAAAAAGGACCTTCCTCCATACTATCCTATCTTGACATACATACCTATATATGTTGTATAGAAAACAAAATATCTGACAATATTCAATAATTTGTATTTATGGGTGTTTATAGTTTGGTACATATTCTTCAACTATACATACTATCGCTATCGACAGTTGGATCTCATGTGTTACATGCAACTAGTAACAAATACAAATAAAGGTTAACACGTAACCTGCTTTTATGTTAAATCACAGAAATAAAAATAGGAAGGAGATAGAGATTGTGGGAGTAGAGATAACAGTCTCTTTTAAATATATATCGATGGAGACAATTATTGTAATTTTCCTTTTAATTTTCGCACTACAATCAACATTGTAACGTTGTTATTTAAATTTAAAAGTAAGTACTTTATATGGCTTTATAACACGCAGTACCTAACCAATAAATAATGCAATATAATTAGACTATTTCTTATATATATTGTAACTATGTTAAATTAAAAATAAGATTCACGTTGAATATAAGCTATCTAATTATATTGAATTACATACATACATATATGATTGATAAGTGGGACAAATTTATGTTTCTTGAACTCATTCATGTGACCTTGTGTACGATGGTTAATATACAATAGGTAATTCTTGTATAAGTCGTAGTACCTACCAAACAATCCGTCTATCTATTTACAAGATTTGTTTTTGTGCATTATCAATAATATTATACTAATTATGGTAAATAATTATCGGAAAATAAACAGATATTTATATAAACAGGAATACAAAAAAAATGGTATTTGTAAATAGTGAAATAAGTTCTCGTGAATTTATTGATAATTAACGTATCAACACGATAATAAAAATCTTCTGAAAGAATGCCATTATAGAAAGAGATTATATTCAAGAGAATTTATTTCTCGTAACTCAATTTTTTTCTCTTATATTTTTCGTGTTTGTTTCAACTTTGAAGTCAAAAAACACCAACTTAGACGCTTCGCAGCATATACATAGGTTCCATACATGGATTTACTCATTACTAATTCGGCGTAGAACATTTAGTGTGTCTGTGTGTGTGTCCGCCCCCCTCTTATAACTTTTGTTGAGCTCAATGCACATAACCTGAAATTTCAGTAGGTATATATAAATAGTTATAAGCCTACAAAACTTATACACTCAGAGTTTTGAATTAGTCAGGGTTTTCATTTAAAAGGTTGCTAACCTTTGAAATTTTAATTTATTTTTTCGTATAACAAAAAAACCCTTAAATGCTAGAACGCTAAAAATGGTATAAATATAGATGAATACACAATCTAATTTTTATTATTTTTTGAACTTCCAAAGTTTTTTAAAATTGTCCGGGCACAGGTTTTCAACTAGTTGGGCATTGCATATTATATGAAATCACTAAGAAGAGTACCTATGTATTACGCGACGTCGTAGGTATCCGATCTTAGGAAGAGTATGTAGGTATCCGATCTTAGGAAGAGTATGTAGTGTAGGTATCCGATGCGGTTACACGCGAATTCAATGCAATGCGGCGGTTCTGTCCTACGTGCGCGCGAATCGCGATTCTGACATTATACTTAAGAAGGGACTGCTGCCAACGTACCTATTTTTTCTCTCCACACTATGGAATAGGGGAGAGTCATGATTTCGCAAAATTTAAGCGTATTTTTTTTACATCAATTTCTCAATGGGTATCATGTAGAGAATGCACACTATGAGTTTCGTCGTGATGTGTTTGTGTGTATGGCGTATACGCTGTACGCCGTACGCCGTACGCCGTACGCCGTACGCCGTAGCATTTATCTTTTTTGTGTCCTCTCTACAGCCCAAACTATAAGTCTGATCGACTTCATATTAACATCATATGTGTAAAGTGCAAAGACCTAGAGCTGATTAGTTTTCCATAGACAACTTTTGATTTCTTCTCTATGAATTCATCATTTACGTTGTTTTTTTTTTGTGTCCTCTCTGCAGCCCAAACTATAAGTCCGATTGACTTCATATTGATATCACATGTGTTAAGTCCATAAACTTAGAGCTGATTAGTTTTCCATAGACAACGGTTCATTTTTTCCCAATGTTTCTTTATGATTTCATCTATTAAAACTGAAAAAATGCTCTCACGACCTGGAAATTAGAGATATTTTAATTTGGTTTCAACTATTTATACAACACCAAGAATCTTCCTAAAATTGTATTCAAAGTTGGTCAATGTTAAAAGAAAAATATTCAACGGTTTCAAAAATTATATTTTATTTAATGGATATTTGTATGAAACTTATATGTAACAAGAGAATTTTTTTATATTTGGCAATGTTCAGTTCATTGATTTCATATTGATATAAGAATATTAATAGCTTGAACTTAGAACTGATTAGCTTTTCATAGATATCATAAAATTTCTTCATATGATATCACGTGTCAACATTGTCAAAATGCTCTAACGCTCTTTGAAACAAAATTTATCTGCTTTTTTTAAAATATTTCATACAACATAAGCAGTCTTCACTATACTGCATTAATAGTTTGTCTATCTTAACATAAAAATATACTATCGGAAGAAAATTTATATTCCTGTTAGTAACATTTAGTATGAATAAAAATGTAATTAGATAAATTTCTATTTATGGAAACGTTCAGTAATTTGATTTCATGTTATAATGTAAAGAGCTTGAACATAGAACTGATTAGCTTTCCATAAATAACAAAAAAATTCTTCATATAATATCACGTGTCAAAATTTTGAAAATGCTCTCGCGTTCTTTGAAACAAAATTTATCTGCTTTTTTTAAAATATTTCATACAACATAAGCATTCTTCACTATACTGCATTAATAGTTTGTTTATCTTAACATAAAAATATACTATCGGAAGAAAATTTATATTCCTGATAGTAACATTTAGTATGAATAAAAATGTAATTAGATAAATTTCTATGTATGGAAACGTTCAGTAATTTGATTTCATGTTATAATGTAAAGAGCTTGAACATAGAACTGATTAGCTTTCCATAAATAACAAAAAAATCTTCATATGATATCACGTGTCAAAATTTTGAAAATGCTCTCGCGTTCTTTAAATCAAAATTTATCTGCTTTTTTAAAAATATTTCATACAACATAAGCATTCTTCACTATACTGCATTAATAGTTTGTCTATCTTAACATAAAAATATACTATCGGAAGAAAATTTATATTCCTGATAGTAACATTTAGTATGAATAAAAATGTAATTAGATAAATTTCTATGTATGGAAACGTTCAGTAATTTGATTTCATGTTATAATGTAAAGAGCTTGAACATAGAACTGATTAGCTTTCCATAAATAACAAAAAAATCTTCATATGATATCACGTGTCAAAATTTTGAAAATGCTCTCGCGTTCTTTAAATCAAAATTTATCTGCTTTTTTTAAAATATTTCATACAACATAAGCATTCTTCACTATACTGCATTAATAGTTTGTTTATCTTAACATAAAAATATACTATCGGAAGAAAATTTATATTCCTGGTAGTAACATTTAGTATGAATAAAAATGTAATTAGATAAATTTCTATGTATGGAAAAGTTCAGTAATTTGATTTCATGTTATAATGTAAAAAGCTTGAACATAGAACTGATTAGCTTTCCATAAACAACAAAAAAAATCTTCATATGATATCACCTGTCAAAATTTGGAAAATGCTCTCGCGTTCTTTAGAACAAAATTTATCTGCTTTTTTTAAAATATTTCATACAACATAAGCATTCTTCACTATACTGCATTAATAGTTTGTTTATCTTAACATAAAAATATACTATCGGAAGAAAATTTACATTCCTGATAGTAACATTTAGTATGAATAAAAATGTAATTAGATAAATTTCTATGTTTGGAAAAGTTCAGTAATTTGATTTCATGTTATAATGTAAAGAGCTTGAACATAGAATTGATTAGCTTTCCATAAATAACAAAAAAAATCTTCATATGATATCACCTGTCAAAATTTGGAAAATGCTCTTGCGTTCTTTAAAACAAAATTTATCTGCTTTTTTTAAAATATTTCATACAACATAAGCATTCTACACCATACTGCATTAAAAGTTTGTCTATCTTATCATAAAAATATACTATCGGAAGAAAAATTATATACTAGAAAAAACAGTTTATTATTATTACTCTCCACACTATGGAATAGGGGAGAGTCATGATTTCGCAAAATTTAAGCGTATTTTTTTTACATCAATTTCTCAATGGGTATCATGTAGAGAATGCACACTATGAGTTTCGTCGTGATGTGTTTGTGTGTATGGCGTATACGCTGTACGCCGTACGCCGTACGCCGTACGCCGTACGCCGTACGCCGTAGCATTTATCTTTTTTGTGTCCTCTCTACAGCCCAAACTATAAGTCTGATCGACTTCATATTAACATCATATGTGTAAAGTGCAAAGACCTAGAGCTGATTAGTTTTCCATAGACAACTTTTGATTTCTTCTCTATGAATTCATCATTTACGTTGTTTTTTTTTTGTGTCCTCTCTGCAGCCCAAACTATAAGTCCGATTGACTTCATATTGATATCACATGTGTAAAGTCCATAAACTTAGAGCTGATTAGTTTTCCATAGACAACGGTTCATTTTTTCCCAATGTTTCTTTATGATTTCATCTATTAAAACTGAAAAAATGCTCTCACGACCTGGAAATTAGAGATATTTTAATTTGGTTTCAACTATTTATACAACACCAAGAATCTTCCTAAAATTGTATTCAAAGTTGGTCAATGTTAAAAGAAAAATATTCAACGGTTTCAAAAATTATATTTTATTTAATGGATATTTGTATGAAACTTATATGTAACAAGAGAATTTTTTTATATTTGGCAATGTTCAGTTCATTGATTTCATATTGATATAAGAATATTAATAGCTTGAACTTAGAACTGATTAGCTTTTCATAGATATCATAAAATTTCTTCATATGATATCACGTGTCAACATTGTCAAAATGCTCTAACGCTCTTTGAAACAAAATTTATCTGCTTTTTTTAAAATATTTCATACAACATAAGCAGTCTTCACTATACTGCATTAATAGTTTGTCTATCTTAACATAAAAATATACTATCGGAAGAAAATTTATATTCCTGTTAGTAACATTTAGTATGAATAAAAATGTAATTAGATAAATTTCTATTTATGGAAACGTTCAGTAATTTGATTTCATGTTATTATGTAAAGAGCTTGAACATAGAACTGATTAGCTTTCCATAAATAACAAAAAAATTCTTCATATAATATCACGTGTCAAAATTTTGAAAATGCTCTCGCGTTCTTTAAAACAAAATTTATCTGCTTTTTTTAAAATATTTCATACAACATAAGCATTCTTCACTATACTGCATTAATAGTTTGTTTATCTTAACATAAAAATATACTATCGGAAGAAAATTTACATTCCTGATAGTAACATTTAGTATGAATAAAAATGTAATTAGATAAATTTCTATGTATGGAAAAGTTCTGTAATTTGATTTCATGTTATAATGTAAAGAGCTTGAACATAGAACTGATTAGCTTTCCATAAATAACAAAAAAAATCTTCATATGATATCACCTGTCAAAATTTGGAAAATGCTCTCGCGTTCTTTAGAACAAAATTTATCTGCTTTTTTTAAAATATTTCATACTACATAAGCATTCTTCACTATACTGCATTAATAGTTTGTTTATCTTAACATAAAAATATACTATCGGAAGAAAATTTACATTCCTGATAGTAACATTTAGTATGAATAAAAATGTAATTAGATAAATTTCTATGTATGGAAAAGTTCAGTAATTTGATTTCATGTTATAATGTAAAGAGCTTGAACATAGAACTGATTAGCTTTCCATAAATAACAAAAAAAATCTTCATATGATATCACCTGTCAAAATTTGGAAAATGCTCTCGCGTTCTTTAGAACAAAATTTATCTGCTTTTTTTAAAATATTTCATACAACATAAGCATTCTTCACTATACTGCATTAATAGTTTGTTTATCTTAACATAAAAATATACTATCGGAAGAAAATTTACATTCCTGATAGTAACATTTAGTATGAATAAAAATGTAATTAGATAAATTTCTATGTATGGAAAAGTTCAGTAATTTGATTTCATGTTATAATGTAAAGAGCTTGAACATAGAACTGATTAGCTTTCCATAAATAACAAAAAAAATCTTCATATGATATCACCTGTCAAAATTTGGAAAATGCTCTCGCGTTCTTTAGAACTAAATTTATCTGCTTTTTTTAAAATATTTCATACAACATTAGCATTCTTCACTATACTGCATTAATAGTTTGTTTATCTTAACATAAAAATATACTATCGGAAGAAAATTTACATTCCTGATAGTAACATTTAGTATGAATAAAAATGTAATTAGATAAATTTCTATGTATGGAAAAGTTCTGTAATTTGATTTCATGTTATAATGTAAAGAGCTTGAACATAGAACTGATTAGCTTTCCATAAATAACAAAAAAAATCTTCATATGATATCACCTGTCAAAATTTGGAAAATGCTCTCGCGTTCTTTAGAACAAAATTTATCTGCTTTTTTTAAAATATTTCATACAACATAAGCATTCTTCACTATACTGCATTAATAGTTTGTTTATCTTAACATAAAAATATACTATCGGAAGAAAATTTACATTCCTGATAGTAACATTTAGTATTAATAAAAATGTAATTAGATAAATTTCTATGTATGGAAAAGTTCAGTAATTTGATTTCATGTTATAATGTAAAGAGCTTGAACATAGAACTGATTAGCTTTCCATAAATAACAAAAAAAATCTTCATATGATATCACCTGTCAAAATTTGGAAAATGCTCTCGCGTTCTTTAGAACAAAATTTATCTGCTTTTTTTAAAATATTTCATACAACATAAGCATTCTTCACTATACTGCATTAATAGTTTGTTTATCTTAACATAAAAATATACTATCGGAAGAAAATTTACATTCCTGATAGTAACATTTAGTATGAATAAAAATGTAATTAGATAAATTTCTATGTATGGAAAAGTTCAGTAATTTGATTTCATGTTATAATGTAAAGAGCTTGAACATAGAACTGATTAGCTTTCCATAAATAACAAAAAAATCTTCATATGATATCACGTGTCAAAATTTTGAAAATGCTCTCGCGTTCTTTAAATCAAAATTTATCTGCTTTTTTTTAAATATTTCATACAACATAAGCATTCTTCACTATACTGCATTAATAGTTTGTTTATCTTAACATAAAAATATACTATCGGAAGAAAATTTATATTCCTGATAGTAACGTTTAGTATGAATAAAAATGTAATTAGATAAATTTCTATGTATGGAAAAGTTCAGTAATTTGATTTCATGTTATAATGTAAAAAGCTTGAACATAGAACTGATTAGCTTTCCATAAACAACAAAAAAAATCTTCATATGATATCACCTGTCAAAATTTGGAAAATGCTCTCGCGTTCTTTAGAACAAAATTTATCTGCTTTTTTTAAAATATTTCATACAACATAAGCATTCTTCACTATACTGCATTAATAGTTTGTTTATCTTAACATAAAAATATACTATCGGAAGAAAATTTACATTCCTGATAGTAACATTTAGTATGAATAAAAATGTAATTAGATAAATTTCTATGTATGGAAAAGTTCAGTAATTTGATTTCATGTTATAATGTAAAGAGCTTGAACATAGAACTGAATAGCTTTCCATAAATAACAAAAAAAATCTTCATATGATATCACCTGTCAAAATTTGGAAAATGCTCTCGCGTTATTTAGAACAAAATTTATCTGCTTTTTTTAAAATATTTCATACAACATAAGCATTCTTCCCTATACTGCATTAATAGTTTGTCTATCTTAACATAAAAATATACTATCGGAAGAAAATTTACATTCCTGATAGTAACATTTAGTATGAATAAAAATGTAATTAGATAAATTTCTATGTATGGAAAAGTTCAGTAATTTGATTTCATGTTATAATGTAAAGAGCTTGAACATAGAACTGATTAGCTTTCCATAAATAACAAAAAAAATCTTCATATGATATCACCTGTCAAAATTTGGAAAATGCTCTCGCGTTCTTTAGAACAAAATTTATCTGCTTTTTTTAAAATATTTCATACAACATAAGCATTCTTCACTATACTGCATTAATAGTTTGTTTATCTTAACATAAAAATATACTATCGGAAGAAAATTTACATTCCTGATAGTAACATTTAGTATGAATAAAAATGTAATTAGATAAATTTCTATGTTTGGAAAAGTTCAGTAATTTGATTTATGTTATAATGTAAAGAGCTTGAACATAGAATTGATAAGCTTTCCATAAATAACAAAAAAAATCTTCATATGATATCACCTGCCAAAATTTGGAAAATGCTCTTGCGTTCTTTAAAACAAAATTTATCTGCTTTTTTTAAAATATTTCATACAACATAAGCATTCTACACCATACTGCATTAAAAGTTTGTCTATCTTATCATAAAAATATACTATCGGAAGAAAAATTATATACTAGAAAAAACAGTTTATTATTATTACTCTCCACACTATGGAATAGGGGAGAGTCATGATTTCGCAAAATTTAAGCGTATTTTTTTTACATCAATTTCTCAATGGGTATCATGTAGAGAATGCACACTATGAGTTTCGTCGTGATGTGTTTGTGTGTATGGCGTATACGCTGTACGCCGTACGCCGTACGCCGTACGCCGTACGCCGTACGCCGTACGCCGTAGCATTTATCTTTTTTGTGTCCTCTCTACAGCCCAAACTATAAGTCTGATCGACTTCATATTAACATCATATGTGTAAAGTGCAAAGACCTAGAGCTGATTAGTTTTCCATAGACAACTTTTGATTTCTTCTCTATGAATTCATCATTTACGTTGTTTTTTTTTTGTGTCCTCTCTGCAGCCCAAACTATAAGTCCGATTGACTTCATATTGATATCACATGTGTTAAGTCCATAAACTTAGAGCTGATTAGTTTTCCATAGACAACGGTTCATTTTTTCCCAATGTTTCTTTATGATTTCATCTATTAAAACTGAAAAAATGCTCTCACGACCTGGAAATTAGAGATATTTTAATTTGGTTTCAACTATTTATACAACACCAAGAATCTTCCTAAAATTGTATTCAAAGTTGGTCAATGTTAAAAGAAAAATATTCAACGGTTTCAAAAATTATATTTTATTTAATGGATATTTGTATGAAACTTATATGTAACAAGAGAATTTTTTTATATTTGGCAATGTTCAGTTCATTGATTTCATATTGATATAAGAATATTAATAGCTTGAACTTAGAACTGATTAGCTTTTCATAGATATCATAAAATTTCTTCATATGATATCACGTGTCAACATTGTCAAAATGCTCTAACGCTCTTTGAAACAAAATTTATCTGCTTTTTTTAAAATATTTCATACAACATAAGCAGTCTTCACTATACTGCATTAATAGTTTGTCTATCTTAACATAAAAATATACTATCGGAAGAAAATTTATATTCCTGTTAGTAACATTTAGTATGAATAAAAATGTAATTAGATAAATTTCTATTTATGGAAACGTTCAGTAATTTGATTTCATGTTATAATGTAAAGAGCTTGAACATAGAACTGATTAGCTTTCCATAAATAACAAAAAAAATCTTCATATGATATCACCTGTCAAAATTTGGAAAATGCTCTCGCGTTCTTTAGAACAAAATTTATCTGCTTTTTTTAAAATATTTCATACAACATAAGCATTCTTCCCTATACTCCATTAATAGTTTGTCTATCTTAACATAAAAATATACTATCGGAAGAAAATTTATATTCCTGATAGTAACATTTAGTATGAATAAAAATGTAATTAGATAAATTTCTATGTATGGAAAAGTTCAGAAATTTGATATCATGTTATAATGTAAAGAGCTTGAACATAGAACTGATTAGCTTTCCATAAATAACAAAAAAAATCTTCATATGATATCACCTGTCAAAATTTGGAAAATGCTCTCGCGTTCTTTAGAACAAAATTTATCTGCTTTTTTTAAAATATTTCATACAAAATAAGCATTCTTCACTATACTGCATTAATAGTTTGTTTATCTTAACATAAAAATATACTATCGGAAGAAAATTTACATTCTTGATAGTAACATTTAGTATGAATAAAAATGTAATTAGATAAATTTCTATGTATGGAAAAGTTCAGTAATTTGATTTCATGTTATAATGTAAAAAGCTTGAACATAGAACTGATTAGCTTTCCATAAACAACAAAAAAAATCTTCATATGATATCACCTGTCAAAATTTGGAAAATGCTCTCGCGTTCTTTAGAACAAAATTTATCTGCTTTTTTTAAAATATTTCATACAACATTAGCATTCTTCACTATACTGCATTAATAGTTTGTTTATCTTAACATAAAAATATACTATCGGAAGAAAATTTACATTCCTGATAGTAACATTTAGTATGAATAAAAATGTAATTAGATAAATTTCTATGTATGGAAAAGTTCTGTAATTTGATTTCATGTTATAATGTAAAGAGCTTGAACATAGAACTGATTAGCTTTCCATAAATAACAAAAAAAATCTTCATATGATATCACCTGTCAAAATTTGGAAAATGCTCTCGCGTTCTTTAGAACAAAATTTATCTGCTTTTTTTAAAATATTTCATACAACATAAGCATTCTTCACTATACTGCATTAATAGTTTGTTTATCTTAACATAAAAATATACTATCGGAAGAAAATTTACATTCCTGATAGTAACATTTAGTATTAATAAAAATGTAATTAGATAAATTTCTATGTATGGAAAAGTTCAGTAATTTGATTTCATGTTATAATGTAAAGAGCTTGAACATAGAACTGATTAGCTTTCCATAAATAACAAAAAAAATCTTCATATGATATCACCTGTCAAAATTTGGAAAATGCTCTCGCGTTCTTTAGAACAAAATTTATCTGCTTTTTTTTAAATATTTCATACAACATAAGCATTCTTCACTATACTGCATTAATAGTTTGTTTATCTTAACATAAAAATATACTATCGGAAGAAAATTTATATTCCTGATAGTAACGTTTAGTATGAATAAAAATGTAATTAGATAAATTTCTATGTATGGAAAAGTTCAGTAATTTGATTTCATGTTATAATGTAAAAAGCTTGAACATAGAACTGATTAGCTTTCCATAAACAACAAAAAAAATCTTCATATGATATCACCTGTCAAAATTTGGAAAATGCTCTCGCGTTCTTTAGAACAAAATTTATCTGCTTTTTTTAAAATATTTCATACAACATAAGCATTCTTCACTATACTGCATTAATAGTTTGTTTATCTTAACATAAAAATATACTATCGGAAGAAAATTTACATTCCTGATAGTAACATTTAGTATGAATAAAAATGTAATTAGATAAATTTCTATGTATGGAAAAGTTCAGTAATTTGATTTCATGTTATAATGTAAAGAGCTTGAACATAGAACTGAATAGCTTTCCATAAATAACAAAAAAAATCTTCATATGATATCACCTGTCAAAATTTGGA
This sequence comes from Molanna angustata, assembly GCA_963576475.1. Taxonomy (NCBI): domain Eukaryota; kingdom Metazoa; phylum Arthropoda; class Insecta; order Trichoptera; family Molannidae; genus Molanna; species Molanna angustata. The sequence continues at coordinate 6,575,761 of OY754966.1, read as the reverse complement.
AAATGCTCTCGCGTTATTTAGAACAAAATTTATCTGCTTTTTTTAAAATATTTCATACAACATAAGCATTCTTCCCTATACTGCATTAATAGTTTGTCTATCTTAACATAAAAATATACTATCGGAAGAAAATTTATATTCCTGATAGTAACATTTAGTATGAATAAAAATGTAATTAGATAAATTTCTATGTATGGAAACGTTCAGTAATTTGATTTCATGTTATTATGTAAAGAGCTTGAACATAGAACTGATTAGCTTTCCATAAATAACAAAAAAATTCTTCATATAATATCACGTGTCAAAATTTTGAAAATGCTCTCGCGTTCTTTAAAACAAAATTTATCTGCTTTTTTTAAAATATTTCATACAACATAAGCATTCTTCACTATACTGCATTAATAGTTTGTTTATCTTAACATAAAAATATACTATCGGAAGAAAATTTATATTCCTGATAGTAACATTTAGTATGAATAAAAATGTAATTAGATAAATTTCTATGTATGGAAACGTTCAGTAATTTGATTTCATGTTATAATGTAAAGAGCTTGAACATAGAACTGATTAGCTTTCCATAAATAACAAAAAAATCTTCATATGATATCACGTGTCAAAATTTTGAAAATGCTCTCGCGTTCTTTAAATCAAAATTTATCTGCTTTTTTAAAAATATTTCATACAACATAAGCATTCTTCACTATACTGCATTAATAGTTTGTCTATCTTAACATAAAAATATACTATCGGAAGAAAATTTATATTCCTGATAGTAACATTTAGTATGAATAAAAATGTAATTAGATAAATTTCTATGTATGGAAACGTTCAGTAATTTGATTTCATGTTATAATGTAAAGAGCTTGAACATAGAACTGATTAGCTTTCCATAAATAACAAAAAAATTCTTCATATGATATCACCTGTCAAAATTTGGAAAATACTCTTGCGTTCTTTAAAACAAAATTTATGTGCTTTTTTAAAAATATTTCATACAACATAAGCATTCTTCACTATACTGCATTAATAGTTTGTCTATCTTAACATAAAAATATACGATCGGAAGAAAATTTATATTCCTGATAGTAACATTTAGTATGAATAAAAATGAAATTAGATAAATTTCTATGTATGGAAACGTTCAGTAATTTGATTTCATGTTATAATGTAAAGAGCTTGAACATAGAACTGATTAGCTTTCCATAAATAACAAAAAAATCTTCATATGATATCACGTGTCAAAATTTTGAAAATGCTCTCGCGTTCTTTAAATCAAAATTTATCTGCTTTTTTTAAAATATTTCATACAACATAAGCATTCTTCACTATACGGCATTAATAGTTTGTCTATCTTAACATGAAAATATACTATCGTTAGAAAATTTATATTCCTGGTAGTAAAATTTAGAATGAATAAAATATTTCATTGTCAATATTTGTGGTGTGGAGAGTTTAGTGTTGGCCACAACCCACTCGTTTCAATTTGATATACCATCATTATTACTAAACGAATCATTTCGAAAAAAATAACCTAGTTAGTTTGGATATTAATAAAGAGAAATATACCTTAACTTTTTGATTATGTTCTGTATATATTCTTGTAGGAAAATAATAAGCATACCCCGATTTTAGACATTTATCTTAAATTTCTAAAAAAATATAAGGTATAGAGCAATATTTTTTTTTATAAATTGAAGAAGAACAAAATACCTGGAAAAATATGATATGACGTTGCATTAACGCATCAGGTTAAGTAAATAAACCAAAAAAACTTTTATTACGCAATGGCGCTGAATGGAAAATAAATGTTTTTTAGGTTTATTTACTAAACCTGAAGCATTAATGCAATGTCACATCATATTTTTCTAGATATTTTTGTCTTCTTTAATTAAAAAAAAATATATTACTCTACGCCTTATAGTTTATTAAAAATATATGATAAACGTTGAAAATCGGGGTACGCCATTATTTTTCTACAAGAATTTAAACAGAACATTATCAAAAAGTTAAGGTATATTTTTGTTTATTAATATCCAAACTATCTAAATTATTTTTTTCAAAACGATTTGATAAGAAATAATGATGGTATATTAAATTGAAAATTAGGTATGATGGCAGCAGTCCCCCCCTTAACAAAAAAAAAACTATGGCACGAAACGCACGCGCGATAATATCAAACAAACTGATCGCGTTCGCTTCGCATCGCGCTGCGCCTCACCGTACCCTACTCGCGGTAGGTAACGTAGGATATATACTTCCATAGTTACCGACTGTTTGTTATTTTCGCGCCGCACCGCGCTGCTTCGAGTTCGCGTTTAGATCGCTCACGCAGGACATCGCGTTAGAACGATACATGTACGATAGAATAAAAAAGGAGGACATAAGGTGAGAATGCAAGATAAGAAAGGATTTATAAGTAGGTAATATTAATTTGAATGTCCTTAGGTCGTTTGGGCATATTGAAAGAATGAACGGTTGACAAAAAAATATACATGGGTGTAAGAGATGCAGTGAATAGCAGGGGTCGCCCCAGAAAGGGATGTCATGACCATGTGAATGATATTTTGAAAGAAGAAAAAGCAATGAAGAAGCTTGATCAATAGATGAACATGTATGCTAGGATGCATGGATGTAAAGAATGACAGAAATGTGCAAAAATAAAAAATGTATGGCTCTCGGTTCTCTCTGCTTATCTTGTAAGAGACATGGCGTAATGGTATTACGCCATATTTTTTTTTTTCATATTTTTGCTCCTTCAAGTGTTCTCCTGAATATTTTATGACCTGTGATGTTTTGCAAGGTTCTGTAATATGTGAACTCGTAAAAAATGTGTAAAGTGGAAACAGTATTTTTTTACACTTTTATTTAACTACACTTGCCTGTCTGTACTGGAGTTTTGTAATTGATTTTTAACTAATTTTCCAACCAGTAAGAGTTTTGAAACTTTTAGAATTTGTATATTCCTGATGACAATGCATCTTAAAATTCTCAGCTAGATTCCTTTTTTGTATTTTGATAAAATTGATCAATTTTGTATTTCAAACAAACTGTATCAGCCAATTTCATAAAAATTAAAGGAGACTCAATGTCGTCTTTAAAAAAATTACGTTTCAGAAGTACAAAATGTCACTTAAAGTTCACCTTAATCTAAAATCCAGTGTCTTGATATTTTAGTCACTAAAGTCTTCTTTAAGAGAAGTTCATTTTTTTACCACGAGAGTGTGCTGCAATATGACATAATGTTCAAGTCAGTTCTTGTTGATGTCAATATTGTCAATTGAATGTTGACGATCATGTACACATTACTTACTAATATTCAATAGTTTTATTATTATTTAAACATTGTTTTTATTAACAATATAACAAAATGATGTTTTCAAAATGAGCTAATAAGAAGATGCATACTGTGATACTGTGACACGGCGGTGAAAAGAGTATAGGAAAAAAAAATGACCACATGGAAAAGTAGAATTAAGGAGAATTTTATGATAGGTTTCGTTTCCATAAACTTAACATGTCCTATACATCAATGATCAATTCAATGACAGAAATCACATATTGAAATGGTAGTAGACAGAAAGATTTACCTATGCTATGAGCTATATGTGTCCATAGAATTTGATAGGAATATTGCCAACTTTCAGGTATTTTGATAACATTTCTACCTTTTGCTTAAGTACGCGGCATTATTACTTATGAAACCCAACGACTTAAAGGCGACTTTTTAATTTTTAAAGAACCTTTAACTAAAGGGTCCTTTTGCTGCTTTTCATGACACAGGCTGAAAGTTTTTAGGTACCATTTATATCGTATCACAATATTTGTATTTGTTCGCTGTATAAAATAACTGCGTTTGAAAACATGTGTTGGATATTGGCAGAATTAATATAAAAAATCAACGGACTAAAGAAAAATTTTAAGTGTAATAAGAAGGCATAATTAAAAAAATAAAGGAAGAAGAAGGCAGAAGGCATTGAGATGTTAAAAAAATGTTTGTCAATAAAAATACTATTGAGATAAAATAGGTATCAATCAAGATTAATAATTTTCCTATTACTGTGATCAATACGACTTAATTAATGATAATTTAATATGACCTAATTTCATCAAATGTTATCGTAATATGTAATATAAAGATTTATCGAATTCAAATAACAAAATACTATAATATTATGAACGCATACTACTGACGTGGCGTGGCGTTCATATATTATGCTATATATTATTTGATTTATTGATAATTATTTTAAGCCTACTAGAAGGGAGATTTGTGTGCAGGGGAGTTCAATTTACGTTATTTACCTACGTACCTACTTCATATGTCAAATACGATATTTATCGTCTCATAGAACCAGACTGAAAGCACAATTTAAAAACTGTGCCTGTGGATCAGCAGTCAGATTCTTAACAATCTGAGCCACGAAGACCGACTATATCCCGTATTCAGTAACTATTGTAACTAAAATAGGAACATACTAAAATTGTAGATTTTATATTTACGGTCTTATTTCAGCGTTATAAAATATCAACTTGGACTGAATGTAAATGTAATAGGAACGTACCTATATGGGCCGGAACGTTCTTAAAAAGTTATTGAATTAGACGTATTTAGAATAATTATGAATTATACATAATACGTCTAATTTAGTAACTTTTTAAGAACGTTTTGACCAAAATAGGTACTTTCCTATTACATTTAGTCCAAGTTGATATTTTATAACGCTGATATAAGACGGTAAATCTACAATTTTAGAACGTTCCAAATTTAGTTCCAATAGTTACTGAATACGGTGTAATATTATGATATTCTAGAAATTAAAAAGTCGTCTCAATCGACAGATTGAAAACTGCTGACATAATTTAAAAATGATACGATACAAAACTGAATTTAATTTTGAAAGTTGTACATGTCTAGAGGAGGATCTACTTAAGGAATTTTAGGGCTGCAGTCCAGGGCCTTGTGGACTTACTTCATTACTTTATTTTATTTTGTAAACATAAAGTCTTGATAACAAGTTATACATTAATTATGTGTACGTTGCGCAAGTACATAAAGTGATCACGTAAACCAGCCGATGACAGGCCGAAGCACTTTAGGTGCCTTGAGATCCTGGTTTTTCTATAATATTCCAACTTCGTATCTATTGAGATGTTGAAAAATTGACAAAAATAAATATATAAGGTGTAATTTTTGGCAAATAATTTGAGAAAATTCGTCATGGAGGTAGGCGGTTTGCACATATACCAGCCAACCAGGGGCGTGCGTAGAACCTTCGGACTAGGCAAACCCTGAAAGAAAATTGGGAATTATCAAAAATTCGATGTTTTTTAGCATCTTTGTTCATTTGAGTGGCCATGAAAATATTTTAAAATCAAATGCAAAATAATATTTACATTTGTGACCCTGTCAAGCATCGTATCTACATACGATTCAATTTTGAATCTTGTAGTAAGTATAGTTTAAAAAAAAAACAGAAAAAAAAAATCAAGTTATTAATGTCTTAATATAATATGCATAGGCAAGCCAAGAATTTCGGCTTCTATAATCAATTCCGCTACTGCTGCCAACCATGCAAAATACTCAAAATATCTTACTGCGTAGCCCTCGTGATTTGTCAAATTATTTGCCGATAGCTGTACAAAGGTAGAATATTAAATTAATATTAATGCATTTAAAATAGAAAGCAACACGTGTTTTTACCTTTACTACCAACGGCAGATGTACAAAAGCAGTGCCTAGTTGGGCGAGATCATGTCTCTCTCTCTCTCTCTCTCTCTCCGTATTCCCAAAGGACCATTCCATGTCAAGTGTTTCAGGAAACTATCAGTTATTCACGTTTCTATAAGGGACCGTCCTGTCACAGCTAATGGTACCTACTATACATACACATTTGACTGAACAAAGTTTCGGGCGGTTTTTTATACGACACAGCTTTAACGCCATCTATGGTCGATTTGTCGCATGTATACTGTGCAACTTATTCATAAGAACAATAATAATAATTTCGGAGTGCTTATTTTTCATACTTTTACTTATTTAGGATACACCAAAAGATCATACAGTCTTATTCATAATAACTTATGTTAGGTTTGAAACAGTGTATAGCAACATTCCTAAATATAGCTATTCATAATAACACATATAAGGTAATAATTTATATCGGCTATATTTCGACTATAAGATCCTACATAGGTTGTTTTAAGAAGAGTAGAAGGACCGAACATTTCCGATATATCCCGAATGTTGCCGATGTTCTCATTCATCCGCTCAACCGAAACCACTCTATTAAATTCTGTAGGCTTGGTTATAGGGAATCCAATACCGCACCAAAACTTTAATCCGCGGGATTACAATTACGTATGTATCACAAATCGAAATGTTACTTTTTTCAGTTGCTAAGATAATTAAATAGGTAGGTACAATGCAATAAAAAAACAAGAGAAAATTAAATTAGCATTACTCAATGAAAACATGGCTGAAACACCATATTCTGCTTTCAGTCCAGAAATCCATGCGGATCCGCAAGTGCAGTTCCGCATCAATGAGCGGAATACCGCATTTGTGGCAGTGGCTTCCCTATTAGGTTCCAAACATGAAAGATAAGACAATTTTGGAACCGATTTTGGAATCGAGATCTAAAAATATATATTTTATTTATTTTAACGATTTTATTTAGATTTCTCAACCAATAATACATACCTACAACCACAAATGTCAACTTTTCTAAATTCAAAACTCCCCACTATATCCCCTTGGGGTAGTGAAGAGTTAAATTAAAATGTAGGACTCGACAAACAAGAGAATGCGGGTGACAGTTTTATAAAGCGTTGTTAAAAATCTATGTATGCAAAGGTCAGGGAAGAAGTGACACGTAATTCGCTGCACAACGTCGAAAGCCAACTAATTTTATTGGTTAATACAAATTAGAGTATTTTTCTGCACTAAAATTGGTTTTATGCACAGGATATGTCAGCCGCAATTTTTCGCTGGGTAGCTTCATAAGTACTCGGAGAATATTTAGATACTCAGATTTAAGGATAACTGCATACCACAAACCTAATATTCTAATTTGAGAAGACGGACGATTTGTGCATTATGTAGGTACCTACATACCTAATGCCATATGTATATTGTGTAGTGTGGAGGCGGGCAGTGATCTATGGCATGTTCAAATATCGTGACGTTTTCTCTAATAGCTGCATTATACGAATGTGTTTCGTCCTACTTATTATACCTTCAACATTTTATATATAACTACTAATTCAGGAAAGACAAACTTAGCACTACAAAATAAAATGTTAAGCAAACCTAATCCTTTCCGTACATATACACTTTAGTATGAATATTCATTATAGAGGCTATACAGTACCTATATTTTGAAAATCGTTTCCCCAGTACCCTCAAAAGATACGTCTTTGAAATGAAGAGCAGTTTGTATATATGTACATCTTTATTCCAATGCACGAGTTTTATGAAATTTGGATTAGTTTAGTACTTTTCTTGTAAAATTAGTTTTAGTACAACCCTTTTTTGATTTTCTTATTGTAGATACGTAACTAAAACACTACAAAGTCTATGGGGAAGATTTTTATTTCAATCGAAAGAGAATATGAAAATCTATCGTTTTTCATTAGTATAATATTTTAATTACCATTCATGCTATTTAAAAAAAACTCTAAATTATAACCTTTTTTCATGAAAAAATACTTTAAATCACAGATTAGGTGTTACACAATATTTTTTCGTGTTTCATACAGTAGAAGGTAATATAGAGTGCATTTTGTGTACATCCGTATACCCACTATACCCAGGGTATAATAGGGGCGTTAAGAGGCGATATCCAAACACCGCGTTAAGGAATATTTTGAAATGTAATACCTCAAATAATTGTTATTTCTTTATATATTTATATTTTCATACATAATATAAACAAGTATAATGCACACTAGCGCCATTATTACCATTAAGAAATTTCATCCAACCAACCAGACAAACAGTGCTAAACAGTGTATTTAGGAAAAAAATAGTATTTTGAACACTACTTTAGTGAATGGTCGTCACACAATTTAAAAATTTAGTATGATAACCCATTCCTTTTTTATAAGCATACTTATTTATTTATTTATTGTTAATACACAAACATTTTTAAGTACATATTTGGGTTAAGTAAGTAACGCCCCACCTGTTCTGGGGCTGTTACTTTTACACAGTAGGGTATACAAATTATTTACACATAGAAGATACATAATATATAAGGTGCACAAATACTACATTCGAGTAGTTTAAAAAAAGATTACACAATGTTAAGAAATAAATTCTTAGATTAAATAAAAGTAATGAATTAGTTTGAAATGAAATATAGGAAGTAAAAGTAAATTAGTCAGATGTTAAGGGTGGACAATCCCCTCAGCATAGAGCTTGCCCTATTAAATCAGCCATTTTTTTGTAAGAATTTTAAAGGAATTTAATTCATCATCATTAGTGGATCAGCAGCCCAGGATGGGCCTTGGCCTCATCAAGGAATCGTCTCCATTGCACCCTATCCATGGCCTTTTCTCTCCAATTCCGCACAACGGCTATCTGAAGGTCCCTAAAGTACCTATTAAGAATTTAATTACTACGTCCTTTTGAGCTTAAAGAGTGTATAACATGAAAGTAAATTTTCGAGATAGTTTACTCATTTCAATGTTTAGAGTTTTATAAATAGGTGACTATCGCGTGCATTAAAAATGGTTTATACTTGATTTGAAATGTCGGAAACTCAAAGTTTGTTGATGTTTTTCATTTTATGAACAAACCTGAGTTGAAATTAAAAAAACACCATGTACATTCACTTTGATTTAAGCTGTTTTAGTACTCTTTAAGAACATAATGATGGAGTTATTAAAAAAATGCCGTAAAAAAGTGGATTTTTAGTTTTGTTTACTTTTTCCATCGACAATACGAGGAACTTCCATTGAAATATATAAAAATAAAACACATTTATATTTTTTTTCACTTCTCTGAAGATGCTCGTCTAGAGTGAAACTAGTAAGTCAAATTAAACCAAGTTGAAAAAATATAAATGTGTTTTATTATAATATATTCAACGCGAAATATTATAGATTTAGACATGATGTTCTGAAGGTGATGCGCAACTAATATCCTTCTACCCTGTCCTCCTAGTCTCTCTTCTCTCATTTCTCTTCCCTTCCCTAGTTGTATATGTGTGTACCTATGTATGTATGTGTGTGCGTGTATGATGGTGTGTATGATTGGGTGTGTGAGGGTGTGTATGAATTATTTCTGGCTTGTAAACTGTTATTTGTTTTTATATTACGTTGATGGAATGATTTTTTTGGCTCTAACACTGTAAAAATAATAATGTATCATTAAACTGTAAATGAGCTGTAGCTTCCCAAAGAAAATAAATAAATAAATATATTGTATTTTTAGTGTTTTTGAGGGGAATATATGCAGAATTTTAATATTGTGTGACATTCACTAGATAAAGTGTGATAATACTCGTGGTATACATTTTAGAAACACAATTTTTAGCACATTTGAAAAATTTGATTTCAAATTGGGTCGTTTAGGTTCATACATGTCATAATATAAACATAGGTATATATTGTACACTGGCGGGCTTATTGCCATTAGGCAATTTCTTCCAACCAACCATTTCATGTTTGATAGAGAACCAAGAATAACATATTTTCTCTTTTGTTTACATTTTTTTTTAATATTAGCGTGGCGCGTTAGTTTTTTTTTTTCATTTATTTTTCAGCATGTATTGCCATTGGAAAGAAATGTGTAGGTATACCTACATAATTTCTGCGAGATTGAACCATGGCAAGTGGTTTGAAATTCGGTTGCATAATTTAACGGAAACGCCACTGCTGTACTGCGTTCATTACTCTTTTGTATAACGTTCCTATTTAAAACTTATGGATTCTAATGAAATTCGATTAAAAAATACAGTGATTATATGCATTATAATGTGTATAATGCAACAATGTTGATATGTGTTTCCATGAATGAATCTACTATATAAATATAGGAATTCATAAACCCATCTGTAACTGCCATGCACTTATATGATAAAAATATAATTTTGCATTTATCTAAATACACCTACCTAAATGAAATCACTTGTATAATAACTGAGATGTGAATAAAAATATCGAAAACTCGAATAAATTATTTCGCACGACTGAATGGTATAATTTATTCGTGGTTTAAAGCTTCTTCTTTTTCTTCGTTTATTAGACATGTTGGTATGTAATTCAAAATCTATGCCTCCTGAGATGACGAAGTCCAACTATCCTTCCATCTCTTGGGTGGTCTTCGGGGTAGACGGCGACCAGAGGGGATTTCATTTGCTTCTATATAAGCAAGTCTATCACTGTCCATTCTGTCCACCCGCACAAATGTCGCAATTTACCCCACATTATCGGATATGCTGTGAAGGTATAAATGAATGAACGAATAAATATTTGTTTTACAACGTGATGTTTTTCAACAAATACATACGACTGGTGAAGTCTTGCAGTCTTGGTCTTGTGAGACTTGCAAGACCATGATCGCATGTGTTGTTGCAAGACCAAAACCAGGGGGGCTACTCATAACACGTTCTTAATACGTTCTTATCATGCCTTTATCTTAAAAATGTATAAATCAGTACTCAATTATAATCTAGTTATAATCTTTCTTTATATTAATTCGCAAAAAATCTAAATATCAACGTTTAGTATGAAATTGTCATTAATAGTTATACAAGTTAATATTACTTTTCAATTAATTTAACATCAAAGATTGCTAAAGTCTGAAGCTGATCTTAATATTATTTAATCAACTTCATGAATAGCCCTGCAGGCTTTGCAAGACCAAGACGAAGATTAAGGATGCAAGACCAAAACCATCCCGGTCTTGGTCTTGCATGCATTTCGCTCATCATTAAATACGAATTTTGTAAAGTAAATTTTAAGGGAAATGTTTACTAGGTGCATACATAAAAATATTCTATTATTTAAATGAATCAAATATCTTACGTGTTTATTAGGCATTGAATTGAAAGCATTTTTATGACCTAAAAAATACACAATGCAGTAATTTAAATAATAACCCATTACCTTATCGAATCGTCGATGATTGCTTCATTATTAAATCCAATGCTTGATGAAGTCGAATAAAGTTAATGCAATCATATTCATTAAGAGGGTGACTGCTGCCAACGTACCTATTTTTTCAATTTGATATACCATCATTATTACTAAACCAATCATTTTGAAAAAATAACCTAGTTAGTTTGGATATTAATAAAGAGAAATATACCTTGACTTTTTGATTATGTTCTGTATATATTCTTGTAGGAAATAATAAGCATACCCCGATTTTAGACATTTATCTTAAATTTCTAAAAAAATATATGGTATAGAGCAATATTTTTTTTTTATAAATTAAAGAAGAACAAAATATGATATGACGTTGCTTTAACGCATCAGGTTAAGTAAATAAACCAAAAAAACTTTTACTACGCAATGGCGCTGAATGGAAAAAAAATGTTTTTTAGGTTTATTTACTAAACCTGAAGCATTAATGCAACGTCACATCATATTTTTCTAGATATTTTTGTCTTCTTTAATTTAAAAAAATATATATTACTCTACGCCTTATAGTTTATTAAAAATATATGATAAACGTTGAAAATCGGGGTATGCCATTATTTTTCTACAAGAATTTATACAGAACATTATCAAAAAATTAAGGTATATTTTTGTTTATTAATACCCAAACTATCTAAATTATTTTTTTCAAAACGATTTGATAAGAAATAATGATGGTATATCAAATTGAAAAATAGATACGTTGGCAGCAGTCCCCCCCTTAATATCGTTTTTTTATATCACATTGGGAACGAATACTTTATGCAATCACGTAATTTTCAATAAACTTTTAGTGCAAAAATAGGTTATTCTGGGGGGCAAGTCTGGTTCAATCGGCGAAATCAAAACCCTCACGATTACCTTCGACTACATACAGGCATACAGGCAAGACATACAAGGTGATTGTATGTAACCACACCACCCTCAGTCACGAAGAAAAAAGAGAGGTTTTCTATAAACGAGTCTTTTTCTGAACTTGTACATTTTATTTAGATGTACAAAATAAATACATTTTCTTACACCTAGTAAAAACAGAAAGAACATTAATAATTTGAAAAAATATATATATATACACGGTATGAGTTATATGAAAACAATAAGAAAATATTCCAATTTACACAAAAACAAAAGAAGCACACAATATCTTAAAAGAATTTTTCCTTTATGTACTCAATACTTAGGCGACGAAAAGTGGCAAGACCAGATGCTTCCTTCACACATTCTGACAAATCATTATACAATAAATTGATGTATTTTGTAATACACATTACCCCCTATTCAGTAACTATTTTAACTAAAATAGTAACATACTAAAATTGTTGATTTTAGACTTACAGGCTCAAAAAAAGGAAATGAAGAAAAATACTTCAGAGATAATAATAGGATTATTCCATTTTTTATTCCTTGATAAACTTTTATAGTTTGAAATCCTTGGATATTTCAGCGTTATAAAATATCAACTTGGACTGAAAGGAATAGGAACGTACCTATATTGGCCGGAATGTTCTTAAAAAGTTCCTGAATTAGATGTATTTTGAATAATTATGAAAATGATGAAAATTTCATAATTTTACGATGAAAAATTTTAATACGTCTGATTCAGTAACTTTTTAAGACGCCAATCCGGCCAATATATGTACGTTTCTATTCCATTTAGTCCAAGTATATATTTTATAACGCTGAAATAAGACCGTAGATCTACAATTTTAGAACGTTCCTATTTTAGTTACAATAGTTACTGAATAGGGGGTATTATTTTGCGTACCTGCCAGGTTAGTCTGAGGTAGTCTAAAGTCCCGCCGACTTCTCGTCGGGTAGGTGTGAACTTCAAAATTATGAAGAACATTATTTGCAAATATGCAAAAGAATATTCTTAATTAAAAACAAAACAGCAACGCATTACTCGGCGATAAGATATATTGTACTTATGTAAATGTATAGTGATTAGTATTAAGTATTATCTTATAATAATAACTTCCTCAGTTCCATTTCCTACACACAAAGTGAAAAATTTCAATATTTAAATTTCAACAGTCATTTCGGATGTAGCGTGTTATTTTATTTTTAATTAAATTTAAATAGAATCATCATATAAATAAGGATCATCACATCATAACAAAGATAAACAAATGGGTTGTGGCTGACACCAAACTCTCCACTACATAGATAGTATTCATATACTTTTATCTTTTCGTATTTCTATGAAGTACTGTTAAAATTTGTCATTTAAAGTTTCTTGAAAGTATTTTTGCAGTATTAAAACGTTTAATTATAATTATAGAATGAATTAGACGATTGTCTATATAAAACTAATCTCCGTACGTAATACGATATACGCACAAAAAATATAATGACAGAGGTCGTAGTATAAATATGTATTTTTAACATACATAATACAGCCGTCGTGACTTAATTGGTTAAGTTTTTGCTCGATTTTCAAAGGGGACTCAGTTTTTAATTGTGTTTTCAATATGAATCTGTGAGACGAGTGGAAACTTGTTATTGGGTGCGTGCTAAAATAATATTTGACATAGTACCTACATACCTGTTAGTTGCACAAGAAGTAAAATATAAAAAAAAATAATGATTCGAAAACGAAATGAAACAATATAAAATAATAATACAAAGTACATTATACTTACATTAATATCAAAACATGTACATTCACAAAATGAGAGTATCGGAGTTGGAGAGCGCATACCATACGCTCTATGGAAGACCCTCAATAGACTCAGGGTTGGCGTCACCAGGTGGGGGTACCTGTCTGCATCAGATGATACCCGATGCGAGTGCGGCGCAACCCAGGATGACAGCCACTTGCAGATGTGCCCACTGATGGGAGTGGTCTGTAGCCTTGGGGATCTGATTATGACAAATGACAACGCGATATCAGTCGCTGCTTATTGGAGTGGTAGAACTTAACCGGACACGAAAAAGAACAAAAGATGTACATTCACACCAACATAGCGTATTCCATAATGTGGGGTAATCAGCGACAGGTATGCGGGTGTGCCTCGTCACTGAACGATGTTAATCGAAAGATGACTCTTACGGGGCTCTAATAAATAGTTGGTTGGAGTACTATTCTAAGCTGGTGCCACACAGCAGAACATTTAATTTTGATATATTAATGTTGTTAATTTTAATAATATAGGAAATCGTGAATTAATATAACCCATGGATTTAAAAATCCCACAAATAACGAAAATTTGAATTGAGCCGGTTGACTTGTCTCCAAATGAAAAATAAATATAACCAACTGTAATTAGGTACGTGAAATATGTGAAAGTTAGTTCACACTAATCAACGTTGGATGATGATTATTACTTGGCAGATATTCGTGTTTTAAATCAATGTCCGAACGGATAAAAAACAGGTTAAGCTTTAGCACTAAAAGTGCTTTATTTATAAACGATATTTGTTCCACTGACATCTGTCTAAATTAAAATCAACTTCGTTTTAAATCAAGCTGAAAAATGCGAGGGAATAAATTGAAAGGGATCAGACGTTAATTACAATACGAGGCCGCGGAAGAAATTCGTGGCTAAAAACTGTAATTATTACATAGTTTGTTTTTGAAGCAGTTTAGTAGACAATCAAATCATTTTAATAGCTTTCTACCACATTATGATCGTTCTGTATCACTATATTTAAACCTTTCTGAACCGCATTTTCTAAATCGTTCTGTCTAACGGTTCATATTGGAATCGTTCTGTGGTTAATCTGAATTCTCATGTGGTACCTACATTATTTATATTGTCCTTGTCGCATTACCTAATTTGTCTAAATCGTTCTCAATAGCACCGTCATCCAAGAAATTTTACATTAGAAGAAGTGTCTGACAGGGTGACACTATTTCTCCCAAACTATTTACATTGGCCCTCAAATATGTCTTCAAAAATCTTGATTGGTCTAAGAAAGGCATAAATATAAACGGTGAGTATCTCAGCAATCTACGGTTCGCAGATGATATTGTCATATTTGCCAAGGATGAGGAGGAATTGAAAACTATGTTGACAGAAATAAATTCAGCCTGTGTGAACATCGGATTGAAGATGAACATCTCCAAGACCAAAATGATGAGTAACGCAGAAGAGTCCTTCCCCATCATAATAGATGGAGTGCAAAATGAAAGAGTACACAGACACATATATCTAGGCCATACCATGATGCTTGCCAAAGAAAATCAAGAGGCAGAAATAGAGAGAAGACGTGGCCTTGCCTGGACAGCTTTTGGAAAATTATCATACATTCTGAAATCCCGTAAATACTCCCATTATTTGAAAAAGAAGGTATTTGATGCATGTATTCTCCCGTGCTTACTTATGGAATGGAAACATCGGTCCTAACAAAACGAATAATGCACAAGCTGTTAGTGTCACAGAGAGCTATGGAGAGAAAGTTGCTGGGTATTTCAATAACACGATGGACCAAAAAGATCGTAGAATGGAGACCGAGAACAAGCCGAAGAGGCGTCGGCAGACCCCAGGCAAAGTGGTCTGATGACATCAAGAAATGTGCTGGAGGGAGATGGATGTAATGTGCCCAAGACAGAGAGTTGTTGAGGATCAAGGGGGAGGCCTATGTCCAAGAATGGAAAAAAACAGGCTGAAGAAGAAGAAGAAGTATCGTCTAAATTTGCCATCTAACTTAATTATTTAGGTATCTATAATTTATTATACGCTGTATGTTGACCTCTAAGGCTCTAAGTAAACAAATAAATAAATAAATTTGAGAATGGAACACGGTTACGAATGGACCCAGCAGAACAACCTAGTGATGTATGGCATAAAGGGAAGTTTATTATATCAATCTATGCACCATATGTGCATATTGTATAATTTACTGTACAGTTTCAAAGAGTCGGTGGTATTTACGAAGTACGTCATGCATTTCCGAGTTGCCAATTTCCCGTAAATGCGTTGATCGCAATTTGAGTTGGCGTTTCGAAAACACATATTTGGATGACTTCAGGGTAATACTGGAGTAGGAACCGCTGTGTATTGAAACCACGGAGATACGTTACACGGATAGCGTACTATTTCTCAATAGCAAACTGAGTAACGCATGGTTAAAAGTGCTAAATCATACCTTCTCACAGATTCGAATATAAATTAAATACTGTTTTATGTTTTGTGCCCCCCCCCCTCCATTATAACTTCCGATCCGCTGGATTCACAAAGCCCAAAATTTCAAATAATATAGAAAACTAGCGGACCCGACAGACGTTGTCCTGCCCTAACTATTTGTGAAACAATAAAATATACGTAACATAATATGTTTGAATCATATGGATGTTTTTATTCGCTGAGCAAACTTACATTTTCTTGTTCGATGAGCCGCTAAACACATTGAGGTTAGATTGATTGTCATTTCGTATATAATTGCAATACAGCATATAATATGGTCTGGACACGGAAAGGAACGAAATGAAATATGAATATTCACGTAACAGTGAGACTAGTACATAATATATGACAATTATTGTCATATCTATTTCGACTTAGTATTTTGAACAGTGTTTTGTTTATTCGATCCGATTACCTGCACCCAACTAATGTTCTGTTTCTTGAGCAGACTGTGAATTAATCAAGTAGGTACGAACAATCGGTGATTATAGGCATCGAGTTATTTTAATCGTATTATTCTTAGCTTAGTTTAGATGCAGCTGTACAGTTGGGTGGTGCCACAATATTCATTCATTATTTTATTGCGTGCATAAAATAGTTTAAGTGTATCCCTCTATGAATACCTTTCCTATTTGTGCGAAATGACTTTATCCAAAGTGATTGCGACCAGACCAGCTTTGGGTGAAGTAGTGTCATATCCAACTAGAAAACACAATACTTCACACTTTTTTTAATTCTTATTTATTTATTTATTTATAAAATTTATGTACATGTGTACAAAGGCAGATTTATTGCCATAAGGCAATTTCTTCCAACTAACGAGAAAAAATGGAAAGAGAGTTATAAAAATAATAACAAAAATAACACTGATCATAGCAATGAGGAAAAAGAGATTACGGAAGGATATAGAAGGAATTCAGGAACTATTTACAAATAAAGTTTTTTTTAGTTAACCTTTAAATATTTGATTGGATTGAGATGACTTTATTTCATCACTTAGGCCATTCCATAGTCTAGCTGATTGTACTTGAAAAGAAGAGCTGAAAACTTATGTATTGTGAATGGGGATACCTAGTGTAGTACGTTCAGCAGATCGAAGGGATAGGCCGATCTGCTGAACGTATTGATTTTTCTTATCAAGAAAAAACACGTATAAAGATGATTTAGGTGGGTGGTGGCAGAACGGTTGGCGCGCTGGGTTAGTAATCCAGTGGTCGCGAGTTTGAATCCTGCGACGACAGATTTCGTTCACCTGTAGCACAAGCCTTCATGCTTGGTTTAGGGAATGCACGAGAATGTATAATGTACTTGTTTTTTTACCGATAGATTTCCAATGCAACAATGGATTTCCACCCATTCTTCCTGTCAGCAGCGGTGGAGCTTCAGGCAGATCTCGTGTGACATTGTCCATCAATCTCTGCCTTGGTCTTCCCAGAGGTCTATTGCCCGCAGGATACGTTATGTGGCTCTTTCTTCTCCTGATTCGATGAGAAATCAGGAGAAGAAAGCCAAATCAAGTCTAATCTTTTAGATCAGGGGGTAAGTCCAGTCTAACGGCGGAATCAAAACCATATATGTTTACTCATATATACGTTTACCCGTATGGAATTCTATGATATCTTAAGATATTATAGAACTCCATTTGATAAATATTTTATTTTATTTTTATTCAAATTGAAGCTAACAATGTACTTAGTAAAAAATAAATACAGAATGCAAAATAACTTGCCTAAATACCCACTCCATACATCAATAATTATAAGCTTACAATACTATCATGATAAGTAACATAATATTTTATAGGTACATGTACATTATATCCGCATCTCATGGTATCACTGTGTTTATATGTATCTGTATTATATCCATGATATGGGTAAACATGGATGGTTTGATTCCGCCGGTTTACCAGACTTACTTGTGATAAAGGGTTTCACTGTCTTAATAGAAAACTATAATTCCGTTGAAAAAATCTTTAGTCTTGGTTTTGTAAGTGGAATTCTGGTTTTCAAATCACTATTTTCTTCATTTATTTATCAGTGTACAAACAAACATCACCATTCAACTTAGTGGTTCAAAATATAGATATAAGTCTGCGAAAATTATTTGTCCCTCGCATAACGACAGTGAGGATTGACAATTTAATAATGTAATTAAATATAAAAATATATTTATTTTAAATCATAATCCTATTGTTTTTTTTACCCTAAGGAGGGAGTTATGAATTTTTCAATTTTTAAGGTTATTTTTTATTGGAGATTATCAACTAGTGCTGAGAATGTATTCTGAAAGTTTCATTACAACGTATCTGGGTGTGTGGGTGCTGTGTAGGTAGGTACTATATTTTATAGTAGGTATGTGTATGTGCTATGTAGGGCGTGTTTATTCTATTTTATCGATTATTGACTAAAGTACTCATTCGATTATTTTCAAATTTTGCAAATTTGTAGACACAATACACATTTAGATCTCATTAGATTTTGAAGGATATCTAATAAGTGCTACTCATTTTTTAACTATCAAATATTTTAAATCTCAGGAAACTTAAAGTTTGATTATTTTATTTTCTAATTGCTAAAGACACATCAAAATGGCATTGAAGAATTATCATATTTTCGTAATAAAATATTCAAATAAAAAATAATGCAACAAAATCAATTCATGAAAATACTGAGATTTCCCACACAAAAATTGAATACTTTAAGGAGTGATTTGGTAGTGAGCAGTTGGCCACAACCCACTGGTTTTTAATTAGAAGCAATGAGTACTTTAAATTTATTTATAGTAAAAAAAATACACTCCAGCACATGCCCATGTGCTAGTTGAGTGGATACATTCATAATGAAAGTAAATGAAAAAAAGTAGGTATATAATTTATCTCGAATATTTTTTTTGCTCACATGAATGCAAACATAAATGAAGAATTATCTCTACCTAGAGTCAATTATACGTGGCAAAAGATATCATATTATAAAAATATTTATTGTGGTAGATATATGGATGTTTATGTGTAGATAAATGAAGGTGTGTAATGATGTGTTAAGTTTGGTTTGCTTTTTATTCAGTATAATATTCGACTGATGCCAAATTAATGCGTTTTTTTATCATGTCGGTTGAGCAAGATATTACATATATAAAAAAAACATCTAAGTCAAGTGTCCTTTGGTATTTGTTATCGTAAGTGGTGATAACTTTATTGGAAACTCACCCTATAACGAGGGTGATTTTAAGTGAGAAATAAATATATCTATTATAATTAATATATAAATTAATTATTTTAGTATATTTTAATGATTTTTATGTCTCAACCTAAGTACCTATATCTTTTATTTTAAATTGTATTTTTTTTTCCACTTAATATTATTTTTTATATTTACTAATTTTGTTACAGTACCTTCTTTTTCTTTTATGTTTATGATAGTTTTATTATTTTATTTTGTAATTTCAATGTGTGTACTTAATTGTTGTTCATGTTTGTAAAAGGCAATTTGCCGTAAATAAATAATAAATAAATAAATAAATATCTATTAAAGAGTGACTTATGTCATGCAAGTATATGGGAAGTGAATAAAGAGGGTATATACATAAATCTAAACACCCTAATTAGTAACGTAAAAATTATTTCTCAAAACAGATAATTTTTTTATATGGCAACCCACCTATTTCTAAGCACGGAAATAAGGATTATTATGGTAACACTCAAAATGTTGACAAAAGTGTCTATTTATCAGCACGAATTCTCGTTTTGACAGCTGTCAGCTGGTATTCGTATTGGTTCTTAGCTGGTCGATCGGGATTTTATTTTATAAAACATTGTATGGCTATAACCAATAAAAAAAATGGCTATAACCAATAAAAATAAAGGTATAACCAATGAAAGTTCCGTTTAGGTGATTTAATTTCTAAATATGTGAGGTATATTGTACTTTGTTGTAGGAAAACTGTTGACAAGTAAGGAGACCTCTCGTTAAAACTTAACTTGTTTCGATTGTCAATTTGTGAACATTGTTTTTAAAAATTGAATACGTCCATGGAAGTTCTGGTATTTGCCATAATGACCAATATCAGTGACCACTCATCTGTCCTGCAATTTGATAATACGTAATACATATTTACAAATGATTTGTATCCGTATGGTTCTACAGAAGAGTCTTATATATTCTAACCTTACCGTCAATGTTACGACAAATGTTGGATTTTCCAAACCAATTGCCTATGACACCCTAATACAGTGCACGCTTTGTTCACCATTTAAATCATGTTTCATATATTTTGAAAATCTGGCCCAATATTCTTTATTTTATTTATTTATTAACAATAAAACCAAGTTTTTTTACAAAATAAAGGTATAAATTTTACACGAAAGGTAATATAATAAATAAACTAATAATAGATTTCCACTTGAAAAGTAATGTAGGTACAAACAATAATTAAAAAAAAATGGTGGTGTTTTGGGTTTTCAAATTTAGTACATTTCGTCATTTTTTATTTCATTAGTTTATAGCTATTTCCATTAAAATTATTTAACCAAGTACTAATTTTGGATATTATCGAATATTTTCTGGAAAATTTATTGAGTGCTGTCCACACTTTTTAATATGTGGCAACATTTCGTATTGCCGAATATCCATTGCCAATTAGTAATCAAATTTGTCAAATATGTTTTAAAGTGTGTTTCTTAAAAAAATAACCTAAGTATTTTTTATAATGTGACTACGTATGAGACACCAGCTATGGATTTGAACGGAGGTGTTCTCGATATAATGCGCGGAAGTTACGCGGGCTAGTCTCCTCGGAAAACAGAATAATATCGATATGCTATAAGAAACACATGTAGCGTACAAACTTGTGTATGTTGCCGCGATAAAAGCATCGTAATAGACACGAAGGCCCCAAAATATATCGACTTCCGATTATAGGTATTCATCATATGATTGAGGGGTGCCATTTTACAATAAACTCGCCACATACGCAGTTAAAAGTAAATTAAATTAAGGCACCTATAGGGCTTACGACCTTTCATCGGCCGGCTGAAGTTGATAATTTGTGCGCTTGCGCGACGTTTACCAATTTCATTCAAGTTGAAATAATTAATATTTTAATATTCTCCTAAAACTGCTCATAACCTTCCTTTTTTATTTATAATTTATTCCAAGGTATATAGCACTCTAAAAAATAGGGTGAATTGCCATATAAAGCAAAAAAATAGATGTTTTATGTACAATATTTTTTTGTTATTTTATTTCATATATCAAAATATTATGTACCTAATTGTTTCCATTGTTTTGGTCACAACGAGCCTTTCTGTGGAATTTATTGAACACCTCAAATAATATATTGATATAACCTGCAATGCAATACTTAAGCTACGGTCCTAGCTACGGTTGGTGTGTATTAAAAAGTGACATATAGCCGTGTGCGTTTATAATAATATCGCATATATTCAATATGCATGAGTCTATAATATGCTTATGTATTATGTACATATTCCACAGTATGTAGGTATATAACGTTCAAGTGCACAAGGAAATAAGTACTTTTATGGCAATAAACGTGAATTTGATCCTGCTTATTTTTCATTGTGTACAGTAAAACCTTGCTAAACGAACATAATAAATTGTAAAAAGTTAGATCCCCAGTTAGCTAACGAACGACGTTCGTAGAAGACCGGCGGCGTAGCATATTAGTGGTAAATCGTTTGTATGCGGGCGTCCAAAGTTCGATTAAACAAAGGATTTTTTTAATTATATCGCAAAAAAACTGTATGTTCCTTGTTGAGTTGGATTTGATGACATTCTGGGCTCGATTCCTAACGGGGGAGAAATTCCACAAATTATATTTTTCTACACATTTCTTGTTTATCTGGGCTGGAAACACGGGTTACTTAGAAGAAAATTTCAATCACTCGACGGAAACTCCTCACTTTTATTTTATTTTATTTTGTATAGCTTCCCGGGCAACTAACAAGTAGGTCACTATGTCAAAAATTAATTTAACACACACCCAATAACAAGTTGCCACATTCTGGACACTTACGATATTAATCGTCTCACAGATCCAGACTGAAAACTGTGTCTCCACCGGGAATCGAACCAAGGACCTTTGTCTCACGAGTCAGATGTCTAACCAACTGAGCCACGAAGGCCGACAACCGGCCGACACTTGGGCGGAAGTAAGAGTTTATATAATAATAATTTTATTGTAGCAGTATAATTGGTAAAAATAAGTTTTCTGTTAAATAAACTGATTATTGTTTAGATGAATAGGAAATTTTTTGAAATTAACGTATTTCGCTACTTCCTCCACCATCCGCTCTATGCAACATGTAGGAGCTCTATATAAGGCCCCTTCACAGAATGCTAAGTGAAAAAAAAGTTCATGGCACGAAAAGTAGCTTATGGAGCTATGCATTATATGTAGATGTCGGCACCATAATGCAAACAAAACTATCGACGAATGTAAATAGAAGATTCACACGCGTGGACTGCTATTAACTTCAGATCTTATAAAATGTAAAGCATCAGATGTGATCAAGATCTCTGCAAAAATAAGCTTAACGGGATTCTACCAATAGAAAGGAACCGTAACTATGACAGAAGTTCCCAATCAAGACGGGTAGGTACAAGTAGTTGCATTACCTACAGACGGACAGTATATCGCGTCGCACATAGTTTTTTTTTTCAATCTCGTTTTAATTGAATATAATAACGGTAAAAAAATCTAACGATAAAGATATATGATAAAAAGATCAAAGATAAACAAAAGATCGCATAAACTCTATGAAATTGAACACTTCATAATATAAACATAAGATAAATGAAGAATAATGTTATCGTAATTATCTCCATACAAAAAAGTACATGGCGTCATCGATATGTCACGTGATCCTTCCGGCATTTGATGTAGATAAGGAATATGCGCCGATTGTGTATTTGTAAGGATCGAATTCAAAGCAGAATGTTGAGCGCGAAACAACAAAATGAACCGGCGCAGTATCCCTCTTTCCTACGCGCATGCGTATTACATCCTTATAAAGCGCGGGAGAGTGTGAATTTCGCCGGCGATGATCGATGAATTTCAGTCTTAAGAGTTATTTTTTTAAATAATTTAACATTTGTTTTGTTGATTAACCGACAGATTTCTTGAAGTCAAATATATGGGACTCATCCAATATTCGTCTCAATTAAGTATCAATTTACTGAGATATGAAGGTTCACAATTGTGTATAGCCATGAGGGCATGTATAGATGACGCTCGTCTTAAAAAGGTTAAAATTTTTGAAACGAATTATTCCCGTTAATTGAGGATCCACTGTGCTTTAATCGTACTTACACTATGACCCAGAAACCTGTATTTATTAATGGTACGAAAGCAGAAACATACATAAGTATGTACGTACTTATTGTTTGTGCGCAGTTTTTTAAATGAATCACAAGGATTATATTGTATAATATTTACCAATCGATTGCCATTATACTTAAAATTGACAGACTTATGTGCTTAATAACTTCCTGCTGCAATAAAAACTTCCTTGATTCCCATGAAGGTGATGTTATATTTAATAAATGATAATTTCTTACAATTACACAGTAATTTTAGTCCAAACAAGCGAGAACTGTCTGAGAAATTATTTTTAGTCAATTTCACTCATGTTGATGAGTTTATTAACGTCTTGCACATTATGTCAGGCGGCGCGGCATCGTGAAAATAATTTTGAAAAAAAGATCCTATGTAAACGGCGAGTTAAAACTGAATAATAATATTTTTCTAATTGGGTGGGTATTGTTACGTTTTGAGAAACCGGGCTGTAACCCGGTTTAGTTGTAAGGATATTCTTTTGGAAGAAATGCAGGGGACGAATCAAATCACTAACGATTTGTTAAAATATGGAGGTTTTCTTTATGACAAAATATGTATAGTGTATTTACATAATTGTAAATTATATTCCATAAATAATATTACGCTTGTAATACTACGAAATGCTAAGAAGAACTTGAATCTTTAGTTCCTTTTGCACTCGTTCATTATTATAGCTAGTCACTACTAGGGTTTCTCAGTTCCCGGGACCCGGGAATAAAAAATGCATTACTACCTGTAAAACAACCATTTGTGCTATTACAAGTATTGCTATTATGCTAAGTTTAGGGATTGTATGAGGATGTATATGGTACTTGTTACAATGACATATTCTATTCATACTTTTAAAAAAAAAGCGCTGTGGATGGCCAAAGCATTATTTTATTATATTTTATTTTATTTTTATTTGTTTATTTACGTAACCATTTACATAAAAAAGGACAAAATAAAAATACATCATCTTAAGTAAAAAATAACATAAAAAAATATAAAACGGTTTCATATACCTAAGTATACGAATACGTATTATAGTCATTGTAAGATGGTGAGTGTATGTGGGGGAAAGGGAAGGGTAATGGATATAGGAAAGCGTTGATAAGGAAGGGATGGAGGTTTAAGGAAGATAGGTTTGATTTTTAACCAGTAATATTACCAATAACTGCGCGTAATTGCCGTTTCATCGATGTCTGTGTGGAGTTAAATATATCAGGTTGGGGGTCAAGACTATTGTAATAATTTAAGCATCTGTTGACATAATTATTCTGTACGTAAATTGTTCTGCAGTATGGTGTATAGAAAAGGTGATTTTGGCGTTTTAATTCAAAACATTTGTTTTGTGCAACCAAATGTTTTGTGCTCGCAGCCAAAAAGCACAATCATAAATAGATACATTTTAAGCTAAAACGCAGGTAACCTGCAGTTCGGCTGTCATAATATTTTTTTCAGTGTTGTTTAGTATTTTTTTTTTGCTTTAGTTGACAAAAGCGTTGAAATCAATCAAACACTTACCCGCTGCGTGGTGTGACAACTCTGAATCAATTAAAGACCCTGGGTTGTATATCCTTTCAGTCTTAGGCTGCATCAGCTCTGAAGATTGGTCGGAATGAATGGCCATCTAAAAAGAAATAAACAGCTGAGATAAAAAAAATGTCTACTATGAATTCAAAATTGAACATAACTATAGGTATTTTATAATTTAAATAATGGTTTAAAAATAAACAATGAAAAATTCATCATTTTCATAATTATTCATAATACGTCTGATTCAGTAACTTTTTCAGAACGTTCCGGCCAAAATATGTACGTTCCTACTTATTCCATTTAGTCCAAGTTGATATTTTATAACGCTGAAATAAGACCGTCAATTTAAAATCTACAATTTTAGAACGTTCCTAATTTAGTTACAATAGTTACTGAATAGGGGGTAATGTGTTCACTTTCATTCTATTAATAACATCTTTCTTTATCCTATATTATTTCCTTATGTACTCATTTCTGACCCTATCATATCATATGTACATCTTTCTAACCATTGTACTTAAATGTGAAGTTGGAGAAACAAAGGTATTTTGTACCAGAATTTTTATTTACTTATTAATAATTATGTATTTCCACGGTGTTTCAAAAAATAATTTTAACAAAAAAAAATAAATAGCGATTCCAACACGAAAATAATACATAGATGTCAACGGGACAATTAGAGACGCAATGGCCGTTTGAGTGACTGGGATTTTTTCCTATAATTTATGTGGCGTTTTAACACTTCATGCCCGTTGTACCGGTTGAGCGGGACAGTGAGACATGTCACAAGAGGAGACATCGCTCGTCGCCTACCGTTCACCTCGGCGATTTATTTGTTTCTAAATTTATTTTGAAGTAATTTGTCGCTTTACACTTATACCGGCAACATGGCCGGGCCACTCACGACTGTCGTATCACTTAAAGCCACCCACTGCAAGACCTTTTCCACACCTTGTTTATTAAAATAACATTTTTGCTCTATTTGGCGGCACGGTGTGCGGTTCGCGTAAATAAATATATCTTTTACTGTATTTTTCAATGCGAATTTTTGTGTGAATTTTACATACGTACAAAACATCACGCCGTTTCCCTATTTGGAACCAAACGCCAGACTCTTCATACGTACAAATCATCACGCAGTTTCCCTATTTGGAACCAAACGCCAAACTCTTCATACGTACAAAACATCACGCCGCGTCCCTATTTGGAACCAAACGCCAGACTCTTCATACGTACAAATCATCACGCAGTTTCCCTATTTGGAACCAAACGCCAGACTCTTCATACGTACAAAACATCACGCCGTTTCCCTATTTGGGACCCAACGCCAGACTCTTCTATCTTGACATACCTACATAATATTTTGTTTTAAAATTAAGAGGCTATAGTAGGCTATATAGCAGAGGCGTGCCTAGAACCTTCGGACTAGACAAACCCTGAAAGAAAATTGGAAAATGTCGAATTTTTAATGTTTTTTTAGCATCGTTGTTCATTTGATTGGCCATTAAAATATTTTAAAATCATATGCTAAAATATTATTTACATTTGAGGCCCTGCCATGCATCGTATCTACATACGGTTCAATTTTTAATTTTGTAGTAGTGTTTCAAATAATTGGTCTTCAATTTCTCAACATATTCATAGGCAAGCTAAGATTCTCGGTTTTATAAGCCATTCCGCTCTGCTATATAGTATATTTTGAAAATAATTTCCCTAATACCCTAAAAAGATACGTCTTTGAAATAAGAAACGGTTTGTTTGTACATCCTTATTCTATTGCACGAGTATTTTTAATTTTTAATTTGTTTAATACTTTACTTGTAGGTATAATAAGTTTAATTAAATTCTTTTTTAATTTTCTATTGTACGTATTTTTTTTTGCGTAATTACCTTTTTTTGGTTAGACGAAACTAGTTTGTGGGCATGCGTCGTGATTCCTTTTATAAGGTGTTTCACACTCGCACATCTGTCGCTGGTTACCCCACATTGTGGGATATGACGTGATTGCATGTACCTACCTAAAATAAATATTTATTTATTTTATAAATACATTATTGAATACAAAGTAATATGTATGGCCATTTAACTAGAAATACCTGTTTTAAGATGACCAATATTTATATACGTAGGTACTTACATACATTTTATTTATTTATTTAATATTGCTTCTCGAGCAACTAACAGGTACTATGTCAAATATTAATTTAACATGCACCCAATAACAAGTAGCTACATTCTGGAGACTTACGATATTAATCGTCTCACAGATCCTAACTGAAAACACAATTAAAAACTGTGTCTCCACCAGGAATGGAACCCGGGACCTTTGGATCAGCAGTCAGATACCTAACCAACTGTTAAGCATTTATGCAACAAGCTTAACAGTTGGTTATTTATGCAACAAGCATAAATGCTTGTGCTGTAGGCGAACGAAATCGGTCGAGGCAGGATTCGAACTCGCGACCACTGGATTAATAACCCAATACGCTAACCGCTCTGCCATCGACCCATCTATTATTTCTACTGTTTGACGGGACTTGCTCCCCCCCTGAAAAAGTCTCGACAAAGTAGACGGCGAAACAGTTTGAAATGTGCAATCAGTGTATGGAGCAGGTTAATAAGCCCAGAAGCATCCCTCTAAGAACCATTATTTTTTAAAACAATATAGTTGCATGTAACACATGACATCCAATTGTCGATGTCGATAGTATCGATAGTTAAAGAATACCTACCAAACTATAAACACTTACCACAAATTAATAAATATTTTTAGATCATATTTTATTTTCTATATAAAACATGTAGGAATGTCAGGATAGGATAGTATGGAGGTCAGTCTGTTTTTCCTACCCAGAATATGAAAACAGCATGATGGTATGTATGTATGTTTGCAAATTAAGTATCAAATTATGGAGTCTTCTTACATATTGTGTATAGGCGACTGCCATACAAATTGAATGAAGCGATGTCGTCACTAAATTCAATTTTTATAAAAATTGTAAAAAAAATTGAGATGTACTACTACAATGTTAATATTTTTTATAGGAAATTAAATTATGTAGTTGGGGTTTTTCGGCTTTTTTCGACATTTTTAAAAACTTTGGATATATAGGCAGGTAAACACATAAATTTGTCATAAAAAATATTTTTCTTAATACAAAATGTTTGAGAAACTTTTTTGAAAAATAGAATTTGAGTGTTTATATTTGTCTATATTCGTACCAATTTTCAGCGTTCTAGCATTTATGGTTTTTGAGATATATGGAAAAATAAAGTCAAAATTCAAAAGTTGATAACCCCTGACTGAAACAAAAATTCGAAATTCTGAGTATAAGAGTTTTGTAGGCCTATTACTGTTTATATATTCTGCTACTTTGTTTATATTTTTTGAAAATAAAATTAAATTTTCTAGTTGGGGTGTTCCGGCTTTTTACTGTGGCTTTTTAAAATCGGGAATGGAAGGTAAACAATATTCCGAAGAGACCAGCCGCGACGAACCAATTATGAAATTGAACTTGAAGTAATTTGAAGCACATGACACAAATATACCACACGAAGAAACTATGAACCTGACGAAGAAACTATGTAGAAAAGTACTAAAAACGAAGGTAAACTTATAACAATAATGTAGGTGAAGTGCACTGTGTCGTCTCTCGTGAAGGTAACTCGCTGTACTGCTGGTCTATACTGTTTGTAGGTAGTTTTCTTTTACAAAATTTCTTCCCGGCTAAGCGGGTAGGCATACATTTTCTATAATTGAGATATGGATAAAGAGAGGATTCAAATGGATATCCGTAATACATACATCACAAACAAACACTTATTATCTGGGCAAGTTCAACCCATTTGTATAATTAGAATAGTTAACTTATAGACTGAATGTTAAAATGTGTGACAGATGCAAAAGCATCGTGGATATTGCTATCTGCACGGCATGCCCTCAACATAATGTGCTACAAAATGTAAGTATATAATAATATGTATGTAAGTTGGAGAGCTCAAAGAGATTATGCGTGATCTCCTTCGTGGAGTAATATTTAAAGATAACAACGGAACAATCTCCATGTATTTCAATGCTTTCAAGAACGTGGTATTTATGAAAGAAATATGTACTTTTGGTTTAGTCACACTTTGACATCATATCAAAAGATTACTTCAAATAAAACTATAAAGTGCTTAAAGTAAGTGTAAATCAGTCTTAAATTGATATGTTATAAAAATATAAAAATACTTGGTTAATGTTCTATTATATTTATTGGATTATTGACGCGTTTCGTGCAAAGCACATCGTCAGAATAATGCTCTACAAGACTGAGACTAGTTGTTGTGTTATCACAACTAGTCTCAGTCTTGTAGAGCATTATTCTGACGATGTGCTTTGCACGAAACGCGTCAATAATCCAATAAATATAATAGAATATTAACCAAGTATTTTTATATTTTTATAACATATCAACGTACAATGGAGTTCTATCAAGAATTGTCGATCGACAAACTAAACTTAGTTAAAAACAGTCTTAAATTTTTAATTTTGAGTAGATTTTGTTTATTTGAATTGTTATATGAAATAATGATGTAAAAAAAGTATGTTTTATAAAAGTATGTTGTTGCTTGTATTCAAAGGTACTTATAACTATAACGAAAACGATTTTTTTTTATTTTGTTTCAATTCATTTCATTTCATCATTTACAAGGTTTATGTATTGATAATAATAGTAATCCACCAAATCTGTGACATACAATATTTAATCGCGAACATAAATATTAAAATTTTAAAAAACTTTTCTATTGAAGTGAAAATCTACTTGATAGCCTTTCCATACACATCGATTCAAATTTCAAATAACTCTCGCAATAGAATAATGATGTAAAAACAGTTTTTTTTATTTCAAAGACATATATTTTGGTGGTACTGGAGATGTTTTTTTTTCAAAATTTACTATTTAGCCTACATAGTCTCTTAAAGGGAGGACTGCTGCCAACGTACCTATTTTTCAATTTGATATACCATCATTATTTCTTATCAAATCGTTTTGAAAAAAATAATTTAGATAGTTTGGGTATTAATAAACAAAAATATACCTTACCTTTTTGATAATGTTCTGTATAAATTCTTGTAGAAAAATAATGGCATACCCCGATTTTCAACGTTTATCATATATTTTTGATAAACTATAAGGCGTAGAGTAATATATTTTTTTAAATTAAGGAAAATTAAAATATCTAAAAATTATGATGTGACGTTGCATTAATGCTTCAGGTTTAGTTAATAAACCTAAAAAACATTTATTTTCCATTCAGCGCCATTGCGTAATAAAAGTTTTTTTGGTTTATTTACTTAACCTGATGCGTTAATGCAACTCATATCATATTTTTCCAGGTATTTTGTTCTTCTTCAATTTATAAAAAAAAATATTGCTCTATACCTTATATTTTTTTAGAAATTAAAGATAAATGTCTAAAATCGGGGTATGCTTATTATTTTTCTACAAGAATATATACAGAACATAATCAAAAAGTTAAGGTATATTTCTCTTTATTAATATCCAAACTAACTAGGTTATTTTTTTACAAAATGATTCGTTTAGTAATAATGATGGTATATCAAATTGAAAAAATAGGTACGTTAGCAGCAGTCGCCCTCTTAAGACACAAAAGATACAAAACTATAATTATATATTAAATTTTAAAAATGCTTCCCTGTCAAATTTTTATACTATAAATAGGTGGACATTTGCCTGATGATATATTAATAGGGGATTATAAAATAGAGTCCTAGGTATACCGATGACTTGCAATATATATTCTCTGTTCGTCATTATTAATATATTGATTTTAATATTAACAATGAGTTTATAATTGGTGTATTGTTTTTATTACATTTCACAAGCATTGTGCGTAGTCAAAGAAATAAGTAACTATATCGCGTTAAAATAAAATTAAAATTAATATAAATTAAATGCGTTTTAGATGTAAATGTTCAGCAGAGCTACTCATGAAGTTTATCCGAGTAAAATTAAGGGGCCGTATAAACCTAAACATTTATGTGAAACAGTGTGTTTCTAGAAAAAAATACCAAAGTGTTTTCAACATTTCTCTAGTGAATGTTCGTCACAGAATTTTAAAATTCAGCCTAAATTCCCATAAAAAATATAAAAAATATCCCTTTTTACAGCATTTTTTTTAAATTACTTCATAACTATGTGTCGTAGAGAAATAAATCTTTTATATGCATAAAGAGTGTATAAAATCAAAGTGAATGACCGATAAGGTATTTATCATTTCAAATAAGGTTTATTCTAAAATGCAAAAAATTAACAAATTTGGGGTTTCTGATATATTAAATAACGTATAAACCTTTTTTACCCTTACTAACGCGTAACTCATAGTGCATTGGGCGGTTTTAATATATCATGTTTTCAGTCACTAGGTTTAGCGTTATATTTTATTTTATTTATTTTATTTTATTTCAATTTACGGTTTGATAACCTTTTACACATACAAGTATACATAATATATTAAAAACAACAGAATTAAAAAAAAACAAATAAAAACAAACAAATATATAAAATGAAAATAAAAAATGAATAACAATATAAAAAAGGTGAAAATATGTAAGAATATGTAAAAAATAATGAAAAACATTTAAAAAAAATATGTAAAAAAACATGCGAGAAACATTCAAAAATATGTAAAAAAAAATAAACAAAAAACATGTTAAAATATGTAAAAAAAAAACAAAAAACATGTAAAAAATAATGAAAATCATGTAATAAATCATGTATATGTCCTCTTTATATCAGCTTCAGAATTTAGCAATCTATGAGGTTGAATTAATTGAATAATAACATTATTTTATATAACGATAAATGAAAATTTCATACTAAACGTTGATATTAACAAATTTTCATGATTAAATATAGAGAAATATAA
The DNA here is from genome assembly GCA_963576475.1 of Molanna angustata. Classification (NCBI taxonomy): domain Eukaryota; kingdom Metazoa; phylum Arthropoda; class Insecta; order Trichoptera; family Molannidae; genus Molanna; species Molanna angustata. Next base: position 6,543,677 of record OY754966.1, on the reverse strand, counting down.
CGATTGGATTATAATCGAGTACTGATTTATACATTTTTAAGATAAGGCAAGTTAAGAACGTGTCATGAGTAGCCACCCTGGTTACATTTTTCTCAGTATGTCCTATTCTGATTCGTCTAAAGTTATCCATCTCAATTTTAGTATATGAGAAATGTCAAAAAGTTGACTGCATTTATACGGGACTCATTACGTCACACCGCGTGGATAAAATACTTTTATCCACGGTCGTATACGTTTTCGTACTCTGAAACGAAACAAAATAGGACATAATATGTGTGCATAAAATAGGTATCTGTGCTTCGATTTCTTGTCGAATATTTGTGGACCACTGAAAGTTCAACACACAAAAGTCCTACGAAGTTCAAAGCTATAAATTATACGCTCCATAAGTTTATGGCCAAATCAATAAATAACGTTCAAATTAAATTTAATTAAATCCTTCCACCACCGGAGCACCAACCAATATGATGGTGTTCCGGACACGGAAAGTAAGTAAGTAATTAAATTTGACATTTTTACGAAAACAGCCGCATAGCAAACAATAAAATATAATTATTGAATACGTGATACATACACACACTATAATATATTATGTAGGTACCTACCTACCTGCGTTAATTGGTCAGAGTGCAATAACCATAGATATTTGACATAATATGGGCAGTTACGTAGATATCCGACTCAAAAGCATTAGGCTCCCGGGTTCGATTTTTGAAGGAAAAAGATTTTTTTACTGTTTCATTTTTTTTAAATGAATATGTAAAATAATATGAATATTCTGACTGCCGTGGCACAGTTGGTAGGCCGTTCGGTTTCTGTGCGGGTTCTATCCTGGGTTCGATTCCCAGCAGAGGAGAAATTTATTTAAATTCATTTCTCGCGCAAATATTGCTTCTCTGGGCTGTAAACACTGGTTAGTTGAAAGAAATTGCCATACGGCAATAAACTAGCCACATGCTCAGGGTGCAAGAAAGTGTTCATTATTTATTTATTTGTTTATGTCGTTGTTAAATAAGTACATATACATCTTACTACAATAAGCATAAATGCTTTTGCTAAAGGTGAACGAAATCGGTCGAGGCAGGATTCGAACTCGCAACCACTGGATTGACTCGCGCTAACCGCGCTGCCATCGACCCATCGCTGACATCGACCGACCGCTGCCATTGATGCAAATTAATATAGCGCCGTTTTCGTTTATGTCTCACCGCAAGGGCTTTTCAGTCAAGATCTGCGAGACCATTGATACAATAAGTCTCTAGAATGTGGCAACATTTTGCCCGAGAAGATATATAAAATTAAAAAATTAAAATTTACCAATACCGAGAATAAATATAAATGAAAAAAATTAAAATTTACCAATACCGAGAATAAATATAAATGAAAAAAATTAAAATTTACCAATACCGAGAATAAATATAAATGAAAAAAATTAAAATTTACGAATACCGAGAAGATATATAAAATGAAAAAAATTAAAATTTACGAATATTTCCTTGCAACCTGTGCAAGTTTATTCCAAAATAGATATGTATTACGACCAACTAGTTTGCCCAGTACAAAAAAACATTATTCATACAGAGAGTACAACCTGTCATCGTCTGGTTAGCAAAAAGACATAGTCATAGTAAAAGATATAGGCTTTGAGTGATTTTATTTTATTTATTTATTGAAAACAAACTATTGTATGCGTACATTGTATATTCTATAAACAATGACAAAAATATTCGATATACTTTAATAATATCGTGAAATAATTAATCGAGAGAGAAAAAGATAGAGAGAGCAATAAAGAGTTTAAGAAGAAAGAGAAAGAATCACAGTAAGTTGAGATAAAAGTGTGATGTATTAGATCAAGTCACCTCTAATGCATTTCACCAACGAACGGTGACAAGTTTAACGGGACTCTCCGGTTAGTATGTATGTATGTATAATATCGAGCAGGGTCTGTTCCACTACAAGTTCAAATGGTTCAGCTGCGCCAAGCGCAACAATATCTGCTGCGCCAAATACATTAAGTAATTAAAAAATAATATGTAATACCTAACCTACATGTATACCTACACACAAATTTGTGTGGATTTTGGTTACTTAATACTTTGGATATTGAGAGCGATTGCCATTACCTGTGCGAATCTTCTTTATATGTGAAATTGCAGATTCTAATAATATCATTTGAATTTAATTTGTACTTCATTATTCAAGTGTTCCATTTCAGAGCTATATTTTATTTATTTAGATATTTTTAAAATTTTAAATAAATTTATTAAAAATGATCTACTGAGAATTTAATCAATTATCCGGTTGCGGGATAGTCACGGGAAAATCTGGGATGAAAAGGGTGAAGGTAAAGAAAGGGATTGAAGAGATAAAAAAACTGAAGGTTCGAAGGGAACTAAAGTCTCTTTTGTTATAGTCCCTTTAATCCCGTCCGTCTGATATACTCGTAGATTTTTCTAAGAACACTCGTTTTGCACGCCGACGGGACTGTTGAATGAATTCCTCGTACTTATACAATTTTTAATAATTTCCTTTGTGAAATGTCAAATCAATAAAAATTCAAAAGGATATACCTAATATCAAGATACAAAAGATATTACAAAATCAGCAATTTTCACCTATCTATAGAAAGGAGATGCGCACTGGTAAACGCTACCACTCCCGGGTGTAACACATATATTTTTCATACCTATACCTATTCAATAAGAAGGAAAATATCCAAAATCCAGCCACACCTGAGAATCTCTACCATAGCTTGGTGCCATTCATCATTTCCATGGGCTAAAATATTTGAGAAATCATGATATACATATTTTCTGATTGTTTTTCTTTTCTGTTTATGTTTAATCCAACTGTCGATTTGTTCAGGAGAACTTTGTTCTCTTAACATATCGACAATGTATCAAGCCAGAATACGCGAGAATTGTATGGAGAGGTCTACTTTTTTCACGGCTTTTCCAACTTTGAAGTCAAAAAACACCAACTTAGAGGCTTCGCAGCATATATGTTCCATACACGGATTTACTCAGAATTCGGAGTAGAACATTTCGTGTGTCTGTGTGTGTGTGTGTGTGTGTGTGTGTGTGTGTGTGTGTGTGTGTGTGTGTGTGTGTGTGTGTGTGTGTCTGTGTGTCTGTGTGTGTGTCCGTCCCCCCCTTATAACTTTTGATCCGCTCAATTTACAGAGCCTAAAATTTCAGAATATATAAACAGTTACAGGCCTACAAAACTTTTATACTCGGAATTTTGAATTTTTGTTTCAGTCAGGGGTTATCAACTTTTGAATTTTTATTTTATTTTTCCATATATCTCAGAAACCATAAACGCTAAAACGCTGAAAATTGGTACAAACATAAACAAATACAAAATCTCAAATTATTTTTTTCAAAAAAATTCCAGGGTTTCTCAAACATTTTTTATTAAGAAAAATATTTTTTTTATGATAAATTTATGAGTTTAACTGCCTATATTTCCAAAACTTTTACAATTATCGAAAAAAGCCGAAACACCCCAACTAGACAATTTAATTTTCTATAAAAAATATTAACATTGTAGTAGAAGATCTCAATTTTTTTTTAACAATTTTTTTAAAAATTGAATTTAGTGACGACATCGCTTCATACATTTTGTATGGCAGTCGCCTATACACAATATGTAAGAAGACTTAATAGTTTGATACTTCATCTCCAAAAATACATACATACCATGATGCTATTTGCATATTCTGGGTAGGAAAAAGGATCTTCCTCCATACTATCCTATCTTGACATACATACCTACATATGTTGTATAGAAAACAAAATATCTGAAAATATTCAATAATTTGTATCTATGGGTTTATAGTTTGGTACATATTCTTCAACTATACATACTATCGCTATCGACAGTTGGATCTCATGTGTTACATGCAACTAGTTATATCTCTTAATTATTTTGCATATAAGCTTAGGCCAAATTGAAAAAGTACTGCTTCAGAAAAGTCTAGTCTTATTCTCCTTCTTGTTCTCTCATTAGGTCCAGGGCCTGTTTTATGCTGCATTTTCAACCTCCTGTGATGTGGACTGCCAACTATCTCGCCATCTTTTTGGTGGGCGTCCTCGTGGTCGAGACCCCTCCGGTACGTTGTCTCGGGCTATCTTTGGGATGCTATATTCGGACATGCGGCTGACGTGTTCGTTCCAGTATCTTCTTCTTTGGCGCCCCCATCTTACGATGTCCTCAGCTTCACAGATTCTTCGGATCTCTGTATTTCTGACTCTACCACGAAGACATTTGCCAGCTATGCGTCGCAGTATTTTCATTTCGCTGGTGCGCAGAAATTTTTTGGAACTTGTCTAGTGAGGCAGTAAATTTCCGAATAGGAACAATTGTACATAGTATGTTTATAACTAGTTGCATGTTACACATGAGATTCAACTGTCGATGGTGATAGTATGCATGTATAATTGAAGAATACGTACCAAACTATAAACACTTAAACACAAACTAATAAATATATTAAGATATTTTGTTTTCTATATAAACATGTTTATATACTTTTATACATTTGTACCTCCTTTTTATATTTTTACACTTTTTGTATAATTTTATACCTTTAGAATTTATTTAGCAAAATTGTGTTGCGTAATTATTGTTAGTATTGCCTCGGAACAGGCTTCGCCTAGTGAGGTTACAATTCTGTTCTAATTTTTAAATTTCTTAAAATTTTTAATAAATAAAAATAAAAAAACGTGTTTAAAATCAATTCCACTATTTATTAAGACTACAACCTACAACCGGTTTCGTGCTAAGCACATTTTTCACTGCTTAGCACGAAACTGGTTGTAAGTTGTAGTCTTAATGAATAGCGGAATTAATTTTAAACACAATTTTTATTTTTTTTTATTAGATATTCCATCAAGAACTGACGGTCAAAAAGGTAATCTAACTAATTTTTAAGATTAATAACGCAATATTAATTTGTTGTGTAATGTAAGTAAATAAATATAAATCCAAAAATGAATATATTTTTATCCGAACACCTCCTAAACAGGGGCGATTTTCAAGGGGAATACCTTCAAAATTTACATATTGGGCTAGGCGCCTAAAACTGTAGTGTAATATATCCGGCCCCGATCTCGAGAGATGTCCCTTAACATGCATTCTTAATTTTAAAGCTGTGCCCCGCTATCCTCCTTCGTTCAGTTCCCCCGCCCGTCCCCCCGTGTCAGCCGTTGCTAATAGATCTCACACTCACTTGTGGGTGAAACAGCTGTTACGAACAAATCAGCGCCTGGCGGTGCTTGAGTTAAGCTCTCTTAACCGTGTATCAATATAAAAACATAATACCTATAAAGATGTGTGAAGCGAGAGGGAAACATTCAAAGAGGAGAGCAGCGGCTAAAATAGAGTCGATTAATCGCCCATTGAAAATAAAATTTTGTAGTTTATAACGAAACGAATTTAACGGTAATTAGGTCGAATGGGTTTTGTACCCAATTGTGTGGTTTATTTTGCGAGAAAAATAAATTCAACAATTTTATTTATAACTTCTTCTTCTTCTCGTGTTATGTCAGGTCCCCCCGACGTTGACGACCACCATAGAGAAAGCCTCCCTGTCCTGTGCAGTGCGAAACATCTCTCCCACAGTTCTCATACCGGACCATTCCCGGATGTTTCGCAGTCAGGAGAGCTGCCTTCTTCCGATTTCTATACGACCCTCAATCTTCCCATTCATGACAAGCTGAAGGATGGCATATTTTTCACCTCTCAGAACATGGCCGAAGTACAACACCTTACGGAGCTTAACATTCTTCTACTTGAGCCTTCCTCCCTCCACTGCTGGATGTAGGCCTATTCCATTCTTTTCCATTCGTCTCTGTCTCTCCCCCTTCGCATCCAGGTCCTTCCAGCTTGCTGAACTATGTCATCGGACCACCTTTTGGGGGGTCTTCCGACACTTCCATTTTTGGTCCAGGGCCTTCATTGTAGGATTCTGGGTGCCCACCTAGTATCCCCCTGTCGAGCCATATGCCCAGCCATTGGCACTTCAACCTTGGAGCTTAACATTGGTGAATAATTATATTATCAGTTGGTGTTGGCTCTACATAGTACCATGTCAGTCTATGATATTCTTAGCATTCTGCGGTGTATCCACATTTCAAATGCTTCAAGGCGGTTTATAAAATTATCTTTGAGAGTCCACTCCTTCACCCAAAAAAAAAACAGAACTAACCACACATAACACTTGACCATTATTTGTATCAGCTTTAAGTTTATATAATGTCCTATTCTGATTCGTTTCAGAGTACGAAAACGTCTATAACCAACGGGAGACCGTGGATAAAAGTATTTTATCCACGTGGTGTGACGTAATGAGTCCCGTATAAATGCAGTCAACTTTTTGACATTTCTTAGGTATATACTAAAATTCAGACGGATACATTTAGACGAATTATAATAGGACATATTATTCGAATTAGAATAGGACATATTGTTAAAAAGCGGTAATGTCGTCGCTTCACATGTTTGAGGTCGACGGTTCGAATCCGGGAGTGGCACGCACCTCTGGATTTTTAAAAAAAAAATCTATGTGCGAATGTATATCACTAGCTATGTGTAGCCATTATCCAATTTGTCTGGTTCCGCTTTCTAAGAGTTACGAAGGTCAGATGGCAGTCACTTCAATGTAATAACCAGACTCGCCATTTCCAGTATCATGGTCAAAGCGTACCCCGATAGAAATAGGACAAAAGCGCTAAGGAGAAAAAAAGAATAGGACATAATGTTATTTATAATAATGCACTTTGTAGTTTTTTTTATTTTAATATTTATAATTGGATACAATAGCTTATTATTGTGGCGCTACTAGCGGAGAATGGCAACCATCATTCCACGATCATACCGATCAGGCCCCAAAATAATCAGTAACATCGCATCCGAAATCCCGAACCACTGCCTGAGATTTCAAAGTCACGATATTCTTATACGACCCATACTCCGTCTTCCATCTATCGTTTCCATCACTATTTGTTGTAAAAGAGCATATCTATAACCATGGAATATGTGGCCAAACGTGCGGCTTTGCGTCTCTTTACAGTGGCCAGCAACTCTCTATTTCACCATCATATTAAGAAGCCGTTCATTGGAGACTTTATCGACATTAGGTGCGCTCACACAATAAATTTACCAATAACAGAAAAGAAATTTTGGTGCACAAAAGATTAAGATAAAAAAGACAATCGAAGACAAAGAAAATAAAATGCGTAGGTAAATATATTTTTATTATATTTTTTTGAAAAATCATATGATTTTCGTAAATCTTTTACTACACAACGTGATTTAGCTAAATGATACGATTTTAATGTAATTATAAACAAATTAATAATTATTTTTAACAAATTTTTATCATCTCAATAGAGACAAATAATACATTTTATATAAGCAACATAACAAATTAACTGTGTTGGTTTGGACCACCTCACTAGGCTAGGCCTGTTCCGAGGTGGTAGACACGTTACACAATATTAAATGCTAAGTTTACGTGATCACTTTATGCGCTTGCGAAACGTTCCCCAATTAAACCTTCTTATTAAGTTCTCTTAAGTACGATTTTGAAAGTTCTATGTATTTTAGTAATTTGATACAGCTCGTTTGAAAAAAGACATTTTTATTATTGCCATCTATGAAGTAACGTAGAAACCTTTTTTTTTTGTAACGGCATCTATTGAGAAGTAGGTTTATTTTGTAAACAATGATATTATTTGTAATGAAAATATTGTTTTGTAAACAATGATAAGAATTATTTGTAATAAATCGCTGAATTCATTACAATCAATAATTCATATGATATGCGAAAATGTTTTCCACTTGTGTGTCTGTGTGTCCACGATCAAACCATTGTTTATAAAATGTAAAATAACTCGCATAACAAATTGAAGTAATCCTGACATGACACTGTTTATGAAAATACTTCAGCGTGTTAAATAAACATTCAACAGAGTTGGGAAAAAATTGGGTTTGAAAGTTTAACAAACCTCGTGGGTTAATTGTGTATAATAATATATACATTTGGGGCGACTTAGCAGCCGTGGAGTTGACGAGATGAGCGTTATTTGTCAGCCTGATCGGCTAATCACACGCACGTTTGACTCCAGGGAATTACATCACACTCACACACACACACACACATGCGTCACGTATATTCACGTACAAGTCATTTATTTTCATTCATTCGTCATTACAAGCGAACGTTCACGACATTAAAAGAGCACATAGGCAAAAGTTGTGATAGGTAAAAATATATATATTTTGATTCTACTTCTTCTTCTTCTACTTTTTCAGCCTGTTTTTTTCCATTCTTGGACATAGGCCTCCCCCTTGATCCTCCACAACTCCTATTATCTATTAAGATGAGTGTCTTGTCTATCTGATTACTCCATTTCGTATTTAGTAAGAATTATAATTTTTCTCTATTTTTAACACGATTTGTGATCAATCAAATATTTATTTATTAAATAACTTTATAAATTTAATTAATACACTTGTACTTCTCTCACTTCAACCTATCAGTAAACATGGCGAACTCGATATTATGTAGGCATCTCGTAAAAATGAACTAGCACTGTTATAACGAATAAAAAATATTAGGAATGATTTACATAACGCTAATCTGGGACAGGCATAGCCTAGTAGAGGAGCCTAATCCACAATTTAATATTAATTTATATACACTAATGACTTACATTTTTAACCTTTTACTTAATTTAAGTGATATAAATTTTATTTGCGCGTTACAAACTGGAGGACTACAGCTGAGGACAGACGGGGTTGGAGGCAAAAGTTGAAGGAAGCCAAGGCTCAACTTGGGCTGTAGCGCCATCGAAGAAGAATTAATTTTATTTGCTATTGAATCAACTTATATTTTAGTTACCTACATCAGATATTATTATATGTATAAAAAATTCTTGATGTCAATTGTCATCAGACCACCTTGCCTGGGGTCTGCCGACACCTCTTCTGTTTGTTCTCGGTCGCCATTCTACGAACTTTTTGGTGAATCCATCGTGAATCCTGGCATCTGGCAATATGCCCAGCCCAGCGACCTTTTCCGCTACATCGGCTACTTTAGGTCTTTCTCTTATCATGACAATCCGAATTCTGTCCCTTATTGAAATACCCAGCAACTTTCTCTCCATAGTTCTCTGTGTCACTAACAGCTTGTGCATTATTCGTTTTGTTAGGACCGATGTATCCATTCCATAAGTAAACATTTGATCCTACATGAATTTTATTACGTGCGATAGGCCTATTTCGCCTTGTTAGGGCATTTACTAGCTTGTGACTATTTTGACAATTTTTACTTATATTTATAGACTAGTTGCATGTAACACATGAGATTTAACTGTCGACAGCGATAGTATGTATAGTTGAAGAATAAGTACCAAACCCATAAATACAAATTATTTATTATTTTATGATATTTAGTTTTCTATACAACACATGTACCTAGGTAGTCAAGATAGGATAGTATGGAGGTCAGTCTTTTTTTCCTACCCGGAATATGAAAACAGCATGATGGTATATGTATATTGTATGTTTAGAGATGAAGTATCAAACTATTAAGTCTTCTTTGATATTTTGTATAGGTGACTACCATACAAAATGTATGAAGCGATGTCGTCACTAAATTCAATTTTTAAAAAAATTGTTAAAAAAAATTGAGATGTACTGCTACAATGTTAATATTTTTTATATAAAATTAAATTAATTAGTTGGGGTGTTTCGGCTTTTTTCGATATTTTTAAAATATTTGGAAATATAGGCAGTTAAACTCATAAATTTATCATAAAAAAAATATTTTTCTTAATAAAAAATGTTTGAGAAACCCTGGAATTTTTTTGAAAAAACTTATTTGAGATTTTGTATTTGTCTATGTTTGTACCAATTTTCAGCGTTCTAGCGTTTATGGTTTATGAGATATATGGAAAAATAAAATAAAAATTCAAAAGTCGATAACCCCTGACTGAAACAAAAATTCCGAGTATAAAAGTTTTGTAGGCCTGTAACTGTTTATATATTTTGAAATTTTAGGCTCTGTAAATTGAGCGGATCAAAAGTTATAAGGGGGGGACGGACACACACACACACAGACACACACAGACACACGAAATGTTCTACTCCGAATTCTGAGTAAATCCGTGTATGGAACATATATCCTGCGAAGCCTCTAAGTTGGTGTTTTTTGACTTCAAAGTTGGAAAAGCCGTGAAAAAAGTAGACCTCTCCATACAATTCTCGCGTATTCTGGCTTGATACATTGTCGATATGTTAAGAGAACAAAGTTCTCCTGAACAAATCGACAGTTGGATTAATTATGTAGGAAGAGCTTTCAGGTTCTTGTGATCTGTCATTTAAAACAATTGATATTATACATTGCTAAAATTAATAAAATTTAATATCATTTAATGATTCGGCGGATATTTTGTGGTAGTTAATATAAACCATTTTTGAATTATTAATTAGCTATAAACCACTTGTTTTTTGAGTCACTTCGCGACATGTTTCGGAAGCGCTGTCCTTCCATCGACCGACGAGTCGACAGTGAGTCTCGACACGCCGGTCGATGGAAGGACAGCGCTTCCGAAACATGTCGCGAAGTGACTCAAAAAACAAGTGGTTTATAGCTAATTAATAATTCAAAAATGGTAATACATAAAATTTACTTTACTCTGGTTGCTTGAGGCTATTTATTGATTGACCAATCCCAACTATTGATACTATACAAAAAATAATCTATAGGTTATTATTCGAAAATAAAATCCCTTTATTGTAGCTACTTTATACAAGTAATCAAATAATAACCAGACTTCATTCATTCATTCATACCATCACGGCATATCCCACAATGTGGGGTAACCAGCGATAGGTGTGCGGGTGTGCATTGCCTTATAAAAGGGAGAACAACACATCTATGTATACCCACACACCAGTCTCGTTTCACCAAAAAAGGCACTACATTCAGAATGGGTGGTGAACCTCATTGCTGAACTATGTGAGATGTTATTGTTGCCTGTCGTATTTTCGATTACCCGGCTCTTACGGGACACTCGAAAACAATGACTTAAAAGAACGGAAGCACTATTCTAAGCCAATGCCTCACAGCATCCTGTTTTAAAAATCTATAACTAACATATTTAAACATAATTCTATATTTTTGTATTTGCATATACGCAAACATTGGATTAAACAGTCGAGGATAGGTCGTAAGCCCTATAGGTGACTTGATTTCCCGGTTCTCCCTTATTGTTCCGACTTCGTCTCTATTGAGATATGAAAAAAATCTGTTTTTAATAGGTGCTTTTTTTAATCTAAATCTTTAAACTTGCAATGAATCTCTTTCTATGATTTTGCATGATCCTAATAATTTAATAATTAAAATATTCATAAAATAAGATAGTTATTTAAAGATTATGGTTACTAATTAAGAAAATTTCGGCAGGGACAGCCCCACAAGTTTAACCTAGGCGTCTAGGGTGCAAGTTCGGTCAAACGGTGAAAACAAAACTCTCTTATAATATCTTAAGATATTATAGAACTCCATAAGATAATTATATCCATGATATTGTTTATCGTGAGGATTTTGATTCCACCGTTCGACCGGACTTGTCCCCCCAGAGAACTCAAATACTTGCTTGTTTTCATGTCAATTCATGTTTTCTAGCTATTATGAAATTTAATAAATAATATAATAATAAATAATTAAGATATTGTTTTAATATGTTTCTCTATTCTGTATTCGATTATTAATCGTAGGTATACCCGTCAATGTTATTAGCGTAATCTTTGTATTTTCTGACGAAGAAATAATTTGTTTTATTAGGTCGTAAATTTACTTCAATAAAAAATCGCTCTTTACGACATATTCATTCTTTGAATATAAGAAATTATTATCAACCTCAACACGACAAACACATGTTAATGGAACATTGACAGCTTAATGTGAGTGGTATAATTTTTTATTGATATCATTTATTAATTGTACCTATGTATATTAAGTAGGTACATACTTATCATCGGTAATACTCCGGTATTGCTTAATGTTCAGATATTATTCTACCTCGTCAAACTCACTATATTATAATCAAATAACAGTTACCTATATACAATGAAAACATTAAACTAAAACGAGTGGGCTGTGGCCAACGTTATACTCCACACTACCAAGTCGCAAGTCACTCCACAAAGTATTAAAATATTGTATGGAATATTTTCAACATTTTTATAAAATGACTTTTTACAATTTTTTTTTTATTTAATTATTTTATTATGAAAGCTAGACATTTCTTATATTACCAATTTGAAAATAATAATGTCATATTTTAAGATTCCTGAGCTTGGGGTCACTTTAAAATATTTGACGTTTATAAAAATTGAGAAGCACTATTCAGATATCCTTCAAAATCTAATGGGGTCTATGCGAGTATTAGATATACGTATTCGCAAAATTTTGAAAATAATCGAATGAATACTTTAGTCTATAATCGATAAAGTAAAATAAACAGGCCGTACATAGCACACCGCACACTGCATATTACACACACACACACACAGATACTCGTACATTTATTTATTTATTTATTTATTTATTTTTCACACCTTTATCACAAAGACTATTATGAAGTTTACTGCTGCCCAACTAGGTAACCCTGTTCTAGGGCTAGCAGTTTACAATTTTACCAAGCCAAATATTTGACATTTTGGTTATACATAGTTACATAGAGCGGACACCAGACATCACAACACAGTAAATTACAATATTACATAGTTACCAATATCTCAAACACAAAAGTATAAACTGATACAGTAAATTTTGATATGTTATTATTCTAATATTATTTCTACCATAATATGCACACCCGTTGTTGTCATTTATGTTATGTAGCAGTTTGACATTAAAATTTGCTCTGTGGTCTTCTCAACGTATATACTCAGTAACAATATTATTTGACTTGAGTCACAAATCAAATAAAATACAAAATCAAGATTTCTTCTTTGAAATTAATCTAATAAAAAAAGAGAAATGTTTTAGAGTTTATTTGTCTTAAAATAAGATGCAATGTAAAGACAATCCTCGAACCAGCTTGTGTAGCGTGTAGTTATATTATTTAATATTATTTCTCAGAATTATTGTTGGATGTTTAATATTTGGGCAATTTCTGTCCTTCCGTAATTCCCTATAGGTATATATTTTTATTCTTGTTTTAAATAATGTATGTGAAGTTATTACCTTGAGAGACATAGGTAAAGTATTATAAATTCGTGGAGCGATAAATGATGCATTTCTTTGTCCGAAAGTTGTTTTCATGTGGTTCTGGATTGTTGTGTTTTCTGGTGATGTATTATATTTTTATGAAAATAAGTTAGTATATGCTGGATATATATTTGTCTCGGGTCAAATACTTTAAAATCGTTATAGAGGTTTTCCGTAGGGTAATCAAACGGTTTTTGGATAATTATCTTCACAATGCATCTTTGAGCTAGACAAAGTTTTTCCAAGATAGTTTTGGCACATCCACCCCAACCAACAATTCCATATGAGATCAATGAATGAGTCAATGCGAAATAGACAGTTTTTAATGTTTTTTGTTTTAGAATTTTTCGAAGGTTTCTATAAATATAACCAAGTTTTAGAATTCTATTTGTTAGTGTCTCTATGTGATCTTGCCATCTTAGATTATTATCTATGGTCAGACCTAAATAATTTATAGCAGAAACTTTCAGAATACAATCTCAGCATGATACTAGTTGATAATCTGCAATAAAAAATACCCTTAAAAATTGCGAACTCATACATACATACATATGTACATACCATCACGGCATATCCCACAATGTGGGGTAACCAGCGAAAGGTGTGCGGGTGTGCATTGCCTTATAAAAGGTAGCGCAACACATATGTGTATACCCACACACCAGTCTTGTCTCACCTAAAAAGGCACTACATTCAGAATGGGTGGTAAACCTCATTGCTGAACTATGTCAAATGTTATTGTTGCCTGTTGTATTTTCGATTACCCGGCTCTTACGGGACACTCGAAAATAGTAATAGAAAAGAGTGGAAACACTATTCTAAGCCGGTGCCTCACAGCTCATAATAGTCATAATTCCCCCCTATATCCCCTTAAGTTAGTGAGGAGTAAAAAATAAAAATAACGCAATAGAAATGCACTTAAAAGTTTAAAAAAATTGCACGATAAAAACACGGTAGTTTTACATCTTACACAACACATATGACCAAATAACACATACCTGTAGGTATACCTTCTAGCAGGAATAGATTAAAATACACTTTATTCAATCTGACAGGAATTACACAGGAACACTAAACAACTATAAGTATGTAATCTTATACGAAATGACTTTGTGGCTCCATCATTAATAAAATAATAAAAACAAAATTACTTTGCATAACACCGCTTTATTTGACAACAGTCAAAATGTTTCAAGAACGATGTTCTTTTCCCCAGGACACTTCGTATGTATACTAGTTAACAATAAGCAAATAAAATCATATTTAATCGTGAACACAGCGAACAATATGTTATTAGCAGAAGGAGAGAGAGAGAGAATGGAAGGGGTAAGGAGAGTTAGGGAAATAATATGCAAGGAACGATTATTTATACATAAGAAATTAAACATTAATTTACAAAATATTATATCATAACGGAAATATGTTTAATAGTGGGTTATTTGTGAAATCAATTTGATTATTAATTTTTGGCTTCTTTAAATTGACATTCTTTCTAATTTCTAAAATTTCTAGTTTAGTAGTATTTAAATCCTTATGGCTTGTATACAATATTTTAATTTCTTCGTTTCTATCAAAATCATTCTTTTGATACAATTAATTATTTTGTAATTTTGTTATTATTTAAACTATAAGTATAAGATTGCCGTATACAGAATTCACTACAAAAACAATGAAGTTATATGCTTGTTACTATCGCCGCGCCGAAGGAATGACTGGAGGCAGAAACTAAACTTATTTTTTGGAAAAGGGATTTGAAAATTTTTGTAAAAAAAAGCGAAAAGCGGTGATATTATTAACGTTAGCTGAGAAAAAAAGTGAAAAATTTGCGTTATTCGCTGCGCGTTTAACGCATTCGCAAATGATTCAGGTCTCTACAAGTGTGCCATGTAGGTACCTCTTTACGTACTTTACCTAATATCAAAATAAGACAGTAAAAAGTATGATATGTGGAGAGATGGAATGATTACTACAACCCAATCTTAGGATTGTAAACATTAAGAAGAGATTCTCAAGATATTTGAAAAAATAAATGATTCAGAATATGTGATTAAATACATCGAGATGATAAAATAATTAGCGATAAATTTGCCGTTGATATATCTGCGTTTATCGGATGGAGAATTTGCCGATGATGTGACTATTAAAAGTTGAAATCGATAAAAGTCACGGAATGTCTCAAACAATGACAATTTCGCCAACAATCTGTGATATATGCCCACAGGTGACTAGAACTAATATGAGAACGGGACAGAATATTTCTGGCGACCGAAACATGATTTCGGCACTAAATTGTATCAAACATGATGACTGTTTAAATGTTCCGCCGAATTTTACGCCCGATAAAACTCGTTGTTGATAGTTTTTTCTTTATAACGTTGTCGTGTTTACTATAATGTAGAAAATTTTACAAATTGTCGTGTAAATGGTGATTTAAAATCGCATAAAGAATCCAAATTTAAAACATACCTCGAACACAAACGACATATTAATTTATTTTGTTTACAAACAAGATCAAGCATATTTATAAAACTTGTTCGCGTAGATATATAAAAATATTAAATATAGAGCAATTATTCAAAACTCGAATATTATTATATGCGGCAAGATTACGGGAGAATTTCTGCGATGGAGTTTATTCTGTTCAATATTTTTTTTTAGATAATTCAAAAGACATTTTTATTAAAATTAATAGGTGCGTATTATACGTTTAATTTAACAAGTGAAATTCTCTTTATACTTCATTACAAGATTCAATATTCAAGATGAACATAATCGTTTTTTACTCCTCACAAACCCAAGTGGGGAGTAATGATGAATTCATAATTCTCAAGGCTATTCTTTTATTGCAGATTATCAACTACATAGTGAGATTGTATTCTGCATGCTGACAGGTGAGATTGTATTCTACATGCTGAGATTGTATTCTGAAAATTTCATCACAATGTATCTGTGTGTGCTGTGAACTATGTGCTATGCACGGCGTGTTTATTCTACTATATCGATTATACATAGACTAAAGTAGGTACCTACTCATACGATTATTTTCAAATAATATAAATATGTATATCTAATACTTGTTTAGACCCCATTAGATTTTGAAGGATATCTGAATAGTGCCACTCAATTTTTTTAACTGACAAATATTTCAAAGTGAAAACGATACTTAAAAAATAAATACACACTAAGTATATTCGTTTTAAGGATACATAATTAAGTATATTTTTTCATTGCAGGTAGCGTTTTAAAATTTTATGTATAGAACTCTTCATTAAAAAAATATTAAGCATCGAAATAAAATGTATTTTGTTGAAAATATGCATGTCTAGTATATTCAGTTTAGATTAAGTTACTAAATATGTATAAATAAAACATATATAAACTTACATAAATTAATGATTTTATTGTTTATAAACATACATACATACATACATACATACCATCACGGCATATTCCACAAAGTGTGGTAACCAGCGAAAGGTGTGCGGGTGTGATTGCCTTATAAAAGGGAGCACAACACATCTGTGTATACCCACACACCAGTCTCGTCTCACCCATTCAGAATGGGTGGTGAATCTCATTGGGGAACTATGTGACATGTTATTGTTGCCTGTTGTATTTTCGATTACCCGGTTCTTACGGGACACTCGAAAACAATAATAGAAAAGAGTGGAAGCACTATTCTAAGCCGGTGCCTCACAGCTATTTTATTTATGTTTTTTATGTTTATAAACATAAAAAACATAAATAAAATATTTTTTTTTTTAAATAATTTTCTAAATTCAATTAACTTTGGTTTGGTTCTCATATAAGTGATTCATAATATATTTAAATGTATTACAATATGTATATGTGGGTGAGTGTACTAATATAGTTATAATAAATATTTTTCGTCAGTGTTATTAAAATAATAAGACCTTTCGTTGGTTACCCCACATTATTCCCTCTTCTGATTCATTTCAGAGTACGAAAACGTCTGTAACCAAACGGGCGACCGTGGAAAAAAGGATTTTATCCGCGCGGTGTGACTTAATGAGTCCCGTATAAATGCAGTCAACTTTTTGACACTGAAAATGAAAATAGAATAAATTTGAAAAACAGTAAAAAAACGAATGGGTTGTAGCCAACGCTTAACTCCTCACTTACAAGTCACTCTATAAAGTATTCAAATTATGTATGGAAAATATTCAGCATTTTCATGAAATGAATTAAATTATTGTTTATTTAAATATTTTACTATGAAAACTTGAAAATTCTTCAATGCCATTTTGTGAATGTGATGAGCCTTTTTACCAATTTGAAAATAAAAATTTTAAACATTAAATAAAAAAAACAGTTGATATTATATTTATTGACTGTTTTAATTTTGAAAGTTGTATGTATATTTATATGTATGTATGTATGTGGGTATTTTTCTTTAGTGAAGTTTTCAATCAACAATTAGAAAACTTTAAAGGTTAAGTATTCTGTATATCACTTCCTTTGCGACCAATGAGTAACTTAGGCAAATAAAAAATTAACTTATAATGTTGTTCTACGTTATTTTTCATTTTTTTTGTAAATTTTCCTACAAATTTTGACACGAATGAAACGTCGAAATATGTACATATTCGTAAGTAAATATTTGTTTATTTCAATTTCAAAAGTGCGTTTTTACACGAATAACATATATTTGCAAGTATAACATAGCATATTATATATAAACAAATTCATCGACCTATATAGCTACTAACAGCATCCATCGGGAACGAAAAGTATTATGTTGGTTTTCACTTCCATGGTTACACAGAATACAATTTTCAAACAAACCCCTATCAGTTTAGGGGAATTTGTTATGAATCAAATTCAAATTTATAGAACTTTGGTATAGGTAGGTATCTACCTGATACTTACTAAAATGTTCCATATTTATTCCATACTTATTACAAATATCTTCTTCGTTGATTTTTCATTTTTTTTCGTTTATAGTATAAATCAAATACTCATACTAATATTTTAGAGTGTAATATTTTTGAAGGCTGGTATTATGGTGTATGATTTTTAATTATTTATTTAATAATAATCAAAATTTTTGCTTGTTTATATATTTATCTCATAAACTAATTAATAAAAAAAGTATGTACCTACATGGAATTCATTCAACGAACCAAGCGGATGGGACAAGCGGAAACTTTAAATACTTACTCTTTTCACACTTAATAACAATATATAAGAACATTGAGGTTGTGGCCAACAATAAACTCTTCATAATGTTTAAATTCATTCAAATTATAAAACCACTTTTCAACTACAATGTGGCTGAAATTTCTTTCCCAGTCCAATCCTACTGAAATATCAAACTAATTTCAACCACTTTCCTTTACGTTATTTGAGACTGAAGGGACAGTAAGGACTGAAGAGACAGTTTTAAAAAAACTGACTTATATTTGTTGATTTTTATTTATTGGATTGTATATTTTTTACTCATTCTGAATTTATCATAACAAATAAATAGTTTAAAATTACGAAAACGATTTCACATTTACCTTCTCGAGCAACGCCCTGTATAAAAAAAACTAGTTCATATAATATTATAATAAGTTGGAAGTTTGGGTCACCTGTGAGTGAAAAAGGCGGAGACTTTGGTGACTCCTCCCCCAAAGAAATGAATATCACTAAGGAGAGAGAGAGAGAGAGAGAGAGAAAGAGACAGAGATCAAGATAATGTAGGTACACACCTATCTACCTATCACACCTGTATAAACTGTATACAATATTATACCTGATTTTCTTTATCTTGTCAGATCAATGGCGCGCATAAGCGTAAACCTTAGCCAATGAAACAAATTAACAAGAGGCAAGTAGGTATACCTACTAGGCTAGCGCAACACGATTTTAATAATACATTCATACATTTAATAATAATAATAATTGTTTATTTACTTTTTAAAAAACAGATTAAATTGGAACAATATTTAATGTATACAAAGAAAAAAAAATAATAATATATATATGAATAAGTATATAATACATGAATTCAACCATTTTTGTGGTAGGTAGGTATATAGGTTGTGTTCCACTTTTTACCTTTGTCTGTCTACCATACATACATACATACATACATACCATCACGCCATGTCCCTTGCGGGGTAGGCAGAGAGAACCGAACGCCACATTTTTCTATCCTGGCACGCATCCCTCGCTTCGTCCACATTCATGCATCGTCTCATACATGCTCGTCTATTGCTCACACTTCTAACATTTCCGTCTTTCAAAATTTCGTTCACATGGTCGTGCCATCCCTTTCTTGGGCGTCCCCGACCTCTCATTCCATTCCTTTCCGCTCTGTATATTTTCTTCGTCAGGCGCTCCTCATTCATTCTCCCCATGTGACCAAACCATCTCAATGTGTTCACTTTCATTCTAGTAATGACATTTTTCTTCATCTTACATTCTTTCCTTATGTCCTCATTTCTTACCCGGTCATACATCGTTCTATTACAAATCCTACTTAACGATCTCATTTCAACTGCATTTATTCTACTTTCATGCGTCTTCTGCCATGTCCAGGTTTCACTTGCATACGTCAAGGTTGGCACTACGACGTACGACCTTTGTCTGTCTAACTAGGAATAATTCCTGTTTTAAGGCAGCCAATTTATTTTTTGTTTTATTATAGTTTTCTTCCGAAACAAATATGTATTCTGAATGATGAAAATATAATTAAACAATAGATCTAAATGCTACACCCTTTTAAAAAAAGAAAATTCTTTAACTCAAGAAAAAGATTAACCATGTAGTATAGAATGAAAATTATTTGAAGCAAAACAGTTTTATTAAATGAATACATTCGTCTTTTTCCTCATGACTGAGGATAGCGGCTGTAGTCCGTCGCCACACGTATGGCCCGCCTCCATGCCAATCTGTTGTGAGCACCAGTCACCGAAGACCCCATTGTGGACTCAACCAAATCGCTCCATCTGGTCGGTGAGCGACCACGAGATCTCCGTCCCTCCACGCTGCCCATCACAACAAGCTTCTCGAGGCAGTCTGGTTCCCTTCTGGCAATGTGTCCAAAGAATTGAAGGATACGTCTGTAACATATCGTCGATAGACGATCCTCGGTCTTCAGCTCGTCTAGAATTGACACATTTGTTCTTCTGGCTGTCCATGGGATGCGTAACAAACGCCTCCAGCACCACATTTCGAAAGCATCGATCCTCTTTCGCTCTGACTCCCTAAGTGTCCATGTTTCCACACCATACAGGAACATCGGGAATATCAGAGCCCTGATGAGTCTAGCCTTCGTGTTTTTCGTGATGGTCCTGTCCTTCCATACTCTTGTGAGCATTCCCAGTGCTCCCTTTGCCATGGCGATGCGTCTTTTCACTTCCGCTTCACAACCACCGGTGTCACATATGTTGGAACCCAGATATGAGAAGTCATGTACTATCTCAAGATGGTTTAGAGAGTTTAATGGGGGGAGTTTACATGCTCTATCAATCACCATCAGTTTGATTTTGCATTGGTTTATGCTCAGACCAAGTGATAGACTTTCCCTCTCAACACGATCCAAAAGTTGTTTCATATCGGTCTCGTTTGTGGCTACCAGAGTTGTGTCATCTGCAAAGTGTAAGTTGGAGATTTTCTTGCCACCAATGCTGAATCCGGCCTCCCAACCATTCAGAGCTTATTTCCTCATTATATACTCTCCGTATATGCTAAAGAGAGCAGGGGACAGTATACATCCCTGGCGGACGCCCTTCTGGACTGAGAAGCCAGCGGACAAGGCATTATTTAATCTTATTGAGGCAGAACTATTTGCATACAAGTTTTTTTATTAAATGAATAACATATAAAAAAAACAAAATCTAAAATCATTAGATAGTCAAACGAGAAACTTCTACTTTGTGCAAATCAATTTAAAATAAACATTATACTGAACACGATAACTTCGCCTGTCTCCACGTATTGGATTGGATTTAGCAATTGATTTTTAACTATCTTCCCGAGCAGTTAATTCTGAAACATTCAGAATTTGTGCATTACCGATGACAATGCACCCAAGAAACAGAATGACCGTAACTATCTAGTAGATTAAGTAAGATAGTACAGATTTGAAACAAGTATTTATAAATCAGTATCCGAAGGATTTTTTTATAGGAAAAAAGGATCTTAATTCATTTATAAGTTGTGTAAGCTTTCAAGCCTGAAGTAACGTGTTAGAATCCCATGTTATGATTCTAGAATATACCCTTCTTTGTACTGTTCCTTGTATATTTCAGGTATGATCCTATAATTTTGTTTTTCTCATTTGTTAAAAATTGTATGTAAAACTTTAAAAATCACTAGATACGATGTCTTGTTATTATGTAACGTAGTCTATCATTTACTGTTTTTTCCATTGTTCTTAATCTCATACTATGTTATTATATTCTACTGTACTATTGGATATCCAAAATAAAAAAAATCTGTATTTACGCATCTAGATACACTCAAATGTATGAAAAAAATGGTAAAATACATAAAAAGAGATATACAATAAATGTTGTCTGTGGCAGACGTAGTTCTGCCACACTACTAGTCTTTTATATAAAATCTTGAAGGCTCTTTATTGTGCTGGATTATTTTTGAGATTTCACATTGCTCGGGTTTGATGGAAAATTTTGAAAAGTTTGGATGGCAATGAATGCGCTTTTGTAAACTTATTTCCTAAATAAATTTCTAATATGTGATCAAGACTTATGACTAGTGTCCGACCGAAGGTCAGATTTCGGCCGAAGCCGAAACCGATTGTTCGGCCTTAGCCGTAACCTTTGGCCGAAGCCGAAGCCGAAGGTTTGATTTTACTAAAAAAAATCGATTAAAATAATAAATAATCTGCTTTCGTGACTTAGTTGGTTAGATATCTAACTACTGAGCCAAGGGTCCTGGGTCGTTTGATTTTACTAAAAAAATTCACCTAAAATTTCACCTAAAATTTACCTACAAATTCGCTACACATGTCATGTTCGCGCATGTTTTTACAAGTTTTAACTGTTTTTAGCGGCTGACAAAAAGCTTCGGCTTCGGCCGAAAATTCGGGTTATTTTTGGCAAAGCCGAAGGTGTTTTTTTTTTGGGCGAAGGTGGCCGAAGCCGAAGCCGAAGCTTCGGTCGGACACTACTTATGACCCTTGTATACCCTGGATATACGGATGAACACAAAAATGCACGCTATATTACTTTCTAATGTATGAAACACGAAAAAATATTGTATGTCACCTAATATGTGATATACCTACAGCATTTTTTGTGAAGAAAAGGTAAAATTTATAGGTTTTTTCTATAAAACAAGAATAGTAATTAAAATATTATAATATTAAAAAACTCAGCCGGTAGATTTTCATATTCTCTTTCGATTGAAATAAAAATCTACTAAATTAGACTTGCAGTATTTTTAGTTACTTAAATAAAAAAGGGTTTTACTAAAACTAATTTTACAAGAATAATATTAAACAAATTGGAATTTCAAAAAAACTCATGCAATTGAATAAAGATATAAATACAATCTGTTCTTTGTTTCAAAGACGTATCTTTTGAGGGTATTGGGGAAATTATTTTCAAAATATACTATAATGCCCCCAAGTCAAATTGAAAACGCTGTTCGTTTTCGCCAAGCGCTAATTTTTTTTGTATGGGATTTGACGTTTGTTGTAGAAATTTTTTCTACAATAACAAACAACAAACGTCAAATCCCATACAAAAAAAATTAGCGCTTGGCGAAAACGAACAGCGTTTTCAATTTGACTTGGGGGCATAGCCTACTATAGCCTCTTAATAAGCTTTTAAATGAAATAAATACTTATGGTGAATCAGTAATGTCAATTTTAAGCTACAAAGGTTCTATTAGTCATATACGTGACACCCGGAGCCGCAACTTAGATGTTTTGAAATACGATATTGGGTGCGTCATAAAACCTAATATTATAATGTTTATAGGTAATATATACATAGCGAGCATTCCACGAGCGATTTTGATTGATCGCGGGCTCAATAGTTTTGATTAAGTATGTAGTGTCAAACAGTAATCAGATAGGTATATGAGTAATTTAATTTAGAGGCATGTTTACATTGAAACCACGATTATAGTTAGCTGCTTTGTTTATCGAATTCTTTTAAAGGATCGACAAATCTGTGATCTCACTGCAGTAAAATGCACATTTTATCGAAATTAAAATCATATCGCATTTTTTTTTCAAATATATTTACATACACACTATTACGCCATGTCCTTGCTACGCCAGGCAGATAAAACTGAGCGCCATACACTTTTGTCTTTGCATTATAAATTCAGTGTCAAATTCACATATTTTTCATACATGCTAATCAGTTATTTTCACTTCTTTCGTTTCCTAATTTTAAAACATTGTACACAATTCAGTAGGTATTTATACTAAGTTTAAAATTAGTCTTTGTTTATATAATAATCAAACTGTCGATTTGCTCAAGAGAATTTATTTCTCTTTACATATCGACAAAGTACTTATCAAGCCATAATACGCGAAATTTGTATGCCAGGTCTACATTTTCTATATTTTTCATGGTTTTTTTCAACTTTGAAGCCAAAAAACACCAACTTTTTTTCCTTCTCGCACAACAGCTCTACGCCAGTTACAGTGCTACACCTGTTCGTTATTTTATTTAATATATTTTTTGAATCGCTGAACGCCCCAGAAGAAGCTTAGAGGCTTCTAAGCATATATTATGTACCATATATTGATTTACTCGTAATTCGGAGTAGAACATTTAGTGTGCCTGTGTGTGTGTCCCCTTATAACTTTTGATCCGCTCATTGAAAATTTCTCCCATTGTTTTTCCTTCCCTTTATTTCCTGTCACAGGCAAACATTATTAGTTATATTTTTATTTATTTTTTTATCACAATGTAGGTACTTATTTAAAATGATCATCATCTGTGGACAAACGAATTGATCTGTTTGGTTTTTGTTTATTTCATAATGTATTTTTTTCAGTATATATCCCTTAAATAAATAAATAAACTCTATAAATATACATATCACACTGTAATTGGCATCAGCTGTCGTGTGATTACCAAAAAAATAAAAAAAAGAACCTAATCCAGATTAAAGATTAAAATTTATAAAAGCGTGGAGAAAATTAATAAAGATTACGTCAACATATTTCAGTCCTTTCACGTGCTAACTCTATGGCACATTTTAGGAAACGACTTTCAAATGGAATTACATTTTAATTGCAAACCGCGCAAATGCAAATAATATAAAAAAACCTTCGTTAGCGAAATAAAATGCCAAGTATGCATTGATATGGTTTTAACTGGAAATATTGAGCTGTAAGTATATTTATATCAATTTTCGACTATCGATATTTCCAAATCTCTCTACGTAATGTTTTTAGTAAAAATGCACCAACCCCCCCCCCCCCAATTTTCCCCTTGGGTTATTGAGGAGTAAAAAATTTGACGCATTGAGTTTGGATTAAAATTAGAAAATATATAAAGTTTAAATAGTTTGTAGTTAGTTTGTATGTTTTTGTGGAATGTGACTCTCTTCAAAACACGAGATAATTCTCTTTTTGAAGTTGAGTCAATCATAAATAAGTAATTATTATATAATAATCTGTAAATACTGTGTATTTGTATCCTTTTTTTAAATAAATAAATATTAAAATTACGTATCCCCTCTCTTCACCGTTCTATGGTACACAATAAATAGTTTGATGTGAAAAAAAAAATAACTACTGTAGAATCTAATGTATAAAACTATGATTTTTTTCATAATATTCGTAATAGCGATTGGTAAGTAGGTACGTTTACTTAATCTCAGAGTATTAGGTACTTACATACGTAAAATGAACATAATTATAATATTTGCTACGTAATCAATAGCATTTTGATAAAAGCATGGCCGTTAAACAAAAAAAAGATTATAGAAGGTCAAAGTACTACCTACGAGCACAGCGTTACTTTAATAATTTTAAATTCAGTACATTGCTCGCAAATATAAAAAGGCATCAATGATTTTTGCAACTGTTATTGATAATTTTATTCAGAAATGCACCTATTACACACACTATATATAAACCGAAAACATTTATTGAATTCAAGTTATAATACGTTATATTTATTACCATACCATCACGCCATTTCCTTGTATGGGGTAGGCAGAGAGATACGAACGCAAGACTCCTCTCTCTTGTCATAAATTTCTCTCATCGATTATTCTTACTTCTATCGTCTACATCTTTCAAAATTCCATTTATGTGATCGTGCCAACTTCTCCCTTGGCCGACCTCTACTTTTCGATTCTCTTTTATCATCAGCCTTTTATCATCAGCCAGTGTATACTTTTTTTGTCAGATGGCCAAACCACATAAAATCATTTATTTTCATATTATGTACTTACGATTATATATTTATTTTTTTTTTAAATAAAATAAACAATGTTTTACTAGGTATTTAATATGGGAAAAAAGTAGGATTTTTCACAATTGTAATTTGTACCAAAATTTAGTATATAAGGACAAAAACAACATTCTATCTTTACCAGTTAATCAAGGCCTAGTCAGCCGAAACATCAGATCGGAGTGGAAGTACCTACATGATAGTATGTATAAGCAAGTGAATTTGTTTTAAGGTACTGTACCAGCATTACATACATAGATGAGAGAGAATATTTTTTTTTGTTTTATTCCAAATAAAAAAGAATTACATAAGCCATAATTACATAACAATATTAATACAAAATACAGTACAAATAAAATATATAGCTATATTTGGTACTTGGATATACTACCTCAATAGGCAAAAGCGTGTTCCGAATATTAAAAATATTAAAAATGAGTAGTTGTGCAAGTATTTAGTCAGTCAAAATTTAGTCCGTGTGTATTGTATGTATGTACATGTTTTTGTTGATATTAAGCCATGAGTGAGATCCGTCATTTCAAAACATGAGTAGCCCTCTCACACTCTTCTCTGCCCCTGTCCATTGTTACTGCCACTTTGTTACTAATTTGTTTATATTGCTATTGTTTGGTAGTAATTGAAGTAAGTCAGGTATTATTTTATTATATATCCGCAGCGCTAAGTAAATGTAATGTCTCTGTGCAAAAGTAGTACCTATGTCTGTTGTTGGATGTTATTATAAAATAGTCACGGAATGTGTAGTGTTCATGTTTATTGAGATGCACTTCATAAGCATCCAAACAGCATACATCGGCATAATTTCCAGTCCAAATAAACAAAACTATAATGAGAGATAATTTCAATATTTATATCCCCTACTGAAATTCTTCTTTCAGTGATAACATTTTATGTAAATGTCCAAATGGATGATTGAAAATTTTCTAAGTGGAATGATTAAAAAATGTCCAAAAGGAAGATTGTAAATTTTCCAAATGGATTGATTAAAAATATCTAAATGGAATGCTTAAACATGTCCAAATGAAATTATTAAAAATGTCCAAATGGAAACATTAATAACGTTAATTTCATTAGGAGATTATTAATGACTAGTTGCATGTAACACATGAGATCCAACTGTCGATAGTGATAGTATGTACAGTTGAAGAATAAGTACTAAACTATAAACCCATAAATACAAATTATTTAATATTTTAAGATATTTGGTTTTCTATACAACACATGTACCTAGGTATGTATGTCAAGATAGGATAGCATGGAAGTCAGTCCTTTGATCCTACCCAGAATATGAAAACAGCATGATGGTATGTATGTATGTTTGGAGATTAGTATCAAACTATTAAGTCTTCTTAGATTATTGTGTGTGTAGCTATTGCCATACAAATTGTATGAAGCAATGTCGTCACTAAATTCAATTTTTATAAAAATTGTTAAAAAAATTTTGAGATGTGCTAATACTATGTTAATATTTTTTATAGAAAATTAAATTATCTAGTTGGGGTGTTTCGGCTTTTTTCGATATTTTTTTAAAAAAATGGAAATATAGGCAGTTAAACTCATAAATTTATCATAAAAAAAAAATATTTTTCTTATTAAAAAACGTTTGAGAAACCCTGGAATTTAAAAAAAAAACTAATTTGAGTTTTTGTAATTGTCTATGTTTATACCAATTTTCAGCGTTCTAGCTTTTATGGTTTCTGAGATATATGGAAAAATGAACCAAAATTTCAAAAGTTGATAACCCCTGATTGAAACAAAAATTCAAAATTCTTAATATAAAAGTTTTGTAGTCCTATAACTGTTTATATATTCTAAAAATTTGGGCTCTGTAAATTGAGCGGATCAAAAGTTATAAGGGGGGGACAGACACACACCACACACACACACACACACACACACACACACACACACACACACACACACACACACACACACACACACACACACACACACACACACACACACACACACACACACACACACACACACACACACACACACACACACACAAACAGACACACACACACAAACAGACACACACACAAAACTCACATAAAATGTTCTACTCCGAATTCTGAGTAAATCCATGTATAGGAACATATATGCTGCAAGGCCTCTAGTTGGTGTTATTAGCATGCAAAAAGTCCACTACACCATACAAAATTTTCCTTCGTACACGCATCTTGGCTTAATAATGTCGATTCATTAAGAGAATTGAATTCTCATGAACGAATCGACAGTTGGATTAATAATCTCCTAATGAAATGATTAATAAAGTCCAAATGGAATGATTAAAAAAGGTCCAAATAGAATGATTAAAAAATATCGAAATGGAATGAATAAAAATTAGCAAATCGAATGATTAACACTTAATATTTAAATGGAATAACTAAAAATGTACAAATGAAATTTTTGAAATCTCTATTTAAGTTTCCAAATTTAATGTTGATTTTTCTGTACATTTCACATCGAATGAATATATTATGTAGAAGAAATAATACATGGTACATTTCACACAGAAAGAAGATATTATGTAATAGAACGATATCTAAAGTAATAAAGCAATCAAAATGTTAGTGTTTGTGTGTGTGTATGTGTGTGTGTGTGTGTGTGTTTGTCTCACGCCTTCTGAAAAACCAAGAGCATCTAAAAATCTAATTTATGTGCGAACGTGTACCTGTATACCTGATGCAGTGTCACGCTAAAAATAATGCGATAAAAATGCTGAATTTTAAAAATATTTCAATAATTATTTTTTTCATACCAAATTTTCCAAGTCGTAGCTGTCAAAAAAGTGTACATTTTGCACGCAAATATCTGTTAGTTTAAAAGTTAGAAGTACGTATTTACACGAAAAAAATTTACTTTCAAGTATAACTTAGCGTTTAAGTGAAAAACATGGTGAATATTTTGTATAATTATAATGTTTAACTTATTTTTAAAGTAAGCGTTTTGTACATAAACGCCGCCATTTTAATATCTTTTCATACAATATTTCATTTTCCTACCGAATGAATATGTTATTGAAAATAATAAACCTTTGAAATAAATGTAATTATGAAATAATAAAATGAAACACAAGACATTACAGCAAGTTTTAAGACATATATTGTAAAAATGTGTTTATTATTAGTAAAGATATAGGCATAATAAAATTGCATAATTTGTAAATAATATTTGATTTTTCTGACAATTTTCATTTTTATGGCATCGAACAAACCAATGTAGGTACCTACATATTCAAAAAAAGTCTCAAACCATTTGATATTTTTAACGTATTGGAATGGTTACTATGGTAACGGAAAGATTCTGATATTCAAATAAAATTAGTTATGAATCAAATTTATTTAGAACATTGTTGTAGGTAGGTACCTACCTATTACTATTTACTTACAAATCAACAATATACTGATTTTCTATCGGAAAATTATTTTATTTGTTTATTTATGCATGTATGCGATGTACTCCTAAACCGTTTGTCCGATTAAAATGAAACTTTGGTGAATTGTCGAGCGTATGCCCGGGATGGTTTCTGGATTTAAACTTTTTTCTTATTCTTCTTCTTCTTCGTGTATTTTGTCATTTTACCTATGAAGGGGGAATATCCTGGGAAAAGAAGGTCCGACTGTCCTTCCATCTCTTCGCAGATTTCTGGATTTAAACTTTTTTCTTCTTCTTCTTCTTAATCATGCATTTGGTCATTTTACCTATGAAGGAGGACTATCCTGGGAGAAGAAGGTCCAATTTTCCTTCCATATCTTCGCAGGTATCTGGATTTAAACTTTTTTCTTCTTCTTCTTCGTGTATTTAGTCATTTTACCTTTGAAGGTGGAGTATCCTGGGAAAAGAAGGTCCTTTCATCTCTTCGCGGTTCTTCCAGGATGGTTTCTGGATTTAAACATTTCTTAAGCGACTGAAGGGACGGGATGCAATGAAGGTATGGGATGCACTAAAGGGCCTGAAGGGATGGGAAGTATAAAAGGGCCTGAAGGGACGGGAGGTACTGAAGGGCCTGATTGAAAGGGACGTAATGATGGATTGAAGGGACGGGAGGTACTGAAGGGTCTGAAGCGACGGTTCATGGAGTCTAATTCTTTTTCTTCTTAATTTTATGTAGACTTTACAGTTTTTACACAAACTATTTCCTTTAGTCTTTTTCTTCGTTTTCTTTGTTGAATTTTATACAAAACTATTTCCTATAGATTAATCTTCTTTTTGTTATGAAGACCTTTTAGTCAGTTTTTATACAATCTATTTCTAATAGTCTAATTCTTCTATTTTGTGTATGTTTTCTTATTTTATGTAGACCATTGGGATAGTTTTTTATACAAACTATTTCTTATAGTCTTATACTTATTCTTCTCTTTTTTATTTAGACTTTTGGGTTAGTTTTAAGTCTAATAGTCTATTGTGCAGAAATATTATTAACGATATTTATTTATTTATTTATTTGGTTTATTTGGGACAATAACAGCATCATTAACTAATATGAATATAAAACAATGAATAATAAATCAAGTCCAAAAAACTGTCCACAAAGTACATATTTACAGTTGATTCTGAAAAAATATTAATATTTTATACCTATTAAAAACTAAAAAAAATATAAAAAAAAACTAAAAAAAAATATATACACAACAAAAGCAACAAGGATAATGACGGAGATGGGGGAGGAACTGTAGGAATAGAAAAAGAAGAGTGGAGGAATGTGAGAGGTAGAGAAACTATGGTATGTCACAACACCTTTCGTCATTATGATATACGTCCGCACTCGCACCTAACCCTCTCCCGGAATTGATTATAAGAATGGAAAAATATATCTATATATGATATCAAGTGTGCATATCTATATGAGATATGCACACTTGATGAAAATACATATGTAAAAACGAATGGGATGTGGGATGTGACGATGTAACCTGCACTAGAATCTTTTCAATACTTTTGTTTAATCAAATTTAAGCCATTTATATCATCTTATTTTGAATAATTTTCAACACCTTCATATTTGATTTCGTTGACGATATTTAAAGAATGGGGGTTGTGGCCATTACTGAACTCTTCACAACGTTTATATTCAAATTAAAAACTATTTACTATAGTTTAAGTCTTCTTCTTCTTCGTTAATGTAGACTTTTGTGTCAATTTTAAGTCTATCACTCTAATTGTGCAAAAATATAATGCACACTTGATGAAAAAATATAAAAACGAATGGGATGTGACCAACGCTAGATCTTTTCGGTACATGATTTAATCAAATTTTAACCACATTCCAACATCCAAAATTACTAAATTTTCAATAGGTACATATTACAATTTGTTTTCGATGATAATATTTAAAAATGGGGGTTGTGGCCAAACCAATCTCTTTACAACGTTGATAAATAGTCATATATTTAAAACCATTTCGCATAGTCCATGCGTGCAGAAATTGTATATTATACTTCATTCACACTTTATAGCAATATATAAAAAAGAATGGGTTGTGGCCATCACTTGAACATTTTACAATGCTTAAACTCAATCAAATTTCAAACCACTTTTCATAGTCCGATATTGCAAAATAATTGGGTGACAATATTATAAAAAACGATTGCTTATTTCTTCACAATTTTACATTCTTGGCCAACGGCGGGACATAAAAGCTAGTATGATATAATAAAAAATGAGGCCATAAGGAGAGAATGCAAGATAAAGAAGGATATTACCTATATGTAAAATGAAAGTGAATGCCTTGAGGTGATTTGGACATATTGAAAGAATGTACCATGAATGACAGACCAAAAAAATATATATGGGTGTAAGAAATGAAGTGAATAGTAGGGGTCGCCCCAGAAAGGGATGGCATGGACCATGTGAATGATATTTTTGAATGAAGGAAACATAAAAAGTTTGAACAATCGACGAGCATGTATGAGACGATGCACGGATATAAAGGAAGCTAGAAATGTGTGCAAAAATAGAGAAGTATGGCGCTCGGTTCTCTCTGCTTACCCCGTAAGGGACATGGCGTGATGATATGTATGTATGTATGTATTTAAGATATCACATGTGAAATGTGAATTGGAATAGGTGTGTGTTACACACACGTGGTTTCCCCCTCCCTTACCGTGTTGTGGAAAGATTCAGAGCTCATTTGTCACAAGACATCTAAATATGTATTTTATTTGACACTTGTCCACAGTCGTTATGAGTGTGTAAACCTGTTTCAACGACTAACGCACAATTTATGATGTTTAGTGTTAACACGCTTAATATAAATATCCTAAATCACGCATTATGGAAATTCATATGTTTATTTTTAAAAGACACGCTTAAAATAAAACATACGACCAAGTAAATTATTATGTCCAACAGGTTAAATTCTCAGATACAAGAAATGTCAATTATTTTTGTGTATTATTTATTTATTTTTAAAAAAAAGTCCAAAAATATGCATTACAAAAAATTTGTGCTACTTAAATTGTAAACCAAAACAATAAACAGAAATTTTACTTGTCTTGAAGAAAACGAGTAACAAAACAAGTCATTCAAATTCAAATTTTGTATGGAAAATATTCAGCATTTTAATGAAACGAGTTTGTTACATTATTTTTTATTTAAATATTTTATTATGAAAACTTGATAATTCTTCAATGCCGATTTATTATGAATGATTACTTTAAGTTTCCTGAGTTCGTGGTCACTTTGAAATATTTGATAGTTAAAAAATTGAAAAGCTATATTCAGCTACCTTAAAATTACGAACTCCGCACTATATTATCCCCTTGTGGTAGTGAGGAGAATATACTTTTTAATTTTGATACATAATGGCATCCGTTATTTGACTTATACGTTACAATGAAAGTTAATTATATTGAATATGGAAATAACATTGAAAATATAATGCGCATATCTTAATATATAAAAATCTCGCGTCACAATGTTCGTATACTTACGCTAATTTCTGAAGCCGCCCAACCGATCTCAATGAAATTTTCGAAATTTACGTGATTTGTTCCGGATTGAAAGATATGATAGTTTTGGACCCGATAGATGGCGCTATTTTCGATATACATTTTTTTTTATTTATTCAACGATAATTTCATTTTTTTTACATTTCTCATCCAAAAATACATATAACCACAAATTTTGACTTCCGTACTACCCCCTCATTTTTTTATAGGGAAAAAGGGTCGTAATTACACTTTTTAAGAAGCATGTGCAAATTTGGCTCTACGACATTGGTCGGGAAAGGACGGAGAGCATTCTTTATAAGGAATATTTGCCACATATATGATGTAAAGAACTCAGGGATTGTATGGCGTTGGCGGACTAACGTGTTTTCTTTTGTGGTTTTCATTTTTTTCATACCATTATTGTTCTAAACTGTCTTTAAGTTTGATTTTTGTTTTTTTGTTTAATATGTTCTGTTTCTACTTTTGAATAGGCATTCGTCGATTATTGTTTTTTTTCCTCTCTAATTTGTAATGCACTTTTTTATGTATTTATTTTAAATGTTATTCTAATTTTGTTATTGTATGCTATTTTACATTTGGAATGCTAGGTATTTTTGTGTATGTTTTGTTAGTTGGCATTCACTGTTAAAAGTATCATTATTTCAAAATGCTTTAGCCCTGGCACAGGTTTTTTACCTAGTGGGTCATTGCATTATTATTTGTCAATTAGATATATGTATGAATAAATAAATAAATAAATAATAAATTATTCATTATAAGTGGTGTACCTTTACAATAGATGGCGGTGTATACTAATCTATTGACATAATATGTATTACGCATCTAGAGAAAATAACACACTCAAATGTTTGAAATAAAAATAGATAAAATACATAAAATGAGGTCTATATAAAATAAGGTATACATACAAGGCGGTCTATGGCAGAACAACATCTGCCCGGGCCCACTTTTAAATATATAAAAAAAATGAATTTCCGAATTTTGGAACGGTTAATATAGGTACCAACGACTTGCGCGCGAAAGATACTGGTTTAAATTTATATTATCGAACTTTTGTATTGAACGAGAGTGTTTTCGAAATAGACCGACATAACAATAGTGTATTTTTAAAACGATAATACGATTCTCCGAACAAATTAACACGAAACAAGTTACATCTTAATGCGCCAAAGAGAATCAAGTCGAATGGCGCTCGTGTCTCCGCTTTCCCCGAAGACGCCCGACGATATATCATTCCAAATTGCTTTCGGTGGGACAGAGAATTTTCCTCGGCGTTTATTTATTACGAAATTCAATTGGTCGACGTAGCACATCTTCTGTCTTTAGAGTGTTTTACTAATTCATGCGTCGTCACCCACGCCCCTCGGAATGCAATACCAATGAAATAAAATTAACTTACACCACACAATTTCGTTGAGAATATTCAACATTTAACGGATTTTTAATTGACATTAATAATATCTAAGCGGAGGTAGGACGACAGACGCGCCATTACGCATTAACACTCAGATACATTACAAAACATCCAAGAATTGGATTTACGGAATGATTAATACGTGCGACAAATTAATTTTCAAAACCGAATATTGGAACACCTAATAAGATTTATTTTTTTATTCAAAATATTTAAAAAAAAATTTTTTAATAAAAATTAATATATCCTCGATAAACAAGTACATATACATCTTCCTACATTTCCTAAAATAAGCATAAATGCTCGGGCTATAGGTGGACCCCAAGTCCAGGAGGAGCTTCCTAAATGCAACCAACACCCTAATGGAAACCCCTTCCACCAGGTCATGACCTCCCATGGCCAATACGGAAAACCTTAAACAGGATTAGGACTGGGGTGGGTCGCACAAAGAAGAACCTACAGAGATGAGGAATTATTGAGGACTCGATGTGTGAGTGAGGGTAGGAGCAGAACATCGAGCATCTCCTCGCATGTACATTGATTCCCGAACGGTGTGATTGGAGAGACTTTGCGGAGCGAGCCCGCCTCGAGGACAGAGTAGTTGGAGTTGTGGCATTTTGGGAGCGAAGGGGGCTGTAGTCTGACCGACACGAAAAGAAGAAGAAGAAGAAGATAGGTGAACGAAATCGGTCGAGGCAGGATTCGAATTCGCGACCACTGGATTACTAACCCAATACGCTAACTGCTCTGCTATCGACTCAATTGCTCACTCATTCTTTCCACATGTCCAAACCCCGTCATGAAGCCATTGAGGAATACAAATTAATAATACAAAATTACGATTTTTACGAAATTGAGATTTGTCACGTTGTTTTGATACATATTTTGTATATGTGTGTGCGTGTATTTTATATATTGTTGATAATTGGTTCATAAATAAACGTAGTAAACAACGCAAAATAATCAACAATTTAATAATTGTAATAAAATAAAAGTAATGGCCAAAAATATGAGATAATATGTTGACATTGGGGCAATGATACGAATGGACCGATTGATACAAGTCACAGTTGTATAAATTTTTAATAAAACTACATTAAGTGTACGACTTGTCTTTGGTGTTATCTTGAATAAATTGAATACACGAATGTGTGACGTAGTGTAACATTAATTATATTTTTATCTCGTTTTTTGTAAAATATAAAATGTGGGTGAGTATATTCTTAACACAAGCAATCAACGTGAATTGTTTTGATGTATAAATTAATATAAAAATAATGATATTGAACAAATGAATAGTTGAATGTCAACATACTGTACACATACATTTTTAAAATTATTGTGTTTACATGTTCGCAAATCACGCAACCCTGTTGTGTAATCCACTAGGATACATAAGTGGGATATAATACATAATTATCCTCCTATAGCTTGACGATTTTCAAAAAGATTAATATCCCTTTCCATACGAATATTATAGTGTAGGACGGGTAGGTATACTCCGTTTTAAAGTTTGCTCTGTTGATTATTTTGTTCGGTATTTTTTTTTATATTTTAAATCATAATAAATACCTTTCGTTATATCTTAAAAAGTCTTTTGCAACAAGAAAAATTGCAATACACACTCGATACAAATCGCACTAATACGCGAAAATAAAAGCAAAAAATTAAAAAGAAGCTCAAAAAGACACTATTCAATATTATAATTATAATTATTTTTTTGTGTAGGTACAAGTGACTTTTTTATTCGGACTATGAAAAGCTGGCACGTAGCGTTGGGAGGGGTTTGCAATCTAGAAAAGAGTTTATTAATTCGGATTTTAAAAAGACCCGGGTTGTACGAAGATGGAAACACAGAATTCGGAAGATCGTTCCACAGTCGGGCTGCTGTGTTAATAAAGGAGTTGGAGAAGCGACTTGTGCGTATATGTTGAAGGTCCACTGTGAATGGATGCTGCGATTGAGTGAAGCGAGTGACTCTGTTGCGAGTGGGTGGAGGAGGGACCAAAGATGCAAGTTCTTCTGAGCAATTCCCGTGGTAGTATCTATAGAATAAACTTAAAATACCGACTCTGCGTCTGTGTTCTAGTGATTGCAATCCATCAGTCAGTGATGGATCATCAATCAGACGTATAGCACGCCTTTGGACAGCGTCGAGGGTATTCAGTAGGTATTGGGGGGCGCCACTCCAGAGGTGACTGCCATATTCAATAATTGGTGTTGATTCTATTATAGTACTTACATAATATATACTAATATCTTAGTTTTTTGTTGATTCTATTATAGTAGGTACTTACATAATATATACTAATATCTTCGATTTTTGTTGATTCTATTATAGTACTTACATAATATATACTAATATCTTAGATTTTTGTTGATTCTATTATAGTAGGTAGGTACTTACATAATATATACTAATATCTTCGATTTTTGTTGATTCTATTATAGTACTTACATAATATATACTAATATCTTAGATTTTTGTTGATTCTATTATAGTACTTACATAATATATACTAATATCTTCGATTTTTGTTGATTCTATTATAGTACTTACATAATATAGACTAATATCTTCGATTTTTGTTGATTCTATTATAGTACTTAGATAATATATACTAATATCTTAGATTTTTGTTGATTCTATTATAGTACTTACATAATATATACTAATATCTTAGATTTTTGTTGATTCTATTATAGTACTTACATAATATATACTAATATCTTCGATTTTTGTTGATTCTATTATAGTACTTACATAATATATACTAATATCTTCGATTTTTGTTGATTCTATTATAGTACTTACATAATATATACTAATATCTTAGATTTTTGTTGATTCTATTATAGTACTTACATAATTTATACTAATATCTTAGATTTTTGTTGATTCTATTATAGTACCTACATATATAGGAATAAAAGTAGTGTTTACGTTGAAAAGGTCTTTACTAGACAAAAAAAAAATCGTTACGTAAAGGGGGTTATCGTTTCTTAGAAAATTTAATTTTGTTTGTTTGAATTTTTTTTTTGCGCTTCATCACTATAAAGAATCGTTTATGATAAATATGTTCGGATGTACGGATGTAACGATTAATTTTTTATGTATGTTTGCGTGTAAAACGTTTGGTGTGTTTGTGCCAATTGGAAAATGTGACTAATCCCGCATCATAAAATAATAAATATTCTAAGACTTCTTCCGGATAAACATCAAGAAAATTTACAAACATTTATCTAATAAACTTAACCTCGCTGAGGGTTGTTATCATAACACATTGGATATGTTTAGATAACAAGAAGTTAATTTCTAATTCACCAAGTTTCAGAGAGAGATCGACGTGTGATATTTTGAAGAAGCAAACAGATGCTGCCGTTTTACAAAAGAAAAGGCACGCACAAGTAAAAACATCAATTAAATTTGTTTGATATTTTTTCCTATACAAACATGTTGTAGGTACACATACTCGTATTACCGCCGCCAGAGAAAAAATATCCAATTCATCAGATGTTTTGGGACGAATGATGAGAAATCGCGAGGAAAAGAAATACATACATTTCATCACGCCATATCCCTAATATATCCATCAAAATTAGGAAAAATTTGATCAAGACTCTTGTCTGGAGTGAACTGCTATATGGCTGTGAAACATGGACCATCAGCCAACGCGAAACGGGACGTCTGTCTGCGTTTAAGATGTGGTGCTACAGACGCATGGCTAAAGTTCACTGGTCAGAACACATCAGCAACGACGAGGTACTAAGTAGGGTTGGAGAGACAAGTCAATTATATGAAAAGAATTGCCCAACAGAGAACAACTTGGATAGGCCACAACCTCTGGCATCCAGGCCTGCTTTTTACCATCGTCGAAGGAATGATTGATGGGGGCAACTGTAGAGGTCGCCCCAGAAACAACTATATAGACCAGATAATCGGTGACGTGCGCTGTAGCAGTTACAAAGAGATGAAGAGACTGACGGACGATAGAGATAAGAGGAAAGATCGAGTGTTTGGTGCAGACCAATCCTAGGATTGTGACCCAGAAGAAGAATGTCCCTATTATTGGTATACACTGAATTTTTTTGTCAAAAGTAACAAAATTTCATGTTAAAATTAACCGAACTATAGTGACTCAAAACATTTCATTTTGTGCACACAGACAAACAGTACAAACATAAATAGATATACCTTTATTACTGATGACAAAGGTTTTGGTTAAAACGCAGGTAGCTAGTTCGGTTGT
This sequence comes from Molanna angustata, assembly GCA_963576475.1. Lineage (NCBI taxonomy): Eukaryota > Metazoa > Arthropoda > Insecta > Trichoptera > Molannidae > Molanna > Molanna angustata. The sequence continues at coordinate 6,505,347 of OY754966.1, read as the reverse complement.
CATAATATTTTTTCAGTGTAAGTAAAGAAAACCTAGAGCCTAATACTTCATTTCGTCATATTGTCTAAACTTTAGTAACTATACTGAATCAATCCATTGCCATAATTTAGTAACTCTGGCGATACACAGGACAATAATAATTAATATAACTGAATAATTAAAGTAAGAAAACATGTGGAGTAGAGGACATCGTTCGGTGGAGTAGATCCAGAAGAAGACATTGGAGGGCCACGTAGCCAAAATGGACAGTGATAGACTTGCGTATATAACAGTAAATGAAATTCCTTCTGACGCCGTCTTCCCGGAAGACCACCCAATAGATGGAAGGATAGTTGGACTTCGTCATGTCATGAGCCATAGCTTTTGTATTACAGACCAACAGATCTTCTAAAAGAAGAAGAAGAAGAATAGAGCGCCACACAGTTCTGTTCTTAAATTCATTCATTGCTTCACTCATGTCCATAGAATTTTCGTCTACACTAATATTACATTTTCTACATTCGGAGAATTAGTCGCATTATGTTTCCAATGTTTTCTTGGCCCGTCCAATCGTCTTATACAAAACGATGGTAAAATGATTGACTGATGACGACAGCCATACTAAATTATTCAACGTATAGTGTCTCATCTGTGTAGGACGGTCTTAAGCATAATCGATGTAAGTGCTTGTGATTAAAGACCCTGTAGTGGACTTCATACCGCTACAGCTAAGTACAACCCTTGCGGAATAGTGACGAGCAAATATCTTGCAGTTTGGCCTTACGAAACTAGCAAGACCAAGACCGAATGTGTCGTTGCAAAAGTCTTGTTAGACTTGCGGTCTTGCAAAATTTTATAGGATTATTTATTTTTAATTGAAAAATAAGCAATTAACTACGTATAATCGACATTACACTATAAACTGTTTTTTGTCATATTTATTTATTTAATATTGCTTCTCGGGCTACTAACAGGTACTATGTCAAATATTAATTTAACACGCATCCAATAACAAGTTGCCACATTCTGGAGACTTACGATATTAATCGTCTCACAGATCCAGACTGAAAGCACAATTAAAAACTGTGTCTCCACCGGGAATCGAACCCGGGACCTTTGGATCAGCAGTCAGATACCCAACCATCTGAGCCACGAAGGCCGACGCAATTATTCAATTATTGAATTTAAAAAGAAAAAAATCGTAAGATTTGCAAGGCCTGCAATATTTGCAAGACAAATACCAAAATACTGGCTTTGAACTTACGGGAACATTCCACATGTCTTCGATCCAAACATTGACCGACTTTTCCTTCTTGGGTATGACCAGAATGAAGATTTTACCAATGTCCGGGTTACTGTAGAGCAGTTTCTAGAACCTTTCCCATTGAAGCCAGATGCCCCTGTTATGAAAACTGACTTTACCTAGTAGAAGTTCATCACCAGACTTTCGCCCGGTGGAGCCATGTTGCTTTGAGATTTCTTGTTCTTGCACATCAAGAATGGTGCGGCACACATAGAAGAAGAAGAATCTCATACATGGCAATGTGTTCGTAATGTTTGAGGAATGTCTCAGTAAAGTTGCTCATAATACCACATAACTTTCATGAAATACAATCCGCGATGCATGTCCCATTATTATAAACAGAATGATTTGATGACATGTAAATAATAAACCTTTTGTATTATCTACTGATATATGTATCATATATAATGCACCGATGAAAATAGGTGAATCTTTTTACGGAGTCAGTACGTGACAATCAAAAAAATGCAAACCTTGGTCGGAACATAATATAAACATTAAGCTCATTTCTCACTGTCGAATATAACGTATATTATATTCCTTAATATATCTTATGTCCCACAATTGGTGTTCACACTGTGAGATATAATATTTAGGGCCTGTTCAGACATGGCGCGTTTGCTACATATTGTAGGGCCTGTTCAGACATGGCGCGTTTGCGGTATCCGCGAAGTAACTAACGAATACTAAGGCGTTAATGTAAGGACAATAAATTTGCATCCTTGTGATTTTCGCAAAATTGAACAAGGCCTTAACCAAACCAATTCAGTTGCGATCGCCATTGCATCATAACATCAACTCGTTCGTCAAGTTAAAATTGGATATTGTTTTGCTAAAAAGCCTCGATAGTTCATCAGACGAAGATGATAAAGAATTCGATTTACGTGTGTTACTGTTAAGTAAAAATATAAGCGTAGATACTGGATATCAAATCATATAAAGTGTAGAGGAATATTTATTTATTTATTTATTTGATCATACTAGAAATATAGCAATAATAACATCATTATAAAAAAAAACAAAAAACATTTCATATTAACGTTGGCCTCTCCCACTAGGAATGTCCTGTGTCGGGAGAAGCAAACTCACATATTTATATTACACAAACATAAAATTACAAAACAATTTTTTTTATTTATCAACTGTGTTTACCATTTACATGATGTATTCAAAATATACAAAATAAAGTAGGTACATAATGTGTGAAAATACATAAAAAAACAAACATATCCTATTTATAAACAATGAAAATTAAGCAAGAAGAAACATAAAGAAAAACTTATACAAAATAAAAATAAAATACATATAAAATATGGTGAATTCAGACTTTTTAATGAATTGGATGAAGAAAAGTTTTTTAATTATTACCGGATGACTTAAATCAAATTCATCGAACTTAATTCTATGATTGAAGATGACATTATGAAGCAAAACACGCATTTATGAAAAAGTATTCCTTCCACGGAGAGACTAGCGATGACTTTAAGGTTGGTTTCAAAATAATACATAATTATTTATTCTTCTGTTTTAGTTTTTATTTAGTACTTACTTACAAATAATTGATATTACAAAAAATTATCTCATAAATACAAATTAACAATAAACGCTCGTGGTCACTCACAGAAATGAATGTGGGCAAATTGACGCGTGTGAAACGGCGTGCGAAGACGCGGGCAAAATAAACATTTTGAAATCATTCGATCGGCCGAAAAAATATTGTTGCAGTTATTCAAGTAAACAGTTCTATTCAGTACGGACTTTACATCAAAACATCTATATATATAAAAATTGATGTTGGTATATATGTACATATGTATTTATGTATGTTTGAATGTACGTTGCCAGAAGAGACGGAAGGGACTAGTGATGAGTAAAAGTCTTGCGAGACTTCCAAGACCAAGACGGCATGAGTCGCCGCAAGACCAAGACCAAGATCGGGAGGTGCAAGCATAAGACCAATACTAAGAACAGGCTTTGCAAGAGTCTTGCAGTCTCGCAAAAATTTATGAACTAATTTATTTTTAATTAAAATAATATTTACTACATACTATCGACATAATACTACAAATTGGTGTTTTTTTCTCATATTTCATTATAATTACTGAATTTTAACAGCAAAATAAAAAATGTTTCTTTGAATAAGTTGCAAGACTAAGACTCGATTGAGTATGCAAGACCAGGACTGGGTATCCAAGACCAAAACTCGATTGAGTATGCAAGACGAAGATCAAGAACAAGACGACATCTGTATTCAAGACCAAGACCACCTCGGTCTTGGTCTTGCATTTGATCATCACTTGGAGGTGACTGATGAGACGGAAGGGACTGAAGGGACGGAACGGACTGTAGGGACGGAAGGGACTGAAAGGACGGAATGGAATGAAGGGACAGATCAATTAGAGATTCTAGATAACAATATTAAAAAAATAAATAAAACATATAAATCTAGCATTTTTATGTATAAAAAGAGTTCTAAACAGAAAATTGATAGAATTTAAAATATATTTTGTAAATATATAATATATAAATCGTACGGAAGCCAAAATTCTATTTCTGATGTGCAAAATCATCAAAAAATTCCACAACTGGAGATAAGAAGAACAATCAACGACGCATTTTTTTTGTATAAAATCTTAAACAATATGATATACTGCTCTTATCTACTAGAAATTATAAATATTCATCTTCCCCGCGAAATACCTGAACCAATAATACATTCGAAATCACTAAGTCTAACACTAATACAAGAAAAAAATGACTTCATTGATAGATCATGCTATATTTTTAATACAAAACTTAATGACGTTGACATATTTAACATCTCGCACAAAAATTTCACTAACATTCTACGAAATAAAATTACGTTTTGATTATTACTTTACATTCATAATATAATAATAAATAATTAATAATTAAGCCTTTTATTATTCCATTTCATTTACAATATTTTTTTGTAAGCATAATATATAAGTAGTTTATTTAATTAGTAGTTTGTTAAATTAATGTATAATATTTAAACTTATTTCTACTTTCTTTTTTTTTATGTATATATGTATGTTTTTCATGAAATGGATCCCTCTTGGGTATAGGCCTCCTCCAATAGTTTCCATATAGTTCTATCTTTGCCCTTTTCTTTCCAGTCCATTCCCCCCGTTGTTATCATCGATCCACCTTTTGTACGGCCTGCCAACATTCCTTTTTCCTTTGGGTCCCGTCCATATCGTGGTTAGTAAAATCCATCTATCATCTGTGAAACGCGATAAGTGTCCAGCCCATTGCCACTTTAATTTTAAAGCTTGTTTTAGCGCATCTGTTAATTTTGTCTTTTTCCTAATAGTTTCACTATTAATCTTATGTATTTTCCGCAATTTTAACATGCTTCTTTCCATTGCTCTTTGACATGATCTGATTGCTGTTTTTGTCTTGTTTGTAAAAGTCCAAATTTGGCATGCATATAACAAACTGGGATTAATACAGGTCTCCATTACTATTTTTTTCATTTCGGAATTGAAGTCTCCTTTTAGTATTTCTTTCTGCGTCCAAAACTTTTTCCATGCTATATTCACTCTTCTATTTATTTCTTCTTCGTTTCTAGTGTTTTTGAAAGATATTAGTTTACCGAGGTAAATGTATTCATCTACGAAGTCAATTCTCTGAGTATCTATATTTGTATCCATTTTGTATCCATTTGTCATTATTTTTGTCTTATTCGCGTTCATTCCTAATCCTACTTCCATACTTGCTTGGTTTAATTCATTCAGCATAGTTTCTAATGCTCTTGGGTTTTCGTTGAAGATGACAATATCATCCGCAAATCTGAGATGGCTCAAAAATTTGTCTTTAATGTTAATGCCCTTATTCTTCCAGTTTAGGCCTTTAAAAATTTCCTCTAGCACGGCGATAAATAATTTAGGAGATAAAGGGTCCCCTTGTCTAACACCTCTTTCTATTTTTATATCGTCTCCTCTTTTTTCAAGTTTAACGTTACTTATACTGTTCTTGTAAATATTTTCAATTATGTTTATGTATTTATTGTTGATATTGAGTGCATTTAATGATTTCCATATTGCTTTGTGGCTTATACTATCGAATGCTTTGCTGTAGTCAATAAACGCTATGTATAATATTTTATTAAACTCTTTATATTTTCCAATTATTTGTTCTAAGGAACGTATATGGTCTGTTGTCGAAAATCCTGAACGAAAACCAGCTTGTTCTATCGGTTGTCTACTATCAATTGTATGCGAAATTCTACTTAATAATATGGATGAAAAAAGTTTGTAAGTACTTGCCATCAGGCTAATAGGTCTATAATTTTTTATATCAAGAGGGTTACCTTCTTTGTATAGCAGTATGATGTCTGAATTGTACCATTGCATAGGAATAATCTCGGTGTCAATTATCATGTTGAATAATCTGGTCAAGTAAGTTGTAAGAATAGGAGCTCCTAATTTTATAGCCTCATTAGTAATGCCATCCGGTCCTGGGCTTTTTTCAGACTTAAGTTGCTTTATATGTGTCTTTACTTCTGCTTCGTCTATTTATTTAACACTGACTGTATTACTTGATTCTGTGTTAATTTCATCTTCTATGTCTTTGTCATTGGTTTTGTATAGATCTCTGTAGAATGATGTTGCATGTGCTATGATATCATTTCTAGATTTTGTTTCTTCTAATCCTTTCTCAAGTTTCTGTATCCATGTTTTATGGGTAGATAATTCCTTATTGGCCTTTTTGGTACTTCTATGTCTAATTAAATTTTTCTCTATTATTATTTTTCTGTGTTTTATATAGTCCTGTTTTATTGCTTTATGCGTTTCTTTAAACATATTGCTGAGTTCTTTTTTTGTTTCATCATTCTTAGGTTTGATTCTTATTAGTTCTGATCTTCTTTTGATTAGAATTTTTGTTTGTTCGCTTAGTATTTTGTTTCCTTTGCTTTTATTTAATTTTGTTTTTAATCCTTCTGATATTATTGCCTTTTCCAGCCTATTGTAATAGTTTTGTACTTTATTTGTATGTTCTACTTCTCTTTCTAACACTGGTATCTGTGTTTGTAGCTGTTTAATATAAATTTCTAATTCCTCTGGTGATGTAGGATGCCTTGGAAATGATTTGAAGTTTTTTCTGTTTCTTTTGGGAAGATTAAGATCTAGTGTTGCTCGCACTGGTCTATGATCAGATGGAAAATTAGTCAATGACAGTACCTCTATATTTGTTATTAAATCTGACTTATTACATAGAATAAAGTCTATTTCATTTTTTGTTTTCTGGTCTGGAGATATTCATGTCCACCTTCTACTATTTTTTTTCTTAAAAAATGTATTCATAATAAAGAGTTTAAATTCACAGGCATATTCAATCATTATTTATCCTCTTTCATTTCTTTTGCCATAACCATAAATACCCATAGTTAGGTTTTCGTACTTTTTGGGTTCTCCAATTTTAGCATTGAAATCTCCTATGACCAATGTAATACCATTTACTAGATTATGGGCTCTTCTTATATCCATATAAAACTTTTCTATTTCATTCTCATTTGATTTTTAAGTTGGAGCATAAACTTGAATTATTGATAATGCCTGTTTTCCAAATTTTAGTTGTAGCAAAGCTACTCTTTCTGAGATTCCCACGAAATTGGTGATATTGTTTTTATGTATTTTGTTAATCAGAAAACCAACTCCATATACACCTTTTTACTCTCCCATGTAACAGAAAATATGCTTGCTATGTTCTTCTATTTTGCAGTTTATTTTTCTTACTTCTGAGAGTCCTAAAATGTCACATTTGATATTTTCGAAAGCATTTTTGAGTTCTATCATTTTTTCAGTTGATGAGAGAGATCTAACGTTATAGGTACATATCTTAAGACTGTTATTTTTCTTACATTTATATTCAATCGTTGGAGGGTATTGGTCTAATTCCCCACGACGACCACTCGGGTTGGGGAATGTTTTGATTGCGTTATAGTTAGTTACAGGTTTTTTTGTATTTCTTTTGCGGTGACCGATGACTATTTCCTATTTTCTTTCTTCTGATGTCAAGGAGTTGCGTGAGAAGGAATTTGATCTTTGTCTCATAAGATCAAAAGCGTTGATACGGTTTTGTCCGATGGTGGTGTTGTCTATGAAGTTACCTTGTTTGCGGCTCTGTATCACAGCCTCTGGTGATTCTGACACATCTCTCTTTCGTTTCTCTTTGTTTCCTTCTCTTATGATTAATTTATCGTATTTTATTATAGCATAGTTTCCTTTCTTCCTTTCTTCTATTAGTTTTTCTTGTAGTTGTTTTCTCGTAGCCAACACCTCCCTCGTGTAGTCTTCCGTGATGTATGCGTACACATACTTTCATACTTCTGCCAGCTATTTATGAGCAATTCACATTCATAATATACAATAATATAAATTTTATTTTTATTTTAATGCAACATATAAAATTAATAAAAATATACGTAGACCTATAACACAGCTACATGATTTTGTTGTGTATTCTACAATGGTTTGTGGTGCTAAACTTCGGTGCATACTACTTGTAACAATATTATAAATTACCTACATAGGCATTGTACTCTGTATACGTATACTGTATAGTATAGGTATACTGACTAGTGAACACAATACTGACTGGTCGGTCAGTATTGGCTTGTTTTTGTTGCGGATGCAGATGGCTTAATAGTTAATACTCTTCCTACTTACCTACTCCTTATACTTACTCTTCATAACTCTTTTCTTTTTTATATTTTAATATAACTGTTGGGTCATTTTGATAATACCTACCTTCTATTGTGGGTGTAGGTGGTTTTTTTTTTGTTACATATCTCATTCGATTTCTAACATCAGTGGGAGCAACATCAGTTGCCATTTTTTTTCGCATTGTTACATCAGTAACCATTATAATGTGTTTAAAAAAGTTCTCATTCATTTTGTACCATATTTGTATCATTAGAAATCTGTGATAGTGAATTTAGGTGTAAGTTCGCAAAAAGAAGCCTATCCTAATTTCTCTTCCAACTCCAATTCCCGAATTCCTTTCTCCAAGGCTTCGGTGGATTGGGATCTGCAAGAAGGGTTAGTGCTACCAAACTGTAGTTCTGATTTGTCCGTAGTGTTGATTCATATATTTGCAATACAGTCCACCATTTAACATACAATAATTGTGTTAAAAAATATATATTTGCAATTGTTAAATAATTTACATACTTAGTTTAAACTATTAAAAAGAACCTTTAAAAGGTTTATAACCTGTTACATATAATTATACCTATTGTAATTTCATATTGAAAACTGTTGGTTCTAAAAAATCAATAAAAATAAATAAAAATATAAACAGGCTGGACAACGCCGGCGGAGTTTTCTAGTAAAATAGTGAAAATATATTCGCTCGATCGACCGACAAAATACCTATATTGTTGTAATGTAATATATATTCTGTCTCAGTGTGAACAGTCCCATTTAAAAGTACGGTGAGCGATATCATTTTATGACTTTGAATGTAATATATATTCCGTAGTGAGAAAGCCCCTTCACTTGGAGTTTCAGACATATGTAATATCATTCCTGCGAGTCACTAATACATACTTGGAAATACTAGAAATTACATCATACTTGGGAATTAGGTGAGCACGGTTTATTACTTTCTAAGTAGGACATTTTCAACTCACCTTCACCAATCATCGATCTTCATAATTATAATACTGTACGATAATTTGTAATTGGATAATTGGTGGTAATTCTTATACGATAATTATTCTTAAACGATGGTAATTCTTAAATTCTTAAACGAAAAACCTTGAAGGATCGGGCTAGGTTGGGCAGCCTTTGGGAAACTTAAACATGTCCTAAAAAATAGAGATATTCCCACATGTCTGAAAAGAAAAGTGTTTGAAACATGTATCCTGCTTGTGCTTACGTATGGTCTGGAAACTATCAAGCTAACTGCGAGAACCATACATAAGCTAAAATGCACTCAGAGATCCATGGAAAGACAAATGATAGGCGTAAGTCTAAGAGACAAAATTAGAAATGAAGAAATCAGGCACCAGACAAAAGTTGTTGATTTCATGGATCGAGTTGCAAAACTTAAATGGCAATGGGCAGGTCATGTTGCCAGACAGGGTACGGACAGAAGGGCACCCAGAATTCTAAATTGGAGACCATGGGATATGAAAATGGCGGCAACCTTCATTGTGGAATGGTGGTTATTTTAAAAGCACATCATTGGATTAGTCTGTTGAAAAGGTTATTGAAATCACAACAAGCGGTCAAAGCGTATTGTTTAAATTACAGAAATTACATTTTGATGTTTTGTTCGATTAAATATTTAGATTTTCAATTAAAATGGCACAAGAATATGCAACTTTGGCTTTAGTTGAATATTTAGAGGAAACTGACGGAATATTTCCAATAATTTAAAGATATAATACCTAAATTTTAGCTTTGTTGTTGGAATTCATGTATATTCATCACATTTTGTGACGGCAACATTTTGGTTTTTTTATACCTATTGGTATCGAATATTCATAATCAATATTTGATGATTTTTTTTTAACAGATTTTTAATTATCTCAATAGAGACGAAGTTGGAATATTTATTGTAGGAGAACCGGGAAATCCTGTAGGTGCCTTGATTTCCCGGTTCTCCTACAATAAATATTCCAACTTCGTCTCTATTGAGATAATTAAAAATCTGTTAAAAATATCTTTGACTCCCGACAGGGAAAAAAATCCAATGTTTGCGCATATGCAATAATAAAAATATTCGATTACTTACACATTGGTACAAGTAGGTAAATAAGACAAAAATGACCTTATAAGTCTGGCGCAATTCAGGGGTGACTTCTATGCGAAAAATGCATTGTCACCTCAGATATAAGAATTGTAGCTTTCATTATTTACAAAAAACCAATTCTCTCAATAGATGGCGTTACAACAAAAATAAATAAAAAATAATAAGATTGTTGTTCATAATTTCACCCATAGATGGCTGTAGTAAAAATTCCTTATTTTCAAGCGAAAAGAATTTCAGTATTACAATATATAGAACTTTCAAAATTGAATTGATAGGGATCTCATTAAAAAGGCATAATTGGTGAACGTTGCGCAAACGCATAAAGTGATCACGTAAACCAGCCGATGACAGGTCGTAAGCCCTGTAGGTGCCTTGATTTCCCGGTTCTCCTACAATAAATATTCCAACTTCGTCTCTATTGAGATAATTAAAAATCTGTTAAAAATATCTTTGACTCCCGACAGGGAAAAAAATCCAATGTTTGCGCATATGCAATAATAAAAATATTCGAATATTTGATGAATCAAATACAAAACAAAATATGTGTCTAAACAAAGTATATTTATAACATGAATTTACAAGAGATTTATGTAGGTATGAAGAGGACATATAACGCTAAATTTAGTGACTGTAAATATGATATATTAAAACCACCCAAGGCACTATGAAGTTGCGCGTTAGTAAGGGTAAATATCGCGTGCGTTTTAAAAGGTTTATACGTGATTTAAATTATCGGAAACCCCAAATTTGTTGATTTTTTGTATTTTAAGAACAAACCTTAGTTGAAATGAAAAAACTTTATCGGTCATTCACTTTGATTTTATGCACTCTTTAAGCGTATAAAAGATTTATTTCTTTACGACACATGCTTATGGAGTAATTTAACAAAAATGCTGTAAAATAGGATATATTTCATCATTCATTTATGGGAATTTAGGCTGAATTTTAAAATTGTGTGACGAACATTCACTAGAGAATCGTTGAAAAGACATACTATTATTTCTAGAAACACACTGTTTAACATATTTGAGGGATTTGATTTGAAATTGAGGTGTTTAGGTTTATATGGCCCCTGAACCTATTTCATATCCAAATATAATATTTATATAGATTCGTTTTATTTTAGAAGTGATGTTTATAGCAAAATATAATCAGTTTTAGTGAATAAAACGGTTGTTGAGTTATAACAAAATAATCTGAAAATAGTTACAATTGTTTTTGACCATAGACAACACAATAGCTTGTTCAGAACAACCAAAATGTGTACTATTGGATGACAATTGGATTCATTTAAACATGGTCGTAGTAATTTTAGAATAACCACCAATATTGGCCATTAAACTATAATACAGGGAGAGGAATGACTGGATACGCATTCAGACCAAATTATCCGATGTGGTGAAAAGGTGAAGATGGACAGGACACATAGCAAGATTGATATTTAATAGATGGACGAATAGTCTGATGGAGTGGAAACCGAGAGTCGATTAGAGACCGCAAGGGCGGCCGACAAACAGATGGACGACAACAAAAGATTTTTTTTCTCTTCTCGCACAACAGCTTTACGCCAGTTGTTGGAATGGATCTGAATGTATGGGAATCGTACAGGAACTGGTGGAGTTGAGAAGAAGATGGGAGGCCTAAGCCCTGCAGTGGGTAAAGATTAGATGAAGATGGTAATGATGATGATGATGATGAATATTTAACCTAGAAATAGTTAATAACCAGAATTTGTGAATTAATAACCAGAATTCGGTTATTAGATCAGGTATCCTTGAAAATCTATTAGGGTCTAAGCGAATATTAGACTTACAAATTTGTAGAATTTGAAAATAATTGAACGAGTAAGTACATACTTTAGTCTATAATCTACAAAGTAGAATAAACAGCACACACACAGTTATGAAACTTTCAGAATATAATCTCAGCATGATACTAGTTGATAATGACTAATTTCGTGTTTACCAATTGCATGCATATCAGCACATAATTATTTTTAGTTTATATATTTATACCTACTTGCTTCTTTTTTTCCAGCTTGAGTATTTTTTGATTTATTTTGTAATATCTATGTTTTGCCTCCATAACTTTAGCTATAACCAGAATAATTTGATGTTGAACTTATCTCTTAAATTTTTAATTTTAACACTAGTTTGTACATTTAAATTTTAACCAGAATAATTTAAAAATATGATTTTTTTTTGTTTGCTTGTTTCGAATGTACCCGCCGAATGATAATGAAAGAAAAAGATATAATGAATAAATTAATAGAATAACAAAAAATATGTATAGGTAATACTATTTTTATAAAAGTGAAAACATGTTAAAACTTAGGCATGAAATTATATGTATCATTTTTGTTTTTATTATTTTTTATTATGTATGCTGTATGTTTTCCAAATAAAATAAAATAAAAATAATCTGCAATGAAATAAACAACCCTAAAAATTGCGAATTTACAACTGATAACATTTATGTTTGATTTTTATTTATTTATTTTTTTACTCCTCACTATATCCCCTTGGGGATGTAGGGAGTAAAAAACTAATTACTTACTATTTGCGAACTTAATACATTTTTACTATCAAAATGTGTTGTCTTGATATGCTGGTATAACAACAAACATTTATTCATTACTAAGACCAAATCTGTTTCGAGATTTTTGTTATCAATGCCAGATGTCGTGACTTCTAAATAATTTAATTACATTTCACATTTCTTGCCTCCTACACGTAAGTAAAATGTCTCCCATGTGAGCATGTATGTTTGTGAAAGGTTCGTCTTTCTCCGATAACTCCCGATATGTATATAAACATAGACCACCTAGGTTGTGAAAGGTACTACTAAATGCAATTTAAATTGTCATCACTTACATAATAAGAAAGCGATCATCAAACTGTCTTAAGCAAAATTAATTAATATATTTATTTATTTGTTTATTTTGTTCGTGCTTTCTCTTACATGGGTTACACTTTTATTTTGTTTTACAGAAAATACATAATATAGTGGTCAGTGTAGTTATCAGTGTTGGTGTTGTTTTAATTACTGTCAAACTAGGCAAGGCCTGTGTAATGACGGCTATTTCATTATATTGAATAATTTTTATAAAATGTAGCATAAAATCGTAAATGTATTATAGATATAACGTAAATGTAATATAATATAGATATAATATAAACACAACATAAATATAATATAAATACTAAGACAAATACATAGATATAAATATTTAACTCCCAAAATCAAATTTCCATTATTTTACTTGCTTTAATCTCAGTATGCGCTCCATCACACGCCAAGTTACAGAAACTCATGCCAATAATATATTTATGATTTTGTTTAAAAGATGTTCTGTAATATTTTTTTTAAATTTATTTATAATTAATATAACACTAATGTTTTTATTAAAGAATCCTTGCTAAACAAGTACATATACATCTTCCTACATTCCCTAAATTAAGCAAAAATGCTTGTGCTATAGGTGAACGATCGGTCGAGGCAGGATTCAAATTTGTGACCACTGGATTACTAGCCCAGCGCGCTAACATCTATGTATTTGTATTCATGTTACTTTTTACTCCTCAAAATCCAAGGGGATATAATGGGGAGTTATGATAATGCTATTTTTAGGGCTTTTTTTTTTATTGCAGATTGTCAACTAGTATCATGATGAGATTGTATTCTGAATTTTTCATCACAATGTATATGTGTGTGTGCTATGTACTATGTGTTCGTTTTGCTTAATCGATAATAGAATAAAGAACTCATTCGATTCAATTCAAAGTTTGCTAAATTATATGTCTAACTAATTTGCCCCATAAACAATAGGTATCCATCCTTTTTTACCGACCTCACAGATATTGGGGTTCCAATGCCAACAAATGTAAGGACATTGTTGAACTACATTTCCAGACAAGTGAACATTTTGATCAAAAAATTCATCAAAGTTAATGAATTTAAAATCTAACTCTGTACATAAAATTGAAATTGTAAAAAAAATAAGTAAAAAAAATGCTATGTAAAATGAATAAAGCTGTGAGGCACCGGCTTAGAATAGTGTTTCCATTCTTTTAAATCATTGTTTGAGAGGGTCCCGTAAGAGCCGGGTAATCGAAATACAACAGGCAACAATAACATCTCACATAGTTCAGCAATGAGGTTCACCACCCATTCTGAATGTAGTGCCTTTTTTGGTGAAACGAGACTGGTGTGTGGGTATACATATATGTGTTGTGCTCCCTTTTATACTACACACCCGCACACCTTTCGCTGGTTACCCCACATTGTGGGATATGCCGTGATGGTATGAATGAATGAATGAATAAAATAAATACACAAAAATAATTTATGTTTCTCTCTATTTAGACAATTTAATAATGTTAACTTGTATGGCTGAGAACACTCTTAACGGGTGAAGAGCCAAAAAAAATATATCTAATTCTCGCGTAGACCCCATTATATTTGAAGGATATCCGAATATTGATTCTCAATTTCTTAACTGTCAAATATTTCAAAGTGACCCCAAGCTCAGGAAATTTAAAATTTGTATTTTCATATTGGGGAAAAGGCACATTACTCCAAGAATTATCAATTTTTCTAAATAAAATATTTAACAAACTAATTTCATGAAATGACTTGTTAGTGAGGAGTTTAGCCATGGCCACAATCCACTCGTTTTGTCTTGTAACTTTTTTGAGTGTTTTTTTTTATCTTTTATTTAATTTGTTCGCAATAAAATGAGTGAGTCATGGTATATCGCGCGTGATTACTTGGTTGGCAAAATATTGCAGATTTCCATACATTTCAACACATCCTAGATAACTGTTCTCTAAATCTTAATAAACAAACTGTTTTTTTCAACAAATAATTCCGAAAACAATTCACTCTAGAAAAACGATGTTTTTTGACGAAAGTCAAACGAAAAAAATCCTCACTTTGATTCATACAAAATTTTCTAACTGCGAAATCTAGTACCTATATTAAAAAACCTATAAATAAGCAAACAAAATAACAGATCAATAGGTATCATAGATTCGTCGCATACATACATTTATACAGACAAACAGTCATATAGATACATTACTTTATTAATTAGGTACATATTAGGTAGCTGTGAGGCACCGGCTTAGAATAGTGCTTCCACTCTTTTCTATTATTGTTTTTGAGTGTCCCGTAAGAGCCGGGTAATCGAAAATACAACAGGCAACAATAACATCTCACATAGTTCAGCAATGGGGTTCACCACCCATTCTGAATATAGTGCCTTTTTAGGTGAGACGAGACTGGTGTGTGGGTATACATAGATATGTTGTGCTCCCTTTTATAAGGCAATGCACACCCGCACACCTTTCGCTGGTTACACCTCATTGTGGGATTATGCCGTGATGGTATGAATGAATATTATGTTACAAAAAAAAATATTGAATAATTACTTTCCAAAAAATTAAAATGTCAATATATTTCAGTTGCAATAACTATAAAATACATACATATTATCTAATCATTGAAATAACTACCTACATATTTATCAACGTTAGTACCTACCTATTTATCTAGTCAGAATTATAATATCGGGTCACAAAGGGTATTATCATTTAAAATACACGTGATTTAATTAGATATTTGTAAACATATTATTATTGTGCATTGAAGAATAAGATTATATAGCGAATCCTTGAATATCATAATAATATATCTACATATTTTTGATGACGAGAATGACACGAATTGATTTCAATCGCTCTAAATCTATTTTCAATTCGCCAATATTGTATATTCTTCATTTACCTACTTAATACATGCATACACACTTATGGCAAAATATTGAAACTACACTTGAGAGCAATAAAATCGCATACCTTGCATTTTTCCACTTAAAGCTGTTTTTGTTGCCTGAATATTAATTAAAATATACAAAAAGTACCCTTAACAGAAAGTTTATTTCAGTGCCTTTTTGATGAAATCTAAAAACATTTTACGAATTACCCATAGCGGGTTTAAGGGCCTAAAATCTAGCGTACCCGAAAAATTACAAAAATTTGGTTTAAAGAATAAGAATATTAAACAAAAAAATATTGTTGTAAATGTTTATTAATATGCAGTATTACATTCAATTACATCTCAGCGGTCAACGTGATACCATCTCCTCTGAAGAAACATGGATACTACGCCTGCAGAAGCCGCTCAAGTTGTTGCCTTGCTTGAAGCAGGACAAAATCAATCTCAAGTTGCTCGACAAAGTGTTTTTTTCGACAAATGATAATAATATATATATTTTTCCATAGTAAAATACATCCTACAGTAACTTATAAATAAATAATGAACACTTCCTTGCACCTTGCGCAAGTGGCGAGTTTTTTGCCGTATGGCAATTTCTTCCAACTAACCAGTGTTTCCAGCCCAGAGCAGCAACATTAGCTTGAGAAATGATTTTAAATAAATTTCTCCTCTGCTGGGAATCGAACCAGGACTTATAGTTGTTGAACATGTAATTTATAATTTATAGTGTATCTTAAGATATTATAGAACTCCATAAGATAATTAAATCCATGATATGGGTAAACATGGATGGTTTTGATTCCGCCGGTTAACCAGACCCCCCCCCAGGGGTGCGTACACTATGAACGCCGAGTGCACTCAGTAACGCTCTAAGCCGTTTATAATAACTAGAAACAGACGATCTATAGACACTGTCGAGTTGAAATTGAACGTCGAGTGTACGCTTCAAACGCTCTGACATTTGAACGCTCTATTTTTGTTGACAGTTATTTTATGTCAGTTGACATTATTTTTTGATGAAAATATGCATTCACAAAGAGGTTAATTTATAAAAATATTCAATAATTTCCAGTAAAAGGTCAGTGAGCATTATTTACTCCACTGCCCAATTGTTGTCTTTCGATGAAAATATAACCTAAAAAGACTCATGTATGATAAATGACATTTGAAATTTAAAACGCCCGATGCTGCGTTTATATTGAAACGCCGCGCCGCTCGAAAGCGTTCAGTGAGATTGGTGTGAAAAACGTCATAATTTGCAACCTCAGGTACATCCGACGCCCGACTTCGAGTGTTGTATCTGAACACAGCCCCAGAGAGAATTATATAATATGGACCAGGTGCTACAGCGCACATCTCTGATATTCATCAAGAGATGAAGATGCGGGCGGACAACAGAGATATGTGAAGAGATGACTCGTGTGCTTGGTGCGAATCAATATCAGGGGGGCAAGTCTGGTTCAATCGGCGAAATCAAAACCCTCGTGATAACCCAGCATATCATGGATATAATTATTATATGGAGTTCTACAATATCTTTAGATGTCATAGAACTCCATACGATAATTATATCCATGAGATGGGTAATCACTAGGGTTTTGATTTCGCCAGTCGAACCAGACTTGCTCCCCCCCCCCAGGATTGTAACCATAAAGATACCTAGATTTATTGAAGGTTCACAACTCAAAGTTATACTTGATACAAAATATGTCAACGCACGGTATACAAAGTACCTACCAATTTCGTGATGTGCTTTTTAAGCTCGCACTAATCAACACGACGTAAGATATTCTTTTTAATAATAATAATAATAATTTATATAGCACCATTTAATGATTCAATATTTAGATGGGTGGTGGCATAGTGGTTAGCGCGCTGGGTTAGTAATCCAGTGGTCGCGAGTTCGAATCCTGCCACAACCGATTTCGTTCACCTATAGTATAAGCATTTAGGCTCTTAGTTAAGAGAATGTATGAGGATGTATATGTACTATTGATTCTTTTTTTAAAAAAAAAAAAAGATAATTTTAAGGGCGCTGACAGTTCAGTCATTTAGTGAAAGTTCTCTTTCTTTTAGCACTGCTAACATCTGGAGGCAGTGCACTCCAATTAATTGGACCGCTCACAAAAATTAACATTACTTGGCTACAAAGATCATAAATTTTGTTGCAAAAGATATAAAGAACATACATTTAACAGAAAATACAAGAATTAAACATACATACAATACAAACATGGTTATATAACAAAGGGATCAACTATTGTCAGCAAATTCTCAATTCATAACAACATACATACAATACAAACATGGTTATATAACAAAGGGATCAACTATTGTCAGCAAATTCTCAATTCATAACAACATACATACAATACAAACATGGTTATATAACAAAGGGATCAACTATTGTCAGCAAATTCTCAATTCATAACAACATACATACAATACAAACATGGTTATATAACAAAGGGATCAACTATTGTCAGCAAATTCTCAATTCATAACAACATACATACAATACAAACATGGTTATATAACAAAGGGATCAACTATTGTCAGCAAATTCTCAATTCATAACAACATACATACAATACAAACATGGTTATATAACAAAGGGATCAACTATTGTCAGCAAATTCTCAATTCATAACAACATACATACAATACAAACATGGTTATATAACAAAGGGATCAACTATTGTCAGCAAATTCTCAATTCATAACAACATACATACAATACAAACATGGTTATATAACAAAGGGATCAACTATTGTCAGCAAATTCTCAATTCATAACAACATACATACAATACAAACATGGTTATATAACAAAGGGATCAACTATTGTCAGCAAATTCTCAATTCATAACAACATACATACAATACAAACATGGTTATATAACAAAGGGATCAACTATAGTCAGCAAATTCTCAATTCATAACAACATACATACAATACAAACATGGTTATATAACAAAGGGATCAATCAACTATTGTCAGCAAATTCTCAATTCATAACAACATACATACAATACAAACATGGTTATATAACAAAGGGATCAACTATTGTCAGCAAATTCTCAATTCATAACAACATACATACAATACAAACATGGTTATATAACAAAGGGATCAACTATTGTCAGCAAATTCTCAATTCATAACAACATACATACAATACAAACATGGTTATATAACAAAGGGATCAACTATTGTCAGCAAATTCTCAATTCATAACAACATACACGACAAAACTACTAACATAGGACTCAATAAGTGGACCATAGGCTACAAAATCATTCAATATAACAGCTTACAATGACTAAGTAATTAACATTATGTAACTAATCTACCACCTCGGAACAGGCCTGGCCTAGTGAGGTGGTACAAACCAACACAATTTATTTGTTATGTTGCTTGTATAAAATATTGTAATTTTTGGTATATCAAATAAAAAAAAATAAGCCAGGAATACACATTATCAAATTAAGGAAATCCAATAGGTACGATGCCCGCTCTGACAACTACCCATTTACTGACACAATATTTACACAACATATTTACACAATATATTTATACATACATACCATCACGCCATATCCCTTACGGGGTTAGCAGAGAGAACCGGGCGCCAAACTCTTCTATTTTTGCACACATTCCTAGCTTCCTCTACATCCATGCATCGTCTCATACATGCTCGTCGATTATTCAAGCTTCTTATATTTCCTTCTTTCAAAATATCATTCACATGGTCATGCCATCCCTTTCTGGGGCGGCCTATGCTATTCAATCCATCTTTATTTTAGTCAGTCGTTCATCATCCATTCTTTCAATATGTCCAAACCACCTTAAGGAATTCACTTTCATTTTACTCATAATACTCTTCTTCATCTTGCATTCCCTCCTTATCATATATCGTTCTATTACATGCTCTTCTTAGGGATCTATCTCATTTCCACATCATTTATTCTACTTTCATGCGTCTTTTGCCACGTCCATTTTTCACTGGCATAAATCAAAGTGGGCACTGCAATTGCATTATGTACGGCAATTTTGGCTTCCTTTGAGATGCTTGGATGCAATATATTTACACAATATAATAATATTACAATGGATAACTTACCTCAGTTGGTTGCTGCAGATAGGGTGGCAGTCTCCTGATGGCTCCCACATATGTATCTGTCTCGATTTCATTCATTTCACTGTCTTCTTATCTTTCACTTTATTTTTTATCGTTCAACGATTTTTACTGTTTATATTTTAAAACAAAAAAATCATAATATCTTATTTGAAACACTATTTTTTATAACACTGTACTCACAAAGATAAAGTTTCGATTGTGTAAGAATTATTTAGCATATATTTGTGTTTTATTTTCTTGTGGTACGTACGTCATAATATTTCCTACAATGATGCATAATATATATTTATTTAAGCTCGTTTATTACATTCATTTATCCATCTTGTTCGCATTATTTAAGAACCAAATTTTCTGTGATCGACATGTCTCACTACCCGTTTCCACTTGTCGTGTGTCGTGCCGATAAAAAAGTCGTGTGATCTAGTGGCAATACATTTAAAATGGAGCTGTTCACACTTACACGTGTGTAACAAGTGTCGTGTGTCGTGTACGATAGTGTGATCTATGTAGTGGCAATAAATTTTAAATGGAGCTGTTCACACTTACACGTGTGTACTGTGTAACAAGCGTCGTGTGTCGTGCACGATAATGTCATCTAGTAGCATATAATTTTAAATGGAGCTGTTCACACTTACACGTGTGTACTGTGTAACAAGCGTCGTGTGTCGTGCACGATAATGTCATCTAGTAGCATATAATTTTAAATGGAGCTGTTCACACTTACACGTGTGTACTGTGTAACAAGCGTCGTGTGTCGTGCACGATAATGTCATCTAGTAGCATATAATTTTAAATGGAGCTGTTCACACTTACACGTGTGTACTGTGTAACAAGCGTCGTGTGTCGTGCACGATAATGTCATCTAGTAGCATATAATTTTAAATGGAGCTGTTCACACTTACACGTGTGTACTGTGTAACAAGCGTCATGTGTCGTGCACGATAATGTGATCTTGTAGCATATAATTTTAAATGGAGCTTTTCACACTTACACGTGTGTAACAAGCGTCATGTGTCGTGCACGATAATGTGATCTTGTAGCATATAATTTTAAATGGAGCTTTTCACACTTACACGTGTGTAACAAGTGTCGTGTGTCGTGAATGATAATGTGATCTTGTAGCATATAATTTTAAATGGAGCTGTTCACACTTACACGTGTGTAACAAGTGTCGTGAGTCGTGCACGATAATGTGATCTAGTGGCAATAAATTTTAAATGGAGCTGTTCACTCTTACACCTGTGTAACAAGTGTCGTGTGTCGTGCACGATAATGTGATCTAGTGGCAATAAATTTTAAATGGAGCTGTTCACTCTTACACCTGTGTAACAAGTGTCGTGGGTCGTGCACGATAATGTGATCTAGTGGCATTAAATTTTAAAAGGAGCTGTTCATAATTATACGTGTGTAACAAGTGTGAACAACTCCATTTAAAATATATTACCACAAGATCGCACGACATTTTATCGTGCCCGACACACAACAAGTGAGAACGGGCAGTTACATTCCATTTTTAGAGCACCACTTCAGGTATTGAGTTCGATTTATTCAACGTAATTGAACTAGGTTTTTTATTCCTTTATTTCTGTTAAAGACACCTTTTAATAATTTTTATTCTCATTTTACTTAATTGTTCTATCACACTGTTTTTTTTACCAATGTGAAGCATTAAGCTAACTCGTCAAGAAAATGTTTGTTTGTTACGATATAAATTCGGAATAAATCAAAAATATCTAACATAACAATAAAACTAAACAACAATAACTAAGTTTATAAAAAGGAG
The DNA here is from genome assembly GCA_963576475.1 of Molanna angustata. Lineage (NCBI taxonomy): Eukaryota > Metazoa > Arthropoda > Insecta > Trichoptera > Molannidae > Molanna > Molanna angustata. Next base: position 6,483,575 of record OY754966.1, on the reverse strand, counting down.
ACCCCCATCCCTTCCCTTCAGTCTCAAATAATTGACTTTGGGAAGTGGTTTGAAATTAGATTGAATAACAGCATAGTTAAGAGTATAGTGTTGGCCACAACTCATTTGTTTTATACATACTTAAATCGGAAGCAAATATTTAAAAAAAATCAGAAATATTGGACCATGGACCGCGATGCCATCGTTTTTTTAGTTAAGTATATAATGTCATTACTAGAATGAAAGTGAAAACATTGAGATGGTTTGGTCACATGGGGAGAATGAATGAGGAGCGCCTGACGAAGAAAATATACAGAGCGGAAAGGAATGGAATGAGAGGTCGGGGACGCCCAAGAAAGGGATGGCACGACCATGTGAACGATATTCTGAAAGACGGAAATGTTAGAAGTGTGAGCAATAGACGAACATGTATGAGACGATGCATGAATGTGGACGAGGCGAGGGTTGCGTGCCAGGATAGAAAAATGTGGCGTTCGGTTCTCTCTGCCTACCCCGCAAGGGACATGGCGTGATAGTATGTATGTATATAATGTCAGAAACGCGATTCGCGCGCACGTAGGACAGTGCCGCCACGTCGCGTCGGTCGCACCGCAATTTATTGAATTCGCGTGTTAGTCAACTTGGTAAAGCTCGCGAATTTTGATTTTCAAAATACACAACATATAAAAATATCTGATATACGACATCCCATTTTGTTTCTCGGGATGTGCTTATATTACGATTTACATTTCATAGTAATTATTGCTTGATAACTCTGTTTATGTAAATATTAGGCACACACGAAAGGAAATGAATAAAATCTGTTACATAAATGCAGGAAGTAAAATTTACTTCTTGGAAATACAAATCATATTATATACATCCATTTCATTATTTTTAACATAGATATGAATTATGGTATATAAATCATACATCTGGGGGGGGGGGGGCAAGTCTGGTCCAACCGGCAAAATCAAACCCCTCGTGACTACCCATATCATGGATATAATTATCATATGGATTTCTATGACATCAGATATTATAGAACACCATATAATAATTATGTACATGATATGGGTACTTGTGAGGGTTTTGATTTCGCCGGTCGGACCAGACTGGCCCCCCTGAGGTATCATAAACGTTATATTAATAGATTGGTTTAAAAAAACAATTTTTTTTGTTGGAATTGCGTGTTATTTTCTAAAGAAAAAACCGTTTGTACAGGGTTTTTATTGCATTTTATAAAACATCACAAAACAACTTACTAAAATTTATTTGACTTTATTAGTTTCGTTTCATTATTTCGGTAAATACGTTTTGAATTTTTTTATCTTCTCAAATGAAAGGTTGTCTTATAATAATGCTCTGTTATTTAGTGTCTCATTGTTTCGCAAATAATTTGAAAAAAACAATATAGGTACGTATCCAATTGTATTGACTAACGCATAAAAATACATTCAATTTTACACTTAATTTTGCATTAAAAATGCAAAATTAAGTGTAAAATTACTCAGGGAATGGTTAAAGTCGGTACATTTAAATTTATATGTTTGAGGAGTTCGGGACAGTCTATAGCGTAGATTAATAGTTTATGTAAGAAAGAAAGGTCAAAAACCTTTCTTCTATCGTTAAGGTATAAAGTTTAAATTCTAGCACAAGATCTGTATAGATGATATGTTCTATTGGAATACCTTTTTATGATTTACAAATCGCTAATCATAGGCAGTATGAATGTAAAAAATCATAGGCAGTATGAATGTAAAAAATCATAGGCAGTATAAATGTAAAAAAATCATGGGCAGTATGAATGTAAAAAAATCTACGGACTGACGAGAAATATATTTTTTTCTTCGTATCAACGCGAAGATTAAATTTAATATGTGTCAAATATTTTTTTATCTTTATTTCAACGCGACGAAAAAATTTAATATGTGTTATATATTTTTTTCTATTAACATGTTTTTACTAGACTTTAAATTAATAGATTTTTCGAAAGCGATCTATTTCTTATTTACATATTTAGAAATTTTAACAGTAGAAACCACAGAGAAAAAAATTCAGTTTTGTTTTAATTTTAGAAACATAATTCAACTTAATCGTTCGATATGATTATTTAAGGGGGGGACTGCTGCCAACGTACTTTTTTTTCAATTTGATATACCATCGTTATTTCTTATCAAATCGTTTTGAAAAAAATAATTTAGATAGTTTGGATATTTGGATATATAAAAAAAAATATACCTTAACTTTTTGATAATCTTCTGTATATATTCTTGTAGAAAAATAATGGCATACCCCGATTTTCAACGTTTATCATATATTTTTAATAAACTATAAGGCGTAGAGTAATATATTTTTTTTAAATTAAAGAAGACAGAAATATCTAGAAAAATATGATGTGGCGTTGCATTGATGCTTCAGGTTTAGTAAATAAAAAACATTTATTTTCCATTCAGCGCCATTGCGTAATAAAAGTATTTTGGTTTATTTACTTAACCTGATGCGTTAATGCAACATCATGTCATATTTTTCCAGGTATTTTGTTCTTCTTTAATTATAAAAAAACATATTGCTCTATACCTTATATTTTTTTAGAAATTTAAGATAAATGTCTAAAATCGGGGTATGCTTATTATTTTCCTACAAGAATATATACAGAACATAATCAAAAAGTTAAGGTATATTTCTCTTTATTAATATCCAAACTAACTAGGTTCTTTTTTTCAAAATGATTCGTTTAGTAATAATGATGGTATATCAAATTGAAAAAATAGGTACGTTGGCAGCAGTCACCCTCTTAAGTCAATTCAACTGTTTTTTGGGCTATACTGAAGATATACAATTTGACATACCTACATCATAATGTATACAAAGACGTCAAAATAAAACTTATAACATACACTTGAGATTTGACAGTAGGTATGCTATACGCAAAACATTAAGATGAAACTCGTAATAGGTAGGTATCTAAACACTCTCGACATGATATTCGTTGTGAATTTTACGCAGAAAAATATATTGGATATATTCAAAATTATAATTATTCACTATACCATAGAAGTGGAGAGTAGAGTAAAATCTGTTGATCAATGACATTTTATATATAGACACGTTATACGAGTACAAAGTGCTCTGGAAAAATGGTACGGTTTGACGAATTCATACAATGTCACCAAGACACGACAAAAAGCATAAATGAGAAGGAGATAGTACAATAATAGACACACTACAGACATATTTTCTCTCCAGTGCAATCACATTTTATCTCTCACACCAAATATATAAATAAGTTATAGCTGTGTTAAAAAGTTAATACTACAACAGAATCCCTCTAAATATCTACAAAAAATTTGTAACCATCCTGTTACTAACACTTATGCAAGGGACTATTAAAGCTTCGAACGGACTTTCCAAGCGAATATGACTTAACTTCTTTCTCGTTTACTCATAATAAAAATAACTATCGAAATATGCATTTAAATATATTAGTTATCGAACAGGCTATCGAACATTCAACAGGCTATCGATGAGCTGAGAGAAGAAATGAGAGATTGGCATGGTGTTAAAATTCAGGGACAAAAAATAGACATGATAAGGTATACAGACGATATTGCAATGCTAGGAGAAACAGAGGAAGAATTGAATGAGGCTCAGGAAGATGGAAAGCATCCTAACAATCGATTATAACATGAGGATAAATAAGGACAAAACAAAATGCATGGTTGCTGGAAGAGAGGAATGCACTGCAAATATTGTTCTGGGAGGCATCGAAATTAAGCAGGTGAAAGAGTTTATATATCTGGGAAGCAGAATATCTCAAGACGGACGTTCAACAGTAGACATCAAAAGCAGAATCCACCAAGCAAGAGTCGCCTTCAACAAAAGATCAACAATTTTTGAATCCCCTAACATTTCCATCAAAATTAAGAAAAATTTGATCAAGTCTCTTGTCTGGAGTGTACTGCTATATGGCTGTGAAACATGGACCATCAGCCAACGCGAAACGGGACGTCTGTCTGCGTTTGATATGTGGTGCTACAGACGCATGGCTAAAGTTCACTGGTCAGAACACATCAGCAACGACGAGGTACTAAGTAGGGTTGGAGAGACAAGCCAAATTATGAAAAGAATTGCCCAGCAGAGAACAACTTGGATAGGCCACAACATCCGGCACCCAGGCCTGCTTTTTACCATCGTCGAAGGAATGATTGATGGGAGTAACTGTAGAGGTCGCTTCAGAAATAACTATACAGACCAGATAATCGGTGACGTGCGCTGTAGCAGTTACAAAGGGATGAAGAGACTGGCGGACGATAGAGTTAAGTGGAAAGATCGAGTGTTTGGTGCAGACCAATCTTAGGATTGTGACCCAGAAGAAGAGAGAGAAGTTATCGAATAAATATGCAGTATGGAATTAATGATATATGTATCTGATAGGTCCTTCACAGTTCTAGTGTATTTTTTTACATGTTGTCATCACACAAGATGGCATTTTGACCATGACAATGCGTGCAACTAAAGTGAGGTAAGAATTCAGTGAGTTATGCGCCTTTCCTTTTTGTTTACCGAATTTAAAGACTCGTAACGTATCTATTATTTTTATGTATCATTTGTTTTGATGATAATTTTTGTACGTAGCGAACGACAAACATGTATATTTCGTATGAATACAATATCTTGGTTATATAGCAATGCATAAAAAAAACAATAATTCACTAGTAAGTATATAATAAATGATAACATACACAATCATAATACAATATAGGTATTCGTGGAATATATCAAAATATTATTGTTTTATAAAAATTAATCGTCAAAATGTGTAGCAAAGCATGTGAATTTTATTTTACATATACGCAATATTTTTTTTTTATTAACTTGTTACTTCACAACAAATCTACTATGACTCACATAGAATGTCAATCGTTGATTGACTGTCCACAATTTGTAGTAGGTAAGTACTTAAAAATATGTTTACAAATATAACTTACTTTATTTATATGCAGATGAGACTTCTTACCCCTCTTCAAAGTGAAAAAGTAACAAGTTTTAGACAACATACCTAGAAGATTATTATGTTTTCACAAACATTAGAAATAATGTCGCAGACACCGACATTATTCCTAAGTCCGCCGTTAAACTTCTGGGAGTACATATCGACTCCAGTCTAAGTCTCAAAAAACAAATAAACAGCACAACATCCTCTGATTTCTACCACTTACGTCGAATAAAATCTATCAGACGAAATATACCCACGGAAGCAACGAAATCTCTAGTAAACGCATTCGTTATTTCCCGCCTGGACTACTGCAATGGTATCTACGCAAACCTACCAAAGTTGGAGCTAAATAAACTTTAATCCGTCTTCAACGCTGCTGCTAGGCTAATCACCGGAGCCGCGAAATTCTCACACATATCCCACCATCTACGAAATCTTCACTGGCTAAAAGTGCCAGAGAGAATCAAGTACAAATTATGTTTGTTGACTTTCAAAGCAATCCATGGCATGACTCCCACGTATCTTTCAGACTTCTGCATCCCTCTCACCGTAAACGAGCGACAACAAACACTTCGGTCAGCCACCACATCCATGATTGGCAAGTTAACTGAAATAAATAGAGTCAACACTACATCCTTCGGTGATTGTGCTTTTGCTGTGGCTGGACCAGCCTCGTGGAATAAACTACCACCTGAACTGAGGCAAATCGACAACTTAGCACTATTCAGGAAACACCTAAAAACTCACTTCTTCCGCGAGTCTTACAAAAACCCCTAATATATTCAAAGCGCCCTTGAGGTGAGGTTATCACAAAAACGGCGCTATAAAAATCATCCTAATTTATTATTATTTTATTATTTATACCAACTCCATTAATAACCAAAATATTTCAGTAGGTACATACGTAACTTGTACCGATCATATTATTGATCTGCTAAAATTGAGAGGGCATATAACGCTAAATCTAGTGACTGCAAACATGATACATTAAAACCGCCTAATACTATATAAAGTTTCGTGTTAGTACGGGTGAATATCGCGTGCGTTAAAAATAGTTTATACGTGATTGAAAGTATCGGAAACCCAAAATTAGATTTTTTTCTTGCATTTTAGGAACAAACCTAACTTGAATTGAAAAAAAATCAGACATTCACTTTGATTTTAGGCACTTACCAAGTTTAAAAGCCGAGAGTACCTACCTAACTAAAAAAGCCTAGAGCACCTACCTAATAAAAAAAATGTATAATTTAATATTAAAAAAAACGATGATTTTATGATGAATTTTAAAATTTAGTGCAACCGTGACTTGAAATGAAAAAAAATATATTCACGAACATTCACATTATTTAATGCACTCTTTAAGCACATAAAATATTTATTTCTCTACGACACATAGTTGTGGAGTAATTTTAAACGAGTAATTTTTAACGCTAAACTCCTCACTAACAAGTCATTCTATAAATTATTCAAATTTTGTATGGAAAAAATTCAGAATTTCCATGAAATGAGTTTGATAAATTGCTTTTTATTTAAATATTTTATTATGAAAACATGATAACTCTTCAATGGCATTTTATAAAAGTGATGTGTCTTTTTATCAATTTGAAAATAAAAATATCAAATTTTAAATTTCCTGAGCTTGGGGTTTGAAATATTTGACTGTTAAGAAAATTGAGAAGCACTATTCAGATATTCTTCAAAATCTAATGGGATCGAGTATTCGAGTATTTCATATACATATTTGCAAAATTTGAATTAGTACTTTAGTCTATAATCGATAAAGTAAAAATTAACACGCCGTACATAGCACACAGTACATAGCACACTGCACATAGCACACACACACACACACACACAGATACATTGTGATGAAACTTTCAGAATACAATCTCAGCATGATACTAGTTGATAATCTGCAATAAAAAAAATACCCTTAAAAATTGCGAAATCATAACCCCCCACTATATCCCCTTGGGTTACTGAGGAGTAAAAAGCCGAATAAAAGAATACATTTTAATATATGTATGTATTTTTTGGGTATATTATGCTGAATCTTAAAATTATGTGACGAACATTCACTCAAGAAATGTTGCCAAAAACGTTGAGTTAATAAGTATTTGTCGTTTAGTGACGTATTTAAGGGAAGATTAGATACTGAAATACGCAATATTTTTTGTAAAACTTGAGTTAAACTCTCAAGGGCCAACTCAAATATCGGACCTATAACTGTCGAAGCATTTTTCACCCGACAATTTTACCGAGCGTTTGGATCGTCTGTTTCCGGTCATTGTGAACGGCCTAGAGCGTCACTAAGTGCACTCGGCGTTTATTGTGAACGCAGCCCTGGATTACAAGCTGTTGGTACTTTTTTCTCTCTCATCATATTATGCTCAAAGTATTTCAATTTCTAAACACTATTTAGGTATTTCTTAGCCGATGCATAGAAGATAATATTTTTAAACCCATTTCTTTTAATTTGTAATCATCGTCGTCGCTCAGTTGGTTAGGTATCTGGCTGCTGAGCCAAAGGTCCCGGGTATGATTCCCGGTGGAGACACAGTTTTAACTGTGTTTTCAGTCTAAAATCGTAAGTCTTCAGAATATTATTGGGTGCGTGTTTAAATAATATTTGATATTGTAGGTACTTAGTTACCCGAGAAGTAATAAATAAAAAATATATATAGGTTATTTGAACTACACAACTCATGTATACAATCAAGTCTTTACCTTATTTGGAGTATGTTACGTCAGATTTTTCCACCTTGACATACATTTCTCGCTTTATCAACGTCCACGCATCATCCCTAACACGTACCTACTCTTGATAATTTTTCTTAGACACTAGGTACATCTCATTTCTTTCTTATCAGGTGAACTTGAAACATATACTTTTACCTTACGCTAAACATTTGTTTGATACAGTTAGGTATATATTTCTTATCCAATCTTAAAGCTCATAATGTGTCATCAATGAGTATTGAACATGAGTCAAATTGTCTTACCAAGTTAGGCACAAAAAGTTCTCATTGAAACAAAATAATTCATTCGAAATTTCAATCTAGGCTCAAAAAACTTGTATAAGTAGATAGTTAAAATACAAATCGAATACTTAATGATCTTTGATAGGTATGTTTGGCTTCAATATGAAAAAGATTAATTTAAAAAATAATCTCAATATATAAAAATCTCCTGTCACGATGTTAGTAGGTACACGCTAATTTCCGAAACCGCCCAACCTATTTTAATGAAATTTTCTAAATTTGTACGCTTGATTCCGGATTGCAAGAAAGGACAGTTTTGAACCCAATTTTTCAACGATTTTTATTTATATATTATTTTATTATTTTAGATTTCTCATTCAAAAATATTTGTATCTTCAAAGATGACCTTCCCTAAACTCCCCCAAGAATTTTTTACAGTAAAAAAGGGTCGTAATTATTCATTTTATAGTTGTGTAATATTTCAATAAATGGCGGTGTTAACAAATCTATTGACATTTTATTACGCATCTAGAATACGAAAATTTGTAAAATATATAAAATGATGTCTATATAGAATAAGGTCTATATATAATAAGGTCTATATAAAATAAGGTCTACATAAAATAAGGTCAATATAAAATGAGGTCTATATAAAATGAGGGATATATAAAATGAGGTCTATATAAAATAAGGTCTATATAAAATGAGGTATATATAAAATGAGGTCTACATAGAAGGCGGTCTGTGGCAGAACAACGTCTGACTGGGCCCACTAGAAGCATATAAAATTTTGTTGAAATTTGGATTGTTTCTCGGACTAACAAGTAAATAGCAATTAAACATTCACCCAATAGCAAGTTGCTACATTCTAAGAAGAAATAATACGCATAAATCGACTCACAGACACATTCAGTTTTATTTATGAAAATTCCTTGAATCATTGTTGAATCACTATTGAACCTGGTTCAAAGTCATATTCCACATTCAAATGAAACGGCAGTTCAATTGAACTCGATTTTGAGCTCTATTTCATACACACTGAAAAAAATATTATAACAACTAAAATGGCTACCTGCATTTTAGCCAAACCTTTGTTATCAGCAATAAAGATTTATCTATTTATAACTGTACCGTTTGGCTGTGTCCACAAAACATTTGGTTGCACAAAACCAAATGTTTTGTAGTCACTATAGTTCAGTTAATTTTAACATGAAATTTTGTTACTGTTAACAAAAAAAAATGCAGTGCAACAGCACCGAATTTAGTTTTATTCGCGGTACGGAACACGTGTGCACCATATGATTGTTCTGTCATACTCTAGATATTGCTCTATTTGACATTGATATTTTTGTTTGAAAACGAAGTTAATAAGTAATTCGAATTGATTAAATCGTTTTTCATGTGTTTTTTTTAACCCACTACTGCCCACTTTGATGTATGCTAGTGAAACATGGACGTGGCAAAAGACGCATGAAAGTAGAATAAATGCTGTGGAAATGAGATCACTAAGAAGAGTATGTAATAGAACGATATATGATAGAATAAAAAATGAGGACATAAGGAGTATTATAATTAAAATGAAAGTGAATTCCTTGAGGTGGTTTGGACACATTGAAAGAATGAATGATGAACGACTGACCAAAAAAATATACATGGGTGTACGAGATGGAGTGAATAGCAGGGGCCGCCCCAGAAAGGGATGGCATGACCATGTAATGATATTTTGAAAGAAGGAAATATAAGAAGCTTGAATAATCGACGAGCATGGAGTATGGTGCTCTGTTCTCTCTGCTTACCCTGTAAGGGATATAGCGTGATGATATGTATATATGTATGTATATGTTTTTCTCATATCTTATGTTACAAAAAAGATTGCGATATTATTTAAATGGATCATATCTACTTCAATGATGTGAAATGTCAAGTTGAACTAGTGTTAAACTACCCCGTCGCGTCGCCGGCGCCGGTTCATCTGACACTTGAGTTGAAGAACGATTCAACTATTTCGTAGCATATATGTTCTATATATTTGGATGAATTCAGAATTTGAAGTAGAACATTTTCTGTGTCTGTGTGTCCACCCCCCCCCCCTTATAACTTTTGATCCGCTAAATGCACAGATCCAAAAATTTCAGAAAATATAGAAGGTCAAAAAAAACAAAACTTTTATATTCAGGAGGGTAAGTCTGGTCCAATCGGCGAAATAAAAACCCTCACGGTTACCCATATCATGGATATAATTATTATATGGAGTTCTCTGATATCTTTAGATGTCATAGAACTCCATATGATAATTATATCCATGATATGGGTAATCATGAGGGTTTTGATTTCGCCGGCTGGACCAGACTTGCCCCCTGAATTTTAATTTTTGTTTCAGTCAGGGGTTATCAATTTCTGAATTTTTACTTTATTTTTCCATATATCTCAAAAACTATAAAAGCTAGAACGCTGAAAATTAGTACAAATATAGACAAATACAAAACCTCAATTTTTTTTTAAAGTTCCAGAGTTTCTCAAACAATTTTTATTAAGAAAACATTTTTTTATGAATAATAAATTTCATTATTCATAATACGTCTGATTCAGTAACTTTTTAAGAACGTTCCGGCCAAAATAGGTACGTTCTATTCCATTTAGTCCAAGTATATTTAGAACGCTGAAATTAGACCGTAAATCTAAAATCTACAATTTTAGAATGTTCCTATTTTAGTTACAATAGTTACTAGATAGGGGGTACTATCACTATCGACAGTTAGATCTTATGTGTCACATGCAACTAGTAAATAATAAAAGGGTTCAAATTGGGGTTTAACCGTAGTTCAATTTTTGAACCACGTTTATAACCATTATTTTGAACCATGCTTTTGATTTTCCGTCGGTACCCTAATAATTGATCTCGGAATCTTTTGCTAATGTTATGTATGTATCTAACTCATAACTATGCTGAGGGGGTTATCCACCCTTAACATCTGACTTATTTACTTTTAATTTTATTTCCTTTTATTACTTTCATTTCTTCTTATTCATTTATTTTATTTAATCTAAAAATTTACTTCTTAATCTTCATAATCGTTTTTTTAACTTCTGGATGTAACATTTGTGCACCTTATTTATTTATTTATTTATTTATATAGTACAACAATATTAAAAAGAAAATATACTAAAGATAACTGCTTCAATAGACAGAGTCTGTTCCGAAGCAACTATCAGTAAAGTTTGTAATAATATGTACATAGATATTACATTTTACAATACAACATAATATAACACTGTATACATATTATACAAAAAAATAACAATTTAAAAATCTATATATTATATCAACCTTAACAATAAAAAATTCACAGTAAAAATATTAATTATTTACAAAAAAAAGATGACAGCCAAAAATTCAATATGCAGAAGAAACCT